>RXID01020759.1:0-600419 GCA_005019695.1 Trichopus zeylanicus subsp. travancoricus | reverse complement strand
CCAAACGCAAGAGGAAAACCTAACAACGTCACAATATCTTTCGCACTCGATGCACAGTAAATGGCAAGATCCGTGACATGATTATTGATGGAGGAAGCAGTGAAAACATCATCCCCAAGACTATGGTTGACAAGCTTCAATTGAAGACAGAATCACATCCTTCTCCCTACAAGATCGGCTGGATTAAAAAGGTTGGTGAAACCAAGGTAACTGAACGGTGTCAAATTTGGTTTTCCATTGGAACCTGTGATGTTGTGGAGATGAATGCATGCCATATTCTTCTTGGCAGACCTTGGCAATTTGATAGAGATTCTACACATCGTGGGCGAGACAATCCCTACATCTTCTTCCAAGATGGAAAGAAAATTATCCTTACCCCCATTGGCGAAGAGCGTCGACCCAAGAGTTTACAAGAGGAGGGTCACTCCTTCCTGATTGTGCAAAATTTTATAAACGAGGCTAAAGGGACATCCCAAATATTTGTTGTGATTGAGAAAGGAATGGAGACAATGCCCACTGAAGCTCCAAAAGGCTTGCAACCCTTCCTAGATGAATTCAAGGAAATCATGCCCGATGATCTTCCTGATGAACTACCCCCAATGAGAGATATTCAGCACCACATTGACCTTGTTCCTGGAGCGAGTTTACCAAATCTGCCCCACTACAGAATGAGTCCAAAAGAGTCACAATTTTTACAAGACAAGGTTGAGGAGTTGATCAGAAAAGGAATGGTCAGAGTCAGCATGAGCCCATGTGCAGTTCCAGCATTATTGACACCTAAGAAAGATGGAAGTTGGCGGATGTGTGTAGATAGTCGAGCTATCAACCGAATCACGGTAAAGTATAGATTCCCAATTCCTCGCTTAGAGGACATGTTGGACCTGTTGGAAGGGTCAAAGGTTTTCTCCAAGATAGATTTGAGGAGTGGATACCATCAAATCAGAATTAGACCCGGTGATGAATGGAAAACTGCTTTCAAAACAAAAGAAGGACTTTATGAGTGGCTTGTTATGCCTTTTGGACTCTCAAATGCACCAAGTACCTTCATGCGCTTGATGAATCAGGTACTCAAACCTTTCATTGGTCATTTTGTTGTTGTTTACTTTGATGATATCCTGGTGTACAGTCATAATGAAGAAGAACATAAAAGGCATCTAACAGAAGTACTTACTGTGCTGAAGAAGGAGAAGTTGTACATCAACTCAAAGACATGCCATTTTATGACTGACCACTTGGTGTTCTTGGGTTTCGTTGTAAGTGCTGAAGGCATTCATGTTAATGAAGAAACGGTAAAAGCTATTAAGGAATGGCCTATACCCAGAAGAAGTGTATCAGAAGTTAGAAGCTTCCCATGGTTCTGGCGCCATTCTATCGGAGGTTTGTCAAAAACTTTCATTCATTTTTTTTTTATGGCACCAATACACTGAATGTTTGAAGCAACGCACGTTCTCCTGGACTCAAGAAGCTAATAGATGCTTCGAGTTGATTAAGGAGAAGTTATCTACTGCACCTATTTTGGCATTGCCTAGCTTCGAGAAGTTATTTGAGGTAGATTGTGATGCTTCGTACATAGGCATTGGAGCCGTTTTATCCCAGGAAGGAAGACCGGTAGCTTTCTATAGTGAAAAGTTGAGTGAAGCTCGAAAGAAGTGGTCAACATATGAGCTGGAATTTTATGCTGTTGTACAAGCAGTTCGTCATTGGAAGCACTATCTAATTCAATGAGAGTTCATTCTATATACTGACCACCAAGCTTTGAAATTCATTGATAGCCAGAAGGACTTGAATCGCATGCATGGTCGATGGTCGTCATTCTTACAGCAATACACCTATGTTTTGAAACACAAATCTGGACAAAAAAATAAGGTGGCAGATGCTTTGAGCCGTAGGGCAGCCTTGATGGTAACTATAAGCAACGAAGTTGAAGGGTTTGATTATTTGAAGGAATTGTTTGCTGAGGATGAAGATTTTAAAGAGGGGTATAGAAAGTGTCAAGCAGGACAAAGAAGTGATTTATATCTCCATGAAGGCTTTCTCTTTAAGGGTTCTCGTCTTTGCATTCCAAGGTGCTCCTTGAGAGAAAAGGTGGTGAAAGAGTTGCATAGCAGTGGCTTAGCAGGACATCTTGGGCGTGACAAGAGCATTGCACTAGTTGAAGAGCGCTACTACTGGCCACAACTTAAAAGGGATGTTGGTCGCTTTGTACAAAGATGCTATGTATGCCAAACAGCCAAAGGAAGCTCTCAAAACAAAACACTGGCCTTTATACCCCATTGCCTGTGCCAAATGCCCCATGGGAGGATCTATCGATGGATTTTGTTTTGGGCCTCCCCAGGACTCAACGAGGCTTAGATTCAGTATTTGTTGTTGTCGACAGATTTTCCAAGATGGCACACTTCATTCCATGTAAGAAAACAGCAGATGCAACAAGGGTGGCTAATCTATTCTTTCAAGAGATTGTAAGGCTACATGGAGTGCCAAAGACTATCACTTCTGATCGTGACACAAAATTTCTAAGTCACTTTTGGAAGACATTGTGGAAGCGATTTGATACGTCTCTACAATTTAGTAGTGCTTATCATCCACAAACAGATGGACAAACTGAAGTGGTGAATCGAACACTTGTAAACATCATTCGGTGTCTTGCAAGAGACAAACCAAAGCAGTGGGACTATGCCCTCGCACAAGCTGAATTTGCTTTCAATAACATGAAGAACAGGTCCACGGGAAAAATCGCCATTTGAAATTGTCAATGGAAGAACACCAAAACACCCGCTGGATTTGGTGATGTTGCCCAAATTACCAGGAACAAGCATAGCTGCAGACAATATGGCGGAGAGAATTATTGAAGTGCATACTGAGGTAAAGAAGAAATTAGAAGAATCCAATGCCAAATACAAAATTAAAGCGGACATTCATAAGCGTTCAAAAGAGTTTCAAGAAGGAGATCTGGTGATGGTGCACTTGAGGAAGGAACGGTTTCCAGCTGGAACTTACAACAAACTGAAACAGAAGAAAATTGGGCCACTGAAGATACTGAGAAAGATAAACAACAATGCCTATGTCATCGACCTCCCGAAGGATTTGGGGATCTCAAACACTTTTAATATTCAAGATTTGTTTGACTACTATGCACCTGAGGACTGCACATTACGACAAAGTAACTCGAGGACGAGTTCTTTACAAGAAGGGGACACTGATGTAGGACACTCAAAGGAAGTTCAAGAATATCAAAAGAAGCTAATTCAGAAGTCAAGGGGCCATGACAAATGATTTGATTCACTCTTCTATTTAAACTTAGGATTTACCTTACTTAGTACCTTTCTATGTTTAAAATTCTCTTTATTATGATGTCTTAGGTCTTATTCTCGGATTCCACCAACCCAAGACCAATTTTGGACTGAATCCTATTCAGTTTAGGACTTGGGAAGGATGAATCTTTATTTAGGATTTTATTTTCGTAGGTTAACTTATTTAGAGCTTCTACCAACCCAATTAATGGGTTTAAACCGAGTTATATTCAGTTTAGGACTTGGAAAGCCAGAAACTTACTCAAATTGGATTTCTGGTATTTGTATAAATAGGCCTTTAGTCCTATGGACGGGAGACAACTTTTATTCTCAATAAAGTTCTACTTTAGTGAATTTTCTCTCTTCCTTGTGGATTCAAGGAGTTCTTAACAGAGGCAACGGTGTTTTCCTCGTCTACCACGCTTGTTGCTACGTCAAAAATGCCAGGCATCTATTTTAGTGTTATGCTTTATTCTTCAAGGACCAAACAATTTGACTTAATTAAAGCACAGTCTTGATGATGCAAACTTAATATAGCTTTCAAATCCTTCTATTTTTTTCTTAGCCATCTGCATGGAGTAGCGTCCCGTTTTACTTCAAAGAATAATCTTAACTGAATGCTAATATTTCTGATTTTTTTTAAGTAAAAAACTGGATGCTAATATGAGTACATAGTCTTCTACAGTCCTACTAGCCAACACCTGCTAATAATCCTCGGGACATCTGAAAAGATATTGCTTTCAATAGTAATACCAATAGGATTAATAATTTAAGGACATGATAGCATGCTATGTTAAGTCAAAACCTAAAAACTAAGTAGAATGTTATAACATATTATCCATAAATAACACTGATTGTGATTCCAATGAACCATAGCTAAATTTTTTTGCCAAAATAATTGACCTCCAAACTTGGATTGATTTTCTTGATGTTGACAACCATAATAATTGGTTTCACTAATACTTTTATATTATAGTATGCAATTGTTAAAATTTTGATATTTTTATGCACTTCTTGATTAACCAACTCAATTTCATTTTCCTGAGTAAGTTTACACTTATCTACTCGAATAAAAAAATAATAAACAAATAGGAAGCAATTTGGATTAAATTTAGTACATAGAAAATTATCAAAAGAAAATAAGTTTCAATATATGAAATTGCCCTACCTACCATATAAGAGAACATGTTATAATAAAATTGGTGCAGTGGGGAGTTTTTTCGGAATGAAACAGGAATACCTGCGGCTTACGCAAGAGCCCTTTCGGGAATAGAGATTTAAGAAAGTCTTTGTAAAAGTAATTGTATTGAATAATTCTTCTTACATATAACAATAAGTCTTTAAATAGGATTTGTAAGGCTCAATAAAGATAACAATAAGATTGAAAAGTCGAAAATAGAAAATAAATTAGGAAACTAAAGAAAATAATTCTTAGACAACTAGAAATAATTCTAAAATAATTTAAAGTAGGAAACTAATAATTCTTTCCTCATTCTCCTCCTCATCCAAAGAGTTCCACCTCTTCCTTCGAGTCAAGCTCTTCCTCTTCCTTTCTTTTTCTCTTCATCCTCCTAATTCAAAGAGCTCCACTTTCTCCTCCGAGCCAAACTCTCCCTCTCCGGCCCCTTCTCTGCTGTCTCTCTTCTCTCTCGCCCTCTCCTTCAACTTCATCTCTTCCTTTCTCTCCTTCTTTTCGTGCTCATCACAATATCATAATCATATCGCACCACTACCAGTACCACTATCATCCTCATTCTTCCTCCTCCTTCCTTCTCCTCTTTCTCACGCCCGTCACATTACCATCACTATCACCATGCTCCTCCTCCTTCCCATCCAAAGATCTCCATCTTCTCTTCCAAGTCAAGCTCTCTCTCCCTTTGGCCCCCTTTTCTTCCTCTTTTTGATGCCTCCCTTCTCTCTCCTCTCTCTTCCTCTCCTTCAACTCCATCTCTTACTCCTTTCTCTGTCTCTTGCCTTTCCTATCTCTTCCTCTCCTACCTTGACCTCTCCTTCAACTCCATCTCTTGATCTTTCTACAAATAATCTTATTGGCGCAATTCTTTCGTCGCTTGTTAGGCCTTTTGATATGGTTCATATTAAGCTCTATAGCAATATATTATTTGGGCCAATACTTGAGGAGTTGGGTGTATTGTTGATTTTGCACGAATTCTCTACTACTAATATATAGGCATATCTCTCGATATATAAATAAAATTCTTAATATATAAATATCTCTTATTATGTAAACAGAATTCTCAATAAATGAACATATCTATCAATATATAAACATACCTTCTAATATTTAAACATATTTTTTAATATATAAACAGAATTCTCAATAAATAAATATAGATACCAATATATAAACAAATTTTCTAATATATAAATAGAATTTTCAATATATAAACTTATCTCCCAATATATAAATTGAATTACTAATATATAATTATTTCAATTTATAAATAAAAATTTTGCTTAATATATAATCATTTCAATTCATATATAAATACTTTACTTCTGAATAAATAATTTGTTTCATATATGATTATTTTAACTGCAATATAAACATTTCACCTAATTTATAATAATGTGCAAACAATTAAAACAATATGTATTACTTTATATGTAGAAACTTATATGTATTTGACATATATAATATATTTTAAAATAATGAAGGCATTTCATTCGAAACATGAGCATTTTTTCTAAAGTGTGCAAAAATGAGGTCTTAAAGGCAGAGAAATACAAAGAAGGATGGAAGAATGAAGACGGAAAAGTTGTTGCTAGAGAGGTTCAAGTAGGTAAGGTAAAGGAGGAGTGTGAGGGAAAAAAAGAGAGAGCCGACGAGGAGGTTTTGGAAGAGGTTGAATTAGGAGAGGAAAGGAGGAGAAAGAAAGAGGAGAGAAAGGAAGAAGAGGGAGGAAGAGATGGAGTGAAAAGAGAGGGAGAGAGAGGAGAGAGAAGGGAGGCGACAGAGATGAAGGGAAGAGGTCAGGAAGGGAGAACTTTGCTTGGAGGAGAAGGTGAAGCTTTTTGGATGGGGAGAAGGAGAAGGAGAGAAAAAGAGGAAGAAAAAGGAGGACGAGGAGGAGTGTGGTGGTGGTCCTGTTACATTGTGGTTATGCAACGGGCACGAGGAGGAGGAAGGAAGAGGAAGAGGTGGAGTATGGTGGTTGTGGTGGTGTGACGGACGCGAGAAGGAGGGAGGAGGAGGAGGAGTATAGTGATGGTGGTGGTGGTGCGATTGGCGTGAGAAGGAAAGAAAAGGAGGAGAAGAAAGGAGGAGGAGCATGATAGTAATGGTAGTGGTGGTGCGATGGACACGAGAAAGAAGAAGAGGAGGAGGAGGAGGAGGAGGAGGAGGAGGAGGAGCATGGAGGTAGTGGTAGTAGTGGTGTTGATGCTGCATGATCGTGGTGCTATAACAAGTGCGAGAAGGAGGAGGGAAAGAGGAAGAAGAGCATGGTGGAGTAATTTCACTATTTTTGTGCACCGCCACGTATGTCAAATTTTCTACAAGGGCCAAACATACTAACGGGAGAATGACAAAAGAGCTTATTGGAAATTTAGAAAATTGGAGGGGCTGATTATAAAATTCAGAAACTTTACAGGATTATAAGTAATTTTTCCTATAAATAATGAAAAATAGTTTAATACATAGAGGGCAGTCGATCATCCCATTTGCATGGCTTTTGATTTCAGGGAAGGATATCTGCAAGGAAGATTGTAAAACAACACAAATTCTATCTGATGTAAATTAGTTTTATGGTTTCTTTAGATTTGTCAGGTCAATAGGCAAGACCTGCTGCATTACATTTTTTATTGGATTGTTACAGTTGAAATTAGCTTGCGTTTAATGTTTGATGAAAGGAAGTTAAATAGGTGTTTTCTGGAAGTGTTATTCTCAACTTTTTCTTTCTTTCTGGCTTTTCCTAAACTCTTTTACCACTTTTTCTCCTTCAAAAAGATTGTTTCTTCTACATGAAAAGTATGTATTACAGTTAAAAGGAGGATAAGATAAACATGGAGCACCTAACCCTAATCAGATGTGTCTTCAAGAATTTTATATCTGCATCATGGAATTTTTGTGAGATTCTTTTTTGAGAAGATGAAATGTTATGGGATTCAGTATTCATAGTTTGACATCGGTTCACATCCTTTACAAATAGATTTACATCTGTGTCTTTTTACCTTCTAGACGATGTCCCCACTGGAATTGATCTTATTACAGAATTATCACTGTATACTTAGTAAATTTGCAAGGCTAGTCCAATCAATGTTTCTTTACTTTTACTTGAAGCTAGATCAGTGATTTATACACTGAGGCTTCCAAGCAATTGGGGCTGTCAATGGGCCAGGCATTGCTCAGGCTTCTATTCAGATTTGTTCAAGATCGCAAGAACTGTGCTGCCTGTAACAGAAAGCTACGCTGTAACCTGATAATTCGGGCTTGGCGAGCTGGCTCAGTCCATTGACCTCTATGCTTTTGTGATGCAAACCAAGGGTTTGCTGCAACTCATAAGTTCCAGTAAATGTCATTTTAGGTAAAGCAGCTAGATAGCTAAAAACTGATGTGGTCTTGTATTTTTTTCTGCAGGATTTGGAGAAAGCAGTTGTAAAGACTCGCCGCAAGAACAACTCAAAGAAGCCTGCTGTTAGCACTTAGCCACTCAATTAGCAAAGCTGAGACTCTGCTTGAGGAAGTAGAAGAAACCTGGGCATTGGAACATGTGCTTGGTGCTAAGGTGTGTCATGTGTCCTTCTCTTTGTCACCACTGGACTGTATCTATAACCTGTATTAAGTTTGGAGTGAAATGGAAGCGTTTGGCTACTTCTGATTAGAGCTTTGTTGCACAAGTGTTATGAACAAAAATCAATAAGAATCAGTGCTTCAAGCCAATTAGGAAAAAAAAAATCAAGTTGTACGTGTGTAATCGAGTTATGCATCATTGAAGCTTGAGCTAAATTCAATAATTTAGCAGCATGCTGCCATTTAGCAAGCATTTTGTCCTTATATATTTGTTATTTTAATGCAAATTTATTTTATCCGTATATGTATGTTCTCTGCAAACAAGCTCAAGTCAATACCAATGTCAAGCCAAACCAGACAAGCTAATGATCTTGATAGAATTCTTATTAGGTGTCAAGGTTTGTCAAAAAAAAAAAAGAAATTTAGGATTGTCTGAACGCTACATGTGTCCCAGTGATCATATTTTTTAATTGTTTATGTAATCTAGTGTCATTTGTTATAATCTATTTTATTGTGCTTCAATCCATCATAATACTTCACAATGTATCACCATATGGTGTAATTTAATTTTGTGGGACAATTCATGATTGTAAGTTATTAATTCTTCATTTGTTCAGGTGACTATATGTATTGGAATTCATGATAATTGATTATAGAGAGATTCTACCATGATATAGAATCTTTTACCTACATCTGCCTTCCGCGGGTTTGGATAAATCTTAGCCTATGATCAAATGAACAGCGGTTAATTATCATGGGAAAATAGTTTGTTGGTGGTTTTAAGGAAATAGAGATGATGGGGATGAGGTTTTAAGTCAATAAACCATTTTGGCATCTAATTACATGTTTTAATCTATGTCAGCGTCGATATTATGACGTGGATTAGGTTGTCCGGTGTCTCCTTGGAGATTGTATGAAAATGTTGCTATCTTTTCAGAAAGCTTCCTCTAATGAAACAGGAACTTCCGGCGCCTTAGTGTCCCTCTAATTGCAGGCTTATTATTCTATAATCTTCATATTTTAGAAGATAATTATCATCCTCATCATCGTATAAAAACTCCAATAAAAAATATGATTAGGGTTTTATTACAGGGACGAGTAGTCTGTATTTGAGATGCTATCTCATTGCTGCAATGCCTTCCTATGTAAGGACGGTACTGAGATCCAGCTGTGTGGTTGCTTTGAATATGATTGAAGCCTGTGATTGGCTCTATGATGCGATAATTGCACTCGATTGGTTTTCATCATGTTTTTTTTGATAAATTATCTTTATATATTAATTATTGAAATTGGTTTACTTCTCACTTATGTGGGCGTATTTTCTATCAATATTTTTTCCGTGATCCAATAAAGTTTCTAGTTATGGAGATATGGAGTTAGAAGTCTAGAAGATTGCCCGAGGGCATATTTATAAAATTCAGATGCATGTGCATGTAAATATCAATTTTGTCGGGGTTTATATGTAATTTCATGATTTTGCGAGCGATCGGGGGCACAGACGCAAAAATATTTCTCGTCCAATATCAGCAGCCAAAGATTGAAAGGAAGACAACAGTAAAGCTAAAAGGTCCAATTACCAAGAAAAAAAAAATATAAAGGTGCATTTGATAATAAATTATTTTTATAAATTAAATTTTTTTAAAAAAATTAATTTTACAATAATTTAAATTTCGAAAAGCTAATTAATTTTTATAATAATTTAATTTAATAAAAAATAAAATAATTATATATTTTTTCTAGTAAAAATAGTTTTTAAATTGAATTAATTTTGATTTAGTTCATTACTAAATGGCCCTAAAGCTAATGTGGTGTTTGGTTTGATTCTGGGGGGAGTAAATTGGCTGAATTTTTAGAATTGGGGGTCTAATTTGGTAATTTGATTGTTTATAAATTAGTTGTATTAAGTGGAGCCTAGCATCACATGAATTGGCTTTTTCTGCAACTTTTATGGCATGAAATTGTCATTTTTCTCTTTCGACCTTCTTATCTGATGAGATCACCGCTTTCTCCTTCATTGTGATATCGTGATTCTCAACCGACTTTCGTTTCTCTGTAATCCTCCATTTGACCTTCTCCTTAGCTGTGATGGCCACCTTCCCCACTTTTCTCGACTAAGATCTCGTGATCCAAGGGCGGCGGCTTCTTCTCCGTGATTCTATATTTGGCCTTCTTCCCCAAGTAGATTATTGCCTTCCCCACCTTCTTGGCTATGATATGGTAAGCCCATGGCAATTACGGCTCCTCCGTGATCCTTGTTGGTTATTGCTCCCCTCTCTTCTCCCTCTCCTCCAACCTAGGGTCTCGCACTTGGCTCGCAAGTAATTTTTGCTTTACACTTTTCTCAATCTATATTGTTATTGATCTAGTTACAAATAATGATAGATGTGCTTGATTGGCCTTTTGATTTATTTATAGATGGTTGATTCAACTTTGTAATTATTAAAATTACGAATGAAATGCGTGACATGAAAAAAAAAATATTAGATTTTAATTTACGATCAATTTAATCGAAAATCAAAATTCATTTTTTTAAAAATTCAATTCTTTTATAAAATAAAATAGTGAAACTCCTGAAATTTGGGGGTTTCAATTAGTCTCAAATCCAAGCAAACAATCCACCATAGTCTGGCAATAGCCGGCAACAACCACGACCACAGCCATAAAAAATAGAGAGGAATTTCACCTCTAAATGTTGTGATTGCTTTGACGCTGACGACAGGACAAACAGTAAATAGAAAAATGGATCGGGCTGAACCGAGTGTGCTCCTCAGGAAGCAACGGCCCGAGAACAAATGAAGGAAGCTCGTACGATCCCCACCGAGCCCATGGAATTGTTTGAATTTTAAAATTTGTCCAATTTGGCATAATGCAAAACACGTGGACGAAGGATCCCGAGCAATTTCAGATGAAATGAAATTGAAATAAATTTTCGAGCAATTCCTGTGAACAGCCAAGTTTAGGAGTAAGATCCAGGCCTACTTTTGGACCTAAGAGGACAGAAAGCGTGGCCGACTCTTTCCAGCCCAACGATTTGAGCCCGGATCTTGGGCCCAAGAAGACCGAGCACCATATAAGGCGTCAATCTCCTCCTCCGGGGAGCTCCACGTCTCCTCCCCAAATGCCGCCGAAAGCCCGCCCATCTCCGGCGATCCTCTGGACGCACCCGATCACCCCCTCCCAGGTCCGTGCTCTCGTCCGCACCGAGCCCAACGTCCACAAGGCTCTCCTCATCTTCGACGCCGCCACCGCCGAATACCCCACCGGCTACCGCCACGACCTCCCCACATTCTCCCTCCTCTCCTCCCGCCTGGCCCTCTCCGGCCTCCCCCGCGCCGCCGAGCTCCTCCTCCTCCGCGCCCGCCAGGAGCTCTCCCTCCCCATCCCCGAGCCCGCCCTCCTCCCTCTCCTCCGCTCGCACTCCCGCCGCCCACTCGAAGCCCTTCGCCTTCTTCGCGAGGCTCCCTCCCTCCTCGGCGTCTCTCCGTCTCATCGCTCCTACTCCCTCGTCCTCTCCATCCTTGTCGCCGGCAAGCAGCTCAAGCACGCACGGCAGTTGTACAAACAAATGAAGGAGGTCAATATTCCTCCCTCCGTTGCCACCTACAACGCACTCCTCAAAGCGCTTTGCTTGTCTGGGTCCTTTGTCGCCGCCCTTCAGGTCTTCCGGCGAATGCCAGAACGCCGTGGTTGCAAGCCGGATGCTTGCAGTTATAACACGCTTATTGATGGGTTTTGCAAGGCAGGGAAGGTGGAGGATGGCCAGAAGCTCTTCCGGGAGATGCAGGACAGCGGATGTGACCCGACGGTTGTTAGTTATACTTCTTTGATACATGGGCTTTGTGGTTCGGGTGATTTGGACGGTGCACTGGAGCTGTTTGATGAAATGCGCCTGAGGGGTGTGAAGCCCAATGTGGTCACTTACAGCGCATTGGTGGATGGACTTTCTAAGAACTGTAGGGCAGTGAAGGCGATGGAGGTGGTGGAGTGGATGGTGGCGGAGAAGTGCCACCCGAATGTGGTCACTTATAGTGGGTTGATTGATGGGTTGTGCAGAGAAGGGAGGCTACAAGAAATGTTGGAGGTTTTGGATAGGATGAGAATTCAGGGACGGAAGCCGGATGCTGGATTGTATGGGAAGGTTGTCAAAGGGTTGTGTGATTCTAGGAGGTTTCATGAGGCAGCGAACTACCTGGACGAGATGACTCTGAGTGGTGTGACACCGAATAGAATAACATGGAGCTTGCATGTCAGGATGCATAATTTGGTAGTGAGGGGTTTGTGTGGAGAGAGTGATGGGAGGCGTGCTTTTCAGGTTTATCAGAGCATGAAGACTAGAGGGATTTCTACTGAGCCGGAGACATTTCAGCTTCTTGTGGGTTGTTTAAGCAAGAATGGGGATGTGCAGAGGGCTACACAGCTTGTTTATGAAATGCTTGTTGAGGGGTGTGTTCCTGACCATGTTACCTGGAGGGCTGTTGTGAATTTGTTCTGTAATCAGAGAAAAATACGAGAATCAGCTGAATTGATGTGGAATGGGCTAATGGATGAATGTCTTGAATCTGAATCTGCATTATATCAGGCATGAAGGGTGTAATTTTTGTGGTTAGGCAAATTTGATTTTTCATGAAACTTTTCCCTATGTCCAAAATGCATGATTGACTCAGTGCAGGTCTGGTCACACTATATTTTGCTCAATTACTTCTGTGAGCTTTTGTGTTCCATCTGAATTTTAATGATGTTTGGTGTTCAGACGTGTCTACAATTGGAGTTCCTGGAACCAGCAAAAAGCCCCTCAAGGTAGCACATACTTTATTTTGAGTGTCGTTTTTTTTGCATAAAAATTATTGTTCCGTGTGGATGTATGGCACTTTGCAGAGAACTGCATGTTTCTTCTTTGCTGAATTTGTTATCTGGCAGATCGTGCCTTAACTGGAAGCAAACAAATATCATGCAATATTCTCAAGAGAGTATTTGCAACTTCTATTTCAGAGTCGAGTAGTGTGGTGTATTGAGATTTAAATGTATAATGCATGATAAAAGATGAGGAATCCTTATAGCTGTTGGATTAAGATGTGCCTAGCTTCATCTCCAATTACTACTGAAATAGAAATTGTGGGCATGCATCCCTTCTTTTGTGGACTAAACTTCCATGGGCACTATTCCCTCCTCAAGTGGAAATATTTTGCCATGCTGACCTTTACCAAATCAAAAAATAACTGGGTCCTTTGGCGTTTAACATCTTGCTGATTCCAAGCAAAATTGAATTGGTGCTGTATGTTTTCCAAATGAAGCATTTTGGAAATAATGAGGTTATACTCCTATCATATCATTATTGAAAGACAAACATTATTACGTGAATTTATGTGTCTTTACACCCATGCACCTACAATGTTGTTTTTATCGCTCTTATGTCTTGTACCCTGTCAAGTGTTATATTTAGCTGACATAATTTTGTTTTGTTTGTCTTATTCGGCTGAGAAATAAATGAATGATACATTCAGAATTGAAGGGAAATAGGGAGAAAGTTAAGTACAAGGGGCTGCTTGGATTACTTGCAAGCGAAAGGAAGGAACTTGAAACTGAAGTTTGGCATGAAGTAAACTTTCTATAACTGGAGTTTGGGGAAGTTTTAATTGTTCTGTTAGAGACATTCATACGAAATGAGTAATGTCAGTTGCATTTGTTGATTAAAAGCTATTGCTTTCAAGGTTCCTTGAGCTGCAGAGTCCGGAAAAGGAACTGAACTAACGTGGAGCTGCTTTCCTGCTTTCGGTTCTTTCAGGTTCTGGTATCTTGCTTTCGTCCTTTAATCTTCATTTAACATCTCGCCTGGAGTTTTGTGTTACGCGAGAAAACTCAGAGAGACTGCTCGATACGTTTTTACTCCTAATTGCATGTATGCCCCTGCACAAATTTGTGATTGTTTGTATTCGCTTCTATTTTCTTGGAAAAAAATACTTGTAATTGAGTTTAAGCCCTCCTCCATTATGAACTTTCTTTGTAGCTAGAAGTTTTTTTTTTTCCATATCAAATTGCCGTTTCTCTGTTTCTCCCATTTTCTTGATGCAATGACTAGGAAATTTTGGTCTCATCACCCATGGTGGGCTTGTGTTTTGAATATGACTGTTGTGAACTGGGCCGAGGCCCTATTTGTTGGGCTTGGGCCCATCATAGATAATCCATTTCTGCTCAGTAACTGATGTCGGCCTAATCCAGTTACCATTTCATTGGGTTTAGTTTCCAAGGGCCCATCTGGTTTGTGACTATTTTTTTTTTTTTTCAGTCAGCCTGTCTCGCTGTTCTCACAAATGATTCATATCTGTTCAATCATTGATCGCTTCTCTAGTTTTAGACATCTATTTAGATGTTTGATTATTGTGTTTTTGGAGCTAATCACCTAAACGTGTAGGAAGATGTTTTATAAGTATTGTTAAAATATTAATTTTATAATTTATAAAAATCATATAGGTGACTAGGTTTTCTGTCTTATCGTGTCAAAGATTTGCCCTGTTGCTTGCCTGAACATCTTGACAATGTCAATGGGAAGTAGCGGACGACCACAACATTTTAGCTTGAAGGAAAAGTATCTTCCATCGACTCAAAAAAGGAAGCCAAAGATCTCTAAAGAGATGAGGTTGTAGGATTACACATAAAGATATATTATTATTTAAAAGTCAGATTAAGAGACAAGGGTCAAGTACAACCAAAACAATAATTAGATAATATATTATATGTGATGCATAATGGGTCCCCTGTGAGCCCGGACTGGGCCCAGGGGCCCAGTTCATGACGAGGATAATCATTATTCTTGGCTATCTTCCTCGCTGCTCGGTAGTGGCTTGCGCTTTTCCTCGCCCTTTCGATCTGTTTTTTCCACCACTAACAGCTTTGTGCTCGTGGTGCTGCGTGTCGTGACTAGACTTGGCAGCAAATGGTTGGATTTCTAACCCAGGCCCATGGGCCCATTTCGTCTTTCCATTTATCACGCGGAATCTCTTTTAGTTCGAAGCTTCCCACTAAGACAGAAACTTATAATTGAACAGACGCCTCGGGCTCTCCGTTTTAGGAGTTGAACATGAGATTAAGTGAGGTGATCATCATCAGCTCTCTTTTTAGCGTACATTGCATCCGGGTATCGGATGCCACTGCCATCGATGGCCACCAGGACGAGTTTGCTGCCGAAAGATTTCTTTTTTTTTTTTTCTTTTTCGAAAGATTCTTGCATATCTTATCCAAATTGCAACGGTTGTATTGTCGCCCAACTATCCAAATTTGAATCGCATGGGTTTCATTTGCAATTCCAATTTTTTCGGGGGTGGACATGCAAATTGATTCATGCTTGGCAGACCCACGTGAATCGCACCCGTACGCGATGGAATCAGATGGCGCATGCATGGCGCCTCCAGGCCATCGCATTCGCATCGCCATCCATTTAAACCGGGCCGACCCGAATCCGGATCCAGAGAGCAGAATCTGGGGACAAATCCTCGTGCTCAGACGATCAGAGACAGCGACGGCCCCTGTCCCGGTTTGTCTTCTTCCTCCGGCCGTCGGAGACTTCTGCGCCAGGTCTTTTCCGTTCGCTTCCCCTGTTTCCAGAAGCTTCCAAAAACCCTTAAATGAAGGCCCTAGAGTTTGTTCCTCAAGTTGGCTAAACTCCCAGCCATTTGTGTCATCCCTGAACTTCTTCGCTTTCCATTTCGATTTTGATTTTGGTTTTGGTTTATGTTCGGTGTGGTTTCTGTCGGTTTCGGTATACATGAATTTCGTTCTTCTTTTGCTTTCGTTTCCGTCAGTTTTGGTTTTACAACGTTTCTCCCTGTTTTGGTTATCACTTGCTTTCGTTCGATTTCGGTTTTGATTTTGGTTCAGTAATAGCCAAATCAAGACCTGTGCATCTTTTGGCAAGTCTGGTTTTGGTAAATGTGTTAATCGCAATAAATTCTCCTGTATTGCTTGAATCCACCCCCAATTTTATTATATATATATATATATATATGGCAAATTGTTAAGGCTTATAACATAGTTCGCGGTTTCGGCCGAAACGTTTCGGTTTCGGCCGAACCCACGCCGAAACCGTAAAAAACGTTTTGGTTTAGGGTTTCGGCGCTGCAGGTGAGGGCGAGGGCGGGCGGCTGCGGGCGACTGCGGGCGACGGCGGGAGAGGGCGGCGTGCTCGGGCTGCTGGCAGGCCGCGCGGGGCGGGCACAGGGCGGTCAGGGCAGCGGCAGGGCGCGCGGGCCGGCCGTAGGGAGCGCGGAGCGGCTGCAGGGAGCGCAAGCCGTCGTCGGCGAGCTCGACGCGTGCATGGCGAGCTCGGCGTGTGCGGGGCGACCGCAGCGCACACAGGGCGAGCTGAGTGCGCCGGCGGCGAGCTCAGTACGCGCGGGGCGAGCGCAACACGCCGGCGGCATCCTCAGCGCACTTGGGCCGACCACAGCTTGCCCATGGCGCCCACGGCGAGCTCAGGGCTCGAAATTGGCATCTCCGGCATGTCCGGCATCCCGCGCGGCATCTCCAGCATCTCTGGCGAGCTCAGCAGCCCGGCATCTCCGGCAGCTCCGCCGGCTAGGGCAGCTCGGCCGCCGAGCGCAGCTCACCCCGCGAACACAAGTCGGCCGGCGACGATGCTTGCCCCCGCTCTCGGTTCGGTTTAGGGTTTACTGTGCTGGTTAGTATAATTCGCATGGTGGGCAAGATGTTAATCAAGGTCCAACAGATAATGCGAGCTATAGCTAATATGACGATTATCAGAGCGAGATGTCTTTATACAATCCAGGATATCATCAGTCAATGCAGAATCATACCACTTCCTACTATATGCATGCTAAACAATACTATCGATCACAATTTCATCGTACTGATGAGTATGGTGATCAAGAATATCAATCTCTTCAAGATCCACCTCGGAACAGCATGTGGTTATAAGACGTGGATTTATATCACGTATGAAATGATGTTTTTAAATTTTAATCAGATTCATAACATTTCTTGTATGTTTTTTTAATACACTAATATATATTAAAAGTAGACAATATCAGTGACTAACAATCAAAATTAATTTTAATTAGCTTAAATAATATTTTAAATTATTGTAAAATTAAGTATAAATTCATTCATAATTTTTCAAAATTTTTCTAATATTTTATCGTATTTTTAATTTGAAGTCAAAGTATAGTCAAAATATAGTCAAATTCTGGTCAACGCCTAATTAATAATTTAAAAAATTCTTTCGGCCGAAACCGAAACGGCCGAAATGTATTGGTTTCGGCCGGTCCCGAAACCGAAATCGAAACCGAAACCGAAACAGTAAACCTTGGCTTATAAGCTGCTTTTCTCGAGAATTTTTTTATAAAAAAATGGCCAAAAAAATCCCTGTGATGCCAGCCGGCACCCAAGGAATGGGTCCCATTGAATTAGTTCCCTTATACATGGTGTGTACCCCACCTGCGGCTGCCCTACACGACAGCTTGCCTTGAGCTATCGCGATAGATTGATGGATAGAAGTTGATCACGATTGGACAATCGTAGCCGTCTGATTTATTTCTCTCTTGTTTTTTATTTATTCTTAAAATTTTTATACATACATATTATACTGATGCGCCGACAACTCGGATGTCACCCAACTATTTAGCCAGTCAGGATATTTTTTGAAAATGACAGCTTGTTCTGCACAATCCATTTCCTGCTGTCCCATCGTTTTAGAATTTATTTTAAATATAAATAACTATATATAATTATTTTTATTTTAAAGATCAATTAGCACATCAGCTTGGAGAGATTCCGGCCAGCCAGTTGAGGATATGCCGCCATGATCTGGACTCGTGGCCCTTCTTGTTACCAGGGACACTCGCTCCAAATCTAAGTTGGCTCCCTTCCCCGTCGTCTCCTGCACACGGTGTGTCACCTCATCCGTCGATTTGACGAATAATGACTGGAATTAAAAAAATACTAAATAAGTACATACTTGGTTCGCTTTTTTATTTTTTACTTTCTGGTTATTTTCCGCAGATCATTTTCAATGTTTTGCAATTTCCACCGACAGCGTTACGAGGTCAGTCCCCATTTGTAGCGAGGTTTGGAGCTAGGTTTCGGTTTGGATTTCAGTTTCGATTTTGAAACGATTGAGCCGAAACTTAGAATCTTGTCGGTACGACGAAGGACACAGAGGGGAGGAAACCGACGGGCATTTGACCTTGCGAGTTTTTCCTCTCTCTTTCTTTTTTTTCTGCAGTATTTATTTACTCGTCTTCGTCTTCGTCTTCTCGATGAGGATGAGATTGGCAAATGGGAATCAGTGAAAGTCCATCATCAGAAGCCGCCAGCTTTTGCAGCAGCAGCAGAGAAAAGTGGTCCTATTCACAGTCCAATCTCCCATCGAATAATTTCAAGTCTTTTGATGGTTCAAATAAAAGTTGAACCAAGGGCTATTCCAACCCCGTATGCAATTGATGGCTGCTTTTGACCTGATCGCCCAATGCTTTCAATTGTTGTCCTGATTTCGATTTCGGTTTCGATTTATAGTACTTTTAGGACCATTTGAATTTGAAATAAATCGATTAATCCTTAATACGAGCAGTGAGTCGTGAATACTTAGCAGTGTACCGAGTCTATATTTGATTATATTTCCAATGATGATGCTATTGTTAATCGTGATATTCGCAATAATCTTGTTTTTTAATCAATATTAAGAAGTGCACGAAAATGGCTTGTTTCGCAAAGTTAGATGAAATGCCGGCAGGGAGTAAATGTGGAATTTACTGAATTAGCTCGTACACATATCTGATCCTGTCTTGTGCGTCTTGACCATGCATGCAAAACTTGCCAACTATACCCTTCTTCTTAAATGTCTCGAGTTTTTGCTTTTTAGCGCCCATATTTCGTTGAAATTATAGCATTTGATCACAAATTAAACTCACATCGCGATAGCGTATATTTATTGAGATATATTTTATTTACGAGTAATTTTTGACAATTTCGATATATACCTACGTTATTTTTTTATTTTCTGATTTTATGACCTATAATTCTTAACTGGATTTTAACCAAATTTTAAATAAAAAATTATTCCTCTAATCCTTAAGTTAATTTTCACATAAATCCTCATTTTTTTATGTTAAAAAAACATTTTCTTCAAAATTTTCAAAAAAAAACATATCTTATTAAAAATGTATAAAAATCCTCATTTTCTTAAAAAAATAGCATAATTCACATAATTTTAAAAATTTTACAGAAAAGTTCTTGATCTCTAAAAATTTACAAAAAAAAATAAAATTTTAAAAAATTTTGGGTAGAAAGCTTTTTTAAAATTTATCTCATTTCACTAAAATTTATAAAAAGACGCTCATCTTCTTAAAAATTTACAAAAAGTTCTTAATATTTAAAAAATTTTATTTTAGAATTTTATGCAAAAGCCCATGGTTTCTGAAAAAATTATAAAATGATCCTCATTACAAAAATGCAAAAAAAAAAACCCTTATTTTAATTTTTTTGAAACTCGTTGTTTTCTTAAAACTTTGCAGGAAAAATACTCATTTTCTATTTATATTATACACATTTCACTTGTAATATTTTTTCTGTTTTGAAATAAACAAGGGATTATTACAAATAATCCCCGAGATATTTGCTGAAATAAAAAATTAGTTGTGCAGGCAAAAGATTTTATTATATTTTATATGAAAGATAAAAAAATATAAATATTTTTAAATAACACTTTACAAAATTTTTAACAAAAGGAGGACTTTTCCATACATTTTAAGAAATTAAGAGATTTTCTGTTAATTGTTAATAAACTAGAGCTTTTATGTAGTTTTTATAAAAAGGGGCTTTTTAAATTTTTTAAATGAATTATTTTCTATATTTTTAAAATAGAATTTTTTCTGTAAATTATTAAGAAAATAGAGATTCTGGTACAAAATATTAAGAAATTAAATATTTTTATGTAAATATTTAAGAAATTAAAGACTTTTCTCCATTATTTTTTGAAAAAGGTTTTCCATAATTTATGAATATATTTAAGAAAAACAATACCTTTATGTAATTTTTTAAGAAAATGAGAATACTTTTGTCATCTTTAAAGAATTGAGAACATTCGTAAAATTTTTTTTAAAAAATAGGAATTTTATTTAAATTTTTAAGAAAATAAGGACTTCTATGTAAAATTTTTAGGAAATGAGAACTTTTTTATTTTTTAAAAAAATTAAGTTCCCTTTTTATTTTAGGTAAATGAGAAATTTTTGTAATTTTAAAATTAATTCTTTTTCTACCTTTTTTAAAAAATTATTGTTTTTTAAAGTTAGATGAATTTTGATTTTTCTCTAAATTTAAAAAAAATGTAGATTTTTATGCAAATTTTCAATAAAATAAAGAATTTTAATTAAGTTTGATTAAAAACAATAAATTTGTATAAATTTTTTTAAAATGAAGATTTTTTAAAAATTAAAGATTTATGTGAAAATTAAGTTAAACAAAAAAGTATTTTTTGTCGTAGGTTATAAAAATAAGAAATAGGTAGATGCCAAATTCGTTAATCCTAGGAAAAAGGAAAAAGAAACTCTGGTTTACAAAAAACACCCTCAAACCAAAACCTTCTCATACTTTCCATTTCAGCCCCGCTCATCCAAATTCCATGACAAAAGGCTCTCTACTCTCACAGCTCTTTCCCTCCATTCACCCCCACTTCATCCACTTCCCTAGTTAAAAACCACCCACAACACCCATCTTCACCCACCCTCCTTCCCCCGCCACCACAACCTCCACCATGCTACTCCTCCTTCTTCTCCTTCTTCTTCCTCCTTCTTCCCTCTCCTCCTCCTTGTTTCCATCTAAAGAGCTCCACCTCCTCCTCCAAGCCAAGCACTCCCTCTCCGACCCCTCCGGCTTCCTCTCTGGCTGGGATCCCCTCCAAAACCCCTCCTTCTGCAACTGGACAGGTATCACCTGCTCCTCCTCCTCCTCCGTCATCTCCATATCTCTCTCCTCTTTTTCCCTGTCCGGCCCCTTCCCTTCCTCCCTTTGTCTCCTCCCTTCTCTCTCCTCTCTCTCCCTCTCCTTCAACTCCATCTCTTCCTCCCTCCCCTCCGCCTCCCTACTCCCCAGCCCTTCCCTCTCTTACCTTGACCTCTCCCAAAACCTCCTCGTCGGTCCTCTCCCTTCTTCCCTCGCCCTCCTCCCTCACCTCACTTTTTTGGACCTCTCTGGCAACAATTTCTCTGGCTCCATCCCGCCATCCTTCTCCGCATTCCCTCACCTCCGGGACCTCTCTCTCGTCGCCAACCTCCTCACCGGCCCTGTCCCCGCCTTCCTCTCCAATGTCACCACTCTCCGGCAGCTTAATCTTTCATACAACCCCTTCTCCCCCAGCCGCATTCCTCCCTCTTTCGGCGAGCTTTCGTCGCTCGAGACGCTCTGGCTTGCTGGCTGTGGCTTGATTGGCTCAATCCCGTCGTCGCTTGGCAGGCTTTCGCGGCTTCGGAATCTTGATCTTTCTACTAATAATCTTACTGGCTCAATTCCTCCGTCGCTTGCCGGACTTTTTGATGTGGTTCAGATTGAGCTTTATAGCAATATGCTATCCGGGCCAATACCGGAGGGGTTTGGGAAGCTTGGCTCATTGAAGAGGATCGACATTTCGATGAACGAGCTCTCCGGGTCAATACCGGCAGACCTGTTCCAAGCTCCGGCCGTCGACAGTGTTCATCTGTACCAGAACCAGCTCACCGGTGTGATACCAGGGAGTGTCGTATTCGCGAAAAGCATAAAGGACCTCCGGCTCTTCTCCAACCGGCTCTCGGGGCCGCTCCCGGCGGATTTTGGGAAGCATTCGCCGCTTGTTTTCATCGACTTGGCGGAAAATTATCTCTCTGGCGAGGTCCCGAGTGGCATTTGCGACGGTGGGTTGCTGGAGGAGCTTCTCATGCTCGACAATTCGCTATCTGGCAGCTTGCCGGAGAGCTTGGGACGTTGCCGGACGCTGACTCGTGTTCGTCTCGCTAACAATCGGCTCTCTGGCGAGGTTCCCGCTCCTTTCTGGGGCCTGCCGCGACTTCGGATTCTCGAGCTAGCTGGCAACTCGTTGTCCGGCTCGATATCCCCGGCCATCTCCGGCGCCTCCAACCTCTCGAAACTAGTGGTCTCCAGCAACCAATTCAATGGCAGCATTCCGGCGGAGTTGGGTGTATTGCCGATTCTGTACGAATTTTCTGCTGCCAATAACCAGCTTACCGGAAATATCCCGGCGGCGCTGGTGGACTTGTGGGAGCTTGGAAAGCTAGACCTCCACAACAACTCGCTCTCCGGGGAGCTCCCGAGAGGTGTTCGATCCTGGAAGAAGCTCAGTGAGTTGAATCTCGCTGACAATGGTTTCACCGGCACAATACCCCCGGAGCTCGGCGATCTCCCGGTGCTCAACTACCTAGACCTCTCTGGCAATGCGCTCGCCGGACAAGTCCCCGTCCAGCTCCAAAATCTTAAACTAAACCGCTTCAACCTTTCAAACAACCAGCTCTCCGGCCCTCTTCCACCTCTGTTCTCAAGTGCTACGCACCAAGATAGCTTCTTGGGCAATCCGCGGCTGTGTAGGGACTCGCCGGAGCTTTGCCCCGGCGAGCAAAGAAGCCTGAAACGTCGCGGCCTAATCTGGCTGTTCCGGTCCATGTTCGTGCTTGCTGCAGTCATCCTCGTAGCTGGCGTCGTTTGGTTCTACTGCAAGTACCGCAACTTCAAGATCGCCAAATCGTCGGTGGACATGGCGAAGTGGACATTGACGTCGTTCCACAAGCTCGACTTCGGCGACTACGAGATCTTCAACTGTTTGGATGAAGACAATGTCATCGGCGCCGGCGCGTCCGGCAAGGTCTACAAGGCCGTGCTCAGCAATGGACAGGTGGTCGCCGTCAAGAAGCTCTGCGGAGCATCGAAAGGGAGCGGAAACAGAAGCATCGACAACGGCTTCGACGCCGAGGTGGCCACGCTGGGGAAGATCAGACACAAGAACATTGTAAAGCTCTGGTGCTGCTGCACTTACGAGGATTGCAAGCTTCTTGTCTATGAGTACATGCCAAATGGTAGCTTGGGGGATTTTCTGCACAGCACCAAGGCTGGGTTGCTTGACTGGCCGACGAGGTACAAGATCATCCTCGACGCGGCGGAGGGGCTGTCATATTTGCACCACGACTGTGTGCCTGCGATTGTCCATCGTGACGTGAAGTCGAACAACATACTGTTGGATGAAGATTTCGGAGCTAAAGTAGCAGATTTCGGCGTCGCAAAAGCTGTGGAGGCGGCGGGGAAGGCAACCAAATCCATGTCCGTCATTGCCGGATCTTGTGGCTACATTGCTCCGGGTTGTTGTCTCCCCTCCACAAAACGCACAGTTCTTGCATTGCGTATTCTGATTCTAATATGTGAATTCAATATCCTCAGAGTATGCATACACGCTCCGCGTGAACGAGAAGAGCGACATATACAGCTTTGGAGTAGTCATCCTTGAATTGGTGACTGGAAAGCTCCCGGTGGATCCCGAATTTGGGGAGAAGGACTTGGTGAAATGGGTGTACAGCACGACGGAGCACAAGGGAGCGGAGAATGTGATCGACCCGAAGCTCGATTTGTGCTTCAGTGATGAGATACTCAAGGTGCTCGAGGTCGGTCTTCTCTGTACTAGCTCACTCCCTATAAACCGTCCGTCTATGCGACGGGCGGTGACAATGCTGCTGGAAGTGAGCCCCCTGAGCAAGCAGAAGCCGAAGAAGGACGGGAAGATGTCACCGTATTACTACGACGACGTCTCCGATCAGGACAGCTCGGCCGGAGTATGATCGACTGTATGTAGATGAATCAGAAGGGGAAAATTTGTACTGGATAGTGGCTAACGGATCCTTCTTTTTCTCATGTACTCTCGCTCTGATTTCATGCCGACCAGTTTAAATTGCTGCGTACAGTACTGTCATGGAAAAATTTTACAGAGATCGTCTCACACGCGGCTTCTGCTTCCGAGCCGACAGCCCAAGTTATGGGGACGGATCTTGCTGTTTGAAACATGTTCCGTTGATTTCTACTTGTTTTCAACAGCGACGACGAGTTTTACTGCGCCAGTCAAAATGTCTAAGTATTTATCGTTATGTAATAAAAACGTCCGATGATCATGAGTTAATGCGACTAAACTAAAGACACAATGATCATTAAGTGCACTAAAAAGTCCTAAATTGAATTGACTTTTGAGGACGATGGCACACAAATTGAGAAAGAAAACAGGAACAAGGCACGAGAAAATTTATGTAATTTGACATGACTGAATCGTCTGCATTTATCGGACAAAAATAGAACATGTAGTTTGGTTTCAGATATCTGAGATAAACAGAGTATAACGAGTATTGTAGTATATCTAATGACCCTGACAGCCCACTAATACCAATTACGAATGCAACACGGAGTACGGCAAATGAGAGTGACAACACAACCGCATAATAACTCACTCGGTCGCGTTTTAATTGCAACGTTATGGCAGATACAGATTTAGCTAATTTACTGTGCAGAAAACTAGGAGCAGTTCCAGTCAAATTTTTCAAACATATAAGCAGGGTTTCATGCAATTAACTACATTTTGTATTCTTGCAAATTACCCCTTGCATGATCAACATTTACCAAACACGCCCTTCCTGTTACGTTTTCATCGGAAAACGGTTATATGTTCGCATGTGTTCTCTTGGGTGGCGTTTGGAATGAGTCATGGTCAAGGTCAAGATTAAAGAAAGGAATAAAATGTAAAATGCTAATGCGGTCAAATAAATTCTGTTTGGTTACTGATCTGGCTAATAGATGATTAAAATTTTTTGTAGATAAAAATACCCTCCGTTTGAGTACTGTTGATCCAATACTATTCATCTTCCTCGTCAGGCGAACTCGCGCGCGAAGCTGGCCGACCGAGGGAGGGGGGGGCTTAAATAGTTAGGGTTTCACAATCACATGATCTGAGCCGTTGGATTGAGATCCGACGGTTCAGATTAAATAAGAGTATTTTAGTGAAAACCTAGTGTAAATTTAAATAAATAAAATAATATTAGTACGGTCAAATTTTAATTATTTAGAAGATAATCGGATCAGGACCGGGTCAGCCTACCCTGACCCGGTTCCAAACGCCACCTTGCTGATGTAGCAACGAATATGGACGGTCGAATTTGGATCCAATAGTTCAGATTTGGGACGATCCAACTTATTTCAACCGGTCGGATCAGCAAGGAATGATCCATCTCAAATTATTCAAGAGCGACCTTTTAAACGGCCGGGTGAAGCCAAGTAACATTATGGTGGACGCAGGGTTCATGGCGAGAGTAACAGACTTCGGGTTGACGTTCTTGGCTCCCGGCGAGAAGAGGGGTCTTGAGGGGTACCTGGACGAGGAGAGTAGTAGAAAAGGCGGCGAGGTGAGCAAAGGGAGCGACGTATATGGGTTTGGGGTGGTGTTGATGGAGGTTCTGAGTGGGTGGAGCGGCGGCGAAGGAGAGCTGGTGGCGTGGGCGCTGCTGTTGATCAGGGAAAGGAGGGTGAAGGAGGTGGTGGACCCGAGAGTGCGGGTGGGGCCGGAGATGAGGAGGATGTTGGAGAGGGTGGCGGCGGCGGCGGCGGCGTGTGTTGGGAATGGACGGCGCAGCCGGCCAAGCATGCGACAGGTTGCCGCCATTTTGAGCTGCTTGGAGACGGAGGTTGGAGCTTGAATGCGGTAGTTTGATTTTTTTATCATCGTTTATAATGATACACGTACAACGTAAATTCAAATTTGTTTGGCATTAATGGTGATTATTTTGTAAATTGTAATATCCGATTCTCATCCAGAATTTATCTTGTCGAACGGGCTGTCAAGGGTCCAAACCCACGCGGGCATGGGCAAAGGGTCCTTTTTGTATCAAGCCCATTAATAGCCCGGCCCCTCTCATTTAGGTCCACTATCAAATGTAGACCATCTGGAAACGTCAATTTCTTGGGCCTTGGATATTTAGCCGAACCAGCGAGACCGCCCAATTACATTATTGTTTTCCGTTGGATTTTTTCAGTTTCTTTTTTCATATAGCTGCTTTCTATAAATACAATTTCAGAAAAATTGCATATTAGTCCCTCGTGACGCATTCAGAAATTACATTTACGTCCCTGACTTTTAAATAATCCAGTAAAATTAGAGGAAGGACAGTCTGAGCCGAGTATGCAATTGAATAAATGGATGAGATGGACCATGGATTAATATGTAATTATCGCCCCATTCTTTCCATCCAGGTCCATCTTATCCGTTTATTCGAACCTCCCGTTGTCCCCAAACAGCCAAAACACCATGACCCAATCTTCGCGAGACATGTGGCAGGCACGCACGAGAACCAACGTCTCCTTCAGCCCCATGCGTTGCGGACCCGGTTCATCAAGCATTGGTGCCAACAAGCGAAACACATAATGGCTTGCTTCCGAAGCAATAATACTCCATACATGTAAATATTTAAATTAATAATTTAACTCGCTTCTATATTTTGACTGATAAAAAAATTAGTTTAGTGATTATGTCTTTCATGCATGAAAAATCATAAATTTATGGTTTTAATACATTGGTAATTATATCTGTTATAGATATATATATATAATTATGAGTTTTAAATTTCATTGTCTATAATTGAGTCGAAATTCAATTGAACTCTCGTGCCTTTTAATAAGAACCACGAGTTTTATTATAAATTTATGAAAAATTAACTATCTTATTAATATTAGAAAAAAAACACTTATTTTATATTATAAATTTTTGAAAAATTACTTCATTAAAATATCCAAAAAATATTTTATTTTAATTCAATTTTATCAATTAAAATTAATATAAAAGTCTAAATTAATTTTATTTAGTTTTAATTTAAATAATAATTAAATTAGTATTAAAATTTTTTATCTCATTTCAATTTTTAAGAAAAATCGATTATTTAATTTTATAAAATTAAAATATCGAATTTAATTTTGTCAAACTAATTATCCGATAATTATGAATCGGTTATCCTAAATAAAACTAAATAAAAATAATTTGATCTTTTATATCGATTTAATTAATAGAACCAAAGTTACAAAAATATTTCAATTGATATAATTTTTTGTAAATTTATAATATAATGTAAATAATCTTTTGTTCAAAATGATAAGGTGGGGAATTTTTCATAAATTTAAAATATGGTATGCGATTTTTTAGTAAAAAATCTTTTAAAAAATGGAATTCAGCTAGATACTGATTTGAGACCAAAACATTTACGGCTGAGAACCTCAAAATCACGGTTAGTAGAAAATTCAACCACGGTAAAACTTCGCAATATGAATATATTAAGGTACTCTACCATGCGATTATGGTCATGGTTAAATAGCGTGGCTTGTTGTAATTCGATTGTGAGGAAAACATAGACTATATCATTAATTCAACATTAACAACATAATCTTTATTATAAAATGAGAAAAATAGTTGGTCGGGAACTCTTTTCAAATTCTTTCTTCAAATCTAAACTTAAAAAAAAATAATTCTTTGGTGTTACCAACCATACCATCCACGAGCCATCTCCCTAACATGTTCTTTTTTCTTCTTCAACGGTGAAATAAAATGTTTGTTTGAGTTGAATTCTTTTGGTAATTGCATCATTACTTAGTAATTAGACACAAAAGCGTATTCCTAAGCAAAGTTTATGTTTAATTATTAAGATTTGAGGGGCTAAGGATGTATCAATTCGAGACTGACGTTGTCAGAACATTTTGTGTTATCTTTTTTTTTTTATATTAATGTATTTCATTTTTTAAGGGTTTAGATATTTTTTTTTGGTTATTTATGTCTTCCAAGACACTCAATGGGGACCTCGTAGCTAAAAGGCTTTCTGTCTCACTGCCATCTCGAAGGTGAAACGTCTCTTGCGAATTAGCTTGTTGCCCACTCTCCACTCAACCCTAACCCACCCTCTTCTTCTTCTTCTTCTTCTTCTTTCGTTTTCTAGTCTATATGATCCATTCCTTGTATTTTGATTCCAAATATTACGTTAGTTTCGAAATTAAAACTTTTTTCGTATTACTTCCAAATGAGAAAGAAAAATATATTAGAAATACACACGGCGTGCCCAAACTTGAGGTCTAAGCAACCACATTCCAACAAGCCGTCTCTCTGTCTCTCTCTCTTGTTTGTTCTTCTATATACTCAGCATGGGTCGAGGTGGAGAAAAGTGAAGGAGAATTCTATTCCTTCCCAAAGCTCAAGCAAGGAGAAGAGAGGAGGGTCTTGAGATCCATGCTTTAGTTTAGAGACAAGCTTCTTTCTTCTTTTCCCTTTTCCTTTCTTTTCTTTTCTCTTTGTTTCCTCCGTCTTCTATCCCCTTCCCCTTGGTCCCTCTCTCCTTAGTTTCTTTCTGTTTCCCTTCTTGGAGAATATTTTCTTGTTTAGGGCATGAGAAAGAAGCAAAAGAGATGACATGGTGCGACGAGGAAAACCGCGCCATCGAGCAGAGTACCGCTGCTTCTTCCACGACGGATTTAATTAGCAAGCGTTCGGGGAGAAGCTCGACAAGGACTTGCCCTTCCTGCGGCCACCGGATCCAGTGCCCTGAGAAGGTGCTCCTGCCTTCTTGTTTCTTTATCTTCTTGATTTGCAATAGATCTCTACCAGTATGGTGTACTAGACATACTAACAAGAACAAATCGGGCGTGCTTAGACCGCGGCGATTCAAGATCTGCCGGGGTTGCCCTCCGGAGTTAAGTTCGACCCGACGGACCAGGAGCTGCTAGAGCATCTAGAGGGGAAGGCGAGGCCCGAGGCGCGGAAACTTCATCCTCTTGTCGACGAGTTCATTCCTACGATTGAAGGAGAGAATGGCATTTGTTACACCCATCCAGAGAAGCTACCAGGTAGTGAATTATGCATTAGTCTCATTCATTTGCGTTTGGGTTAAATCTTTAGGGTTTGAAGCTTGTAGTCTAACTGCAATTGGAATGCAAAAACGTGCAAGTTTGAGTTTGTCATGCTTTGCGGATACGTGGAAGCGATCACATTGAGTTCAATATTGGAGAATCCATCACCTTTTACACTGTCAGAATCCACATGATTTTTTATATTTTGTTGCGCATATTACTGCACTACAACTGATAAATCATATGCAAATGGGCGAAAACAAGTTTATGGTGAATTTTCGCAATAAGTAATAGGATTTAGTTAGCTTTTTTTAATATGATTTGAGAAAAAATTTGTCTTTTAAGGTAAAAGATGTTGTAGATTGGCAAATTATTTTCTGCAAGAGACATTTATTTAATGTTAATATGTTTTCTGTCCGTGCAAATTACTAAGATTGAGCATGATCTCATGCATTAAAAAATAGAATGAATGTATGCAGTGATGGAATTAAATAATTGAGATTTTGCAAATAACTCCCTAAATAAATTGTTTTATGAAGGAGGTTTTCTTCTCTGGCACAAAAATGAGGGGGCAAAACAAGACTTGAAAAACGGTAGCAAAGGGTAATAAAAATTCTTAGGAATATTCTATAATTATAGAGGTTTAGGCCTTTTTATAATTTATTTATCTTTAAATATAGAAAAATGCCAATGAGAAATGAAAAATGGATTGCATGCAGACATGCCACCATTTGATTCGAAACTAAGATCAAACTCAAATTCAATATCAAAATTAGAGTAAAAAAAATAGTTTAGTTAAATTTTTAGTGTTTGGATTTTTGTCTTGCTAGTGAATGGTTTAATTTTTTTATCTTTATGTCATTAGATATATTATTTATTAAGATGTGAATGAATGGACATAAAAGTATTATGGTTATTTATTTTTTAAAATAACATAAATATAATCTATAATTATATTTATCTTTAAATATAGAAAAATGCCAATGAGAAATGAAAAATGGATTGCATGGAGACATGCCACCATTTGATTCGGAACCAAGATCAAACTCAAATTCAAGATCAAAATTGAAGTATAAAAAAATAGTTTAGTTAAATTTTTAGTGTTTGGATTTTTGTCTTACTAGTGAATGCTTTAATTATCTTTATGTCATTAGATATATTATTTATTAAGATTTGAATGAATGGACATAAAAGTATTACTGTTATTTATTTTTTAAAATAACATAAATATAATTTGATTATTTTGTTGGTATTTAAATAGTAGGTTGGTCAAAACAAAATAATTCTGATTTTAATCTCGAAGCAAATACACCCGGACTTTCATGTTTGTAAGATAATTGACTGTGAAAAACTTGTAGAATTAAACATGACAACATAATGGCGAGTGATTTAAAAAATCACAAGGTGTTACATGTAATTGTTCAAATTTTACAAATCGTTCTGTTTGGGATGATTATCTACTCGGGTGAACAGTGAATCATGACGAAATTTTAATAAATTTTCAAATTAATATGATTGTTTTTTAATGTAATTTTTTCAGCACAAATTTAAAAAAATATTTCAATAAATAGAGAATAAGTAAGGCGGTGATTAGCAAACTATACTGAAATTCAAATAGCTCTAAGAATTATAAATAATTATGATCATGTATAGTAGCGAATATTAGTAGACATTTGCAAAAAACATCTTATTAATCTCAGTTTACTTCTTTGTGGAGGAGGTGTAAGCCGGGACGGCCTCATCCGTCACTTCTTCCACAGGCCGTCGAAGGCCTACACGACGGGGACCCGGAAGCGGCGCAAGGTGCACACCGACGAGCAAGGCGGCGAGACCCGTTGGCACAAGACGGGCAAAACGCGGCCGGTCTTCGCCGGCGGGAGGCTGAAAGGATACAAGAAGATACTCGTCCTCTACACCAACTACGGCAAGCACCGCAAGCCAGAGAAGACCAACTGGGTGATGCACCAGTACCACCTCGGCTCCGACGAGGAGGAGAAGGACGGCGAACTCGTCGTGTCGAAGGTCTTCTACCAGACGCAGCCGCGGCAATGCGGCTCCGGGAACAAGGATCCGGCGAAGCCGAAGGATCTCGACGATAACGAGAACTCTATAATGATCAAAGACGGAAGCATGGTGGAGTACTACAACTCATCTCTCATGGCTTTCAGCAATGAGGTGCACCACAGAGGGAGCTCGCCCCAGCTGCTGCAGGAGTTCGCAGTGCATGCTGATGGGGCCTTCTCCATGCATGGGTAACTAGTGTTTTGTATAAAGAGATCGATACGTGAAGAATAAAACTTAATTTAGAAGAATATGGAGATTATTAGGGTTTACTTTCTATGCTTTGTAAGTGAGAATTTTACGAGAAGAGATTAATTTGTAGTGATTAAAAGGATGCATGGCGCTGAGTCATGGATTTTAAGGTGTACAAAGATTGACTTGATCATAATGTTAATTGCATTCTTAATAATTCAAACTCTGAAGTCAAACCTTTTTATGATAATCTACTGAACTGTGGATATTTTGAAGATATTCTTATTATTATTAATTAACTAGAGTCCTATATGAAAAGCCAAAGTGCACATTGCATCATAACAAATTATAAATTTTCTAATATGTTTGTTTAATTTCAGGTTGTATATGATCATGGATGATGAGGTAAGCTGGGATAACCTACAAGTAATTTATTTATGATTAACCCAAAATAAGTTTTAAAGTTTTTAGTAAATAATTACCTACTTTATTAGGAATTTATGAAAAATTATTTACCTTATTAGTATAGTAAAACAATATTTATCTTGTATTATAAATTTATTAAAAATTACTCTAATTAAAATATTTTTTAAAATTAAATATTATCAATTAAATTAATATAAAAGATTAAATTATCCTCATTAGTTTTATTTTAGACAACTAGTGCACACTTGCTCACAATAAATTTGACAAAATTGAATTTTAAATTTTCAGTTTTATAAAATTGGACAATCAATTTTTCGCATAAGTTATAATAAGACAAGTTATTTTTATATTAATTTAATAATTATCTTAAATCAAAATTAAAATAAAGATAATTTAGGTTTTTATATTAATTTTAATTGAAAAAAATTAAATTTAATCAAATGAAATTTTTTTTTGGATATATTTTAATTGAGATATTTTTTTGTAAATTTATAATACAAGACGAATGATTTTTTACTTAATAGCGATAAGATATATAATTTTTTATAAATCATAATAAAAAAGAGGTTTTCTGCTTAAAAACTCGAAATATTTGAAAATTGCCTTATTTTTAAAGTATTAGTAAAGCTACCCACAAAAATTAATAAATCCTCCCAATAACAAATGATGATCACTGTTCTAAATTATTATTGGTTTGGCTATTTTGAAATAAACACATATGATCCAAATCAACCAATTGGAGCTTGTTATATTCATTAAAAATGTAAAATCACCAAGCTGATGCAGCATTAAAAGAAATGCGAAATAAAAATAAAAGAGCTCAAGAAAGATAGTTTCTGAATCTAATAAGATAGTGAATTTTATTTCTTTATTTTAATTTTCCATTTTGGTAGTTCCGTGTTAACAAGTTGGCATCTTAATGGAAGCGACAATTTTCAATTGGTCTTTTTAGAATTTTGTTTTTTTTGTTATTTCGGAAATAACTGAATCCATGATAAATATGGAACAGTATGTTATAATCTGTTGTCGATTGGGTTCATCAATTTCTGTGGGTGGATTCGACAATACTCTAATTTTATGGATAAATCTGTAAAATGCTCGTTATCTGATTTTTTTTTTTCTGAATAAATCAATTTTTTGGAAGATTATGGCTTGTAGTACTTTGCAGCAACTTGGGATCTGTCGCTTACCCCCGAAGACAAGATAGCTCGTGCGAATCACGTCAACGTGCCTTGTCACCCGTGCGCGTCCCCATCCCAAGCTGCATTCGCCACGCGCCCGCGCGCAAACCAGGATGCATGGCCACTGCCCCATTGCGCACGACTCAGTTTAGGGCACGTGAGCGGGCGCGCATGGAGGCATTACTAATGTCGAGAACAGAATTAAAATTAATGGATTATTTTTATAAATTAATTTTTTTATTAAAATTAACGTTTTATAATTTATTTCTTTTTATAATAATTTATTTTAATAATAATATAAAATAAGTAATATTAATTTTATTTAAAAAAATAATTCTAAAATAAATTGATTTTGATTTTATACTGCACGGGAACCAAGCGATGAGGCAGGCCAAAACCCCATTCCACAATCAAAGAGAAGAAGATCAAGGTACATTTGAACTCATATTATTTCCTTTTTTTTAGGATTTTTTATTTTTTCTTGAAGTGATTTCTGCGAGCTCTGTAATTGGAGATACGGGGGACCATTGGATTGGACCACTGGTTTTGATAGGTTCGTGCGAAGTTTACCCAAGATGGAGACCTCGGTCAAGCACGCGTTCATTAATTACAAGGAAGAAATGGATATCTGTTCATTTTTTGTTTTGTGAAAAGAAAAAAGGAATTTTTTTTGTTTCACAATTCTCGCTTGGTTGTCAGTTTTCATAATTTAGCTCATTTGCAAGCTGTAACGCTTACTGCTTCATTTGCTTTTGTGGCGCATATTGTGGCATGTAAGGCGTCTTTTTATGTAGTCTTATCTTCCCTCTCGTTGTTGTGGATAGGCGATGGTTCTCGTTGAAAACTGTGAGATCTCTGAAGAAGGGGAAGAAGAACAAGAGGTCTCTGACACCGAGTCTGATGCTGGGAAATGTGATCCATGGGAGGTGGAAGATGAGCATGATGTCTTCTTCTGTGAGGAGGGTGTGATGAAGAAGATGGAGGTGTTGGCTGCGATTGTGGGCGTCGAAGCAGACAAGCCCGTAGCAGTGTTGGCCGAGGTCATCAGGGTGCTGAAGGTGCTTGATGCAGCACAAGTAGCTTGTTTCCCACATAAGAATTAGAGTTATTGAGACATGTTTCAAGAGTCCAGTTTTACCAATTTTTTTTAATCTCTCTCATTTTTGTTGTGCGTTTTTGGCTGATTTTAATCGTAAGGTAGATGATACACAAAACGTTCTGTGCTGAAGGTAATAGTGTTAAAGCAAGGTACATTTGCAGAGCCTTGTTCAAAATCCATCAAATCAAGCAATGGTATTCTGATTTCCCGTTATCTGTTCCCCTTTCAAATAGAAGATCGTGAAGAAAGATCAATTGGTCAAATATAACTATTAGAATGGCGTGCAAGCTTGTTGCTGGTGCTGATCAGTGGTCATCCTAGGACTTGTGGTTGAAATTTGCTCTTGGAGATGGCAAACAAAGTTTGGAGAAGATCGTGAACTATGTGATTGAGTTGCATAGAATGCGGTCACTGGCGGCGCTGCATGGGCAGCAGCAATGGAGGAGGTCCTCGCCGGCAAGGTCGCTTGCAGCTGCAGAGCTCGGTGAATGTCTTAGCAAGTTGGTGATTGCTGCTGGGAATTATAGCTTGAGATCATTCCACCATTGCAACTTCTCCAGTATCTCGTAGTTAACTAGAGATCTAAATCATGTCTAATTAAAAGATTTTGCAATTACTTGCTGCAAACAAAATTAGCAAATATCTATTCATATAAAAGACAAATTGCAGTGCAAATCTTTTTCCCATTCAAAGAAAAAAGGAGCCAAAACATAACCTATCATTACAGAGCACGCAAAGCCTCACCCAGCGTGGAAGGATGATTTTCCTTCAACAAAAGGACAAGGAACTCAAAACATACAGAGACATTTTCACAAGCCGAGGTGATGCTGGAGAATTTTTGCTTGCTACTGATTGCATCCTCATAGCTCTTCAAGTTGTCTTCTCTGTGTCTCTCACTTTTGTCTCCAGTTGCTTTTCAAGCAACATCAATTTCTCATCAGTTGGGTTGCATTTTGCCACCGAACTGCGCTTCTCCAATTCCATCTGAGCATGTCGTTTTATCAAAAGATCTGACGTCGGGCCCTCGAAAAAAAAAAAAAAACTAATAATAGGCATAGTGCTACAATGAGAAAAAAAGGTTGGCAATATGCAATAATCCGAAATAGGAACCCTCAAGGACAAGGTCGTAAGGTTCTGTACGGTAGAGCCACCCATGAGCCTGACTAAAATCAGAAGATTCAGAACAAGTCCCAATTCAAAATAGGTTGTATAAGATAAGGTGTCGATGAAAACACTGACAATCCTAAAGCTAATATGGCAGTTTTCAGAAGGCCTCGTGTATTACCCACTCGGGTCTCGGTTATGATTTTTCAACAACATTTGTTTAATTCAAACCACCCAACTAGTTGCTAGAATTAACTATAACAAAATACAGGTCTGATATTTAACTCTAATTACTTAAAACTCTGATAGAATCCACATTCAAATCCTAACCATATAAATGAGTCTAATACCCCCTCCGAACCCTAGCATCTCCATCGTCTTCTCCTCGTCTTCTATCCGGTCGGATAGATCGACCGATGGAAAAACTCGAATTCAGGTCTGGGATTTCTCAAATGTTCCGATTGGGCCGTGCGATGCTTTGTTTTGAGCCATGCGGCCCGTCGAATAAAAAATGATTAATTATAAAAGAAACTAACATATAATTGTTTTCGTTAATATATTTCAAAAAAAGAAAATATAACAGTAAAAACCCGTTCATAAAACAAGATAAACCATCAGAAAAACATCAATGCTGTAGTGCTTGTTTCTTTACAGATGAACACAGTAAAGCAATCGTCCATCGCCTGGACAACAGCTAATACATGGTGGAAATGGATTGGCTAACCAAGTCCAAATCGACTTCCCGGAGCAGGCGGACTCGGCCGGACCACGTAAAGAAACGATGCAACATGTTTCGAAGGGGCCGGCGCATGGCGGGGCTTGACCAGTTCAGCGAGAAAAAGATAAATAGTAATATATACAGTACTCAATTGAGGATGTTTTAGTCAACAAAAAATTTTAACTATCTATTAACCAGATCAGAGATTAAACGAGATTTACTTGATCGTATTAATATTTTATATTTTATTTCTTTTTTTAATCTCGATCTTAACACAAAAGCAGCGACACAATGTGTAATGTAGACGCGGCCGCGCTGCTGCGACGGAGCTTTTCCGTGGTTTACCTTTGCCCTGAAACCTCATTTTTGTTCGAAGCTCCAAGTGTCCCCGTTCGTGTATGGTCCATGAGCGCAAAGGCCGAAGCGCTCCTCCTTCTCTTCCTTTTGGCGTGCTGTCAACTTGTTTGTGGATTCAGATAAAAGTTTTCTTTTTTTTACCCTTTTTTATTTGAGCATCGAGGAGAAGGGCGACCACTAGACACTCTATTAAGTATAATATTAGACGATTTGTATATTCAATTCTCTTAGATGGTGTCCGAGTCTCCATTAATCACTTAGTTGTCATTTTTTAATTAATTCCCCCTAAATAATCATTTGTATAATCAATAACTTAATGTTCATAATTAGTTCTCCAAATGACTCTTGCATTTGAAATTGGCCTTGCATATGTCTACATAATTCATCATTATGCGAAGTTATTTTGTTAGAAAAAATTATGGATATCGTTCTCTTTTATTTGACCGATATATGTGTTTACATCAAGATTTTAAATTTTGATTTCGATATTCATTAAAACCAATTTATTTCGTTTCGTTTCGATCCGTTTTACCTTCGGTCAAATTATTTGTAAATTTTTAACTAAATTTTGATTTTAAATTTAAAATTATTAAAAAAATAATAAAAATAGAAAATGATATATATATATAATTTTTTTAAAAATTATTAATTAATTTCTTTTAATTAAAAAAAATACGTGAGAATTTAAAATTTACTTTGTATCATATTCGAATTTAGTCTCAATTGAGATTCAATTAAAGTTTTAATTATTGAATTAATAATAATTTATAATATAATTATTATATATATATATAATATTTTTAAAATTCGAAATTAAAATTCAGGACGAAACATTTCGTCTATGCGTTCTGGCGAAATTTTAAATCATGGTTCATATTTTAATAATTCTTATTATTTGTATGAAATAAAAAAATTATTTTATAATATTAATATTTTACCAAAAAATTGGCCACGATTTCTATTTTGGATGAGTTACGTTCCCTTCTTTGTAAATATCACAATTCAGGCAAAAAAAAGGTGCAGAAAACGCAATTTTAAAAAAATAGAAAAGCAAAAGAGCCCCACTCGGCCGCTTTGGCACACACACGCTTGGCCATCAATGTCCTAGACGTAGGCTCTACCCAACTCCCATCACGCGACACAATCTACAATCTCTAGGCCCTAGGGATGGCCAGGATGCCCTCTTCGTAGGGTTGCCCTACAAAGTGACGACCTACGTAAATAAAAATAGTAAAAAACACAGGGACTAAAAGAAGAAAGTGATGCTAAAGAGGAAAGTAATATGTTTGTTTTCCAATTAAGGGCCAATTAAATGGGCCTGCCGGTTGGTTGGGAGGAAGCATGTGATGCAGAAGAAAAGCTGATGGGGATGGAAATTCAGCTTATTACTTGTATTTTTCATGTAGACCCCTTACTGTCTCCGTTTTTATATTTTACTTCTCTGTTTTGAGCTTTAAAGGATGTTTTGTGAAAAAAACAAGTTTATTGGTTTATAATGAATCATTAGAAAAAACCATCTGAATTTGGTTTAACAGTGATAGATTTAGACCCAAAAGTTGAATTATTGGCTTAATTTTAGTTTTAAGTTTTGGTCTATAGAATATCAAATTTGGTCTTTTTTAATCGAAACAAGAAAAAGATGTTTAAATTAAATTTATTTGGATTGGTTTCAATACCTAGAAAACCATAATAAAATTCAAGAAAAACATATTTTTGGTTCATTAGGGGCCGTTTGGTTCCGAATCCAGGTCAAAGTCAAAATTTTAAAAAGGATTAAAATATAAAAAGATAATACGGTCAAGAAAATCGTATTTGATTACTGATCTAACTAGCGAATGGTTCAAATTTTTTTATGAACCATTTTACCATTAGCTTCTACTTTAAGTATCTCTCCGTTCTCGTCGTCGATTTCGTCATCTCCGACGAGGTATGGCGCTCCAAGCGAGCTCGCGCAGGCAACTTGGGCGGCGAGCTCGCCGGGGGAGCTCGCTTAGCCGGCCTTTGACACCTGAGGGCATTTTAGTCATTTCCCATTTAATATTTAATTAAATTATATAATGTTAGTTTGATCAAATTTTTGATATTTGAATAGTAAATCAGTCAGTTCGGAATGATTCTGATCTTGATCCGGAAACAAACAACCCCTTAAAAGCTAAAGTTAAGATATTAGATCAAATTTAGGCAAATTTTTTAAAATAAATCAATAACATAGAGGGTTTTGTACATAAATCGAGAAGACAAGTGATTTCCTGTAATTAAAAAAATACAGGCGGTTTCCTGCAAAAACGCAAGCATTAACAACATGGGGAAATAACGCAATATATGGGGCTTGTTTGCAAGAAATGAAAACCAAATTAAAGGAAAATTGCAGTTTAGTAGCCCGTAATTTCTTTATTATTTTTTGATAAAAAATTGCTTTTTTTACTGAGAATGCTTTTGTCGCAGTCCCTCAGCTGCATCAAACCAGTGTCCGCCACTCAAGGAGCTCGAATATGCACGGAAGTCCTCCAGAAGTCACCCAAATTACTTTTCTGGGTAAATTGCAAAAGTAAAAACAAAGGAAAACTTTGGTGGGAATATAATATACTAATAGAAAAGCAGAAAAATAGCAAAAGGACCCTCGACATAATTAAAATTAATGATGATTAGAGCACACGCCCCCCGCGAATTCAGAAGAGGTCGACGTCTCGTCGTGTCAGCTGCGCCGTACCACTAGTCCTCCTCCGCCTTCCTAAATCCAGAAAAGCGAAAAATAAAAGCACAGATGAAAGCCCGGGCAAACTGCTACATAATTAAAGTAAAAAAAAAACAAAAAAGCATTTTAAAATTTATTTTAGTATAGGGGTTTATTTAGAAATTTACCCCTGTTGTTTGAGAATTTTTTGTTTCACCCCCTGATTTCGCAAAAAATTGCTTATTGCGTTTTGCTTCCGTTTCGACATCATCCACATGAGAAAAACATCATAAATAAAAGCCTGACTTCCCAATTGATTTATCATTGAAAAAATATAGAAATACAAATTTGTTAAATTTTTTGTTAATTCGAGAGTCTAACTTCTTAAAATCTAATTAGAAAGTGATAATTCGTGTGAAAATTATGATTAATTAATTGGGTAAACAGCAAACGATAGTGGGATTTTAAGTAGAAATCGAGTAAGGGCACGATACTCGCAATTAAAATGAGTTTCTTTATAAAAAAAAAAGTTAGTTGTTTATCTAAATATGAAAATATCGGGGCCTTATATGCAACAAACAGAAAGAACAAAAAAAAAAAAAGTCCCACATCGATCACTATCAGACCCAGCAGCAGCAGCATAGCATAGCTTAGCTGCAGCGCCTCGCTTTTGACTCGCTCTGCTGCTGCTGCTGCTGCTGCTGCTGCTGCTGCTGCCAGCGCCAGTCCTCGCGCAGCAGCGCAACAACACTACAAAAGCAGCAAAGCAGCCTCCTTTCCCCTTTCCTCCTCCGCTTTAAAGGTGAAGAAGAGAAAAGAACAACAACCTCACCGCTCCTCTGCCCCATTCTACCCCGCTTTCTTCGCTGCCACCTCCTCTCTACCCAATGGGCATCGATCTCAACACCCTTGACCACCAGGACGACGAGGATCCGCCATCGCCGCCGCCGCAGGCGGTTGCTGCGGTCGAGCTCTGGCACGCCTGCGCGGGACCTCTCGCCTCCCTCCCCAAAAAGGGCACCTTGGTCGTCTACTTCCCTCAGGGCCACGTCGCAGCTCCGCCGCAGACGGCTGCGCCGCCGGTGCCCCGCCATGTTCTGTGCCGCGTCGTCGACGTCCGACTCCTGGCGGATGCGACTACCGATGAGGTTTATGCACGGCTTTCTCTTGTTGCAGAGCAGAAGGTATGGTTTGATTTTGGTTCTTTTATTGGTGTTTGAGGAGAGTGGAATGTAGGAAAAGTTGGATTTTTTTTTATTTTTTTTTATTTTTTGAGTTCTTAGGATGCGGAAGAGGGGATGAGAGAGATTGTTGTGGATGAGGATGGTAAGGAGGAGGAGAATGTGAATGGTGGGTGTGGCTCGTCGATGCCTCACATGTTCTGTAAGACGCTGACGGCGTCGGACACCAGCACGCACGGCGGGTTCTCGGTGCCTCGACGTGCTGCGGAAGACTGTTTCCCGCCATTGGTGAGCTTGGTTATTGTGGTTTTGAGAAGTCTTGAGTTTGAGTTTCTTTTAGATTGTTGCTTTTGGCTTTAATTTCTTAGAAAATCTGCTTGTTTGGTGTAGGATTACAAGCAGTTGAGGCCTTCGCAGGAGCTTGTGGCGAAGGATCTGCATGGAATTGAATGGAGGTTTCGGCACATTTACAGGGGTACGCTGGTTATAATTTGGTAGTCATTCGATACCTTGATGTTCTCTGAGAAATAATTTTTCTATAATGCATTTATAATGTTTTCCACCCAAGACTCTTTATTGTCTGCAATAAAACCAGTTACCAGTTAGGATTAGATTGAACTAAAATTTTTGCAATGTCAATTTTGTTCATGAGGTAAATGACAAGTTGCTCAGGTTCGCTGGTTCAACAGTGCATATAGGGTTTGTCCATTATTCAGTTTCCTCATTGAAGAACTTGATTCATTCCACCAGTACAGTGGATTTTCAGTATTATCAGTTTCTGTTGCCTATAGAAATAGAAATATCGAGTTCTTCATATTAGGGATCCAATATTAGTGAATGCGTATGTTGTTGTGCACTGTACAGGCCAACCACGGAGGCACCTTTTGACGACTGGATGGAGTGCATTTGTCAATAAAAGAAAGCTCACTTCAGGAGATGCAGTGTTATTTCTTCGGTAGGCATTTCAAGCTTTTGTTAGTGAAAGAACACATAAGTTGTAAAGCCTTCCTTGTAATTTTGTTCCCTGTTTCATTCAGAGGAACTGATGGAGAGCTCAGATTGGGAGTCAGGCGAGCAGCTCAAGCTAAAAACTGTCTTCCTTTTTCAGTTATTCGAGACCAGAGCTTGAATAGCAGCACTATCGCTGCTTTATTTAATGCTGTGTCAGCGAAAATTGTGTTCCACATTGATTACAACCCAAGGTGCATTTTTTTTCCTCTCTGTGTGGGCTCTAGGAAGAATAATGTTTTTCCTTGGGAAATTGTTCGGTTTCTTGAATTTACTAGTGAATCACTTCATTTCATGCTGCTATTTGCATAATTCATGAGGCTGTGAGAAGCAAACAAGCAGTTGTAGTCTATTAGTCAATTCTAGTCATCATGATTTAAGTGGAACAAGCACTTCATCTTTTCTTGACTGGCAAATGCTTTTGCCCTTGTGGCAAAGTAATTGTTATGAAATGAAGAAACACTAATACACCAGATGGCACATTTTTGAAATTTGAGTTCTATCTTTCTGTTACACTTGGTGTGGATTGGTGTGGCAAGATTTAGCTATTGCGTTGAATAGCCTTTAGAATCTTGAAATTTATTGCACCTCACTCATATACCATTTTATACATAGTTACATCCTGTGGTTTGTTTTGCCTATGTACTAGTGGATTATTAGTATCCATCAAGTGTTTGCAGATTTTTTCAATTATCAGTGATACAGAAATTTGTGCCCTTCTCAGTCTCGTGCTTTGCTATATGTGTTTGTTATGCACTACTTCTGAGTGGCCAATGGTATATTTCTCTTTGAGAGTTGCCAACATTTGGTTGAAGTAGGATGCTTGTCATTCAGATGAGATAGAGAAATATGTTTACCTATTAGAATATGCATTACAGACAGCACCTCTAAATTCTCCCACTCTTTCTGCACTATACTACCTTCTCGATTTAACTGTCATTGTTTACATCCTCACATCATATTCTACAGTTCTTAGACAAGCATTTATCATTTAGTTAGTCGGCATCTTGTTGAACTGACTCCTCTAAATTCCTTTTTGTAAAAATGTAGGTCAAGTTTGTCAGACTTCATAATACCTTACTCAAAGTTCTGGAAGGCTTTTAAAAATTCTTTTTCGGCTGGTATGAGGTTCAAAATGAAATATGAAAGTGAAGATGCTGCTGAGAAGAGGTTTCGCATATACCCATGAAGAATCAAATATTTATAGTCAATGTTGGTAATGACCTGTTCCCATCTCTCTTTAGGTACACCGGTTTTATAACAGAAATTGGCGATGCAGATCCTGTGAGATGGCCTGGTTCAAAGTGGAAATGCCTCTTGGTATGAGTTTACACTTGTTGTTTTCTTTGTGTTTAGTGTGGAGACACCCATTGAGCTCTTCTTCTGTTTTTACTCCACTTGCAACAAAAATAATTTCAAGTTGATGACTGTTCAAGTTTTCTTGATGAAAGTTAAGAAGTGTTACTGCATATTATAGGCTAATAGATACAAATTATTTGATGATTCTTCATGCACTCTAGACAGCTATTTGCGTACCACGTATTGGATACTATAGTAGTTCTTCTTTGGGCTTTTTGGGCATTGGTGGTGTAGCATCTTACTTATCACCACTTATTTGTTCTTGGACTTCAATTTTAGGTTATGCATGTCACATATATGGCCTGAAACTTACTGGGAATTTGACTCCAAATTGGATCCAAATTCTTTTGCTTTCTACAAAGATTATCAAGTTATTAACTGTTGAGTCATGTTTGGCTGGGTATTCTTCTGCTTTTTTTTTACATATATGAAGATTGCAAAAATTAATTGTATTGTCTTCCTTATAGGTGAAGTGGGATGATGATGATCCAGTCACAAGCCAGCATGATAGGGTTTCTCCTTGGGAGATTGAACTAACTGGCTCAGTTTTAGGTCCTAATGGTTTGACTGCAAGTGGTTCAAAACGAAGTAGAACCTGTCTGCCCTTAACCAATCCAGACTTTCCATTTCCAAGTAAGTCCTAGCAGCAATAAATTTCCTTTCTACTTGTGGTAGCTTCATCCTTCTTATATGCTAACTGAACACTGTAGATGGAAGTGCTTTTCCAGACCTAAGGGAGTTTTCAATGTCCCACAAGGTCTTGCAAGGTCAAGAAACTATTGGTTTTAGAACTCAACATGTGATTGATGCAACAAATTCTCAGGGATCTGAGATAAGAAGCCATCAATTGTCAGACACAATGAGTGTTGTTCCCAATGCAACTAGCTACATGCTAGCTGGCCAAAGAAATTGCATCAGAGTCCCCAGCAGCACCTCTGATACATCATTCAACTGCATAGGCTTTGGAGAATCTACCAGATTCCATAAGGTCTTGCAAGGTCAAGAAACTTTTCGAGTTAATCCATCATGTAGAGGAACTTTACTTGATGCACAACCAGAAAATGATGGTTTTGGCATATCCAAGGGTTCACAAACATATGATGATGGAAGCAGATGGTATGCACCAATTCGGGGATATAGTCCTCTAGCTCATCAACCTAAACCCACAGTTCAGGTGTCTTCTCCATCTTCTGTGTTGATGTTCCATCAAGCATGCTTGCAGTCTCCAATTATGCAATCAGTCTATGGTGTGAGTAGTAGGGATGAGCACACTACAAATTCTAGTTTCCTCAACTGTTCAGAATTATCCAGTGGAAAAGGCTTATTACTTTATTCTCAGTCTCCTCATATGGAGTATAAAGTTGTCAAAGAAAATGCTAGCACTGGAAGGATTTGTTCTTCAGGATTATTCAAAGGAGTGACAGGGTCAGAAAATGGTGGGAGTATTGCTAGAAAGAGCTGCAGGCTTTTTGGGTTTCCCATCACTGAGAGGCTTCCTGTAGCAAATGAGGAACCTAGCTCCATGTCTCCTACAGTTTCAACTGACATGAATCTCCAAACATCTTTTTCGACCTCAAAGACTGAACTGCCAACAAAGCCTGTGGATCTCAGCTTCATGAAAGTAAGCAACTTTCTGAAAACCCATTGCTCTTCTTTTAGAGAGATGTAATCCTGCAGTTCATAAACGAGATGGTCTTGTGGACAGGTCTATTGACCACTTGAACCTTACACTTTCAATTCAAGATGGACGGGCTGTTTGTTAATTGGGTCTTTGACTGATCACAAAAATGGCTTGACTTTGCTACTGCAGATGGTTTGAGTTGCTGATAGGGAGCAATATTTTCAGCAATTTACTAGTACCAATCTACTCTGTGTGTGTGTGTGTGCGCGTGCGTGCGTGCTGGTATTTATGCATATAAACTTGATTTGAACATTGAATTACACCTTCTGTGGCTTTGCAGGAACTTTTTGTCAAAATTATCAGTTATTACTGTGACAAGGAGGAGGAACGAAGTATATTGTCCTGACTATACTGTGTTGTAGTGGGATACTGCCATCATTCTGTTGTTGTATATTGCTCTGTTTGCGGCACAGCAAAAATTAGATGCCATATGTTAATGCTTCTGTTTGTCTGTTCCCAACTGCTCACTAACTTATGGGACTACTTGTGAGCAATTGAATGGATGTTTCCTACTAATAGATGTAACTGTATGCTATGTTGCTTCCCTCAAACTATGCAATATATAACTTGCATGCTGCCCTTCCTCATCTGGTCTCTTGTTTTCAGTTCTATTTTTCAACTTCTTTGTTATAGTTACTGAAAAATTTAGATTCTATTTGGATATTTTGATACCTTGACAGATACTATGTAAAGATACAGGGGGCATTTAGTTTGAGATAATTTAAGATAGTCTAAGTAGGAGATAGTGAAATATTTTTATAAATTGGCATTTTTTTAACCAAAATTAACCCCATATTAATTATATGTTGACAAAATAAATTATTTTTATATAATAATTTAATATAATAACAAATTAAAATAATTGAGTTTAATTTTTTTAGCAAAACATGTAAATTTTTAGTCCAATTATTTCTATTCCTAGTCTCAAATCAAATGGGACCATATTGTCCCTTGTGGAGATAGTTTGCTCCATTTTTAGAATTTTCTTTTGATAAGTTAATTAATTTTAGAATTGATACACAAATTATTGCAGGTTACAGCCAATGGATACGAGAGATCAGTACATCTCTCATTTTGACAATATATTGAACTCCAAGTTGTCACAATGGCATAGAATTTTTTCTGTTCCTTGGCTTGTTCATTCCTTCAAAATAAACCAACATGTTCATTGGATTTCTTAATAAGCCTTCTAATCTATTTTTACACTCAAATCCTTTGGCAAGCTCTTCCCATTACCAGACAAGGATCCAGTACTTGAAAGTTCTATGGCTTATGTTTTTGACAACAGTAACATACACGGGCTGCATGTTGGTTTTGACCAGCAAAGCCCTCCTCACATCTTTGGCTGTTGACAATGAACAACAACTGGGAATTACGCTTAATCAAGTAGCCTGTCTAAAAATAACATTGAAGATTCTAGTAACATATTTTTCTTCACCTTTACATACATTGCGACATGCCCAAGTTCAAAGTACTGAAATGCAGGAAACCATAAAATTGTGAGATTTTTATGGAACATAGAGAAGCTATTGTCCAAGCATTTGGTATCAGCAAGACTATTGCAACACCTTCGTTGTCAGTGACCATAGTAACATGGAGAACTCTTCCAAAACACTATCCTTTCCATTGCAGCTTTAAGTTGCTTGAATTTTTATGCTTCAGAGACAGGACCCTCATGTTAATCCACAGTGAGGGGCAAAATCCCTAAGCCTGAAGAACTGGTGCAGAATTGGGAAAAATAATGTCGAAACAAGAGCATAATTTGTTAGCTGACAGTTCAGATCATTCAGAAATAGCGCACCAGTTTTGCTAGCTGAAATTTCAGATTATTTTGAAATACAGGTAACAACTTCACCATCACATTCGGGGATTTTTATCAACTATCACAAACATTAGGATCTTTGTAAGTGAACATCATCACATAACTTCAACATGAGATAACCCTGGGTAGTATGCACCACAGACCTTTGTTTTGAGAAGAAACTACGGGCCTTTTTAAGTCGCCACAGAAATGTTGTTCTTGGTAGATAAAGGAACTTGAATAGAAGAAAGCCCTATCCAGCATTGCATAACTTTGAAAACTGAAGAAAAGAAAAGACACCACTTACCATGTAAAAGACTAAAACATTATTGCCTATTGATTTCCATGCTTGTACATCAGCTAAAAAAAAGATTTCTATCCATGTATAGAAAGGCTTGAAAAGCAATATCTGTTCCATATGTGGAGCAAAATAAAAGGAAATGTCCTCTAAGAAATATACCAATACAACTGAACTAAACACAAAAGAATTATCCAACCCAAATAAAATAATCACTTGAAGTTTAAAAATATCAAATCATTTCTACCAAAATAGGGACTATGGAATGAGTGGAAGAAGTCAATTAACAGGACAAAAGATGGGCCACAACAATCTTGCTTTTGGTATATGTTGCATTTGACAATCATTCTACCTTTTAAGAATTTGAAACATGAAAGCCATCCATCCTATAGGTTAAAAATGCATACAAAGACTGAAGCCAATAATTTTGACAGTCATAAACAAAATACTAAAAGGCTTATTTTATCTTCTATGTCTTCCTAACTTAATATTTTGTTACATTGTCAGACAATAATACTAGATAGCTGTGTAGCTTTTCCCACATCCTCCCCACACAAATAGACTCCTCTGATATTCTATACCATACCACTACAAAGAAACAAGCTGAACTATATTGTTCAGGTTTCATGCTTTAAAGCCACTGTGAAAGGAAAGAAAACTTTTACCTGAAAAAAGGACTATTAGTACCCTTAGGGCCTATTTTGATGCTTTGGAAAAAGATCCAATCCAAAATTTTTCTGTAGGAATGGCTTACTTAAGCCCAATTTCCACGTCAATTCCTGTGGATGTTAATGATGATGGTGGGTGGGGCTATCGACATAGGAATTTCGAAAAGAGATCTGACCTCTTATTAATTTTTCTATGGAGTCACATGATTTGAATGGAAATTTTGTCCCTCAAATAAATCCTTTGAAACCTCCAAATCCTATTTGTGTGTGGGTATCCAAACACACCCTAATATTTGAAAGTATCAGAAACTCCAGAAAAGAGATTAGAAAAAAGAGCATGCGTATTAGCATTTAGTTTGATAAATTCTAAAAATGCTAAAAAGATGATGTCAGAAGGTAAATATTAGAGCTAGATAAAACTGGAAGAAAGAAAAATGGAGTAAACATGTAAGTCTGCTACTTTAAATTTATTCAACAAAATACCGAAGAAAACAACCACATTAACCAACAATAGATGTCTAAACAATTATATTAACAGTACCAAATAGTACCAACTACTTGGGCATAATAGATGATTAGAAAATTGAGAGTCCAACAGAATTCAGAGATAGAAGATAATCAGTGTTCAAAATCCATCTTAAGGTTGGAAAGTCAGATTTCTTTGTTGTTAGGCCAAGTGACAGAATGATTGAAATGAACTGAGATACAAAGATAGTTCATAATGGAGGAAATGATACAATCATAAAATATTGTGAGAATCACAAAATTACTGAGGTTAAATCAGTAAATCTTGTACCTAATATTCAATCAGTAAATCTTGTACCTTTTACAAGTCCACTACAAGAGATCAGAACTAAGCCCTTGTCTCTTTTTAGTGGTTGTAGTTTGGGTTACTGCCAAGATTCAATGGTGCTGCAATGAGTGGCATCGCATTAGCAAACAAGACAAAGTTAAGCATTTTAACCACAAAACTTGAAAATAAGGGTTCAGAAGTATGAAGAATTGTAGGAAAGGATCCACAATGAAAATTCAATTAATGTTGGAACACAATATAATCCATGCACCTAAGGAAAAGACACCAGAAGATTTAAAAGAAGAGATTAACAGAATGCCTAAAGTGAGATATATATATATATATATATATATATAAACAGAATGCCTAAAGAATATCAAAGAGAGAGATAACAACAACCTCAGATGGATGCCAAGATTACAATCCACTGACCATAATATGGATTCAAAATTCAGCATAATCTCTGGGTAAATCTTGACAGGTACATACACAGCCAAAGTATTGCCATGTCTCTGTTATTAGTGAGAAAGCTGAAGATTTAAGAAACACAGATAAAACTATCCATGTATATCCTGAAGAGAAAATTATTAACCAAAAAAAACACTTCTTTCCATGACTGTATATGGCAATCTAAGCTCTGCTAACAACATCAGCCAACTGATTGTTTGACCATTAAAATAATTCTTGCTATCGAACAAACACATAAGTTCTCATATCTGCAGTGGAAAACAACATCTTCAGGGGGATTTGCAGGGACCAATACACCTCCTTTGAAGAAAAATCTAAACGGTGGCTGATACAGGCAATTGCTTTCACATTTTTCCTGCTCTATACCCTCCTTGTTTCCTATGTGGCAACTACATTGTGTCAGCAAGAATTCTGTTTTTCCCAAAGAACCATGCCTAGATGACACACATTTAGGTTGATCATCTCCAATCTCTTGACCAGTGCATTGCTCAGACTTGGTTCTGGATTCTCCCTCTGTATCATTGCCAACTTTAGAATTGGTGCTGCTATGAGAATTGTAGTAGTTTTTAATTGCTTGCTGAAGATCTAAAGAACACAAAGCCACTGTATCATGGATATCATCCACGGTTGAATGACAACCAGTAGATCTCCATCTATCTAAGAGAACATTACGAACAGTCACATGGAGAATACGTATGCATTGTAAACAACAGTTGTAGAGACAAGAAATTTCAGGGTCTGCACGGCAATTCTTCTTTCCAGGGATACAACCAGTTGCCAGATCTGCCTCCTTAGAGATAGAGGCAGCATTGTCAGAAGAAGGAACAGTGCTTAAGTCATTAGACCTGTCAATATGAGAGGAATCCATAACTGAAAATGAACTGTCATTGGACAAACTACCATCCAAAAGAATATTAGTTTCAGCTAGCCCATTATCCATGGGCTCTTTTAAATCATGAACTTTTGACATGCTTCTGCCACCATCCAATGCACCACCAACCAAGGAAGAACTCGGATGTGAGTTAGAGTGAAGAGAAGACAACGAGAAAGGTGTCTGCAAATGATTAACTTCTGGTCTGATAGGTGCAACAGAAGCAGCAAATGAGAGATCAAGCCCTTCATTTGTGCAGTCATCACTATTGATCCCAAAGGAATGAGCATGTCCTTTGTTTGTCCTGTCTGGCCCCTCATTACAGCTTTTCTCAGAGACACCTAGCTTGCATGAAACGTTATCAACCAAAATGCTGTCATTTGCCTTATCATCTTTGGACTGTCCCTCCAAAACTGATGTTTTCAAATTTGATGTTGCCACCAGGTTATCTGTTTGCAAACTGCAGGAGAAAAGAAGGAAACATCATTAAAGAATACATTTCCCACAAACATGACACCTAGTATCCAGAAAAAGGAAAGAAAAAGAAAAAGGGACAAGAAAGTTCAAGTTATGCCATAAAGATTAAAACCTCCAATAGGAACTTAGGAACCAAGTTTGGAGCTTTGGCTCTTATTAATGAGTATAAATGTGTATATTCTAAGTTAGGTGAAAATAAGCAGTTAAGTAGTTACTTGGAGGAAAATTTTCCCAATCAGAGATGTTAAAGTATGAAATCTGAGAAAGAGAATTTTAAACCAAAACAAAAGCGGGAAGTATAACCACCATCCTACTCTCTAATGGTAATGAACAAGTAAAAATGCTAAGGAATAAACAAGATCGAGGTTCCATTTGTGAAATAAGCATGTGGCAAAATGCATACCTATAATAGGCATATGCCCAGCTGTTGACCATATCTTCTAAATAAGCCACTTGAGATAGAAGTCGAAGATATTGGTGGCTCTCTTTTCCAGACAAAATCTTATCACGTACACGTCCAACTAGAAGCTCCAAAACTTTTCTAACTTCCAATGACACTTCTCTAGATGATTTATAAGCTCCTTTAAGTGCCAATAAGCCCACAGCTACCAAGCCTCTTACAATACCAAAATCTATCTCTTTCCTATTGACGGAGTTTCCACCAGCCACAACCTTCATAGGTGAGCTACTAGGGTGCATCACACAGGAATTGAATGGCCAGCCTTTCCAAGGACCATTTGTGTCTGTGCAGGGACCATATTTCAACTTTGATGTTACCCAACAAAGTTCAGCAAATTGTCGGCAGCGAAGTATTTGATAACCAAACATTGCAATTGCTGAAGTTGGAGCACCTTTCATGAACAAAAGAGAAGTTCTTTGGACCTCTTGATAGCTATGGTAATGTATGTCAATCTGCCCTTCACAGCTTCTAGGAGACTGTCTCTGATCAGTGTTTCCACCTTGATCAGTTTGTTTATCCCCGCAAAACGTTTTGCTATTTGCAGCTATCTGTTCAAGTTCTGCTGATGTGTCAATTACTATAGTTGCTTTGCTGCCTATGCTAGCACTTTGGCTATTTGGACTAACCACTGCTGTAACTCGCCTGTTATTTTTATTAGGAAGATTGATCATATGGTGTCTATGATGCACCAATTGAACAAAATGCTGAACAAGATCTTGTGACACTTTTGCTGCAGATGAGTCAAGGACTAGATCATGATTGTACTTTCCGTCAACATGTACAAAAAACCTTGGTATTGAATGCTCTGAAGAAACAGAATCACGACTACTTGAAGCATCAATGCCAAAGAATTGCCTTATTCCATCAGGTAGGGCATGATTTTGCATTTCACAAGTGGCCTTCAAAAGAAAAGACCATACAACAGTAAAATCAGCAGGAAGTACAACCAAATTGAGCATAAAGAAAGACATAACATCTGAGCAACAGCAAAATAATATCCAAGAATGCCCCAATTTACAGAAAAGAGCAACAAAATTTGCATAAGAAATAAGAAATTCTTGCCACTGGTACTTTCACCATCCAGAAGTCAAGTAGCCTATGAAACCTTTGTGAAAAATCAATCTGCTAAAACAAAAGTGAAAGCCATTGGATAGTGAAACCCATGGAATCTTGAAAGACAAGAAAGATTGTATCATAAACAACATTAACAAACACACAACCCAATGTAAGAACCATTTAGAAGCCAAGAAAAAAAAGTTGCAATACATGCTAGGAGCTATGCTGCACAAGGTCTGTGGAGAGAGGTGCTCTTGAGGAATGACACTCTTGAGGAATGACACTCCATCAAAATAAAAACAAAAAGATCACAACTACAGAAAGACCACAACATCAAACCATGTTCTATGACAAAACATTATGGGATTTTTTTTTATATGATATCATAAGCAATTAACCATTAACTCAAATTCCTAATGAATGTACAAATTTGAATAAAAAACTAACCATGCACTTACCAGAAGATGCTTCAGATCAAAGAGATAATGAGCAATGAAAACTATGGACATTTGTTTTTTTTTTACTATCACTTTGTCAGGGTTCAATCGGTGAAATCACATAAGTCAAAATCATACCGGTAAACAAAGACTTCAAAGGTTAATTATCTCCAGCTTACCAGGATAATTATAGTTGCAGATGCACAAATAGAATCCACATGCTCAACAAATGAATTCCATGCTTCTGAAGTTTGTTTTGTTGTATTGAGGACGTCTGTTGAGGAACACTTGGAAGATTCTGGATCAAGTTCACCCTCCTCACTGATTCCCACTTGCAGCTCATCCATAGCCCACAAGTCAATCCTGGGCATATAGATCATGCACCGGCCCATATTTAAACATTTTGCTGCAGGAAACAAAGTTTATTTTTAAGGCATAGCTAACAAAATGGCATAAAGCATATGGACACTGTTGCATTGCTTACATGCAAGATAGCTGTAAATAATTTAAAGCTTAATTAACAAAGAATGGACAAATAAACTATAGATTAAGGAAGAGAATATTCTGTAAAATGGCAAGGGAAGTGCCAGAAACATGCCAGAGAACCAGCATTCATGAAGCCGAACATGGAAATCTAGAAAGATCAATGGGATAGAAGCAACTATTGATAAACAATAACCTAATTCTGACAACAATAGAGACAAGTAAAAGAAATACATACACACAAGTTGTGTTAACCCACGAATTATGTCTCCGTGTCCTTCTTGAGAAATAGTAGCCAGATTAACCTTTTGGATTTCAATATGGCCGGCAAAGGCATGGAGAAGGCAGCTAGCAAAATGATGCTGACCAGATCTGGGGGGTCCTGCAACCAGTGATCGAAACCCAGATGCCCCCCGCAGTTTGGTAAGATAACTCTCCACGGACTCAAGTGAGCCATATTGATCATGATGATTTTTGTGATTGTCTGAAACATATGGATTTATAATTCCAGGTTGATTAACTAACAAACCATGGTGGGAAATAATCTTCTCTATCTCATTTGAAACACAGGTCTCCTGAATCAACTGATGAAAATGCAACTCCCAAAAGCCAGTGGGGATTCTCTTCTGTTGTAAAGAAGAAAATATAGCATTTTTAACTAACTTTGACGCCCTCAGAAGAGGAGGTGGTAACCAGATACGCTCATCAATGTCAAATGAAATAAGCATGTGGGATAAAGGTTCTAAAAGACATGGAATAAGATGGGTATAGAGAGGTGAAGATACTATATCATTTGCAGCCATTCCTGCTTCTCTACGGGAACATGGAGGAGGAGCATATGCAAGAGCAGCTAACCAATCTCTCTCCTCCACAACAAATGATGGAAGTGCAGGGAGTTTGCCATGACCACAGCCCTTTTCAGCAGAGGACAAAAGTTCTTGCAGTGCACAGCTCCTCTTCAATGCATTCATTGCTGCCTGTGTACAAAGTGACTGCAAATCAGCACCAGCATAACCTGCAGTTTGACTAGAAACCCATGAAAGAAGAGATCCTGATAGAGGATTTGGCCAACTTTTAGTATGAAGAGAGAGAATAGCAGATCTATCCTTGAGTGATGGTAGTGGAAAATAAATCTCCCTATCGAATCTCCCAGGTCTCCTCAGGGCTGGATCAACAGCATCAGGACGATTTGTAGCACCTATTACTATAACTGATCCCCGAGATTTTAGACCATCCATGAGTGAAAGCAAAGTTGACACGACTGAGCAATGTGTTTGATCTTGATGTCTAGATCGACATGGAGCTAATCCATCGATCTCATCAAAAAATATAATTGATGGTTGTGACCTCTCAGCCACCTGAAAGAGAAGTCTTAATTGGCGCTCAGCATCTCCAACATACTTTCCCAAACAATCAGCACCTTTGCGAGCAAAATATGCTATCCGCTTATCACCTCGAGAGCATGCACCAATCAGAGCTCGGACAACCAATGTTTTACCTGTGCCAGGATATCCATGCAAAAGAACTCCTCTTGGAGGTGTAAGGGAAAGATTAGCAAAAAACTCAGGATACAGAAGGGGTATCATCACAATTTCTTTCATGCACTGGATGACATCTTGAAGACCAGCCACAGATTCCCAACCCTCGTACAAATTATTTGCAGAAGATCCTCCAATATAGACAGGCGCAATTCTTATCATATCCCGCTGAAACCTCTTGCTTTCCCTTTTCAAGAACTCTTCATCTTCTCCACGAGTTTCTAACCACTTCTCTTCAGATTCTAAATCTTTCCACATAGCATCATTTGCAACCTTTCTAAGATCTAACTTCAACTTGTTAACTTTCATTTTCCTGATTTGCCGAGTATAATCATCCCCTTGAGGTTGAAATAGACGACGATGATCAGGACAGGCTATGAGAAACTTGCGATGATCAAATATACAACCATCTGCTCGGCTGCAAGGCTGCGACAAGAATATTAATGAGCAAAAAGAAATAGTAAACAAGAAAAATGACTGATATATGTCTAAATAAAAATGAGAAATGACCAAATGGTATGTTTTAGGACATCGATCAACACGGCAGCCGATAGTTGCCCCAGGTCTCCCACAGCGACTGCACTTCAATACTCTACCCCGGCAGAGTGCAGCTCTGACATTTTTCAACCGTCCCAAACCAGCAAAATAGACCTGGAAAATGAAATTATAGAAGCATAAAATATTAAATTGCATTTCATCTAACAAAGATAATCAGAAGACTTATGGCCATGATAACAAGGGAATCTAGAAGTTAAAGCCCTATACATAACAGGTGCAGATAAATACTTTTGTAATGGAAATAACAACAACAGTGTCTGAGGCAAGATAGTTGAAACACCTGGGTGGTTGTAGGCTTCAAACCTCCAAAATGAAATTTTTATTTGAAAATATGAACTTCATCAAACTGTTCTCAAGGCATATGCTTACAGGTCCTACTCTATATTCCAAGTTCACCTTCAACTTTATATAGAGGGTTAGTCTGCACTCTTCAAATAGATAATCAAGAATACTGTTACAATTGCTAATAGCAAAAACAATATCCATATAAAGATTTATGCTTTGTTTACTTGAAGAGCAAGTGTTTATCTAGTTATCACTTCTGTGTTCAAACAATCCCATAGCTCAAATTAAAATATTTGGTAAAAAGATCTAGGACAATGGACCTCACCTCAGGACTCCACACAGCACAATGCTGATGAACCCAAACTCTAGCAATGCCAAAACGGTCATGTACAGGTCCCAAAAGCCTACCAAGCCATCCAGGCTCATCTCCAAACCCATCCCACACATCATAGTTTGGCTCCTCCGATGCGGACGATCCTTCATATGCTTCATTATCACTATCGGTTGACTCCCGAACAAGTTTCTTCGGTGGTCTCCCATCAACTCCCCCACCACACAACCCGCATCTCCTGCCTTCTTTCCCCTGTGGCATGTCAAAGCTACCATTCAAGACTGGCAGCTTTGGACCATTGTCAATGCTATAATTTGAGACTGGATGCTTTAGTTCATTCTCCTTCAGCATGTCCTCAATCTCTAAACTCTTGCCATTAATATCCTCATCCTCCATTCTAGCATCCACCTCATCAGCATTATTGGCAGTCTCTGCAAGCATTTCCTCAACAGGTTGGCCAGCTTCTTCTTGGCCTTCTGCACCTATACAATCGACAACTTCTCTTTCTTGCTCCGCGACCTCTTTTTCAGAAAGCACTTCTTGCTCTGCAACCTCAGGCACATTCTCCGGCTCCCCACACACAGGTGACTCAGGGCTGGCATTGTTTTCTTCCTCCGGCTCTTCTTCCTCTTTCTCACTACCATTTTCTTCATCGCTTCCGATCAAAATGGCATCTTGGTTCTCCTCCTCGGAAAGATCGCTCTTCTTCCTCCCCCTCTTCCTGGAACCTAATAAACCGAATCCAATCTCACTAATTTTCTCATCCCATTTTCGCCTAGCTCCGCTCCTGGATCGCAGCCTCGAATTCCAAACTCCAGGATCCTCCTCGGAAGCAGCTGAAGCAGGCTCCTTTCCCTTCTCTAACACATCTCCATCCCTCTTCTTCCTACCCTTGGTTCTACGAGCGCCACCGACACGACGCTTGCGAGAGGGGGCGGGGGAGGAGTCGAAGACCTGGGGGGCCCGTCGCTTGCGGGAGCTGCGGCGGAGGGGCTCGGCGCCGGAGGAGGAGGCGGCGGGGGGGCGATCGACGATGGCATCGAGGCGCTTCTGGCGCTTGCGCGCGCGGGATGCCGGCGGTGACTGTCGCTTGCGCGCGTTGGAGGTGGGTGGCATCGGAGAGGGGAGAGCAGAAGCAGGAGAGCTTATTTTAGACGGTGGATTTCTGTGAGAAGGCGAAATGCTGGTAAGATTTTCACTGGGGATTTTTTTCGTTTATACCCAGGAAAGTTGAATAATTGGGTACAAAGAAATACCCCCGATATACATAATATCTGGAATATTTGCATGTCCTTGAACATATCCAATATAGTCTTATTTAAAAGTAGTAAAACTATGAAATATACGCCAAATATTTATACGATTCCTCCTAAATTGAGCACCATTAAATATTCCAACGAGAACTTTTGCAAAAATATATTATTTCATTATCTTTGTTGAAAAACATAACATATAGGATCAGTTGCATGCTAACTCTTTTAATTTTAGTCAAATTACATTTTTTTACTTAAATATATATATATAATTTCTTAAAATCTCATTGAATCACATATATTTTATTTTAATTTAAAAATCACATATAACCACTTAAAATCTTGCCAATTACATATTTTCCCTCTAAATCTAAAAATTATATTTTTTTAATATATTATAATTTTTTTATCATGTGCAAATTTATAGTTAGAATCAAGGGAATTCGAAACATATATATCATTTAAATTAACATAAAAAATACCCCTAATCCAATTAGAGAAAACTTTGCTAGTTTGATTGTTATCCTCCGGTTGAAAGATATATGTCAAATTAAATTTTAACTCGATATGTATGACAAAATTGTCACATGATTTAAACTTGTTTTGGTTATTTCATATTAAAATTTAACTCAACATGTAAATAATAATTTTATTCATATATAATTTAAATATGTTTCAATATAATATGGACTAAACTAAAATTCAATCCAAATCACATATAATACCCAATATGAATCCAATTTAGAATTTATTTATATTCTCCATTACATCACAGTTAATCATGTAAAAAAAAATTTATCTTTTAGTTTAATTTAAACGGCATTAAATAATATATAATATATAAATATATCACAATTATGACTGTAAATTTAAAAGACTATTATAATATATTTAGCAACTAAAAAATACATGATTTTTATATTTAGTAAAAATTATAAAATTTGGTAAAATTTCAAAGAATTTTATATAATTTGTTAAATTATAAGGAGAAATATATAATTTAATAAAAGTTTAAAGAGTTATATATACATTTTTTTAAGTTTGAAGAAAAAATATATTGTTTTGTAAAAGTTTAAAGAATTATATGTAATACACGAGAAACTTAAATTCAATAATTACAGTAATAATTATTATTGATTGTTAAAATTTGGTTGATAATTATCAATACAAGGTTTATTTTTTGCCATTTGAAAATATAATGCCATGCAACCATAGTAACGACTGAATTTGAATTTTTTAATGATGTTATTTTTTATAAGTTAATGTGTATTATTTAAAGAATCAATATATTTATATTATACTATTATAGATTGAAAGGAGAGAAAAATAACAATGCCATTAAAAATCAGTAAAAATAAATAAAATAATGATTATCCATTAAGATGTTGGCTACACTGTCATGTAATGCAAATAAGGTTATTTATTTTTGTAAAGGTTTTTAATTATCTATTAATTCGGTTGAAACCATATTATTACATATGGATTTGAATTAAAAGAAAGGTTATTAAAATTGGACTAAATCGAATGTTATATAATTTTATCAAAAATATGAATTTCTTCTAAATTTAGACATTTTTATTTATTTTTATTCCAAGATTTGGCTTAATATCTAAAACATTTAATATGAGATCGAGAATTTTGAATTGTTCAACAGGTCCAAGCCCATAGAAGAGGGGATCGTTTATCGCTGCGGGAAACATAAAATAGGCGGCTTTATAAATTTAAAGGGAATTTTAGGTATAGCCCTGAAATATATTATATTTACATGTTGCCCATTTCAATGTGGGTTTTACACTTTTCCGCTCGTAGCAGTGAATTCTTATTCTATTAAACTGAAAAATTGGATCTATGAAAGGGGGTATGCGTAAAAAACCCAATGCTAATGTCCCCTGTGCCGCCGCTTCGGTTCTTCACCGACCCGACCGAGACCGAGGAAAGATCCAGAAACGAAGACGAAGAGATCCCAGAGAGGGATCTGGGCTCGCGAGGCGGCAAGACCCAGGTTGCCGTCGCCGTGGACGCCAAGCTTGCCGGTCTCCCCCTCCAGTGGCCTCCAGCACGTCATCTCTACCATCGACTGTCAGCCCTCCGCCCCCAAGGCGGCATCCCCGTCTTCGCCTCTGGCCACCTCCAACTCGACGACGGGCAGAACTTCCTCAGGTTCTCCCCAGGTTCGATGATTTATTGTCCGTTCTATTTCTTTCTCTGGCTATTTCCGAGACTTCTCGATGAATTTGATGTTCTAGGATTTATGGATCTAGCGATAGGTTTTTGAGTGATCAATCTTCTTTTTAGGGCTCTATCTATTAGGGTTTGTTCTGTGCGTTTTGGATAACCTGATTAATTCTTCTGATTGGTTTGTTTTAGGGGTAATCGAGGGTTCTTCTTGCGTCATTTTGTAGGTTGAATGGTTAGGCGAATATATCTTCTGTGGAATACTACAAACATTAATTATTGTGATGTAGTGTAATTTAGTAGCTGTGCTACTTGTATTCCAAAGGAAGGGCCTGATAGTGATTAGGGAAAATAACCTGTGCCAACCTTGACGAAGGGGATCTTGACTTCCAATTTTTTGATTTCCTATAACCCATTAGGATTTAAATGATTTAGTTTTAAACCCCTTGAATTAGACAACATATCCTTTTGGAATTGTAATGGTAAAAAAACCATCCCAAATCCCAAAAGAATAAGAAACAAGGATGATGATACGCCTTCCTCCTTTTCCTCCATATTCTTGAATCTATTTATCCTTTTTCTATGCCTTAGGTTTCAAATGATTTAATTTTCAGAATACTTGAATAGACAGTTCATTGTTTTTGAATTGTAATGGTAAAAATACCATCCCAAATCCCAAAAGAACAAGAAAAAAGGGATGATGATATGCCTTCCTCATCGTCATCCTCCTTGTTCTCGAATTTATTTATCTTTTCTCTACACTTTTACTCCTATGGTTTTTAATTTTCATGCTTTTACTTCTGTAATTCTTCTCTAGCTCTTTAAGGCCAAGAAATATTTTTGCTTTAGCTCGCCTATTTACCAAAGGAAGCAAATTTCTGAAAATATATAATGAAAATAGATATGCCCATCTTGTTGTTCTCTTTTTCTTCTTCTTAAGTTGTTTTTTAACTTGTTAATTTTATAGTTTTGTCTTCTTATGTTCTTCTTTAAGCTGTTAAGTTTTCTCTTAAGTCTTTAAGTATTAGCTTGCCACTTTAACATTTAGTGTAATTGATTAAGTTTTATTTCAGATTGTGTATTATAGTTATCAGTTTTTGAACCTATTGTTTAAAATTTATTTGTCTGTTTATCTTCAATGTGTTGTTTAGATTTCTTTATTTTTGAGTTTTAAAGTTTTAGCTATATCTTCTTCTTCTTCTTGATATTTTTTATGTTTTGCTTTAAATTTCATTATTTTTGAGTTTTAAAGTTTTCTCTTTATCTTCTTTTTCTTTAATTTTTTGTTTTCTGTTTTGGGGTTATTTAATTTTCTGCCTTATGGCTTAGTTCATATTGCTATAAAGTTCTTTGTCTTCTTCTATTTTGATCCCCTTTTTTCTTCTTTTCATTTTATGTTTTCCATTTTAGTTGTTCTTCTTTAATTTTCTGTTTTTATATTTTAGTTCATAGTTGTTCTTTAATTTCTGTTTTATGTTTTAGTTGGTTTTGTTTTAAGTTCTTTAATTCCCATTTTTCTTGTTTTGTTATTGTCTAATTTTCTATTTTATGTTTAAGTTCATAATATTTTAAACTACTACTTTTTCTTCAAAGTTTTTCATTTTTGTTTTTATGTTTGAGGTCTTCTTCTGTAAGTTTCTGTTTTATGTGTTATTTCATATTTTTTAAAGTTCTTCTTCTTTAATTTTCTATTATATGGTTTAGTTCATCTTCGTGATTTTTTTGTTTATGGTTTAGTTCATTTAATTTAAAGTTCTTATATTATTGCTTCTTCTTCCAACTTTTTTATATTATGTTTTATACTGTGTTAATTTCGAGTTTTTAAGTTTTAACTATATTGTCTTCTTCTTAGTTTTCTGCCTTAATTCTTCTCCATTTTATGTTTAGGTTCATTTTGTTTTAAAGTTCTTATACTTCTTCTAATTCTTCTTTAAGTTTTTTATTTTTGTTTTGTTTTAGGTTTTTAAATTTCAGTTTTTAAATTTTCATTATATTTTCTTCTTCTTCATCTTCGTCTTTAAATTTCTGTTTTGTGTCTACTCCATATTCTTATTCCTTATTTTTTCTGTTTTTTTAATTCATCTGTTTTATGTTTTTGTTCATATCGGTGTTCTTTAATTCTGCGTTTTCTGTTTTAAATCTTCTTTTTAATTTTCTGTTGTTGTATTAAAGTTCCCTTTTTTATTTTTATGTTTTACTTCATATTTTAATTTTTTAAATTTTCTTTTTTGTTCTAGTTCTTCTTCTTTAATTTTCTGCTTTATGTTTAAGTTCATATTGTTTTGAATTGCTTCTTTTTCCTCTTCTAATTCTTCTTTCTCTTCAAAGTTATTGAGGTTTAGTTTTAGATTTCATTGATTTTTAGTTTTAAAGTTTATGCCATGTCTTCTTCTTCTTCCTTTTTTTTATTCTTTAATTTTGTGTTTCATGTTTCAAAAGTCATCTTCCTCTTCAAAGTTCTTTATCTTCTGTTTTCAATTTCTTTCATTTTGAGTTTTAATTTTTAGCTATATTTTCTTCTTCTGTTTTATATTTTAGTTCTTCCTCTTTAATTTTCAGGTTTATGTTTTAGGTCATATTACTATTCTTCTTTAATTTTCTAGTTTAGTTCTTTCTTTTTAATTTCAGATTTATGTTTTAGATATTCTGTTTTATGTTTTAGTTTTTGCTTTTTAATTTTCAGGTTTATGTTTTAGGTTATATTATTATTCTTCTTTAATCTTCTGTTTTAGTTCTTCCTCTTTAATTTTCAGATTTATGTTTTAGATCGTATATGTATTCATTTTTATTTTTTGTATTCTGTTTTAGTCATGTTCTTTTTTTAATTTTCTGTTTGTTTATTCCTCTCCTTTTGTTCGATGTTTTGGTTATTCCTCTGTTATTTTCAGTTTTATGTTTTAGATCATATTAACTTTCTCCTTTAATTTTCCATTTTCTATTTTACTTCTTCTTCTTCTTCTTCTTGTTTTAGTTGTTCACTTAAATTTGGAGTTCTGTATTTTTTTCTGCTTTAGTTCTTTAATTATTTGGAGTTCTGTAATTTTTCTGTTTTAGTTCTTTAATTTTAATTTTTCTAATTTCTGTTTTAGTTGTTCTTTTTAGTTCTTTCTTAATCTTCTGTTTGTTTGTTTTATTATTTTTTTTTAATTTTCTGATTTATGTTTTAGTTATTCTTCTTCTACTTCTTCTGTTTTATGTTTTAGTTCACTTTAATTTGCAGTTTTATATTTCAGATCATATTGCTTTTCTTCTTTTTTTTCCCCTGTTTTAGTTCTTTAATTTTCTAATTTCAGTTTTAGTTGTTCGTTTTAGTTAGTTAATAATCTGTATTTCTATTTTAATTATTTTTTAATTTTCTGATTTATGTTTTAGTTCTTCTTCTGTTTTATGTTCTTCACTTGAAATTGCAATCTTAGATCATATTGCTTTTCTTCTTTTGTTTTGCTTCTTCCTCATTAACTTTCAGTTTTATGTTTTTGATGGATCATATTTGCTTCTTTAATTTTTTTTGTTTTCTGTTTAAGTTCTTTTTCTTTGTCATTAATTTTCTTTTTTTTGTTTTAATCAATATTATTGTTCTTCAATTTTCTGATTTCTTCTTCATTTTAATTTTTTATTTTCTGTTTGAATAGATGTACTTTCCTGTCTTCTGTTTAATTTTTTGATTTTCAATTTCTGTTTTAATTGATATTCTTGTTATTGAAATTATCTATTTTATGTTATAGTTGATATTCTTTTTTTCTTAATTTTCTATTTTTTGTTTAAGTTCTTTTTCAAATATTAAATTTTTATGTTCAAGTTAATATTCTTTTTCTTTTTTTTGATATAGTTAACTTTCCAGTTGTTCTTTAATTTTTTTTTGTTTTATTTATTTTTTTATTTTTGTTTTATTTTTAAATTCATTTTGTTTTATAGCTCACATTTTTGTTTTAATTTATTTTACCCTTTGGAATTTTTCATGTTTTGTTTTATATTTTTTAGTTTTAAGTTTTAAAATTTTAGCTATGTTTTCTTCTTTTCCTTTGATTTTCTTTTGATGTTATAGTTCTTAGTTTCCTGTTTATGTTGAAAACCATATTGGTTTTTGTTTTTTGTTTTCTTCTGCTTTTTCAAAGTTTTTATGTTTTGTTTTGGATTTCTTAATTTTGAGCATTGAGGTTTTTGTTACATCTTCTTCTTTTTCTTATTTTTCTTCTTTAATTTTCTATTTTCTGTTTTACTTCGTTTTGAAATTTTTTTCTTAAGTTTTTTTAAATTTTAGCTATATCTTCTTCTTGTTCTTCTTTAATTTTCTGTTTTGTTTAAGTTGATATTTTTCAAAGTTTTTCTATCCTATTATTTGTGTTTTGTCATAGATTTTTGTAATTTTTGATTTTTCTATATATATTCTTCTTCTTCAATTTTCTATTTTATATTTTAGTCTATATTGTTGTTCTTTAATTGTCTATTTTTTGTTTAAATTCTTTTCTTTAATTTGCTCTGTATTAGTTCATATTTTAGTTCTTTGATTTTTTGTTTTTTTCGTTCTGTTTCTTTAATTTTCTGTTTTATGTTTACATTCTTCTTGTTTTAATGTTTTTCTTTTTCTTTAGCTAGTTCTTTTCTTAGTCTTAGCTTAATGCTTTTGTCTGTTTTAATATTTTGTTTTAGATTTTTTAATTTGACTTTTGAAGTTTAGCATCTTCTTTGTCAAGTTCTTATTTAGTTTTCTATTTTTTTTGTTTGAGTTTCTTATTCAATGTTTGAGTTCATGTTCTTCTTTTCTTTATAGATTTCTTTTAATGTTCTGCTTTTATTTTCTTTAACCTTTTGTTTTATGTTTTGGTTCATATTGTTTCAAATTTCTTCTTCTTCTGATATTAGTTCTTTTAACCAAGATTTAAAATCTCGGTTGAAACCGAAACGTTTCGACGAAACAGTTCGGTTTCGGCTGGTGCCGTAACGTATCGGTCCAAAATATTTCGGTTTAGGATTTTTGATGGTGGCGAACACAGAAAGGGTGGGGCGAGTGCAGTGCACGAGTAGGTTGTGCGGCGAGCGTAGCGAGCGCAGAGCGAGTGGGAGATCGCGCAGCGGGTGGGGAGCTCGCGCTGGGAGCTTGCGGGGCTAGCTCGCGCCATTGCCTCGCCTGCGCCATCAAGACGGCCTCTAGCGGCCGCACTTGCGCTCTTGCGTGAGCGGGCTCGCCAGCTTGGCGCTTGCGCTGTTGTTGGCCTTGCGCTCATGCCCGCGTCCTCGTTGGATTGGCTCCCACGCTTGCTCTTTTGCCGGCCTCGTGCCCGCGCTCGTGCACTCGCCTGCCTGGCCCCCGTGTGCGCGCCAGCTTGCCATCGCTTCCTAGCCCATCTCGTGCTCTCACCCCTGCTCGCACGAGCTGGCGTCAGCCTCACACCCGCACCAGCGCCATTGCCAGCCTGGCTTCGGCGCCCTCGCTGGCTTGACCCCTGCGCCGGTGCACTCGCGCCCTTGCCGATCTCTGCCAGATACTGTTCTCGTGTATGGATTGTTTACGTGACACTATTATTTCAAAAATTTTTAAACATATTATAATTTTTTAATTTAAAGTTAAAAAATAATTAAAATAAAGTTAAATTTTGGTCAAAATATAATTAATAAATAAAAAAATATTTGGTTGAAATATAAATGAAAATGGTTTGACCGAAATGCGTTGATTTTTCTGTTCACATGCATGCGTGTATGACCGTTCCACTGAAAGTAAAGCCAAAAAGAAATTGTATCAATCCTAAGTGCATGTGAATTGCTGCCATGATATCGCACATAGATAATTGTTTTATATCGTATGTTTATAAATGTTCATTTGGATCGTTCAGATTGGTAGTGAATTCATAATTTCATATTTAAATGTTGAAACTCAACTGATGATGATTACGATGATGATGATAATTAGTTGTATTATGTTGTAATTAATAAATTATTTGTGTCAAGTATATTTTAATAATAAGTTAAATTTGTTTATGTTAATTTTTCATTTTTAATTATATTCATATTATTTCTCGTATATTTTTATATAGTAATATATAAAAAATAGACTATATTAATGGTTAACTATCAAAATTAATTTTAATTAGTTAAAATAATATTTAATATTTTGATGAAATTAATTTAAATTCTTTTATAATTTTTAAATTTTTATAAATTTTTTTTTAAAATTTTATTGTTTTTTTTAATTTGAAGTCAAAGTACAGTCAAAATATAGTCAAATTCTGGCCAACATACAATTAATAAGTAAAAAAAATATTTCGGCCGAAACCGAAACTGCCGAAACTGAAACCGAATGGATTGAAACGACCGAAATATATCGGTTTCGCTGGGTGCGGAAACCGAGATTTAAAACCTTGTTTTTAACTTTTTTTTCCTTTTAATTCTTTTTAATTTTAATATTATGTTTAAGATATTTTTTTCTGTTTTATATTTTAGTTTATATTTTAGTTCTTTGGTTTTTGTTTTATGTTTTAAGTACATTTTTTTTCAGTTTTCTGTTTAAGTTCATATTGTTTTGAAGTTTTTTTTTTTTGTAATTCTTCTTCAATGTTTTAAATGTTTTCTTTTTAATTTTTTTCTTTTAATTTTGAGATTAGGTAACGCTATCAATGGTTTTTTCTTTTTATCTTGTGACTTACAAATTGTAAGTTTCTTGTGAATTTTGTTGTTTTTTCTTTTTCTATTGTTTTGCATGAAACTGTATGCGAGGGTTGGTATAACAAATAGTTTGATTAGAATCATAAAATACCTATGGGATGAGGTCCATTTCCAAAATCAGATCTGAACCAAACTTTATCAAAGTAAAAGGGTCTTAAAATCTTCGTCACGGAGTTATCAAAAAAGTGACTTGCAATTGAACAATACAGATTCAGTGTGGTTGTATTGAATCATGGTGAGGCATGATCGAGAAGTTCAATTTGCAAAAAATCTAAATTGTCGAAATAATCAAAGCATATGATGGTTTGTGGATGTTGTTTGGGCATATTTGGTAAATTCGAAAGAAATTGATTTAGAGCTTGGTCATTGAAATGAAAGATTTGAGGTGGGATTTACAACAAAGATCTCGGCTTGGATCCTCAAATCAACAGAGTAGAACAACCTAGATCGAGTATAAATAAGAAAGAGCAATCAAGATACATGAATGAATATTTAATCCTTTTTTCTTCTGATCTACGATTACTGATTTGGGTGTTGAACTGACTGTCGTTGAAAAGTTATGGCTTTTGTCATAGCTTTCCTCTCGCATATGGATGAGAGGAATCAGCTAGTGTATTAAGATCTTAATGAGTCTCTTGGATCAAGTTGAAGATAAATAAATTCCATCAATAGTTGGTGTTTTTATGGAGAACTACTCCTTTGTTTCGTCGTTTATCTGGAAAATTTTTGATGATTGTTTAGTCATGCCTTCAAAAGCTACGAGAGCTTTTTCATTTAGAAATCCACCAAATCTTAATTCCTCGAGAGGATTCGGCAAGTAAAACCACTAGGCTACTTCGATAACTCAACAACCACCATTGCCACAACCTCAGGGTATCTTATTGCCTTTTATCTCCAAGGCGCTAATTGGTCTTTTATATATAGTGAGTCGACAGGAGTTCCAAACACTAGCAATTGCGGTCTAACAAATGACGCAAGCTCAAACACAAGCTATGCATAATCTCCAATAACAACAATACAAAATTATGTTTAAATGATGCAGAATATTCAAACTTAATGCACGCAACGATAAACGCTAACTTAGTAAACTCTTTCATTGAACCAACAATTTGTGCTATAACAATGTGGCGAATCATGTCCATCCAAATGAATAGTATCATCTGAGTCATTAGACCTGAACTGTTGATTTTTCACTTTGATATATCATACATCAATGGAACTCAAAGGGCTTAACCCCACATATGATCTAGCAGACGAAGCCATATTAAACTTTAGCCGAGGTAAAGTTAAGAAGTTATAGAGAAATCATACCACTAATAGCTCGCAGAAAGTTTTGGAAGATATTGCGTTGAATTATTTTAGGTATAACACACTCTTAATTTTTGAATTGACATTTTTCTGTGCAAGCAAAGTTTATAGTCTTCATACGAGGGGTATGATGACATAAAGGATCCGGTGAAACACATCAATACTTTTCAAAATGTCATGATGTTATAAGGAACTTGATTCAACAATATGCAAAACATTTTTGATTTTCACAAGCTTAGTTCAAGCTTCGTACATTGAACTGTTGAGGTACTTTGTAATATGCTTTGATGAATTAGCATATAAATTCATTGAAAAATTTACCCATTGGTGTCTTAGTAGAAGAATTTGTTTATACTTCTAACAATAAAACAGAAGAAAAGGAAATTCTTCAGAAAGTACCTTAATTGATTTAATAAAGTTATGTTGGAAATTACCGAACTGAATAACTCCATTGTCTTTGCAACAATCATAAAAAAAAATTATACAAGCTAAGGTGATTTACAAAATAGTGCGTTGATGTTCTAAAAACTTAGCTAAATTTATCTAACAAACAAACGATTATATTGATACTGAAGAGATAATGTTAGTTAAGAAAGAGTTCAAAAGGAACAACAAGCTGTAGAAAGAGCACAAAAAGACAAAGTATCTCAAGCCTAAAAAAAGTAGTGCACCAAACGCAGGGAACATCAAGGTGAGTTTCACATAGACATTTTTGAATAACTTGATAGTTGAAGTACTAGCTAAAAGTGAGCATAAATATTATTTAAAGTGTCCGCTACCTATTCGCCACATGTATAAATTAGACAATACCAAATATTGTCGATTACATAGAAATCATGGTTATAATATTGAGGAGTGCAAATATTTCGAAAACGAGATAAAAAAGCATATTAAAGAAGGTCATTTCAACCAATTTATTTGATATGGAGCTTAAGTTGAAAATTTTAGGAATAAGTAAAATAGGTAAGAATCACTTTGGAGAAAAACCTTACTCTTGAACTCAACCTTCAATAAAAAGACACTTGAGCATGATCCCCACGGTCCCTCCTAATCCAAGTGAAGCCTTTATTGAAAAATACCGAAGCATCGTTAGTAGCAGGAAATGGTGAAAATGCAGCATTGTGAAAAAAAAATTTTGGGGTATGTTTTTTCCACCAATGATCGAGATGGCGTCTCAACCCCGCACAATGATGCATTGCCTTTTCAGCTACTATCATAGATGAATGCATCATGCAGTATATCATGATGGATATGGACAATTCGGCAAATTTTTTTCACCCGAGTCTACGACCAGAAGAAGACTTGAGTAGAAATTAGAGTTATATGTAGGGATGCTTAGCATTATCATCTTGTTAATCGTCGGAAAAAGCCCAATGGACATTACAATAAAGTCTAGGTTCATGGTGATTCAAACTCTCTCAATTTATAATGTAATTTTAGATCGTTTAATACTCAAAAAGCACACGCAGAGCCAATGGAACAACTCATTAATTTTGTTAAGTAGACGAAAGCTCGAGAAAAATTTTGAGACTTGGTGCTCATCTCTCTGTACCTCTAAAGATCAAATTGGGAGAATTTCTAAGGAGAAGCCAATATCTTTTCGCATGACCCTAGAAGATTTACTCAATGTAGATCTTTTGGTGGAATAACAAAGTTGATTGTAACCGAGAATGACAAACTAGTCAAGTAGAAAAAAAATATATTTTGCCTCAATAGCAAAAAGTAATTGTGGAAGAGGTAACGAAACTCATCAATGCAGATTTCATTAGAGAATATCAGTACTGAGAGTGACTTGTCAATACAGTAATGGTAAAAAAGACTAATAAAAAGTAAAGTATATGCATGGGTTTTACAAATCTAAATAAGATTTGCTTAAAGAAATACTCCTCTGAAGAGAGATCAATTGGCAAACTTTTTAGGATATCAACTTTTAGTTTTTTAGATACATCCTCATGTTACCATTAGATCAACATGCACCTCAAAGATGAAGAAAAGATATCATTCATCACCGATCAATATATATTTTGCTACGTTAATACTCTTTAGACTAAAAAACATAGGATGACATATAAAAAAAAAGATGAATTGAATTTTCGAGCCCTAGTTCAACAAGAAATATAGAAGCATATGTTGATATATTAATGAAAAGTTGTCAATCTAAAAAATACCTTTCCGGCCTGAAAAAACATTCGAAACATTGTGTAGATTCAAAATGAAACTGAATATGGAGAAGTGCATATTTAGAATAGGTTTGGAAAATTCCTTCGTTATCTCATCTGGGATTGGGAAATTAATGCAAACCCAAAAAAAATCATAGTAGTCCTATAGATGAGCACTTTGAGCTCAACCAAAGAGATGTCAAGGCTTACAGGCTCTTTAATCGCAATGAACCGTTTTCTATCAAGGTTAGGTTAAAAGTGCTCTATCTTTTTTCATGACACTAAATTAGAATTCTAGATTTCAATGGACCAAGGGATGCAACTCTGAACCTCTTCTATTAGTTAGACCTAAACGAAATAAAATATTTTATCTTTATGTAGTATCCTCAAAATAAGCTATCAATTCGATGCTAGTGAGTGATCGAGGTCGGAAACAACGCCTTAGATATTATGTAAGTCATGTTTACTGAGGCGAAGGTTTAGTACTCACTTTTGAAGAAGTTGGCTTACATAATTGTATTGGCAATGCGGAAGCTTCAATTATACTTCCAAGTGTTTCCCATTATTGTATTAACGTATCTTTTACTTTGGAGTTGGTGTTGAGCTGTCCGAATGGAAGAGTTGCAAAATATTCCATTCGGCTTGTGTTTCTCACGTTAGATAATATGACAAAATACAAACAACTTCTCCTCAATCTACGAGTGGCACTAATAGCAGAGCCAAAGTTAAAAGGTATTTAGTAATTCTGAGTTCATATGTCTGCAGACAATAGGAGAATACAAAGCAAAAAATCTGATGATGGCTCAATACTTGATTGAGGCACAAAAGTTCACGTGGAAGATGGACATCGTGGAAGTGCGTTAAGGCTTAAGGATAGGTGTCAAGCTGTATGGACCCAATTGTTAGCTATCTCAATAAGGAAAAATTACTAGACGAAGGCTAGCGGTGAACTTCAATAAACGGATACATGCACAACCTCTTTAGGCAGGATATGATTGATTGAACACGGTGGTCAAAACGATCGAGTTCATTGGTTAATGTGACAATACTAAAGACATGTTTCAGTGTATTACATTCTAACAGTTTGATTTTAACAAACATAGGTCGTTTGGTCCTTTGATTAGTGAGACACATATATCTTGGATCTGTTTTCATTAGTTTCATGATAAAGAAAATTCTTGATAGTGACAATTGATTATTTCAGCAAACAAGTGAAAATTGAACCATTGGCAATAATTTCCAAGAAGAAAATCCAAGTTATTCTATTAAAACATCATATGTTGTTTCAAGTTACCTAGGATTTTGGTCACAGACAATAAAAAGCAGTTTGATAATTTTAAATTTAAGGAGTACTACAGTAACTTATATATTAAGTAAAATTTCACCTCAATGGCACATTTTTAGTCTAACGGCTTAGTTGAGAGGACAAATCAAATTATACTTGTATTTGAAGAAGTAATTAGAGAGAGTAAAAGATGTATGAGTTAAAGGAGTTGTTTTATGTGTTATGGGCATATTGTACCACCCCTTGGGCAACAACTAGGGTTTCCATTTATATTGGCATATGAAATTACAATTGTCATTATAGTAGCGATTAGTCGACCAACACTCTAGACCAAAGGTTACGATCCCGAGGTGAATGAGGTGAATGCAAGGATTGAAAAAGACCTATTATTAGTTTTGGAGAGAGCTTGCACAAGAGTGACAATCCTATTATCGTCTCTTTTTCAAATTTATTACTTATAACCCCCCGATTGTTATTTAATCAAATTTTTTTCAAAAATATCATTTTTATCCTTTATAATTTTACAACTAAACCATCAAAAATTTCTAATTTCTTATCATTTACTTTTTCTCTTATATATTTACAAATAAATACTTAATTAAATTTTAAATTATAATTTACATATTTAAATATTTATAAATGGACCTCTCAAATATTTTTATTTATACATAAGTCCAAATTTTAATATTTTTTAATAAAAATTTACAAAGATAATATTAAATGTTTAAAGTTTTTTACAAATAAACCCTTCATAAAAATTTAAATTATAAGTCTAATATCCATACATTTACAAATAAACCAACAATTAAATTTTAAATTATAATTTACATATTTAAATATTTACAAATAGATTCCTCAAATGTTTTTATTTATAAATAAGTCCAAATTTTGATATTTTTTTAAAAAAATTACAAAGATGATATTAAATGTTTAAAATTTTTTACAAATAAATCCTTCATAAAAATTTAAATTAAAAATTTGATATTCATACATTTATAAATAAACTCTTAAATATTTTCATTTACAAATAAGTCTAAATTTTCTCTTTTTTGAAATAAAATTTATACAATATGAAAGGTTTTAAAAATTAAAATTTTAACTTATAAGTTTTTTAATATTTGTATATTACAAATTACACCCGTTGGACTATTTTTTATTTAGAACTAATCTAAATTTTTCCTTATTTTTTGACTAAAATTTACAAAAAAGGTAATGAGCTTTTTAACATTTAAAATGTACAAATTATAAGTTTAATATTTGTATTTATAAATTCTATCCATTGAATACTTTTTTATTCTAAATATGTTTTAAACCTTATTATTTTAAATAAAATATAAAAAAACTATTGAAGGTTTGAAAATGTAGGGAATTTTAAATTACAAGTTTAATAGTTGTCTATTTACAAATACTATCCCTTTGAAACTAAGCAACTCTAAGAAAACAATCAAAAAATTAATAAATTAAACCTGTATAATGATCAGAATAATTACCTGGGAGCACCAAATTCTCCAATATAGGTTTTAAAACTTAAAATTTCAAACTTATAAGTTTACTATTTGTACATTGCAAAATACACCCGTTGAATATTTTATTTAGAAATAAATCTAAATTTTATTAGTTTTTTGAATAAAATTTTACAAAAAAAGTATTGAAGTTTTTAAAATTTAAAATTTAAAATTACAAATTTAATATTTGTAGTTATAAATAAATCCATTAAATATTTTTATTCTAAATATGTTTAAACCTTATCATTTTTAAAATAAAATTTTATAAAAAAGATATTGAAAGTTTTAAAATGTAGAATCTTAAATTATAAGTTTAATAGTTGTATATTTATAAATAATAGCAATCTGAACTCAGCAACTTTAAGAAAACAATAAAAAAATTAATAAATTTAAACCTGTATAATGATCAGAACAATGTACTTGGGAGTACCAAATTCTTCCAATCACTGGAAGCCCTAAAATATCAAGCAAATATATTGGAAAGATAAAAGTGCATAAAAACCTAAAAAGTGGATTTCTAGCATTTTTGAATTGGAAAAGAAACTTAAACTCCCCAGTTCCAGGTAAACAAATCAATATAAACCTATATAAAGATCAGATTGGACTCGAAACCCGAATCCATTAGCTCCAAGAAACCAATAAAGAAAAACAAAAATGAGAAAGTGAGATGGAGGCTAGGATGAAACCATGTATTTAGATTTGCAATAACAATACATAAGAAAAGAAATCAAATTTAAACTTCATAACACGAAAGGGGGAACTATAGTGTTACATGCAGCCATCTCTACTGTGAGACAATAAGAATTCCAACCCAATTTATTTGATAAAATACGACATAAAACCTGACATAGCAGCCCCATAACAATTCATATCTCAAGCAATTGGACAAGTCACAAGTCACTCTTCACAATTCACAAATCATAAGACGAAATGAGAGAACCATATTAGTGTTATCTGCAACCATTTTCCGTTGGGGAAAAATGATCAAATATGACAGGCAAACTAACACAACAGCTCATCACAAGTCACAAGTCTCAAGTAATTAGAAAAGTCACCGCAAAAATCACTCTTATAATTCACAATTCACAAGACAAAAGAGAATCATTTAGTGTTACCTGCATCCAGTTTCAGTGCAAGACGACAGAAGTTCCACCCCAATCTATTTGATCAAGACAATAATACTTAAGTCATTTTTACAATTCACAAGTCACAAAAACCATTTATAGTATTGTCTGTATCCAATTTTAAGTAAGTAATAGGAATAATAATAATAGTAGTAGTAGAAGAGGAGGAAAAGAAAAAAGAAAAAGAAAACACAAAAATCAACAAATCATTTTTACAATTCGCAAGTCACACGACAAAAGGAAAGAACGATTTATAGTGTTACCTACATCCAATTTCTTAGGCAAAACAATAGAAGAAGAAACAATAAAAATTCACTATTGCAATTCACAAGTTACAAGACGAAAAAAACAATAATTTATATTGTTACCTCCATATAGCTTTAGGGAAAACAATAGAAGAAGAAGAAACAACAAAATTTCACAAGATGATACTCCTACGGTTCGCAAGTCACAAGACAAAATAAAGAACCATTTTATTGATGGAACTTGTATTGACGAATAAGAATCAAGCCTCAAATCTCCATATTGAGTCGAACAATACATGATATGATTGCACTATAATAGTACCTTCCAAATGCTTTAGTATTTTGGATTCATCACAGCCCATTAAAGATATAATTGGATTAATAGTAAAGTTCAAAATTGAATAGGAATTTAGGTTAAGTCCAAATTTACCAAAGTTTTGACAAGTATAAAAAAATTGCAGGAACAAGCAGGAATAGATTTTTGTAACTCTTTTATTATAGTGAATAGAATTCATTATTAAAATCAAATCCTAACCTTCCTCGAGAACAAACTATAGAATCTGAAAAACTGATATGGTGGTAGAAATCACGGGATTGTGAAAAGTGAACAAATCATGACCAATAACGAAACGAAGTCATAGAAAGACGGAAAGAGCTTATAAACTACTTTACAAATAAGTCTAATTATTATTATTTTTAAATAAAATTTTACAAAAAAGATATTGAAATTTTTAAAACTTAAAATTTGAAATTACAAGTTTAATATTTATAAATAAAAATATTCAAAAGATTTATTTATAAATATACAAATATTAAACTTGTAATTAAATTTATAATTTTTACAATCTTCAATATTGTGAAATTTACAAAAACGATATAACATTTGGATCTATTTATAAAATAAAAAAACTTTGACGGGGTTATTTGTTAAATATACAAATAGTATTAAACTTGTAATTAAACTTTATTTGTTAAAACCTTCAGTCTTAGAAAATTTTTATTAAAAAAAAATTTAAACTATTATATATAAACAATCTTTGAGGGGTCTATTGTAAATGTATGAATATAAGTTTATACTTTTAATTTTTATAGAGGGTTTCATTTGTAAAATTTTTTAAATATTTTAGATCTTTGTAAATTTTTATTTAAAAATATTAAAATTTGGACTTTTCTATAACTAAAAATATTTGGGGGGTATATTTATAAATAGGAATAATTACCTATAAGTCCATGTAATTAGCCTTAATTACCCACAACCCCACGTAATTTCCGGAATTACCCACACCCCCTCATTTTTGAAAATATTTATCCACACCCCCCTGATTGTTATTTAATCAAATTTTTCCCAAAAAATTTTGATTTTAGCCCCGTTAATTTTACAATTAAACCCCTAAAAACTTATTTTTTTATATTTAAGGCTTCGAAATTTGGATTTTTACAAATAATACCTTGAAATTATTCCGATTTACAGAAAAGTCGCTGAAATTCGACGGCGGTCGGAGTGGCGGCGAGCGGGTGGCGACGCCGGAGCCGGCGGCGGGAGCGGAGGTGTCGCGTCGGCACGAGGGCGCGGACGGCCTCGGCATGCGGGACGGCCTCCGCGCCCGCGTTCCCATAAATTGGTGAATTGCAGGTGCAACCAAATTCATGGAAAGTGAAGGCGGTAAACTTTGGGCCAACTCCGATTCATAGAATGGCCAGCGCAACCCTTAAAGTTGGAGTTTGGGAGGGAGAGATCGGTGTGACAGTCTCGGCGCTCAATGAGTTTGAGTTTATCTTAGGGATAGACTTCTTCATCTAAGCTAAGGCTAGCTTGGTGCCTCACTTATCAGGTATGCTGATTTCTGCGGAGGAATCACCATACTTTATACAGGCAACATATAGAGGGAAAACTGCAGCAGCGGATATGTAGTCTCCTCAACAGCTGAAAGCAGGTTTCAAAAGGGGCGAGACCACCTATGTTGCAGCACTGATCGAGATATAACCAGATCAGGTCGTGGAGGTACCTGATGATGTTGCAACTATCCTGGTGGATTGCGCGGACATGATGCCACCAAAACGGCCCAATGAACTTCCCCCTCGGAGGGCAGTTGACCACAAGATTGAGCTGGAGCCAGGTGCTAAACCTCATGCTCAGGCCCCTTATCGACTGGCAAATGTGGAGCTTTTGGAGCTGAGGAAGCAGCTCAACGAACTGTTGGATGCGGGACTGATCCAACCGTCGAAAACCCCGTATGGTGCCCCGATGTTGTTTCAACGGAAACAAAATGGTTCACTTCGGATGTGCGTGGACTATCGGGCACTAAACAAGGTGACTATCAAGAACAAGTACCTGGTGCCGAATGCAGGTGACTTGTTCGATCGATTGGCCAATGCGACATACTTCACCAAGTTGGACTTGCGATCGGGGTATTGGCAAGTCCGGATTGCTGAGGGAGATGAGTCAAAGATGACATGTGTCACGAGGTATGGCTCATTTGAGTTCCTAGTCATGCCTTTTGGATTGACAAATGCTCCAGCAACCTTTTGCAACTTAATGAATAAACTATTGTATGAGTTCTTGGATCGATTCGTGGTGGTATACTTGGATGACATTGTCATCTACTCGGAGACATTGGCAGACCATGTCGACCACCTCAGAAAGGTATTCTCTCGGCTTAGAGAATACAAGCTCTTCGTCAAGAAGGAGAAGTGCGAGTTCTGTCAGAAGGAAATCAAGTTCCTTGGACACAGGGTGAGTAAGGGACAGATACAAATGGATGAGAGGAAGGTTCAGGCAATCATCGATTGGGGGGCCCCAACAAAGATATTGGATCTTCGTTCTTTCCTCGGTTTGGCCAACTATTATAGAAGATTCATTCAGGGTTATTCAAGGAAAGTGAATCCCCTGACTGACTTGTTGAGGAAGGATCGAAAATGGGCATGGACGGACTCATGCCAAGCGGCGTTTGACCAGTTGAAGGCAGCAGTGTCAACGGAACCGGTGTTGCGATTGCCTAACTTCGAGCTTCCATTCGAGGTACATATGGATGCCTCAGATCGTGCTCTTGAGGGAGTTCTTGTTCAAGAAGGACACCTAGTGGTGTTTGAGAGCCGCAAGCTCAAGGATGCGGAGCAACGCTACACCACACATGAGAAGGAAATGCCAGCAGTGGTGCATTGCTTGGACACCTGGAGGCATTATTTATTGGGAATGAAGTTCAGGGTTGTGACAGATAATGTTGCAAACATCTACTTCAAGACCCAAAAGAAATTGACCTCCAAACAAGCTCGGTGGCAGGAGTTCTTGACCAAGTTTGATTTCATGTGGGAGCACAAGCCTGGACAACAGAACCAAGTGGCGGATGCATTGAGCCGAAGGGAGGTGCAATGCTACGTAGCTGCGCTGTCCACAGTGTACATCCCGAAGGCGGGAGGGCTGAGGCGTGAGCTGCTGCGAGAGACTCACAATTCTCAATAGGCAGGACATCCTGGAGGGCAAAGGATGATGACACTCTTGTCCAGGTCATACTATTGGCCAAAAATTGGGAAAGACGTCGAGATGTACGTCAAGACTTGTGTTGTGTGCCAGCTTGATAAGACGGAGAGGAAGAAGCTGGCAGGGCTGCTGCAACCCCTGCCTATTCCGGAGAAGCCGTGGCAATCCATTTTCATGGACTTTATTTCGAGCTTTCGCAAAGTGGATGGGATGAGCTCAGTGCTAGTCGTCGTCAACCAACTCTTGAAGTATGCGGTGTTCATACCAACACTCACACATGTCCAGCAGAGGTAGCAGCTGGGCTGTTCTACAAGCATGTGGTGAAACACTTCGGTGTCCCGAAAGACATCGTGAGTGATCGAGATGCTCAATTCACGGGCAGGTTCTGGACAGCACTCTTCAACTCGACGGGTTCAGAGTTGAAGTTCTCTACGACTAATCACCCGCAAACGGATGGCCAAACGGAGCGCATCAATGCCTTAGTGGAGGAATACTTAAGGCATTATGTGACGGCCAGTCAGCAGAATTGGTTGGAGCCGTTGGACACAACCCAATTTTGTTATAACATCCACAGGTCGTCGGCTACAGGAATGAGTCTTGCAGAGCTTGTCATGGGACAGCAGCCGCTCACGCCTCTCGAGTTGTCTCAATCGACAGACCAAGGAAAGTGCCTTGCAGCCTATCGCTTCGCCAAGGAGGAGGAGCTGATAGAACAAGCTCGGGACAGCTTGCGCAAGGCAGCAAAACGCATGAAGATGCATGCGGATGAACGAAGGTGTTCATTGGAGTTCCAAGTTGGGGACATGGTGCTATTGAAACTTACTCCGCGGATATGGAAGAAAATCAGCAGCAATACCGTATATCGTAGGTTGGTACCAAGGTATGACGGCCTCTTCGAGGTGATGAAGAAAGTCGGGCAGATTACTTATCGGTTGAAGCTACCCGACAGGCTGAAGGTACACCCAACATTCCATGTAAGTTTTCTCAAACATTTCAACAGGGACTTGCTTGGAGATAGACAGTAAGTAAGAAGAGCTCCACCAGTAGTTCGAAAGCAGTTCGATAAGGAGGTCGAGAAGATCCTTGCACACCGGACTATGGGGCAAAGTAAGAAAAATCGATAGACTGATTTTCTTGTGAAGTGGAAAGGAGGCAGTGAGGCCGATGCCACGTGAGAACGGGACTCTACACTATGGCAGTTTGAGAAACAAATCAAGGAGTACATGGTTTATACTCCGACAAGGACGTCAGACTCTCTTGGTGGGGGTGGTTTGTCACACCAATTGTGAGTGGTAGGTGCCACCACAATAAGATCATATAACGGACCTCATGATTTCGGAAGTAATAGAGTGCCTCCAACGTGTGTGTGCACGGACAACACACATACGTGCAAACAACCAGCTGTGGTAGTCGGTGCCACTACGAGGAGTATCATGTGAGGCGACGGACTACCTCCAACATATGTGTGCGCGGGCAACACACATATCAGTAAGTGACGGAGTCACGATATATTCGGATGGAAACCCAAACAGCCCAAACAATCTTGCAGTGTAAGCAGCGGGACAGGTTGGCTAAAGTGAGCTACATGAGCATATGAACAGCCTGGACACTTGGCGCTGCAGGCTGAAGACACGTAGCTGCAGGCTAGGGAACCAGAGCTGCAACTGTCAAGGAACATGTGGCCAGCAAAGAGGCAATTGAGGGCTCGTGGGACAGGTGACAGTAGCTCAGAGAGTCAATTAACTGCCAGGAGAACATTGTGGAGCATGCTCTCCATGGCCTCCAGCAGTTGAACTACAGAGAGAACATTGTGGAACATGTTCTCCATGATCTCCAGGAGTGGCTCACAGCTAAACATGTGTACTATAAATAGACTAGGGGGTCTATTGAGCTAGGGACACACAAGTAGAAAGACTTGTAATGTCACTCCACATTAGAGTTGTATTTCCTTTTATATGAGGAATAAAAGATTGACAATGTTGCTGTACTTCTCTTATCCTCTATACTCTTGTGGGCTTGTGCGAGTTTGGAGGGCTGAGGTGGGCGAACCTTGGCGCCATCACAGGCAAAATTTCAGGATAAAAGTTTGGCCGTGTGACAGCAGTCAGTCCTTGTTCTTCATTTCTTATTTGTTGTGTTTCATGCTATCAGATTTGATCTAGCTGTTGGAATTTGTGATTGATTGAATATTTCTATTCTTTGGTGAAGTTATATATCACTTTTAGTTTCCTTCGTTGTTTTCTTATGGTCCAAATCCTAAATATACACTGAGTATTGGCATATAGAAGTAAAATTGATAGTGCAGCTTCACACAGAATTTGGATGAATGGATTCTTGTTCATCATCATCTTTGAATGCATTGATTTTCTTGATTGTGTTGATTATGTCTTGGATCTGCCCTCATGGATTGCAAGTATTTGTGCATTGGATGGCATCTTAGTGTGGTGTTCAAGCTGAAGCCAGGGTGAGTTTTCATCATGGGTGAATGCCATCACTCGACTTTTTAGATATTTGATTTTGTTTTCTTTAATATTTCTTTTTCTAGCTGATTATGATTCAGTTGGTGAGTTAATAGCTTTCTACTCGTGAAACTACACAATGCTGTGAGAGTCATGCCATCTGAGTACCATTGTAGTTTTTACCCCTTGTAATAGTTAGGCTGATGAGTTATTTGGTTGTTTTGTGGTTCGTCTAGATGATGATGCAGGAAACTGTTGGTTGACCTCAAAATTGGAGATTTCACTGGGCCGTTTGTTTATTTATCCTATCTTATTTACTTAAAATGAGCTCCTTTCTGTGGATCTTGGCATCATTTGAGCTGATAAGTGAAGAATGCTGACAAGGGGCACCATGACTTCGATCTATTTGGCATATAATATTTGTAACTGTTGTGCCTAAGCCAACTCACAATTCTCAGACAAGGTTATTTGTTTTGCAGAAAATATTTTCAAGATAATATGTGGTATTTAATTTGGCATTTTACTTTGTGCTGATAATCATTTTGAAGTTGCACTATCCAGCATTTATTCCATCTAAAATGGCCAGTCTGTGGATGTGGCCAGTTGTGGTCCAAAGAAGATGATGAAAGGTAATTAGTGTAACAAATGTTTCATGTTTGCATTGGTAAATGTCTTCAGCCTGATATTTCAGGAAATGATAGGCCAAACATTATTTAGGGTGGGAAAATATATTCTAATGAAAAGAAAATTAATAAATGGTTTCATTCTAAATGATTGTTTGATACATTATTCTTGTATTTGCCAAGATAAACAATAGTGTTATACATTGTTTTTGTAATTGCCAAGATCGAAGTGAGTACATCCTGAATTTTCAAATTTATGATTGGTTGAATTCATTATTTTAGTTGGAATTTTTGTGAAGGAGTACCTGTTTGATGCATGTCGATTTCTGCAATTTCTATAGTAACTAATTTGATTGGGAATAGAATCGATAGTTTACTATGATTGATTTGGTTTTCGATGCTCTGTAACTTTGAATTCCGGATGATCACGTGTGCTCGTAATAAGTTATTTCGTGGCACTTGGCGGTTAAAATCCTTGATTGCTATCATTGTAACAATTACTGAAGTCTTGCTTGGATGAGGATGCTAATGACAGATGAGGTTAACTCCGTTTCTTTCCAGATTTGCTATTGGTTTTTTAATACTCTAGACAACTTGATTCTTTTGGTTGATCAATTTATTATTTTAGTTAGTCAGAAAGCAACCAACTCTCTTAGGATATAGTGATGACATTTTCATTCAAGAACATTTGATGCTAAATACATAAGCATTGCATAGCTAAATTGGATCTGCGGAGTGACAAACGATATATATCTTGGAGTTAAACGAAGATGAAATTCCTGTTGTCTTGATTACTGAGTTTGCCGTCATCTAGGAATGGCGGTTGGATATTCAACAAATTTGGTGTCTACAAGTGTTGATCAGTTGGTGAATCAAAATATATAGTAGGCCAGAAAATCTATTTGCAGAAGAAAAATTCTTTCTGGGGAATGGCAGTGTCATTTGTGGCGTCAGTGATTGTGGTCTGGCTAATGATTCATTGGTCCTTTCAACTTGAGCCTGTGGTAATAATAATTGATGTACTTTGGGAGGACTTTAATCCTGCATTGTTTTAGTCTTTATAAAATCCGGTTTCATGCATTAATTCCTCTGATTTACTTGCATTATTTATGAACTCTTGAAATCTGAAAATTCATGATGAGTCTTTCATTTGTGTATCTGATAACTTGTCTATGTCAGCAGTGTCTTCTAGGTCTCAGTTCTTTTCATGTTTTCTACTTTCATTCATATTTTTTCGCTGGATTAGTCTGATGTGACAAGTTTATCTTGTCTGGAGAATCGGAGATCAATATTTCCGTGATTTGATTGAGATATATATGGTAAGCTTGTTTGATCTGATTGATGGCATTCTACGTTGCATGATTCTTTAGGTTGTGTCGTAACTCGTATCATATTGTTGGAGTCTGCAGTAGAGCTAGTGCTTTGTGGAGCCTGGTTCAGGTAATGTCTATACCATTCAACGGGATGACATGTTGGTATATGGTTTACTTGATTACAGTTGATTACCGAACTAGTGTGTGCTCTCCCTTTTTTTTTTTTTTTTTTTGGTGATAGCACTCTTCATTACCTTTATTCGAAAAAAAAAAATCATGTTTTCATCATAAAAAACACAAAATAATGTTTATTTTTTTTACAAATATTGACGATGCAAAAACTATATGCAAGTAACACAAATAGAGGGGGGTATTTGAAAAATAGGTCTTCTTTTGCAATACGAATGATACACATTTTGGTTTTTGCAAATAATACAAGTGTGAGGACGATTTTTGCAAAACTATTGATAGGAACGTTTTCCTAAATTATAAATGTATTCTCATACGTAGATTTTTTTCTCCCTCAGTAGAGTGTTTGTCGTGGAGAGGTTAACGCAACTAGCAAGTGTACGTTTAATTATTAAGAGCTTATTTGCAAATTACTGAAATCATTTTCTGTATTTCTAGATTCTTAGCTTTTCATATTTAATTTTAGTCCAATTAATGTTGTCAAAAACCGGACCGGGCAACCGAACCGGATTGGCGACCGGTCCGGTTCAATTATGTGCGGTCGGGTCAGTTGGGAGTTTAAAGATGCGATAGAATATACCTTTGCGTTCAGCAGCGTCAGGACGTCACGAACGGTTAACACCGCGATGGACGGTATTAGATCAGCGATGTTAATACAAGGGGGACATTTTGCAAAAAGATGCTCTATGTTTTCATAAATTAGGAAATATGTAAGTTTGTTTCTTTGGCCAAAATAATGTTAGTCTGCTTTTATGATGTAGTATAGACGTTCAATCGTATTCCCTCGGGCTGATGTTGGCTATTATAGAGGTTGAATATGAAAAATTGAATATGTAAAAACAGTAAGTAACGGAGTTTTTCATAAATAAGATAAATGTCAAAGAGGCATTTGTAAACTCTCCTTTTCTTTTGGTTTTTCTTCCCTTTTTTTCTCCAAAGGGAAGTAACCTATTTTCAAGAGCAAAATTACAATTCAAAAAATATTAAGCACAGAAAATAGTGCCTGTTGTAGAATATAACAGTAGTTAGTAATTTTTTTCTCTGGGTAAAACAATCACTTAAGCTTAACTTGAGTTTAGGTTGATAATCGAGCTGAGTTCGAATTCCAAAATTTGACTCGGTTACTAAAAGAGCAAAATTTGAGTCAACTCAACTTGTTCGATTTAATTTAAAAACTCATTTATTTTTTAGTAATAATTACCTATAATCTCTTGTAATTCGCCTTAATTACCTACAACTTCCGTAATTTCTAGAACTATTCACACCCCTCCTTTTCTCAAATATTTATCTACACCCCCTCATTGTTACTTAATTAAAATTTTTCTAAAAAATTTCGATTTTACCCTTGGTTATTTTCACAATTAAATCCCAAAAAATTTATTTTTTATTATTTAACACTTTGAAATTCGGTTTTTTGCAAATAACACTCCAAAATTATTTTGATTTACAGAAAAGTCCCCAAAATTATTGCAACCGCGGTGAAGATGGCGGCGCGTGGGCGGCGACGCCGGAGGCCGGCGGCTGGAGCAGAGGTTGAGGCGGGCGCGCCGGCACGCGGTCGCAGACGGCCTCGCCATGGCCTCGGCACGCGGGACAGAGGCCGAGGCTGACGCACCAGCACGCGGGCGCGGACGGCCAAGGCCGTCCGCGCCCGTGTGCCGAGGCCGAGGCCGTCTAAGGACAGAGGCCGAGGTCGGCACACCGACAACGAGCGCGAACGGCCTCGGCCTCCGTCTCGCGTGCCGAGGCCATGGCCGAGGCCGTCCGCGACAGCATGACGACGCGCGGGCCTCTGCTCCCACCGCCAGCCTCTGACGTCGCCGCCCACGTGCCGCCACCCTCGCCGCCTTCGCAATAATTTTGGGGACTTTTCTGTAAATCGGAATAATTTTGAAGTGTTATTTGTAAAATCCGAATTTCGAAAATTTTTCTATAAATCAAAATAATTTGGGGTGTTATTTGCAAGAAATCGAATTTCAGGGTGTTAAATAATAAAAAATAAGTTTTTAGGGGTTTAATTATAAAAATAATCGATGATAAAATCGAAATTTTTTGAAAAAAATTTGATTAGATAACAATCAAGAGAGTGTAGGTAAATATTTTGAGAAAAGGAAGGGTAGATAACTCCAAAAATCACGAGAGATTATAGGTAATTAAGGCTAATTATAGAAGTTATAGGTAATTATCTCTATTTTTTAACATATTAAAATATAATTTAAAAAATATATATTATATATTGTAATATATATTTAATTATTTAATTGTAATATTATAATTAATATAATTTTTATATTTAAATATTATCATATTAATTTATTATTTTTAATATTAATTATTTTAAAATTATTTTAATATAAATTAATTTTAAAATTTGAGCCCAATTAAGCTCGAGCCAATGTTTTCGAGGTCAAACCAGGCTCGAGCCGACCCCAACTTGACGTGGTGCGGCTCATTTATAGCCTTAGATGAAATATCACCAATACAAGTGCTTGCACTCATCGAAACAAATTTTAGTTAAATATCAAGAAACAAAAAGCGTATCGGCTTGTGTGCCGGTTTTTATACAAATGGATGATAAATTCTTTTGTTTCATCAACATCCTCCGAGTTCGGATGTTGAGGCCTCATCCCTGTAGAAAACAAGTATGGAATCCTGGCACCGTGATGGCGTGCAAAACCCTCATATAAACTTCAATCAGCAACAGCAGAGAAGCATCATCATCTGAAACTCAGCTTGGAATGTCACCTTCGCTGGCACTTGTTGTGAGACCCAGTTCAGAGTGTATCTAGCCATGAATCAAAGTCATCCATTGGCTTTGGACCTTGAGAAGAGGGAGGGAGATCAATAGAAGATGCTGCCGTGTCTTTTTGCTGATGCTGAAGAACTGGAGAGGTCTCTGCAAGTAGATCATCAAGGGCACTGTCCAATGAAGTTTCAGGTACACGTGTGGATGTGCTATGATCATCTCTTGTAGGTAGTGAAGCGGTCTCTGCAAGCAGATCATCAAGTACATTGTCCAACGAAGCTCCAGCTACATGTCTCATATGTTGTGGATCTGGAGGACGTGAAGAGGTCTTTGCAAGTAGATCATCGAGCTCATCATCCAAAGAAGTTCCAGCTAGATGCCTCAAGGTGCTACGGTCACATCTCACAGATGATGGAAATACAGATTTTAATGAACTGGAATCAGAGGCCTTCGTAGAAGTATTGTTATTGGCCAAACTGTAGGATATTGAGCTATTATTTCCATGAAATGAGTCAAGAAGCATGTCAAGTTCAGCTTCTGCTGCAGGCGCTTCAAACCTTGTACTTCCACTCAATTTTCGTTGTCGATCTTCATGCATTTTAAGTGATGAGGTGGGCTCTGGTTGGCCTCTTACAGCAGAATCATCAACTGTTGTAGTTGGACACTCCGTGCCATCTGGCTTGGTGGCTTGTAGAAGAGGTGTCTGTAGGCAAAGATTTCCCATTCTTTGTGCTATACTATGATCCATGTAAGTTTCGGAACTGCATTCATTATGGTTATTTTCATCCCTTCCAGAACTCGAATGGTTGGGGGAAGCTGTTGCATCCAAATCATGATGTTCGTCACTTGCTTTGGACTGTGATGGTTGCTTGGATGCTTTGTTCTTTTCTGATTCATTATTTTCCTGAAGCAAACAACATTGGAATGAGATTGAAGGGTGATTTAACATTTCCTTGAATAGTTATACAAAAGACCAAAAGCTTTGCAGTAAAATGAACAATTTATGCCAATCCAAGATTAAGAGACCAAATGAGTAAAACTTAGTTCTATATAGTTGTTGGATCTGTATCACATAAACTGATGTGGTAACAACAATAGGATGCAAGCAAATTACACATGCAGCAGCGAAAACTCTACCAGCTCTTCAGGTAACAGATCAGCTTCAATAAAGAGCCTTTGTGACATTTTCAGCTTTGACAATTGTGCAGCAAGAGCATGCAGATCCAAGGAAAGGAAAGGCACCTGAAAGATCAACTCAGAGAAAAGACATTAGCAGACTGCAAATGAATTACTCTGTTCCAAAAATATAAACAGCAAAACAAACAAGAACAGCATAAATTGAAAGTATGATTCAATTTGTTTATGGCCTCAGCTTTGCATGTGGATGGCTGCATGCCGTCAATATTTCCACTGACATGTCTTCGTCTCCCTCAACACTCAACCAGAACTACTAATTCTTGAAAACCAACGAGGAACAAATTAGGGGCCTAGGAGACAGGATTTATACAGGAAGAAAAGAAAGCTTCAGAACACTAGGATTGACAGGGTCGAAAAGGATGCTGCCCTGAGAGGTAATTTATTTATTTGCATGAAGTGATACCAAACGGAACTAACCAAGCTGAGTTCAAACCGATGCAAGTTGGCTGATTGATTTGACAAATTATAAATTCAGGTTAGGTGTGAAGTGCTAAGTAACCTATCTTATAAAACTAGGACTGTCAGAGGATGCATGTATTTAACATGACATAGCTCCAAGAAAGGATTAGCCAATGTCTGTCTTGTCTAGACTCATTATCTTGGTTCAAACTACAAATAAAAGCTTTAAAAAGTTGAAGGACAAAAACATTCTGGGTGATAGAAGTCTATGTTTTTTTAATCAGCACTGATTGGAATATAAAGGCCAATAATTTATACTCAACCTGTCCGTACCTCAAAATTTGAAGCAGAGTCATCATCAACAATGAAATTATCATCTGTAGACCACGATAAAAGGCCCTTTCCTCTAACAGATAGCAATGAGCTTGCTCCCTGCACAAAATCTAAAGCAAAAGATACCCATTTTTCAACATGTCTTAACCTTTTCATGGATAACTATTCAGTGAAAAAAATGAAACAGAGAAACAAAACATATGATGGGATCTAATACTTAGCCAAATCAAGGCTCATTTGTGAGGATATAAAAAATATACATGAAAAAGTAGTCAGTTGATTCTGAGAAAACACCAAATAGTGGCAGCCCACAAAGTGATAGTTTCATGATTCTGGAAATTTCTTTCTGCTCCAAGGACATGTAAGTGACATCCAAAAAGGACCATGGTGCATTAAATGAAAATGTAAGTTGAGTCTTTACAGTCATGATATTCTTCTTTATGATTCCCAGGCAAAAACATGAATCCTCAAGCCAAAAGGGTGGTACCAAAAGTAATATTTAAGATGCTTAAGTGAAAAACAAGGCTCACTAGTCATTAAGAAATGATGTTGTGACAAATGAGTCACCTCTTCTCTTAACATAAATTTCAAGAACAGTGCTGTTTAAAGGGAAACAAATGAAACACCAATAAACCAGTATAGAATGATTCAGAAGAGAAATCTTTGCACTAAAAACTCGTTGTAGTTTAAGGAACATAAGTTATATGATTGTCACTGTCATCTAACAAGAGAAAATTCGAAAACAACACATGTAGCAGCATATCAAGTTCACTGATCCCAAATCAATGTCTGTTATTTCTTGCAGCCATTTCAGTTTCTCAGCATATTATAGATGAACAAATCAAGCATAATTCCACATTGAAAAATCCTAAAAACTGTACCAGTGAATTCTAAATCCTACTTTTGAAATTAGATTTATGAATCCAAACATTGCATACCATCACATAGCTTCTTATTCTCCATTTCCCGTGCTCTCCTAAGAAAGCCCTCAAGTAAACGCATTGATTAACAAGCTATTAGCACAAAAAAGCATTGGCTTTCATGCATAATATACACTATATTAGAAGTATACATTCACAAGAGAACTATTTTTTTTTGGTACGAGCACGAGAATTAATCTTCATGAAAAACAACAAAAGTTAAATACCTCATTTTGAACAAGAATAGGAAACTCGCACAAAAAAAATATATACGCAAATCCATCAACAACAAATCTCCAAACTTGATCACCGCCTAAGTCAGAAAACCTCATTAAACCACAAATTACGCCACTCACCAATCGAAATTTCATCCGGAGACGAAGAGAATCCAGAACCCACACTCCGCTGCTCGGCCGGCTGCGACCGAGCTTGCTCGACCAGCCACGCAAAGTCTGCGCCTTTACTCTTCGGAACAACCTCCCCATCTGATTTCTTTCCCGTGGTGGCGGTCTGAGCTTCCAGACCATCTTCTCCTTTTTCCTCGTCGTCGTAGCGGTCCCAATTGGAGGGGAGGTCACGGGAGCGGGATCTCGGGGGCTTCCCGTCTGCGGCCGCCGAGGGTTTCTTCTTGTGGGCGATCGAAGACGGCGAAGGATGGCTCTGCTTGGCGTGCTTTGTGTGGATCCGCTTCGACTTCGCTTGTGATTTGGGATCCATTCTTGCTTCTCTTCGATCTCTAAAGCTGGGGGTTCGTCTTCTCAACTGCCCTGCAGCGCAGCCCCTGCGCCATGTGCGAGGAGGAGATTTACAGGCTATTTGGGCCGGAAGGAGGGCCCATATAGGGTCCGTGGGCTATATTGCAATTTGTCTCCAAAAAGCAACCTAAAAGGTTTGGATTTTTTACATGTTACCCCTTAACATTCTTATAATTTTATATGATATTCTGACATGCGGACGATTTAATGTAGACAAAAAAGACTATCTAAACATGGAACGTAGCTAAATCGTCTAACTACTGTAATTAATAGATTAGATTTTAGACATTCTTAGGGCGAAATCAAATGAATCACGCGATTTATAATCTATCGGATCGACCTAATGGATGACCGCCATTTAAATTAGAAAATTTATTTTTCTCAATTTATATTTATTTTTTTATTTTTATAAGACTATTAATGATAAATCTTAGTTGCTCAAAAAACATGAATTAAAATATTTAATTAATGATTAAATCATCAAACGATAAATTAATATATTTAATCACAAAATTTTACTAACTATGTATTAAAATGATATTTTTCAAATCTAAATAACCTTGTATCTTAAAAGTATAATTTATCAATACAACAATTTGCTGACGCTGCTCACAAATAAAAAAAAATCAGAAATACTGTAAATTTCTGATCCGAGCCCACTATCAATCACCACGAGCCCACTCCAGCTCTTCCCATTTCAAAAGACTTTCCTTCAGGCTAATAAAAACACAAACATAATACCAAAAGTCACGATTGAACTTCGTTGCCCACAATCATATGTATCCTGCTTGAAGAGACAATAGCAGCCACAACACAGCCATGTTGGATATGAACCGGAAACAAGTGCAATAATACACAGAAAAAAAAAAAAGTAGGAATCCCACTTTGCCTCCCCGTGATCGCCCCACCGCTTCAAGGACAGGAGCATATGCATGGATCTTCCTCACAAAAGCCCTTTAAATCTTTGAACAACCCCTTTCAAGCACTCGTCGCACCTTTCCATCCCTTACAAAGCTTGCACATTCACTTTCACTTTCTCTCTGTTCTTTTAAACTCCTAAAAATGAGCTCAAATCCACCCATGGAGTGATGGTTGGTACAGACCTTGGACCCCTACTCCCAAGAAGTCCCTCGTCTCTCCTCCCTCGTCTTCTTTCGCAATTGAACGGCGTTTCACCGGCTGGATGTCGTCCACCGCCGGGGATGCGAAGCGGTCGACGACGTTCGCGAAGTTTCCTTCTAGGCCTGCGAGAAAAGACGGGACTGTGCTCGTTGTCACCCCAGCGTGTACCGCCTTCTGCAGCAAGGCGGTTGCTGACATGTCGGTTGCCGGCTTGCCGTGGCTCTGAAGCTGCGTGCTGAACAGTGACGGCACGCTCTCTGGCAGAACCGCGTTCGATAGCTTGTTATTGTTGCCGCTGTATATCCAATTCAGTTGGAAGTCGGACACCTGCCCTCCGGAGCACGGGGCACTGAAGGGATCAGCGAAGAGCATCCCGGCGCTGACGGGAATGATCGGGCACACATCGGTGAGAGTGGAGCTGTTGCTCAGCGTCTCCGAGCTCGGAGGGCCTTGGCCCATCCAAAGAGAAAGCCCCCTCGGAGTTTTCTCTCCGGCTTCAATACCTGACAGCCCCGTCTTGAACATGGAAGAGTACTGCTGCTGCATCATGTCAGGCCTCATCGGACCACCAGCAAAATTGTAGCTTAGGTTACCAATAGAAGCCATGGCGTTGATGCCAGAGGCGGCGGCGGCGGCGGAGACACGCTCCGTCTCCTCCGCCAGTGCGTCGCAGAATGCCCGGTGTGTTATGAAGCTGTCCCTCCTGTGTGTCAAGCATCAGTCGTCAAATCAAAACTCATACAAGAGAGAAAATCAAGAAACAATATGACATGTTTTAAGTTGTCGTTTCTACGAAAAAAGCCAAATACAACAAAAATGGCCAGGTCTTTGTCACATATAGCTGGCAAACAAATGAGCATATCTGATCATTCACAGCCAATGGCTTCATCGAAGCCATGATGTGATAGTCATGTCTTTAGATTAATTCAGAGCAGCTACCTTGATGATCGTGATCAACTTATACCTGGAGAAGAGGTTGCCGCAGTCGCAGCGGTACTCGCGGGTGCCGCAGGTCTTGGAATGAGCCTTCCAGTCGGACTGGACGGCGTACCGCTTGGAGCACTTCTCGCACTTCCACTTCTTCTCGCCATGCTTCCGGCAGAAGTGCTTCTTGATCCCGGTGAGGTCGCCGAGGGCCCGGGATGGATGGTGGTGGACACAGCTCTTCTCCGGGCAGACGTAGACCCGCTTCCTCGGCTCTTTACTGCTCCGCTGCCGCAGCTTCCAAGGCAGGTTGTGCCCTCGCCGGTGCAGCTGCAGGTTCTGGTCCCTCTGGAAGCCTTTCCCACAGATCTCACACACGAACCGGTTCTTCGCCAGCAGCGTCTTCGGGGACAGGGCCACCACTTCTGCCTCCGGATCTGCTCATTGTTCATGAATCATATGAACTCGTACTTCATAAGAACAACTCAAAAGTAAAAGTATGTATCTATGCAATACAAGAGAGGTATATTGCCTGGAGTTCCTGGGAGGTTTCTCTTCTTCTTGGCAACAGGAGGGTTGGAGTTGGAGACGAAGGGTTCTGTTGCCATTGCTGCTGTTGCTCTTCTTCCTTGATAATTTTGCATATGTATGGAGGGAGGAGCAAGGAAATCTACTTATAGCTGTGTTTAATAGCCGACGGAGATCTCTCTCTCTCTCACTCTCTGTCTCGGATGTGAATAGAATAAGAATTGTCTGGCATGAGAGGCGGTGAAAAGTGAAAGTTGAAGGGATTTAGTATTTGGGTGGGACCGTGGGGGCGGGAGGCGGGAGGGGAGCGAAGGGAGGGCAACGGGGTGCAAAGGTCCATGATGACACATATGATGAGGTGAGAGCAAAAGCTGTGGCCCAATACCTTTCTCACTTGGAATGATTATCCCATAATTTGTTGGCTTGGCTTTTTGCTAATTTCAGCTAATTCCTCACAAGGCCCCTCAATCTTATTGGATTCCAAAACTCACTGGAGGGTGTTCCTACAAAGGGATAAGATTCATAAGAACCTGATAGAACGATTTAAACCCGTTGCTTCAAATTCTTTCAGATTATTTTCTCATTTTACTGAACTATTTGGTTTCACTGTAACTATTTAAAAAGATAATTGAATAAGATCAAGGAGCAAATAGGTTCTTAGTGGTATATTCTTCTCTCAACAAAGCTCTACTTTGCTGTATTTTTTTTTTCTTTCCTGCGGGTTCAAGGAGCTCTCAACGACGATACCGTCGTTCTCTTCGTTTTCTTTGATTCTTGTTGCGTCATTCTCCTAGCTGAAATCTGAAGACAAGGGTCACTATTTAATAAGATAATTGAAAAATATGAAGGAGCACATACTATCCAAGTGGTATTTTCTTTTTGAGATATCATTGTCTCAAATTTGTGTTTGAGAAGTTGATGTCGCCATTAGATTGAGACGGTGAGGATTTGCTTGAGGATCTTGCTTTGGTCGGTTTCAAAAGCGAAGACCAGGTGTAAAGCAAACATGATTAGCCTAAACTTTTGCATGATTGACATTAAATTGACAGATTTGTCAATACTTAACTTCTTTTTAAGAAATTCCTGTTTGAAACCTGCTCAAGCTATGAAAGATTCTATACTGCAATAGATATCAATAAAGAATAAAAGAATTACCAAGGAGAGTGTGCAGTGGCTTTTCCAAAGAGAGCAGCAAAATCCCTCGAAGCTCGGTATTGAAACGAAAAGCTTCGCGGCGAGAGGCCCAAAGCACAGTGATTAAGAGACAAATTACACGCTCTCTCACGAAAACGAGCTCGTTAATCGCTGTCTCAATATGATATTTCTGCGGGGAAGTAGAGGCATTAGGGTTTTTACAGCGAGAAGGAGCAGAGTGTCCTTTTGATTCCATGCAGCACAGCATGCACGTGCTTTCCAGGGGGTCGCGACGCTGGATAAGACACACAACAAGGAATAACTGTCCCAAAAGGCCCCACGTTGTCGCCTTAACCGAGATCTAGGGCTCCATTACTGTCTGTCTCGTTTCTCTTCCCCTCTCTCTCTCTCTCTTTTGCTTTTAAGTACGTGAGTTCATGCAGAGCTTGTCTGTCTTGTTTCTTTCTGTTTGAACTGTTGTGTATAGTTTTGAAGTCTAGTCTTGGAGTGGTTTAGATTTGTTCTGCTAATTTGTCTTTCATTGTCTTTTGTTCTTTTTTGGAGCTGTTTTCTTTTGCATCGTTGATTGAAAATGTTTCTTTTTTCCCTTTTATCTTGATAATTTCCTTTGCTGTGGACAAAAACTATGCCATAAGAGAGAATGCAAGGCTGCCTAATCTACATGTTTAATGAAAACTCTAGATGGATTAGAAAAGAGTAGAAGATATAATCACGTAGTTCGACCTTAGTTGAAACAAACGAAAACAGAGTTTTTCTCAGAAACTCTAACACGCAATTCTACACATTTTTTGAATTTTATTGTTCTCCAAGTTGCCAAACTAGATCTTCAGAATGTTGAAGAAAAAAGTTGCATTTTTTTTCTTTCTTTTTTTGGGGGAAAATGAATGGATAACATGGATCAAAGAGCAAAACTGAGGAAAAGAGTGAATATTTGGAAGTGTGAGGAGGGCGTCGCTTTGTGGGCTGACTTTTTTTGCATTCTACTACTTCTAGGGCTTAATAATAAGCTGATGATGCTTTAGAGAGAGAGAGAGAGGGAGCGCTTTCTTTTTCACATGTGTGGTTTGGAGCTTAGCTGATGAACTCTTGTAAGCGTAGGAATATTCTTTCCGAGCCCAATGCTCCCCCCCAATGGCTCCAATTCCCACATCTTTAACAGCATCAGATTCCATCCCAAAACCCTAAATCCCACTGCATGAGGGAGCAAGAGGAAGGTCTTCCTTGGGGAAAAGTGAACCTTTGTCACCAATGGTATGTTTGTTTCCTTGCCTTGTTCAAATCTGATCTATCTTGGTTTGATAACTTCATCCAACAAGATTTTCTTTTTCTTTTTAGAAAAAAAAAAAAAAAAAGAAGCCCTGGATAGAAATGAATCAAAGGCATGATTCAAAACACCCACTTTCCTAAAGAGAGCCCAAGAACCCCTTTATTCCCTTACATGTGGGGTTGGCTCTTTGGTTGGTGGGTGGATCATATGGGGAAAGATCCACCAAAAAAATTACAATAAAAAAAAAATGAAAATCTATCCTCATGGGAAAAGATAAAGCTAAAAGGGAAGTGGTAAGGTGAAATGGGCATGCTTGAGCTGATGTGTGACTCAGTGGATGTCTTTGATGTTAAGGTTAGCGTTGCAAATGACAGTGTTAAAAAGTTAATTTGAAGTTGAAACTTTTGGTTAAAGTTGTTTTCAAAGGTGTTTAAAAGTTAAACTTAAAATTTAATGTTAAGATTAGTTTAAATGACTTGTGCACATTGGATTCTGAGACAATACGATTCTGTTCTACATTGCAGTCATTTTTTTTTATGCACTAATTAATGCTTAATTACTCTCTAATACCTTTCAAATCAATATTCAGAATGAAAATGTCTAGATTATTAAACCAAAGTAACACTAATCCATGTATTGCTTATGCTGATTCTTTACTTCTTGTTGTCATATGGATTCGCCTAATGGTGCAGTAAAGTTCGATCACGAACACAACTCTCCTTCCAACTGTTTAACGAATACCTTGGAAGGAGCTTTTTGAAATAAAAAAATGGATTTTAATTTAACCATAGTAACATATGCGGGGACGACATATATAATTATCATAATTTTCAAGGGTTATATGTAAAAACTCTCTCATTTTTTAGACCTCCTAAAATTGCAGGATGTTTGATATGAACTATCAAGACATCTAGGCGTGTATTTGTAAAACTCCCACAAACTTTTTCCAAGGAATCTACAGCGGGCCCGGCCTGGTAGCAGGAAACCCGACCCAAAATCTACCGCCTTTCAGAAAAACCTTTTAGGCCAGGCTGAACTGCTGTTGCGCATTTTGTCACCAGCAGAGGAACACACCATCTTGATTTTTTTTTCCCTTTTATTGAAAATATCCTGAAAATCTTCGAAACAAAAATTCAGAAAAACCTTTCAAATATTCAAGTGAGCTTCAACAGCTGACCAAATGATTTAAAATGTGAAATTGGGACTTATTCAAATTCTAAAAATCAAAACACAGATTCTCAATCTACAGTTAATACAAATGAATGAGACAGCATGGGAGGTGGAAAAGGAAACGGAAAAAAAGAAACAAAAAACTCCCTTGTTGCAATTACATCACAAATGGAAATAATGGCAGAGAGAAGCACATTTGACATGTGAATCAGTTTCAGTGCCAATTTGTTATGCAACAGGATGGGAAATTTTTGAGAAGGTCAAAAGCCATGCCAAAAACTAAAATTTTCAAGCAGCTGCAGCAGATTTGCTGCTTTCAGGCATTGGTCCGTTCTTGAGATTGAAGATGCCTGACAGGCCACGCCCTCTGGCGAGGTTCTCTATCTCATTAAGCTGCTGCTTGAGTTCTTCAACTTGTCTTGCTAAATCATCCTCTTTGTCTCTCAGTGCCTAGTGAAAGCAAGAGGTTGTATCAGAAGAATGGCAAGAGTTGTTCTCTTGACTGTCAAATGGGAGTGAAGCCAATAGTCAAGTGGAAATTCAGCAATCTACAATATTAAGATCTGGAATACTTGTTAAAGTTACCTGGAGTTCTTGTTTGCGTGATTCCTCCTTTCTAGCTTCTGATCTTGCACTTCTTTGCACTTCAAAAACAACAGCAGCACCAGCAACCTTAAAAGTCTCAAAAAGATACATTACATGCAGAAAAAACTATAGTACTCATTGCAAATAAATAAATAAATAAAATAAAAAATGAGACACCATCAAAATGATTGCCAAAAAAATTGCCATGAACAGTCTCTACAGCCTAGTGCCCGACTACATGATGAAATGCTAATATCAAAAACCCATTAAGTATTCATATAGGCATTTGCATTCTAGTCAATATATAATCAAGGTTAACACAGACCATAGCCATGCTTCACACCCCTCAATTCTCACAAACAACAATAGATAAACACGAGTTCCATCCGATGGAAGAGAAGCTCAAAGAAATCAGTTGCAAAAATTTATAAAAATTAAAAAGGACAAGACAAAATTAAGATGTCAATGACATGCATAAAGAGATAATCAACACTAATATATCATGTGATTATTTGGACTAGTTAGATGAAATAACAACCATAAATACGAAGACTTCTCCAAGAAGATCAGCAGCATCTTTAACAGCTTTCTCCTCGTTCAGAGGCCGGATCTCAACATTTGTCGCATGGCCATATATACGTCTTTGTATGTTTGTGGTGAACCGATGATTTCCCTGAATAAAGTTAAATTGGTCTGTAAGTAAATCTCACAGAAATTATCAACTCCAAGCCATGTTCCCAGGGTAACATGTGTTCTTTCATAGATAAGACTAATCTATAAACATTTAAAGTATAAAAAACACTAGTGATTTCATATTGGCAAACCGTAAAGGAAAAAAGGACCACATAGCAGGTTGAGAAAAAGTCCAGACAGAAAATTACCGCAAGTAATTAGAATAAACAACATGGACACTAGGTCTACTTTGCACAAAGAGAAGGCATTTCCTGCTCAAAAAATTAAAGACAACTCTCCAGAAGGACTTGCTTGTTGGGTAGCATAGTGTAATTGCCTTGTATACCTACACCTTCTAAGAAACTTCGAAAATATACAAGCAGCATGCGCTGCAGATGAAATATGACAATAGAAGACTCAGATCTGCATGATAATACAAGACATTCTAAAGAATCTACAGAGGCTAAAATTGCCAAAAGAATAGGAAAAGCTAACGCAAACAAGATGCACCTAAGTACATAAACATTTTCCTGCTGTTACTTCTTTGAAGAAACTCGATAATGCAAACTTTGTAAAAAACCTTGTTACAATCATGCCTTTTTGAAGGAAGAATTCCCTTTCCATTTTTCTTTTGAGCAACTGGAATTTACCATTAAATTTTTACTTTTAAGTAAAATTTGAACCCATTAACTCTCACATACGAGAGGGCATTACAACCAACAAGGTAATTTCCTTTCCATAGTTAGCATGACAAATATATATAATATCCAATAGCAAACGGAAGTGTCTACAATTGCTTTTGACACTTTTTTAATAAGCTAATACAAGCTTTACATAAACTTCTCACACTAATCCCTTAAGAAAAATGGAAAAAACACTTTCCACAGCTTAAATTATTGCATAAATCAACTTGCACAGCTGATCTAAGCACAAAAACTTTTAAATTACTTAAGGATCCAAATAGACAACCTCATATATTTTTGCTTAAGAAAGAGCTATTCAAATGTTAAATCAGCACCTATGTCTTTAATACAATTGAATTGATCTCTTATCGCAAGAAAGAAATACAAACACACTGCTCAAGTCAAACGAACTCTCTAAGGCCCCTTTGGATCCATAGAAAAGAAAACCATTGGAATTTTTTCCATATGATTTGGATCCATTGAAAAGAAATTCTATGGTTAATATAACAAAGTAATTAATGATGGTATTTAGTGTTGTAAAAAAATTGTGCCAAACACCCCCATGAGAATAATTTTAACAAAGTCCTATAAAACCCCTAGTTTCTATTGAATTGAGGGGCATCCAAATGGGCCTTTATAAGGTTTTATACTGAAAGACATTTCATTTTCCTGAGAAAATTTTACCATGACACATCGATTGAATATCTTATATTCAAATTCAAGCATAAAATCAAGAACAGACGCATATATTCATACACCAGCATTAATTAACCAAACCATCAAACAAATCCTTGTTTCCAAGCCAATTTTATCATTCCCAGAAGATCCCCAAATTTCCAACCAAAGAAGATATCAAAAAACTTGACGCCGTTGACGGATCAGATTGTAGACACATTGCAAACACCAAACGTTATAAGAAAAAAAAAGAGAAGATTGAAAACACAAAATAACATATTCATTTGAGCCAGTAAAAATCCATCAACCAACCACAAATTCATCCGCAAAACACAAATAACAGATTAAAAGAAATACCTTCTCATGGATATCAAACAAAAGAATGAAAAATGGAAGAATTAGATCACAAATGTAGTTAGAATAAGAAGAGAGAGAAGAGGGAAACTTGGGCAATGTTAATGATGAACTGGCGAAACTTGGGGTAGTTGCCAGCCTCCTTCTTGAGCCTGGATGCGATGGGCTTGGAGAACGTCTTCAGGGCCAGGGTTCCGAGCTTCACCAGTGGCAGCACCATTCTTCCTCTCAAAGATCAAACCTTTGAACCCACTAATCTCCCCAAATCTTCTATTTCTCCATCTCACCCCTGACCCAACTTATCTTAAATCCTACAACTTTCTTGGAGAACAGGGAAGACGAGGGGGCCTTCCGCACCTTCGATCATCGAAATTTGAAGCACAGACAAAGGACGGTGAGACGCCGCCACGGGTTGACCCAGCACAAGTGTGGACGTGAAAGGCGAATCCACAAAATCAACACGTGAAAAACACGTGCCAGTGTCCTTTTATCAAATTACAATTAATAATAAGAAAAGGTGAAATGAAATCGAAAGAGGAAGAAACTATTTCCCATGGATTTCAGATAAGAAATCATACAAGTAAAAGATCGAGAGACAATACTCCAAATCCCTAAAAACGAACAGATACACACGTATCCTGAGAATACAGAGAATCTAGGCACGCTCACCACGGATCCGGCGCGCGAGCTGGATGTCCTTGGGCATGATGGTGACTCTCTTGGCGTGAATTGCGCAGAGATTCGTGTCCTCAAAGAGCCCCACGAGGTAGGCCTCGGCCGCCTCCTGCAGCGCTGCGACGGCGGAGCTCTGGAACCGGAGGTCGGTCTTGAAGTCCTGGGCAATCTCGCGAACGAGGCGCTGGAACGGTAGCTTTCGGATCAGCAGCTCAGTGCTCTTTTGGTACTTGCGGATCTCACGGAGGGCCACTGTCCCCGGGCGAAAGCGGTGGGGCTTCTTTACGCCGCCGGTTGCTGGAGCAGACTTCCGGGCTGCCTTAGTGGCCAGCTGCTTCCTCGGGGCCTTCCCACCTGTGGACTTCCTCGCGGTTTGCTTGGTTCGCGCCATGGAAAGAGGTCTAGGGTTCCTGAGAACCTGGGGTTGGAAGGTAAGAGCGATGGAGGCGATGAAGGGCAAGGGAGGTTTCGGTGGGGATTTATTGGGAGGATTGGGGATTTGAAATTTTGCAGAAGCCGGGCGGGATTGGATTGGGAGATCTTGGCGGTTGTTTTGGAAATTGGATCGACGCCTGTGGGACGCTCGCACCTGGATCGATGACCTGGCGAGAGATGGCTGAGATGTACGGTTGTCAGGGGTTTTTGGAAGCTCACTCGGATCGCAATCGACGGCTACGGATAGTTGATTGCAAGAACGAGATGTATTTCTCAATTCTACATCGACCAAGCAGTAATTTGACAAATAATTATGAATTAAATGTAGGGCTAGCGAGATAACTTGTGTTTTAGTTCAAATTTAATCAATTTTTGAATTAAAATCCAAATTAGATTTAATCAATCTTCTATCAGGTTAAATTCAACTCAGATTTCTATACCTCACATCCAGGCACAAAAAATTCATGAATTTGATCACCAGTGACAGCTGAATAACATATTGAATGCCAAATAAATGATATCCATATGCCTCTAAAATCAGTACAATCTGACAAGATAACATTAAGTTAGAAACTAATGCCATTCCAGCCATGTAAGAAATACAAGAAAAAGACCAAAATGCAGATCTCAACCGAGCCAACTGGCAACAACAATGTGAAGAACACCATAGTTTCCGCGTAATCTCGACACAAAGCTGAAGCAATGTAGATACATATTTTTCTGTCTTCCAACACAATGTTCAGTTGCTAAGCATGTGTCCATCGCTTTCAGTAGGAATTTCTTTTTTATTTACGGATTTCTTCTTGCACTTGTTGCTGAGTTTTCTTTTGGACCTCAAAAGCTCCTTGATGCTCTTTTCCCATTCCTTCCTGTATTTCATATAGATAAGCATTGCAGCTCGGGCATCCTCAACCTGAAATAGGCAAACAAATATTGGTAAGCAGGTGGCTGTTACTTATATGTAGAAAATAATCTCAGAAAAAAGAAGTTTTAGCTGTTAGAAACAGCAAAATAAACAAATTATTATTTTATTTTGCCCTTTCAACCAAAAAAAAAAAAGGAATTATGTTCTTTTCAACACCAAATGTTTAGGAGTACAGTTTCAAAGTGAAACCAACAGTTGATGAGAACATTTATTATATGGGGAAGCCTTGGCCTACATTTACATTTGCATGATCACATGGTAAAATATGTTATAGAAAATGTAGTGATTGGTCCAGTTGGAGTTCTGCACAAGAAGGCGGCTTTCACTGACAAGCAATGTATAAAAAAATACAATTACTGCTCCAGCATTCCAATTAAAAGTCTTAACATACCGGGCAGTGCTCCTTTTGTTGTATCTTGATACCAAGAATTTGAGCTGCAAGATCCTTCAGTGCTCTTCTCCAACCATCCCTGACTTGTTAGAGACTCATGTTAAAAATAAAGTGATTCCAGAAAAAAAAAGATTCATAGATCATGTGGCAATAATACTCTAAAGAGAATGCCACCTTTGTAATGGCTGATACTCTGAAGTATCCCTTATGTCTTTCTTTGGATGACTCAGTAATAGCACCTGTTATGATCATCAGAAAAATCATACTGATTTCAGCAATGTAATGCAGCAGCTAGAATGCTAGTAACATAGATACCTAGGTGCATGCAACCTTAAGATCATTATGCAAAGCATGGCCAACAAGAATCCTTCCTTGGATTAGTTCTGCTACTTCCTTCTGTACAACCCAGAACTTCTTCGCTGTGCAATATAACCAGAAAGAAAGTAAATGCATGCCTCATAGTAATTTAGTTTACAGGCTAACATAATAAGAAGAAAATTAAGCATAGAATCTACAGAACCATAATGTGAACCTTTTTTCAAATGTCTTGGACGGATCCCACTGATTCTTGTACGGAAGTCAACAACACGCTCCACTGGACGAACATATTCATCATATACAACATTACCCCATGTATTCACCTGCATGAAAAGCAAGAAAAAGACATAATAAAAGTAAACAAGGAAATAAAACATTAAGAATATCTTTTAAATAATTGGTAGCCCTAGGCAACAGCAATCCTATGCTCTATTTTCATTTCCATTTCCCCTTGTTACCTAGCTTTTCAAAATAAACCACCTTTTATTTTTTTACCCCAGAGGGAAGCACCACTAACTTTTCTTTGTTTAACTATTTGTGCCTTTACTGATAAAATGTCTGAAGTCATTGTAACGCTCAAAATTCTTAGGCATTGATATATATAGCAAGGTTTAATAAACAAACACCATACCTCAATATAACAATACCACTACTGCCTAGATGGACAATTCCAAGAAACATATGCTATGAAGCAATACGAATGCACAGAATTGAAGCCTTGAAACCAAGGTTTTAAATATCAGCGGAAACCGAAACGGCCATGTCGAAACGTTTCAGATTTTTTGTTTTCGGTTTTAATAATATTCATATTTAGATATAATATTTATTTTTTTATATTATCTTTGTATCAAAATTTTTATTTAACTCAAGTGGTTAAAACTTTAAACATCTTCCAAGAAAACAAAAATTCAAATCTCCCTTGTTACAAAATTTATTTTTCCATATTTAAAATTTTTTTTAATCAAAAAATTTTCTATTTAAATTTTTTTAAAAAATATATGTATATAAATTATTTTCACATTGTTTCTATATTTTTTAATATTTTAAATTTAAAGTCAAAGTTTAATCAAAAAAATTTAAAAATAATTTGACTACAAACGAAACGAAAATAGTTTCGACCGAAACGACCGAAATGTATCGATTTCTCTGAATGTCAAAACCGATCCCGAAACTAAAACTTAAAACTTTGCTTGAAACAATATCAAGATTCAGACAACAATTGATCATCTCAACTCGAGTAGCTTACTTCTTTAGTTAGGTATTAAATATTGATTCCATGCTTGAGAAAACTAGCAATTCCACAAGCATACCCACATTTGAGCTGCCTGTGGACCACGAAAGGCCTGCCTGGCCAGAAAATTAAGCTTTGTGACTGCTAACTGAGCATGGACTTGATCTCCTTGCAGAGAGGAACAGACCTAGCCATTCCAAGAAAAAGGTGTAATATGTTGGTTCAGGCCCAGGTCTAGTTATAAAGGCTTCAAGACACACTTGAAGGCCTATTTAGTCCACGCTCCACCATGTTCACCCCTATGTTATCACTCAAATATGATGTTAGTAAAAAACTATTCAATAGATGATCTTTATATAATATTGATAACATAGCAGGATACCACAGACACTACTGAATCAGGACAAGATAATAGAGTGACTTAGATATTAGTTAAAACATAGTAGTTTTAGAATGGAGAAGCAGATAAAGATACAATGCCACTGATGATTATCAATACGCGAGGATCCTTTAAAAATGGATAAAAACATGTTTGTCAAAAACTTAGCAAAGTATCTACTACCCCTCCCATGACACAGCATTACAGGGCACCGGATTTTCCTATTATCGTCTAGTTTCGCAACATGAGAAGGATCTACATCTCACCAACAGGCAAGTGAAAGGATAATAAACGGCCCCCTTATTGCAGAAAAGCATGTTGAATCGTCAATACTCCTTTGGTTGGCATCATTTTTTCTAAGTTAATCCTGTTACGATGAACTGCATCCGCAAGAAACAACTGGCCCTAAACTAGTCTATGCATCCAGTCTTACTTCATGGGCACTTGAAACCTAATGCATGTGAGCTACATTGCCTCTCACCGTGATATGTTAGAATCTTCATCCTTCATGTTTGCCTCATAAAATAGGAAATCATTAGGCACTAAATGAGCATTGATTCTTCCAAAAGACGACGAAAATGATAAATTTTGATGGATAGAAACTCAAAGCTCCAGACTTTGAATTCCTCCTCCTGTCGTATTTGATATTTTCAAACATTCCTAGCCAGAAATTCTAAGAAAACATAGTTTAGCCATGCCTAGAAATCAACAGAATAAATTGACACAAAATAAACCTAGTTTATTGGAGAGGAAGAATCAAGCACCAGTGTGACCCTCCCAAGCGCGCTCCTCGTCCCCTCAGAGCTCACTCCCACCATCTCGCAATCCATAGCCACGGCATCCGTCAAGCTGCACACTTTTACATCAATAACCATATAAAACAATCCCAAAGAGAAAGACGAGGTCCCGAAAAGGGGTTATCACCTGCAATCATCGGAGGTCGGAGCCAGCACGGCCGCCGTAGAAGCTTCGGTCTGCGATTCCAGCCTCTCCTTGCGCTTCCCTAACACCGACGGCTCCGCGACGGCCTCGCCGATGGATTTGGCGGCGGCCGTGGATCTGGGGCGCCCGGGATGGAGTTTCTGCCGAAGCTCAGCCCAGTTAGGGTTGAAGACCACCCGCTTGATGTCGGGGTTCTTCGTCTCCGCTGCTCCGCTGGACATGAGTGTGCTGCTAGTTTCTCCTCTTCTTCCTGCCGCTGGCCTCGAGAGCGTTGAACCGGAGAGCAGCTTGTGAAGTGCTTGTCTAGGTTATTAACCCTGCAAAAATGGATATTTACATGCAAGCCCTCGAGAAAAATACTTTTTAAGAAAATGGGATTTTCATATTTTTGCCCACCATAACCCTTGACCGATTTAATCAGATAAAGAACATCGTCAACGTATTCCGACTAAATCCAATCAAATTGTATTTAAGCCAAAATTTCGCTAGCTCGTGAATCAATCCAACCTAACTCGTTAACACAACTTAATGAAACCAATTTCTGTGTTATTCGCTTATTACTAAATTATTAAAAATAATCAAATCATAACCAAAATAAATTAAATTGGTATAAAATACTAAAATATTGGAATGTGAATCACCTTAAACTCTTTCTAACTCTTGTTTAGTAACTATTACTTCATGTCTCGTGGTATAATATATAAATAATATTTCACCCGCCATCAAAATAATTCAAAATAAATTTTTTAAATTTGACAATACAAATCATTATCATATATACTTTATACACTGAAATATTTCTTAAAATTGTTTTTAAATTACCATGCAAATTATGATTAGAGTGTAAGAAAAACTCTTTAAAACTTTGTTAAGTGTTACACGACATATAGAAGAGAGGTAAGACGATACTATCTGTTGTTAACACAAGTATTTATATTAATAACAACTTCTTGTGCCCAAAAAAATCTTATCCTAGCCATAGATCAAGAATAAGATATAAGTATGATCATCATAACATTGTAAAGAAATTCAATGTTATAATTCCATAAGTTAGTTCATTTTTTTTATTTGTTGCTAATGATGATTGATGCGTCAAAAAGTAATGCTAAATTAAAATCAAATATTGTAGCAAATTTAAAAGCAGATTAAGCCAAAACAAAAGTTATCAATATTGCACCTAGCATTAACGAGGTCATGAAGAGCTAATCTCATACCCTATATTTCAAAATACAAGCTCCACAAACTCAAACTCAAGTATCAAAAAATGAGATTCATAACTCGACTTTTGAGAAATAAGTTTCACAACTTAGGCATCAGAGAGACAAGTTTCATAACTCAGTCGTCGAAAAACGAACTTTATAACTTGGGTATTGAAAGACTAGCTTTATAGTTCAATTGTCATAGCCAAATTTCACGTTTCAGCTATCGATGACTTTTGGAACTCAATTCTCGAGAGTCGAGTTATACATTTAGTTAGGATAAATCAATGGTGCACGCGCGATATATTATATAAACATTTTGCATCCTCCATTTGTCTTTGCCATGGATATTCTTACTGACACCTAAAAAAATAAATTATTGCATCATTAAATTATTATGTCACTAACTCATGTTCGACCTCTCACTGTATAACAAAATCCATCAAGTCACTATATGTAATATCAGACAGAATTCCTAAAAATGCTATTGATTAACTCACACACTTTATATAACAAATATTAAAGCATTAAGATAAAAGGATTTTTTGTTTCCTCCCCCTAAGTAACATTAGAAATTCTACAAGCTCATAGTTCCATTTTGGATAACAAAGTATGATAATGATGATATATTGATTTGAGTGTCAACTCGTCATCCTTCGGTCATCACCGGATGAGCAATAGTTTTTTTTTTTGGTATATATTAAAATTAGTTGAAGAGAATAAAAAAAGTTGAAAGCCATGAAGCTAGACACGAGAATGATAAAAAAAGACAATTTTTTAAAGTCATCATTTTGTTATTCAATCTTTAAGTTTCAACTGCTTATAATAACACAATCATTTGGTTAATTGATTTTTTTTTTTGGGTTTGATGAAAGATTAACCTCTATTATATTGTTAGTGAAAGTCTAAAAAATTTTTGCAAATAACTCAATAATAAGTGGATGGTATATGATTTTGTGTAAAGACATTTGATGTGTCGTTGAAGATGTGTCAGGAGATCAAGGCTCAATATCTATATAAAAACATACATCACAAAAATCAATAATTATTCCTGCATGTTGATATAAGAACCAAATTAATTTTTAATTACCATGGATGATTACATAACAAATGATAACTAAATCAACAAGAAATACACATCAAAATTGAATAAGAACAAAATTCTCAATAAAAGGAAAAAAATATTGATTTCAATAGACAAAAAAGGGAAATAACAAATTATCAATATAAGGAAAATATGTTTATATAATAAAATATTATAAAACTAATTAAATTGATAGTAAGAATGATACACAAAAAGCATAAGGTGAAAACACCAAGCATTTATTTATTATAATCAAAATATTTTGTTATACAAAGCCAATCCCTATTTTATTTAAAATTAATAGCATGCTAGAGTTAAGCGAAACAACTATGGTTGATTCCATTCAAATATGATGTACAGAAAATAAATAATATATATACATTTATACAATAATACTTAATCTCAAAATTAGCAATAATAAAGAAGTTTAGTACATTCAGAGTAGTTACAACAAACATAAAATATGAAAATCCAATAAACATAAATGTATTAAAAATCTATTTATACCTCAATTTCTACTTAAAAAGAAAAATGAACATGTACCATAGATCTCAAATTTGGGCAACAAAATGCGGTAGGAAGATTTTTTTTTCCGAGGAGAGCAAGGAAAATATTATTTTCGATGAAAATAATAGAAAACGATAAAAAAGCGAGTTGTAACTTATTAACTTGAACTATTCTCTCGATCTGGTTCAATCGGTTCACTGTTTTTTTTGGCCCAAAACGGGTTTGATTAATGTGGGCTCTCAGGCCTTGTTTGTTTTGAGATCGGGATCAAGATTAGTTCGTTTCAGATTATTTTTTTTATTATAAAATTAATATTTATTATTTTATACTATAATTAAATTATTATAAAAAATTAAATAATTTTTTAAACTTTAAATTATTGAAGTCTTAATTTTGATAAAAAAATATTAATTTATAAAAATAATTCACTGATTTTGACTTTGACTTTGACCCCACTCCCAACCAAGTGGCCCCTTAGTGGGTATCGGATTCCCCTAGCACAACCGGCCCCATATTAGCAGCCGTTTGATCTGTTTCGAGATGTGCCACATGTGTCCCATCTAGCGGAACATCTCCTCGCTTCAAGATTCGCTTCCGGAACTGATTCTTCAGCTCGATTGGATTTCCATCAGAACTCCGCGCGAGAAAAAGGAGAGATCCGAAGCCGCGTGGCAGAGCCGTGTAGGGTTTCGACGGAGAGAGAGGAGAAGCCCTAAAGAGCAAGACACACCTCTTCTCCTCCGTTGATCCCTTAAATCCTTGACCGGCAGCTCGCTGCGATCGTCGCGCCATGGGAAGGGGCAAGTTCAAGGGCAAGCCCACCGGCCGCAGGAACTTCTCCACTCCGGAGGAGATGAGTGGGCTCCTTTCTTGATCTCTCTATCGTTTACTCTGATTTGATTTTGTTATCTTTTGGTCGGTTTGTTGCTTTGCTTGTCGTGTTTTGTTTCAATTTCGTTTTCTTTTCTTTCCGATTTTGATTTCGGAGGAGTTTGATCGGTAGAAACATCAGATCCGTCGTTTGGTAGGGAAATCTTTGAGGGAAAGCGATTTTTGGATGGCAAATAATAGTTTTGAAGTTTTAGCTAGGTTTACAAGGTTTTATCTGATTCATGTTGTATGGAGTATACTTGCAGTTGCTGGTACTTCTGCTCGCCCTCGCACATTCAAGCAAGTAAGTGCTTCCCTAACCTTATTTTCCCTTTGAATATGGAAGATGTAGATTGGTACTGGCTAATTACAGTTGCGGCAATAAATATCTGAAGCAACTCTGAGTGGAGTTTGATTGGTATAATCCAGCCGCGGGTGGCATGTGTACAGCCCTTATTTTGTCTGTTTGCATGAGATTGTGCGCTTGTTTGGGCCCTGAATATGAGCACTCTCGTGGTTTGATTGGCGGGCATGAATCTTATATTGGATAGACTTCAACCACAGTGTAAATCGTTGGAAGGTGAACTATCAAATGAATAATCCCATTGGTTGTTGAACTTGACCAGCCGACACCTAGTACCCTTAGAAATTTTAGTGTCTTATTTCAAAATAGAAAAATGAAGTGGACAGTTCATTTGAAACTCAAGAACAAAACCTATGGCTAAACATCATCTTACATAAAAACTGCAAATCACATTGAAGTGCATACACTATGTAACCATGGACTTATCATATAGGATGCCTCTCTTATGTTAGAATAATAAAAAAGGGTACAAATTGCACCTCTTCAATAACACTAAGCGGATCTGACTTCATATTTTCAAAGTTTACCTTTTTTTAATCATCTGTAAGTGTTTGTATATCATCACCTTTCTGATTTACAAGACTGTTGTGCTTTTTGGGGCACCTTTTATGGGTTAGCATTGCATTTTTTTTCGTTTTTATGAAGGCAGATGGAGGAAGCATGATTTTGGTTAATGAACGTAAAGGGCCTCCTTTCTGCCCAAAAGCTACTTCAAATTCATTGTTGTATTGCATATGCTCATTTGACTGCCTTGGGAAATTGCATAAATCAGTATCTTTTTTCAAATTCATGCATTCAAAAAAGTGTTGTTCTTTGTAAATCCAAAAGGAAGAAGCTGTGGTTGAAGAAAGGGAAGCAAGAGAAGAATCTGAGGGGGAAACAGAAGATGAATCTGGAGATGAGACTGAGGTTGGTTAGATCTCTCACTCATCATGTCCGTTTGTGCTTCAATGTTTTATACATCTCATTCTGTAGTTCTTGTTTGCTAAAAAGCTGCATTATGGTTTTTTTGGTTTCCTTATTTGCATTATTTTTTGTTTGCAGAAAAGGAAAGGGACTGAGGGTGTTATTGAGATTGCAAATCCTAACTTGGTTAAACCGAAAAACATGAAGGCCAGGGAAGCTGATGTAATTTGCGCTCCCTTTTCCTTATCTATACCATGGCTTCTTATGAAATAACTACAGACGTTTAGTGACATTGACTTGTTCATTAAATCATGTTGCACAATAGAAAATGATTTGCGCTTCCTTTTCCTTATCTATACCATGGCTTCTTATGAAATAACTACAGAAGTTTAGTGACATTGACTTGTTCATTAAATCATGTTGCACAATAGAAAATGCATTTTCTTGAGAATTGTTCCAATCTGTGGTTACCAATGTTTCTGTTATATTTCCAATATTATGCCTATTCAAAATTCTGCTGATTACATTTAATATTCTAAGCCTTATAGTAATATATCATGACATCATCTCATCATTTTCGGTATTGCTTTTACTTAGTTTTTATGCTCAATTATCTTGTGCATTTTCTTTTTGTTTAAATTATTTGGACTCGAGCCATTCTCAAATACTGGCAAATCCTTGTTCCACCTATAGTGGATTTGTGATTGATTTCTCTCAATTGCTTGTCTAAAGTGCCATTGTTTTATGTAAGAAAATGTCCCTGATGCATTAATGTTTTTAACATGGCTGCATTAATTGTGACTATTCTCCCAGTTCTCTAGGTTTTTCTGGCACCGAACCTTTAGTTATGTAGTTTATATACAACTGAAGATGTTAAACCATATATTTTGGATCTGATTTTTTGTTTGAAGACATCAAAAGCAACCATAAAACAATGTTCTAGTTGGACTAGGATCTTAAGATTATTTACAGACAGGTGTGTGAATAGATGGGCAGGGCCAAGGTCTGATTTTTTGTATCTTGACCTCTGGAACCAGGCCAGATCTGAAACAGGCCCTGCTCCTCAAGTTTGTGTTTGCTCCATTTGAGAAATCCCTCAAGCTTGGTATTTTGTGTATGTGGAGGGGCCCTCTGGGTCCATTAAACCCCCTTTTTTTTGCTTGCAATGCTAAATGACCATGTCTTTTGGAAATTGGGAGTGCTTGGGTTAGGAAGTATCCATGGGATGGTTGTCAACTCGCTATCTTTAATTTTTTTTCCACCTTTTGAATTAATGAAGGGCCAAAATTAAATTATTAATCCACACAATGTTGTCAGAACCAGACTGGGAGCTGAAACGAAAAGCCTCCGGTCCGGTTTAACGGGTCAAACCAGATGAACCAAACTCAATTAGTATTTCAATCAATAATTTATCAGATATATATTTTAACTCTTAAATTAAGACATAATTAACTGATAATACAATCGATTGTATCTTGCATTTACATAGTTATGGTCTTCAATTCGAATCACTATGAAAACAATTTTTTGTATTTTTTTTAGTTATAATCCAATCTGGATGGGAGAACTCCCCAATTCCAGGCCAATCTGATTGGACCTACCGGTCCGGTCTTTACAATACTGAATCCACATGCTATTTGCATTTTATTTGTTAGAGTTATGGTTTTGGCTGATGTTTAATATGGACGCTTTTTTTTTGTTAAGAATGTTCATTAAACACATGAAAAATATTATTTACTTATCAATTCTGTCACTCCTGGGCTAGTTTTATAATATAAAGTCTATTGAGCTTCTCGGTTGTCAAATTGGAGAGAAGTTTTTGACTAAGCAAAATTGCTTCTTGTCCTGCAGCCTAGCAAAGTACCTGAGCTCTCTAGGCGTGAAAGGTACATAACCTTGTTTTGGGCCTTTCTTCCTAAGATTTAGTCTTTTCTATTATTACTTGCACTTGCAAGGAAAGATTACATTCTTGTCGCTATTCTACCATAACTGTCTAAATAGAGAGCAGACAGGCTTATATATGTGCCTCTCTTTGGCAATTAATTATTGTGTACCTATGCCACTTATGTTTTATGCTGAAATAGTTCTAGAAGTTAGAGGATATGGCATATATGACTTGCACAGTTTGAGCCCATATGATTGGCAACCAAGATAAGGAAGAGAAAAAGGGGAAAGAATATCTTACTCTGCAATCCGTTATTCTATTGACTATGTTTGCTCATATTTGACATTTTACATCCAGTTGTCAGACATAGCATGATATAGTTGATGTTTCCTATTCATTGGATTGCTAGGTAACTCATGGGAAATGTTTTTTTTTTTCTTTTTTTCTTTCTTGACAATGAGGCTTTGTAATGGCCTCTAAATGAATATAGAACAAATCTATCAATCTTCTTGGTCATGCAATATATTGAACCTATGCCAATCATGAAGCTATTTTCTAGACATGGCCCAATCTTTTTCTGCCTTATGCCATGAAATGGCTATCCCAAGCATTGAACTTCCTTGATGGTTTTGTAATTTAATTTCGGTTTTTTATCTCCCATGTCCCTTCCAATGGAAATCTAACCCAGGGGAATGAATGCTTAGTTCTTTGGTTTTGCAGAGGTATGGCAGAAGAATATAATTAATGCTGGTATTTGTGCTGGCAGTTGTGACGAAACCACTGTTTTTCACTGTTACAAATTTGTAATTAATTTTTATTCACAAATCCCCGTAGTAATGGCAATAAACTGTACTTAATTCTATAATTTTTTTTCTAATGTTTGGGATTGCTTTAGTGTAATAGATCTTTTTAAAGAGAGGAATATAAGTGGTTGCTTCTTGGTTGTGTGGACTTCATTGGTAATTAAATAGTTACAAACTTGTATGCATTTCTTTCTGTGGAATCTTTGTAAAATGGACTTCATAGCTGACCCCTTCTTTGTAACCATATAATGTTGTAACATGCTACTTGAATAAATTACAAAGGTATATTTTTATCTAGTGATTGCTGGCTGTTTCTTCGAGTTTTTACTATTGACCATTTTCATGAGCTTTCTTTAGAGTAGCATGTGATGAGGGAGTTTCTCTTCATATTTGCTATCTGCTTGCTATGTTAATTTTATTATTTACTTCTTTTTATTTGACGTTATTATTCTTTTGGTCCTTTTCTATAGGGAGGAGATAGAGAAACAAAAAGCTCATGAGCGTTATATGCGGCTGCAGGAACAAGGAAAGACAGAGCAAGCCAGAAAAGATTTAGGTAAGTGTCTAGGAACCTATCCTAGCTGTATATTCTCTTAATATTTAACTTGTAGATCAATTTTAATTTATGAGGAAAATGGGTTTTTGAGCTAAGGTGGAGTAATTTTGGGGTGTATCCATTCAAAATTTTCTACTTTATTCTTCTGGGCACCATTCCTTCTGCCAACTTCTTTCTAGCCTTAATAGGAGTACAATATTTTTTGCCTTGTGTATTTAACAAATGTGTGAAGCATTTGAGATATTCAATATTTTGTCAAAATCTTTATTAACATAAAGAAAGGATAGAGCACAATAACTTCTTTTGTTGCCTACTTGTGGGTTTGATATGATTAACATAGCGCCATAAGCTGTAGTGATTACTGATTATGAGTGAAAACCTTCTTGTGTGGAAAAAAGAAGGCGCCGATAAGCAAGAGAGGTTTTGGGATGTCAGGGGTTGTCATTTTATAAGGTGATGGAGGATGAAAATTTTTTTGAATGTTTGTATGTTTAATGCATCATGAATGGGTATTTGTAAACTGTTGGATTGACAAACAAGCAAATGGCCAGGTTATGGAGAATGCATGATTCCCCTGCTATATATATTTCTCGTCCTATGAATCTAAGCCCAGAATTGCCTGATTTGGAGAAGACAACCTAATCAAATATCAGTTTCACTCAAAACTTTTAGAAGCTTAAGGGAATTGTAAACATGCAAACCATTTTATCTATTTGGGTACAAAAATACTTTAATTAAAGTAGATCTAAAACAGGATACTTATCATGTGCAACATTTGAATAATATTAAATTATCTTGATTCCCTTTTTTTCGTCGTGGGCACTAAATATATTGTTCAAACTATTTCTCTTTTTTTTTGTTTACGAGAGATGATTAAAAAAAGGTTCATACCAAAATTTTTTGTTCTAGACCTAAAGTAGGATGCTTAGGTTTTGATGCATACAAGGGCCTCTTACAATTCATGCTAGGGATGTGGTTTTGAACCTAGCATAAGGCTACCATGTGTTGCCTGGTTGTGCTCTCCCGGTAGAGAAGTTACATGTGATCAAGGACTAACCAAAAATGCCCCAGGAATACCTGCTTTCTTTAACTGCTGTAGGTAGTCCTGACTTTATGTCATTGTTGGATAATCTTTTAAACTTTAAGTTGTGATTACACTATTGGATAATGCTCAGACTTTGAAGGTTTCTACTAAAGGCTGGGTGATCGAGTAGATCCCAAATATCAACCAATGCATTAGTTCACTAATACCCTCTGACTGAACTAGTTCAGGGTTGTGTAATTTCTGTGTCAGAGCCTGATCGGATATTTTGGGAGAAAAAATTCCAATATCCATTGGAATTTTTTTCCGTAGTATTTGGATTTGCATGAAGATCAATTCCTCTGAATATACCTGTGATTCATTAATGGTAGTGAGGAAATTGTGTGCAAGCTACATTCCATAGCAAAAAAAGTAGTAGTATAAAAAGAGGCCCTACCTCGTTTTACTTTTCCTGTAGAATCATATGTTGCCAATGGAGAATGGGCCTCTTAAAAATTTGTACCAAACACCCCTATAGGAAAAAAATTCCTACAGAAGTGAAAAATTCCATTGGAAGGGTATCCAAACAGGCCTATTCTGTCTAAATTACAGGATTCTTTATGCTATCAGCAAGTAGGAATTAAGCACCACTTTCAAATGTGAATCATCTGATTGTTCTGATGTAACAAAGGTAGACTCTTCATCTTCAGCACTCAACACAAAGGATATCTTAATGGATTATTACTTGTCATAACACATTACCTAGTTGTGAATTCTATTTAACCTGGCATTTGACCTGACATTTGATTTGCACTCTGTGATTTCTGCAAACTGCTCATTGCGGACTTCCTTTTTTCCTCAGAACGTCTGCAATTGATACGACAACAAAGGGCTGAGGCTGCAAAGAAACGGGAAGAAGAGAAAGCTGGTACGCACTTTATCTTGTAGACTGTTGTTTCTTGCGAATATGAGTATTTACAGTCCTTGCCAGCAAACCCATCAATCTGTAACAGGCTCATTTTCCGATATCCTTGGCTGTTCACTAATTCTTGCCTCCAGATTTCTTTTGTGCTCCCCTCTATTATTCCATATTCCATCTGACTAATACAAACTTCCCTTTGCATATTCACTATAGATTGTTCACTACAAAATCAACCCTTGTTGGTAAAAAATTCCCATCTTTATGCCTTGCAGCCTTCAATTTTTTTTTCTGTAACCCCACCCTAGTTCTTGTCAGATCCCGTACAGGCTCCACTATCCAATCTTTGTTGCAAATGTCATTTGCATCTTCTAATAATGGATGTTTTTTTTGTCTGACAAGTCTGGTAACTAATAAAAATTTTCTTCTTCCAGCCAAAGAACTGAAGAGGGCTGAAGCTCGCAAGTGAATCTAGGTGCACCACCTGTCAGAAAAGAAGATATGTTTCAAGAAGACATGGAACTGTAGCAATTTATCCATCTATCCCTTCTTTTGGATTCACCCCCTATGGATACTTTTATTAGTTTAAATTAGGTAAAATTAGTATTCAGTAGATAACCTGGCTTCCTATGAGAAACAGTAAGCCCTTGTGATGTCGTGTATCATCGATAAACCAAGTTGCTTTGGTCTTAAATGTCCTATGATAAATTTTATTATTCAGAAATCTATTTGGTGAGCTGGTTGGCAAATCACATACCATACAAAAAAGAAAAGCAAACTTCATAACAGGATGCAGGTTATGGTGTGAGATATTTTTCTTGTTTCAAACTTTTCATAATAGAGATGCATGTGGTGAGCAATTTGCAGTGCCCATCAAGCTGGTCCAATTAGGCTAAGCCTTGCCTAATAAAATCTTATTTTTGCTTTTGTGTTTGGGTATTCATCAACATTTTTCTTGCTAATATTGTAAGATCTCTGCAGAATATTCCTTGTACTTGTCTTCTGGTATAGTCATAATGTATTCTCATTAGTGCATGTTTGTTTTCCACTGTACTTGGGCATGACCTGGTATTAGCAGACATGAACATCCCACTATTGTTGTTCCTCTAGTGCCTTAGTAGGTAAACAGTAGGTCCCACTTGTCGCGCCATGTGCCTTTGAGTTATGGAATATGCAACACTTAATTGGGAAGAGAAACATTCCAAAACAATGTATGTGGCTTGTTTCTTATGTGTTTAATCATGGTCTTGAATCTGTCATATAAGTTTGTTCACCGAGTAAGAATCATTATTGTTCTGATCGACCTTAGGGTTGCTTTGTTTTTTTTTCTTCTATTTTCCACCTACCTTATGATCTGAGGAATGGTTCTAATGTTATTCCGTTAACAACTCAAAAATAGTTAGATCTTTTTGGTATTTGATGTAATATAGATCTTATGCATTATTTTCTTATTTGTTACTTGATAGAGATGTTGATTTGGTGATAGATACTAAAAAAAAAAATTGCGGTTTTCCCGATAAATGAGATATGACTGCTGGAATGTTTTTGCTTGTCAACTATGTTAGATTTTATCTGCAAAAAAAAAAAAAAGCAATGAGAATCGGTCTGTATTTTTTTGTATGTGTCTTGTGTGCACCGTATCTTGTGTGATTAGATGTATGATCAATTAAGCTATTATCATCCCAAGTCCAACGGCTCCTTACAATGTAAAACAAAAATGTATTGAAACAGCAAGTAATTGTGATATTGCAGGGATATGTGTTGCCAATGTAAACAAAGTATTTTGTTTTCTTTTTTAAAATTATTTTATTTTCACGAATAAAATCACGTGACAATCATTTATGCCAAATCTCCGCCACATGACAGAACCAGCGGCGCGATCTCTTTCGTGTGGCCGCCAGGTAGCCCCCAAGGCCCTCGCCCTCTTCTGGACGTGGGTCCGCCTCCCGCGTCCGTCGTGGCAGCAGGATCCTTTTGGCGTGTCTAGTGCCTTATCCAATCAGAACCTCCTTCGTGTCCGAAAAAAACCCCATTTTTTGAAAAATCTCCCATTAAATGAATATAAATAATTCGCCAAGCACCTAAAAAATAATAAATAAATAAACCACCTCTTCCCTCATTTGTCATTTCCCTTCTCCTCCTGCCCCTCCTCCTCCTCCTCCTCCTCCTCCTCTCCCTCGTCTCTGTCGCTCTCTCTCGCGCAACCGCGCTACGGAACGAATCGGGAGTCGGATTTATTCGGGGCGTCGCCGGCGATCGCCGCCGATTCGCTGGGAAAACCAGTGAGTCGTTCCGATCGGGGATTCTGTCCTTGTTTTCCACGTTTAATTTCGTCTTCTCTTGTTGATGCTCGCGTGTCCTGTGGTACTTTATTTTGGCTTTTTCGGTACGATTTGTGGTTGATTTCTGGTGGGGGAATGGGATCTCCGTGGGAGGCTTCTTAATTGTTTGGGGAACTGGTGGTTGAGGAACGATTTTGGAGGTCCTGATCCTGCATTGTTAATGAATTCTCCGTTTTTCGCTTGTTTTTGTTGATTTTTTGGTTGAATAGTAAGAATTGCGATTTTTTTGTGGTCTTGATGGCATATCGTGCTTTGGTTGTTGTGTTTGTTTATTGATGAAACGCAATTGCTGAAAAGTTTGTGTGGGGGCTGGTGTTAGAGGTAATGGTTGTAGTTTGATCGTGTTTTTGTAGGCGGTTTCTGGTTTGTAGGTTGAAGGGGTTCGTAGCTGTAGCATCAGAATGGAATGGTGGGGAATTTGGAGGTCTGGAAGGTTGTCTTAGAAGTACGAATTGTGTTTTCTTAAATATTAGAACAGAAAAATGTCTTCAATTGAGTGAAAGGATTATTAAATAGAGATAAAAACTCGAGTCTTGGAGCATATGTTTGTTGATTGACATTGTCATGTCTTGCCATTTCCACAAATTTGGGGCCAAACAGGTCTTCAAATGCCTTTCCATATTTCACCAAGGAGAAACATCTATTGGCTAGCGTAATGGTGGAAATATGGTCCTAACAAAATTGGCCATTGAGTTGCATATGTTCTGAAAAAGTTCAATTGGGAAAGCCCTTTTCCTCTTTTCTCCTTGGTTTCTTTCTCACATCTATCTATCTTCTTATCACCCCACTGTTTATATATAAAAGAAACTTGTTTTCTCTTTTTCACCCTTGATCGAAGGGAATCTTCTGTTCTTGTATATAGTGATTTACAGGTCAGTATATGAATTTTCTTCAGGATGTTTTCACATACTTTATGGTTAATTCATATACTTTCTAATTGCTTAGTTAAATCTAGGTTCCCAATGCACAATGATGATATATGCAGTGCAATGATTCATCAAATTGGACATTATGAGATTGTACTCTTATTTTTATAGGCAAGACAATAAATAATCATTGTAGTGGATCATGAAGATGTTCTCGTCAAGTGATTCAAACATCAACTCCCACTTATGCAATGGAAGAAAGGATCCAAACACTTTAAAGCACTTGAATCATCTTGTTTGTTACTGGAGAATTTTTTGGCATGTCATGAATTGCTAGATCGCCTTTTGTTGGACACTTTCCTTCATTTTAATGTTTCAATGTCTTGCATATTGGATACTTTGCCACATGGTGATGTAAGAATATATTTTTATTCTTTGAATATCTCCATAAATTCCATGCCCTCCTATTTTTCTATTTCTATATCTTGCCATATACCTGATATCAATCAAATCTACGACACATGAGTCCCTAAAATCAGAAATGTTTTAAGGAAGATCTTCACTAACACGAAAGTCAATCTATGAAATCCTTGGAGTAGATTTGAGTATTTTAGAGGATTTTAACTGTCCTGCAAATGCTATAAAAGGCTTAGAGTTTTGACTTTTAATGTGTTCAATAAAGAAAGACCTCTGTGATCAGGACATTGTATGTTCAAACTAGATTTAAGGACATGCCATGCGCATTGTCAAGATCTAGTAACTCTGTTCACTCATTATCTCTTAAAATGCAGCATGACAGGTGTTCTCTCTCTAATCTCTTTGTGTCTGCTATAACTCTTGTAATATCTTATATGCGAACATAAGGACTCCATTTGGTAAAATGTTGAGGTTGGTTCAGAGTATGTGTAAAATGTAATCATTACATTTTGTGTGGTGCAGAATGAATAAAAGTGTAACGATTGCATTTTATATGCATCTTTAACCAAGTTAAACATTTTACCAAACAGAGCCAAGGAGATTTGTGTCCTTATCTAGAAAAATAGAAATAGGCATTAATACTTAATTTTAGAAGATCATGAAGAATTCTAAAAATTTAGGCCAATATGTTTCAGAAACATTTAAGTTTTTATAAAAAAGTGCCAATTTTTTCTGCACGTGACATATAGGAATTTTAGTATGTTTTGAACAAAAACTAAAATAAAATTTCATATGTGATATATGTTTAGGTTTTTTCCTTTATTTTTTCCAAAATCCCATCTATCTAGGACATGTGGTGCACCTGTTCAACGTTAGACAATGCCTTCGACACTGGCATGATACATGGGCCAAGTAATGGTTTCAATATCACTTGTTGCTTATGTGTCTCCTGTAGACAATATTTTGAATATATTATTATGAAAACGTTTCAAAGTCTTTTGCATTCTTTTTAGTTTTGCAGAAGCTTGTGTACAAATATAAGAAATTGAGGTGTTGGAATTGCTAATCTGTTACCAGATTGATTTTAGGAAGTTTTCAAAGAAAAGATCAACATCTAAAAAACTGAGTGAAATATATGGTTAAAAATATTAAGGGTGTACGTCATCACACAAATAGTTTTGTGGAAGGCATCAGGTAGTTTTTAGGAAGACACGGAAATAATATTGTGATGGCATGATCATCTCATATGCCAGCCTCAAGACATTAGGACACCGTTTGGTTTGGGATTAGGATTAGGATCAACATTTTTTAGAATTATTTTTTCTTGTAAAATTAATATTACTTATTTTACACCGTTATTAAATTAAATTATTATAAAAAATTAAATAGTTTTTCGAATTTTCAATTATTGTAGTGTTAATTTTGATAAAAAGATATTAGTTTATAAAATTGGTTCATTAGTCTTGATTCTGATCCTAATATTGATTTTGAATCAAATGGTGCCTAGTATTCTTGTATGCTTATGAAAATATTTTGGGGTGTATGTGAAAATCTCATCAAAATTGCAGAGAGCATCTTTCCAAAAGAATTGTCTTTTGATGAAGCATTGGTATTTTCAAAGATATGCTTTTTTGTTCGTGTATGAAGACTCACTAATATAGAAGGAAGCAGAATATCTAAAATGCATCTGGTTAAGACTTGTGAAATGTGCTTCTATTTTCCAAGTCTACACTTGATTTGGCCATATTGTGCTAACTAGGTATTACATAGAGCGGGTGGAGTATTAACACAAGGGTCTAAAACGACAACAATGGCAACACAAACAAGATGCAGTGTATGTGGTTGCTTCCTTTTTCTATTATAATAGATTATCCAGAAGAATGAAAAATATTTGTTTTGGCCATATTAAATATGATTTCAGACAACAATGAACAGAAGCACAGTGGGTATTTGGAAGGAATTAAGGCCTATTTTGTCTTGGTCATGTTTTTGACCTCTTAAGTTGAAAGGGGCTCTGTGATCTATGCTCTCACATGTCGCTGCTGGTTCACCTCCTCTAGCTCCATTTATTTCTCTTCATTTCACTCTCTGCTACTTAGGATCTTCCCTTCTCCTATTTTTTCTTTTTTACAACTCTATAATTTTTTTAATTTTTAAAAAATAAGAACTTAGAAACTATCAGCCAATATTAGGGAGGGCTAGTGGTAAACTAGGCTTCAGATTAGGCTTATTTCATGTTTTTTCTCAGTAAACATTGAATGGCCAGCTGTATAGCAAGCATATTTATGGTAGCCACTTGCATTGGCAGGCAGGATAGATTGATTTTCTTCTCTCTTGGTGATAAAGTACATTTTGGTCATTGTTCACTAACCATAGTGTGTTTGAGAGAATCTAGAAAAATGGTTCGTCCCTGCAACACTAATGCCTAGACATCTCATTAAATGCCGAGAAGAGCATAAATCATTTATATGCTTATGTTCTTGTTGCATTGATAAATGTGAGCATTTATTTCTATTATAAATGGCAGTACTATCAGCTTTATGTCTGTTGTAAAAAAAATCCTTCCCAGTTTAGGTTTGCATGCCTGTTTAAATTTGAATTTTCAAATAATTTTTATTCCTTTCTCATTTTTCTCATTTGTCTGCACTTATGCTCAGGAATAGGTTTCCACCAAAGTCAGGGAACCATTTGATTTCCTTGAAATCACTGTTCAATTTGAGCTCTGAAGCAATACTCCCATCATGGGACAACGAAACATGCATTATACCTATCCAATGCCCTTTCTGGAGTTAGAGCGTGGTCATGCTCACTTTTATCCAGATCACTGTGTCCTTCATGGCAATACCGTTGAGTATCCTATTCAAAACATGCATGCAACAGTTCCAGTTTCTGGAAATACTGCAGATCTTGATCTTAACCAAGTCAGAGAGCATAATAACAGAAACATGCTTTATGGAAGTTCGCATGACATTGTCCAGAGTAACCATCTTGCTGCAAATGTTGATTTTGTAGCTGCCACTTCGTCAAGCTCTAATTACCCTCATCAATTGCCTACATCGTCTACCAGAAATTTTCCTGTCTCTAGGACTGGTGGATCTTTCTCATCTTCTGGCAATCAGAGGGCAATTGGAGTCAGCGTGGATGAATATGGTGGGCATGGTTATTTTGCTGATATTGCCAGAGGATCCTGCAAAAGAAAAAATGCAGAGGCAATTCCAGGAAACTGTTATCATATCAATGGTCCAACTACCTCTACTGTCACTTCATCATATCTTTCCCTAAATTTGGGCCTGCAACAGTGGAATGGGACACACGAACCCAGTTTTGTGGATGCCACTTCCTTTGCCCCACCTGGATGTGGGGGGAATGGCATTTTGCCCGTTGCTGAAGGATCTCACAGAAGTGTGCGGAGCAGGTCTAACATTCCTATCCTTCAGCCTGAATCAGCAATAGTGCCCAATAACTATTTATTTCAAGGGAATTTTATGGGCCAGCCAATCCAGCCTGCCAGCAATTCTTGGATGGCACAGTTTGCAAACATTGTAGGTGATGGAGGCTATTCCAATTGGAGTAATACTCATCCAGCGATTCATTTGCAAGGTAAAATACATCAGTCTCAAGGAAGTTGTTTTGTTCTAATGGTATGGCCTCCCCATAACAGAAGAACTATAATTATATTCTCTATTATAGCCTTATAGGAAGGTAATGCCTGCAAAACTTGTACAAATCGAAATTCTTCTAAAGTAGTTTTTTGCAAGGTGATCACCTTGTCTTATTTTATTGAATTTTTAGCAAAAAGCCATCTGTTTTATTGCCAATTTGCAGAAAATCACCTAGTTTGTCACTATTAATAAAAAAATTCACTTGTCTTATACTATAAATTTACCAAAAATCACATCAATTAAAATATTTAAAAAATAATTTATTTTTATTTTATTTTATTAATTAAATTAATATAATAAATTAAATTATTTTCATTCAGTTTTATTTTGGACAACTAATTTACAATTATCTGATAACTAATTTGACAAAATTAGATTTTAAATTTTCAGTTTCATAAAATTGGATAATTGATCTTTTATAAAAAATAAAATAAGATAAGTTATTTTAATATTAATTTAATAGTTATTTAAACTAAAATCAAATGAGAATAGTTTGGATTTTTTGTATTAATTTTAATTGGTAAAATTAAATTAAAATAGAATATTTTTTGAATATTTTAATTGAGTTGATTTTTTGTAAATTTATAGTATAAGATGAGTGATTTTTTGCTAATAGTAATAAGATAGGTGATTTTTCGTAAATTCCCAAGAACATGTGTGGTTCGTTGTTAAGAACTCTATTTTATTGCTTACAGCTTTTGTATTTCATTTTTCATTTGAATGTAGTTATTGCTTTATGAATTCTTTTGGTGAAAAGGGTTGACATATTAGAATCATTGATATGAATTTTGGATGAGAAAATTTATTTTTTCAATCTGCTTAAATTGTTTCTTCTTGCCAATAAACCGTTAATTTATATTAAGTTATTTGTTTTAATTAGAGTTTCTTTTTCTTTTATGTCAGGGAGATGCCTCAGCTCCAGGGATTTGGAGATGATGAATAGGGGCATGCAGGGATACCACGAAAATGCATCTACTGCAAATTCTACCTTTTTGTTGCATCCTGCATCCATACCTAACTTTCACCAACATCTAGCACCTGTGCAGAACCTACATGTTCCAACTTATGGGCATCATACTCATATTTCTGCACCTCCTTATCAGCTTCCACCTCAAAATCTGTATCCTAACCATATAAACCACTCATTGGATGCCCTGGAATCCAGTTACAGATATCTGCCTTTCACATCCAATGCTGAACTGACATATAGAGCTCCTTGGCAACAACTCCCAACTGCTATAGAAATCAACCAGAGAAATTTGAGGATTCTATCTCCCGAGGTTCTTTTTTACTTTCTTTTTTTCCTTTTCATGGCAATTGGACCGTTTTGGCGGAATGCTTTTCTTTTATCATAATCGGTTTTCTTTTCCACTAGACATAATTCCAGTTGTCTTAGTAGATTTATTTGACCTTAGCTTTTGATATCACCAATGCTAGAAACAGATATTGGTGTGACACCTTTATATGTCCTTAACAGACAAACTAGCAAATTGCCTAGGTTTCTGGCACTCTACTTTTTATAGTGACATTTTCATGCTGTTATCTGTTATTGTTAATTACTACTGGTGACAAAATGTTTGTCTTACTTATTTTTGCCAATTTTAACTTCTCTTCCTAAGAATTCTGCATCATCTATTTTCAATGTGTAAATTACTGACATAAACAAGATCAAGGAAATCCATGAAATTCACTCTTGTCATCAGGACAAAATTCATTGTTTAAATCTTCTGTGTAGAAACAGTAGAATACATCTGTATCATTCTAGGGACAATTGTATCTAAAATTGATGAAAAATGGAATGTTTTCCTTGAGTCGTCATAGAAGTTCTCAGTGAAACTTGTATCTAGTCTTAGAAGGTGAAACTTTACATTTTATCTCCTATACAAGTCTTACTGGAAGTATTGACTACAGAAAAAGGATTTATTCCTGAATACCAGTTGTGATGACCCAGGTGCTGGTTGGATCACCAAATGGATGTGTATGCTGAAGTTTGGAAACATCTTAAATACGTTGTCTTGACTCATGCTTAAGTTTGAACTCATATTGGTGGTTATGAATACAGTCATTACTACCATCACTTCTGTACATGTGTTTAGATTGTGATTTGTGATTCGTAGTTACAGGAACACATGCTTTGGAGGAAGGATCAGAAAACAACATCAGGCTCATCTGGATGTTGAATTGCTTTACTGTAGACTTATCCCAGCAAGTGCACTCGTTAATTATGTGTTCTGAAAGTTGACCTTTTGTGCTTGCAGGATGCTACAATTTTGGATATTTCAGGTTTTTATGGCAATGACGATGCCATTGATCACCATAGGGATATGCGGTTGGATATAGACGACATGTCTTATGAGGTAAAAGATTTGCTGTTTTGCTGTGTTTTTTGCTTACCCATGGATTTTCAACAGAGGTAGTTATGTTTTGTTGAAAACATGGCCATCTGAAATGGAGTTGGGTATCATTTATGAAATACCACACGGCTAAAATCAAATTCTCAATCATTGCTGCAGGAACTTTTGGCACTGGAAGAGCATATTGGAGATGTTAACACTGGCTTGACGGAAGAGTCTATCTTGAAAAATCTGAAAACTAGTATGCACATACCACTGTTAACATCATCTCCAGAGAATGAAACTTGTGCTGTATGCCAGGTATTTGCAGAATCATATATATATATATATATATATATATATATTTATTTATTTATTTTTGTGCCAAAAAAGAAGACGTGTTTTGTCCTGGTTTCTGTTCCTTGATGACTTGACTCTTGATACATAGTGGTTGCAACTCATTTATCGATTTTGGTGTTCTCAAGCAGTCAAATGCTTTTAAAATCGTTGCATGGTTAGCCAGCTGAAAATATTTGATGTGCCGTTATGTGATCACGTGAATCTTCTTGCTCTTGTACCTTCTTTCTTAAGGGATTTTTGCATTTATACGTGAAAAAAGCTGGTGAAGTGACAATTCTGTTTGGCTTTTTCTCAGGTGGAGTACGAAGAAAATGAGAGACTAGGTTCTCTGGATTGTGGCCACAAGTACCACGCAGACTGCATAAAGCAATGGCTTCTAATAAAGAACATATGCCCAATCTGCAAAACATCAGCCTTGGCCACCGATAAAAAGGATATGGATGAGGACTCATGAACTGTCATTGAGTCCGTTTGTTGTGAAAAAACTTGTTTAAGCAAATGTTGTAAATAGACAGTGGACAGAAGTGTCCCTTGGCATACCTTAACCCTCAAAATTGTGAGGGCGAAAGTTGCTCTGTATAGAAAACATGTTGTGTTTCAAGTTTCAAAAGACTTGCCATTTGGCAGATCATGATCATTTGCCAGCGCCGTTGGATGGCTCACAATCCTAAAAAAGCAAAGAAGGTGCCAGATTATATCAAGAAGCCAGCTGTTTGTCCCCTTCAACTATTTGTATGTGACAGAATAGTTGGCAGAAGATGACCTTGTGCTGTAATGTTGCATCAAACAAATTTGTGGCTACTCAGATGTTTCAAAATGGCTTTTCTTTAATAAGGAGCAATGTTGTATAAGAGGAGCACAGCTCTGGAATATAAGCTCCTTGTTTGAACAGTCACAATGCCTAGGTCTGCAGGTTTGGAGCCTTTCAGCGCGGAATATATCAATCATTAGTATATCAACTTGTTATTTTATTGAAAATTCTTGGTCAAGCTGCCTATTCCATTCGGTTATATGAATAGTATGTGATCCATCTGCTTTGTAACCGGTTCTCCTTTGGGGAAGTGCGTGAGTTTGATCTTCGGAACACCAAAATGGTGTAGGCTTGATTAGAATCTACCATCCACAAAAAAGAAAAGAAAAACAATGATCAGCTGCAAATGTCTTTCCAAATGATTGGATTTTATGGTTCCAAAAATTTAGAATTCTTGAAACGTTAAATTCTGGTATTTGTTATACCATAATATTCAATTTCAGACCTTAGGAATTTCAACAAATATGGGATCTATAAATTCATCAGAATTGATTGGACCTCGGAATTATAGACATTATAGTCCAACACATAATTCACATGTTAACTCTGAAGTCCATTTTTCACTAAATTACAAATAGATTTCTAAAATTTGTAAATTTACAAAAAAAAGTTCCTAATTTTTTAAGACACTACAAAAATTTGTCAAATTTTATTTTGCCCAACGAAAAGGTCTAACCAAACAAACACCAACATTTGAAATCTGGAATTAAAACTCCTTCAAAAAATACACACTTTAAATTTTCAAATTCATGAATTTTGAAATCCCTTCTGGAATTATTATGTTCCTGTCTCAAGCAAAATTTGCACTACCTCCAGAACTGGATACGGTAGTAGTAGAATATTCACTTCTACTCAAAATACTGAACATACCTATTTATAAAGCCTATGTTCAATAAAAAAAGTCTAATGATGGAATGAAATAGAATATTACTGTCTCATCCTCTTAGGCTCCAATATATTCCAAAAATAGCATGATGAAAAATAGTTGAGGCATGAACAATCATTTCAATCGGATAAAAATTTGACTCACAAAAACTTGATCCAGGAAAGAAATTCCATTGTACTGGTGCTAATCAAACATCAATTCAATTCATAGAGACAAGGTGGAATGTATATGCCAAACAGCAAAATAACAAATCAAATACAATGCTCAATTTTCGCTATATAGGTGGAGAATTAAATCTCAGCTCATGATACATGTAATCCAAGTTGAAATTTGGAGGCTTTTGCTAAAATCAGATGTAATCAGTATCCTTTTTTCAGACTGTATAAGGTCCAATGTGCCTTTGTATGTTTCTTGAAGTTTCAGTTTGAGCAGCATCCTGCTTTTTTCACCTCAGAGACGTCGTCCTTGCCACCCACGTGGATCGTCTGGCCCTTGGGTAAGGTCATGGGATCATCACCGATATCAAGTGCTTTCCTGCTGACCACATGATAGATCCGGGTTAGCACTTCCGTGAATGCGTTATCTACATTCAAGGATTCTAGGGCAGATGTCTCCATGAAGAAGGTGCTCTCCTTCTCGGCGAAGGTCTTTGCATCATCTGTGGACACAGCCCTCAGATGGCGCAAATCAGCCTTGTTGCCCACAAGCATGATCACAATGTTGGAATCTGTGTGATCCCTCAGCTCCTTGAGCCATCTTTCCACATTCTCAAATGTGACATGGCGAGTAACATCATACACAAGAAGTGCACCAACAGCACCTCGGTAGTATGCACTTGTGATAGCTCGGTACCTATTACAGGAGAAATAAGGAAAAAGAAAACATTAACAATCATCACGTGTCATTTCTCATAAAATGATTATCCCTTTCCTAGATCAAGAAAATTCAGAAAATAAAAAACCACAGAATTTCTTTTTGAAATTAGGGGATGGGCATTCTGACTCCTGAACCAGTTTGGGCCAGCTGCACCAGTTCACAACCTTTATAGGGGCCTCCTGAATAGAAAACCCTTATTGAGTAGGAAAAATTTGCATTACATAATAAGGAACTTTACATTGAGGTCAACTACCAGCTAAAACAACTTGGCTCCTCAGAAATTAATAGGTACCAGACACCATTAGTTTGGAAAAGGACCATTTTGTACAGCTTTGAGAGTACCAGAGTTAGATTTTGACCGGAAACAATTAATTGGTACCAGAGTTATAGCCAAAAACATGCGATCCCTTTTGTGATCATAAGAACAAAAAGCAACATACTAGCCATATATTTTGTTCATCTTTACATTCAGCTGAAAATGCCTACATAGAAGGAAATTATTTTGAAGAGGATGACATACAGTAACTACAACAATTCACATGACCGAAAGCTTTAGTATAATAGCACCCAAGGCCTCATGTATGGTCAAGACAGCAGAGAGGCAAAACTAGATTCACTTGACAACAGAACAATGTCTTACCAGAAACAATATAGATTTAGTTTTAAAAAGAAAATTGAGAGCCTTGTGATGTATCAGCTGTCTTCAGATTTGAGACAACACAAGCTATATAACCAAGACAAGTAGATTAGAATGAATGAATGTAAACAACTTGATTTCAAGGGGAATTTAATGATTGCTGCAAGATGATGGTTGGGGAAGGGGCTTGATAACAGCCTCTATGGGCAACTACTATGTGGTGGCCATGGTCACCTCAGTTTGGGGGCATTTAAATCATAAAGAGATATCATAAACAATGAAGGCAAAGAAAAATAACAAAATTTTGAAAGAAAAAGCAACCTTTAATGAGGATGAATATTATAGGTGAACAGCTAATTTTGAGGAGATCAAACTTGAGGGGGAAGAGAAATAAAGAAAATGAAATATTTTAGAATTAGCTGTAACAAAATTTTCAAGAGAGAAAACTTTTAGTTAAACATATTTAAACCAAAACATACGAACTTCAGTATTTAGCCAGGTGGTATACGTAATTCTCTCAATATCTTAACTATGGCCAAGATTAACTCCTAGGCCTTGATCTTGAGATTAAATCTTTGCATTCTGGTCACTCTACAAAAGCCTGATCCACCAAGAACCCAATTTAAAAATATGTACCACTTCCACTATTTCCATATTTCTTCACTACCAAAGTTTGAAGGTCTTATTTTCTATGTTTCTACGGCTTTCACAGAAGTGCCAGCTGTCATTTCAGAGATTGTGCCATTACTTTTGAACCAAGCTCACCCTCATGCTTTCCGCTGCTTTCTCTTGTGATCCAATTCTGCTTCCATACAATCCTTCGATCAAATCCAGTTTTGGTACTCTAATATCACATTGTCGTCAATCTTTATTCTTCTTCCAAATCAGGTATTATCAATTTATGAGCTTTCGTGACATATTTTAATCAAACACAATTTTGGCAGTCTAACATCATACCGTAATTCATGTTTCCTTTTTCTTCTTCCAAATCGTGTATTATAAAAAGCGTAAAACATTATCAACGCCGTTGGCAAACATCATCAATGGCGACACTTGCTCGCTCACCGTATTATCAGAACATGCTCTGTTGGTGTTTCCCAAAAACGCCGCACCCAGCAATGCAAATCATGCAGAATTCAAGAAATCAAGAAAATTAATGCTACAGAACACGAAATATATCCACGACGATTTAATAACCGAAAAGAACTGATTAACGAAAACCATCAAATTGGCAACAAATGCACTCGATCCAAGATAAGAAACCTCAGATCAAGAACAAAGACAGAAAGAGTACCTTTCCTGGCCGGCAGTGTCCCAGATCTGGGCCTTGACGACCTTGTCGTCGACGTGGATGCTGCGGGTGGCGAACTCGACGCCGATGGTGGACTTGGACTCGAGGCTGAACTCGTTGCGCGTGAACCTCGACAGCAGGTTCGACTTCCCCACGCCGGAGTCGCCGATCAGCACCACCTTGAAGAGGTAGTCGTAGTCGTCATCCGCCCTGTACGCCATCGATCCCTCTTCTTCCCCTCCTCTCTCTCCTCTCCTTTACGATGCCTCCCAAGCTCCCCTCGCCGATCTCCTCTTCTCTTTCGGCGGCGGGGAGGCTCTTCTCGGGGTTTGTGGCGGAGCTAGAGATACTTGCATTCCCGGCCTCAACCGGGTAGAAGAAGAAGAAGACAAAGACGACGAGGGAGAGGGGATTGCGTTCTCGGGCACTTAGCTAAATTTATGGGCCTGAAGTTTGAAGCGGATCCGCTTATCCTGCACCAGCGGAGGCAAGGGAAGCGCGTTTTTTTCTGACGAAAGAAAAGCGTTCGTCGGGTGAAGAAGAGGGAGGTTATGGTGCTTCGCGGGATAGGTTAATGTTTGAGCGACATGGCACGTTGTAATGATGTGTAGCTTTCAGCGGAGATCGGACCGGAGCGGACCGGGCGGGTTCCACGGGCGGCGATCCGGCTCGGTTTGCGGTTCCGACCCGGTTTGGACGCGTCAAATGCCGCCGGCGGAAGCTTCTATCTTGTGTTGATTTTGCACCTTTAGTTTTACCGTTTTGTTCGTTAGAATTTGGACCCGGTCAAAATTTGGCAGTTCGAATGGGCCGCAGATACTCATTTAGTCCTGGGTCGGATTCCGCTGGGCTAGGATGCAAGCCCATATCGAGGTTCGCCCAGATTTTAAAATTTCGGGTCAGGCAAAGTATTAGAGTTGGGGCCAGGCCCGACGCCAGTTATCCGCTCAGAGAACATTCCAAAATTTCCTATTTAGAATTTGGGGTGAGGAAACCATGTTTACCATACTGATTTTAGATATTTCAGAACCAGAATCGAATTTCGATTCTTAAAAAATTGAGAACTGAAATTATACCCGTTTATATTAAGAACCGATTTTTTGGTTCCTATTCTAAACTGATTTTAAATCGTTTTTAAAACTGATATACCGGTTTTTAAATTATTAATTTTAAAATCTATATTTTACATTATAATACTATAAAAATTTAATTTTAAATACACTAATATGCACATATTATAAAAATTATATTTTAAATTTTTACATATTAAAAATTTTAAACTTTTCTATTGATTTTACAAGCCAGTAGCTTACACAAATAAGCTAGAATTTACCTATTAGTTTATTACAGACACAAAAATTTATTTTTCTATGAATAAAAATGAGTTCCTTTCGCTCGTCAAATTAGTTTCTTAAGTTCTAATTGCAGATCATATCCAATCTTGTTGATTGAATAAATACAAGATAGTTCTGAAGGACCTTTTATCATAAATGGACTAGAACTTCTTCCAACTCCTCAAATTCACTGATGTACTTTTGAATATGTATTGAGTATTCTGTGGAGAAAAAAAATAATAATGTAGCAGAAAACAACGTCATTGAGCTATAAAAAAAAATGGTACTAAACTAGAGATTTAAAAAAAATCTATGTCCAATACACTAGAAAGAATGCAAAAATGAACTAGTTTATCAAGCATTATTCATATTGTCAAAATGTCATAAATTGCATTGATCTTAAGGAAATATGTGATATAACACTTTTGAACGATTAAAAAAAATCTCATGTTCAACAAATTACAAAATCTCATATTCATGCATATTTGAAAAATTGTCATAATTTAGAGATACATTTGCACAAATTATATAGAAGCCCAATATATAAAAGTTAAGTTATACAAAATGTAACTTATATTTCCAAAATTATATGCATTAACAAAGAAAATTAGTCATCAATTGAGATTATTGTTTCCATTTTGTTCATCATTTTTGTAATTATAAAGATAAAATATGTGAAATATATAGGATAAATATTTAAAATTAATAATTAGTTTTATTTATCCTTGAAGTTACATTTTGAGTTTCACTTATTTTCTCACCAACATTTTGATTTGGACAAAAAGATTTTATATTTAAAGCATCCATACTTATATTTTTATTGGTGATTTTTCTGCTTGAATCCATCTAAAATAGAAGAAAGAAAATAAATGAGGCACAATCAAAATTATTAATATAAATAATTAACCATTGTTAAACATCCATCCATATTAGAATTCAGAAAATCTATATTTGAATTATTTAGCACTTACAACTCATGTTTGAAATTTGAAACTTACGTGCTATTTTTTCCTAATGAAAATAAATATTGATAAAAAAGAAAAAATACCAAAAAAATACTCACCGAACAACTCTACAAGAGATCATCAACGAAAATATTAAACAACAACGAAAACTATGGATGATTAGAAAGAAAGTGATTAAAAAAAATTCAAATTATGACAGTAATAACAGTAAAAAAAAGATAAATTTTGCATATATAGTGCTTCATTTTTCATTATGACCAACAGATTAAGCAGGTAAGCAATACAACTCCTAATAGAACTGCTGGGAAGGTTATACTTCAAGGGAGAAAATACGAATCTAAAAGAAAATTCAAAAATATATTTAATCATGATAAACACTTAAATAAAAATTATAATCAAATCCAAATCCATGATAAAATCTATCATTTTACCAGTTTAGCTAGTGCATATCACATTAGTGATATTATCACTCTGCAAATACCAATCCAGCATGAAATTCGAAGAAATGGGAAAGCGCAATATGTAATTCACATAACTGGGGTGATCAACCTCTCTGCAGCAGGAAAATCCCTCAAATAAGTTAAAATTTAGCTTCTAGTCCCAAAATTGCTAAGAAAATCCTCAAAAAATGAAATCCAACATCAATAAAAATAAGAAATTTATTTGAGGATGGAGATGAAGGAGGGAGAGAGGGCGAAAAGGAAAGAGAAGAGCTGGTAGAGTCGAGAGAGAGGGTATACCGGTGTAGATTGCTACTCCGGCGATGGATGGAGGAGAAAGCAGCACTAGTCACTAGATCAGCGTTGGAGAGAATGAGGAATTGGGGATCAAAGTTGGAGTCCCGAAGCGACGGAGATGGCGAGACACTAGGGTTTGAGTCTTTTGGAATAAGAAATCGGAGTAATAAAGATAGGGTTTCGATTTTTTAGAATGAGAAATTGAAGCACACGATGGTGAGATCGGAGATATAGGAACCTAGGATTAGAATTTGAGCTTTTGAAAATGAAAAATCGGAGCAAGTGACGGCGAAATGGGAGATGCAATGATCTAGAGATAGAGTTTGAATCTTTCCGAATAAGAAATTAGAACAACAAAAATGGAATTTCAAACTTTCAATCTTTGAGGAGGAGAAGAGAAATCAAAGTAAGTGGCGGACCTCGCGGCAATTGACGAGACCGGAGATACAAGGACAAGAACTAGGGTTTGGCGAGGTTAGTTCGAGAATGAAACAAATGGAGACTGAAGATAAATAAGAAACCACTCCATCAGAATTCATATATAAATATATATAATTAAATAAATAGTATAATTTTGCTTCCTCGATTTTTTACAAAATCTAAAAACCAGAAGCGAAAATGATTTTTTGATTTTATAAAATTAAGAATCGAAATCGTACTGATTTATTTTAAAAATTGAATTTTCAATATGATTTTCAACCGGTATGACTCGGTATACTAATTTTTCGATTTTTTTTGTTCACTCCTATTTAGGGCATGTAACGTGTGTAAGAAATAACCAAAGAAATCAAAATTGCGCTCTCAATTCTCCGAAAGGAATGAATCCGATGCTGTCATTGAGGATACACTGCCAACATAACAGCCGCAAACATGCACCCCGGACATATGTTGGCCATCGTAGCCGGCTTGTTGGCTAATCACAAATATCACCAAATAGTTCCTAAACCTCGTCTGAAACTACAGTGTTTGGATACGGTACAAAAGCTCAGAACGCGAATTCCAAATTAGAGTAAGATCCAACAGCACGGGCAGGAGCGATTACATATATGACAATAGAGAAGCAAAGCTTGTCCATAGAATATTGATACTATATGAAACTTCAACTACTAGCAAGCATTAGAGCTAAAGAAAAGAAACGAAACTGGAAGCAACTTGAGACTACAGGCATATATATAGCCATCGGGGCAAACACTGCAGGCTTCTTCTCCACACAATGTCATTATTTTCTCTATACCTGTAATGAAAAAAGAATTATTATTAGAGAATATCAACAAACATGATCGATAAAAATGTAAATTCTCTGATGTGCGTTGAGAAGAGAAAGAAGAGGAAGACCAGGTAGTAGGAAGCGCCGTGCTGGAGAGGCTGGAGAGTGAGGCCCCATTCGTCGGTAAGCACAGGGTGGCCGGAGGCGTGGAGGAGGATGGCGCCCTCTCCGAACGCCTCTCGCACGTTAATCTGACTCGGCGACACCTCGAAAGCCACCTCGTTTATGAACACCGTCGACCTCGCCGGCGCTGCTGCCATTCCACCGGCAGCTCCCGCTCCTCCCACTCCTAATGACCACGAAAGAGAAGACGTTAATGGTACTTTGGTTAGTAAACAAAAGCCATGCACACGTTCAATCTAGATCTCAGTGCCCCGATGAAACCCTAACAACAAGTTTGCGTTGTACTGGTGATGAAGAGAGGTGTGTGTGAGAGAGAAAGAGAATGGAAAGGTTCCCGATGGAAGAAAGAAAACAAAAATAAAATAAAAATGAGAAAACAATCCACCCTGAGACCATCTTTTCAGCAAAGTAGGCAAGGAACCCTAGAATCTCCATTGACAAGACTACACAGCGCAGCAAAAGGCAAAGCAAAGGTTCTCCATTGATCTTTCTCTTCAATCATAGGGACACTGCTGCCATCTCTGGTTTCCTTGACTCTTTCCCTTGTGGGAGGACACCCACAACCATTTCCATCATTTTGAGTTCTTAATCACTATTTATAACCATATTGGCGAAAGAGAGCTGAAACACCCTTGTTAGGGTTTTTCCACATTCTTCTCCTATCATTTTGGATAGTACCGAATGAATGACCACAACTTTCTGAGGAAACAGTTCCACTTGCAATGCACACAACTGATTCTGATTGCATTGTAGAGACAAAACCAGGGCACATGAGATCCACCCAGACAAAGGCGGGAGACAACACTAACACCAAAATGACAAGACATGGGTACATAGATGGAATGACGGATTGATAGATTGATGGATAGATATCTAATAGACAAGATATAACCATCACATTGAATGCATCAAAAAGAGGTTGATAATAATGTTAGTAGTCACTTACCTTGTATCTCATTGACAGGACTATAAATAGTAGCAGCTGCTGCAGAAGCAGAGGCAAAAGCAGCAGCTGTGATTGGACCAGTTCCAGCACCAGCAGGAGAAACATCAGTGTTTGAAGGAACAGCGATCGCAGAATTGGCCACAGCAGCACCGTCGTACCCTTGTTGCGACTGCATCTTCAGTTTAGCGTCTTGCCCCATGAGTTCGCTCCATAGCATCCCGGAGCACACGGCGGGGGAAGCCTGCTCCGGCATTCCGACGATGCCTACGAGGTCAGAGAAGTAGTACCCCTGCGGCGGGGCCTGGAAGAAGAAAGGCTCGGCGGGGAACTCGACAGGCGTTTGTGAATATGTCTGGTTCACCGATAGAGGCGGCGAGGCCGACGCATGGACGATGCTAGTCAGTGCTGCCATTGAAGGCGGTGGGGGCGGAGGAGTCTTTTCGGACCCTGAGGATCGGTCCGAAGACGAGGAAGACGACGATGTCGGAGCTGCAATTTGGCTGGCGGCAGCATTAGCAGTAGGAGTGGAATTGGATCGGGAATGCGAGCGGATGGCGGCAGCGGAGGCGGACTGGAGCTGGCGCTGCTTGTGCTTGCTGCGTGACTTGCGGTTTTGGAACCAGTAGAAGACATTGGCGTCGCCAACCTGACCATACTCCTGCAGCTGAGCTCTTATCTTGCGGATCTCGTCGCGCGGCGGGTTCACCATGCCGGAGTTGAAGATGGCCTCCAGTATCCTGATCTGCTCCGGCTTCGGGTTCCACCTCGGCTTCGGTTCCGGCGTCCTCTCTTCCCCGGCCGGCGCTGCCACGGGTGCAACTCCATTAAGCAAAACCCTAATTCGAAATTCCAACTGCAAAACCCTAACCCTAACTCATTCACCAATTAAGAAGTGAGTACCTGGGGAGAAGGGTGATGACTTCTGGCAGGAGCTGGAGAGAAGGGAGGAAGGGTGGTTGATGTCATGCTGCCATTGGTGGTGGTGCGTGCTGCAGGGCTTGGACTTGAACAAGCTGGGCCAGTGCCTGTTGGACGAGGCCATGGCGACGATGACGGCCACGATGACGACGACGATGATTTTGTCTCAGTTTCCTGTGTATGGGGAGGAAAGCAAGGTTGGAGTTCATAGCACGCAAGCAGAAGCTAGCCTGCACTCCTCTTCTTATAATACATGCTACACCTACTGCCTCTTAAAAGCAGAGAAAATATAGGAGATAATTTTGAACAGGAAAATGAAGGAAGAGAAAAGAGGAGAAAGAGGAGGAGAAGGTACAGTCCCATACCGCTTCTCTCCAGTGAGAGGAGCTTTTGCATTAAAGCCCACAACTCAAAAGTACAGTGGAATTCCCTCGTATGAGAAGCAAGTTAGAGCAGGAAAGGCGCATCTGCTGGGGCTTTATTGGTACTCCTCTCGCCATCAGAGCAAGGAAAGAGGAGGAGTGGGGAGCAGGAACTTTTCAGAGTGCTGATGTGGGGGGGTGAGAAGGCAATCAATGAAACGAAATGAGAAATGAATGAGTGAAAGGCTTTTGTTTTGGATTTTGGATTTTTCTCTGTTGTTGTTGCCTGTGAGTTGTGCGTGTGAGAGAGAGAAAGAGGGCAATAAATGGGAGATTATTCTAATGGAGAAGGTTGTTGCAGGAGTAAATGAATGGGGAAGGAGGTTTTGAAAGTCAAGAGAAGAGGGCGCGAGGAGGGGATTCGATGGGAAAATGTTGGGGGGGGGGAGAGGAGTAATTGCAGGTTTGGGCCATTTCGGGCATGGTGGTGTGGATTGACTCGAGGGGAACTTTCTTTTTCGCTCTTTATTATGGGTTAGTTTGCCACCAAAATTGGAATTCTTAGGTGACGAGGAGGAACCAATTAAAGCGACTCGAGCGACGCTGGTTAGTGATCTTGTCAGTTGAATTGTGGGAATTTCAACCATTTTTAGGCCAAATCTCAATTAAATTGAAAAATATTCAAATAATTATTTAATGTGTCGAGTGCAACATCTATTTGAGCTGGTTAATCGAGTAGCGCCCGTGATTACATAGATCCGTAAATCACATTGGTAAGTCGCGTCATCAGAAGGAGATTCTAACTTTTCTGCTGCTAATGCTGTCGTGCCACCATATACAAAGAAAGCCCTTCCTACTGTCCACCATCTTGGCCTCCCGTATGCCTCTGTCCTTCCTCGGTTTCGGAATCATCGGCCTATTTGACAAGTTTTGAAGTCATTGACCTATTAACAGTAAAAATCTCTCGCTCTGCAATATTTAGGGATGAACAAAAAATAAAATAAAATAAATAAATAAATAAATTTGAAAGACCGGTATATTATATGATAATACCAAAAGATTAGCTTTCAAAATCAATTTGTGCACTTATTATTCTTAATTTTTATATAATCACAAACTTTTTTTAAATATTATAATGTAAAAGGTGAGTTTTAAATTTTAGTATTTTGAAGATTTGGTATACAAATTCTAAAATTAATTTAAATTTTAAAAAAGTATTAAATCGGTGCGATTTATCGATTTTACTCTACAATCACAAGGTCGTCCAAGAGATAACACCGTATATTCTGTTATTAACAGTAGCCGGAGAAATCTAGAAATCTAACACAAAAGGCATCAGATTCCATCAGAACTCCGAAATAAAATATGTTTGGATAAAAATACAACTGACGTTGGCGATTTCGTCTTGTATTTTTCTAAAAGAGAAAGTCTAAAATTTGAGTTTATACGGATTGAGATATACATCTAATCTCATTTAAAATAGGGCTCATTTTTTTTTTTAAAAAAAAAATAAATAAATAAATAAATAAATAAAGAAGTATTTGGTTAGTGATTTGGGTTTCGTCTTCGAGTTTGCTCTGCCTAGCAAACAAACCCTAGCGTCTATATAGCCCTATTAAAGTAGAATAGTCGTCCTGCTATTGCTGCTGCTGCACAACGTAGCGAAAAGGCAGACAAAGAAGGAAGTAGGCTTGCACAGGATACGTGATGAGGTAAAAAATTAATAGTCCAATGCATCACTATTCTTTGATTTGTTCAATAAAATAGGCCATGGGTGAAAGTTAAAATCAAAATTAAAATTAATACTTTTTTTTTTAAAAAAAATATATAAATTAATATTTTTTTAAATCAAAATTAATTTTACAAAAAAAATTAATTATTTTTTAAATCATTTAATTTAATAATTGTGTAAAAATAATTAATATTAATTTTTTTGCCCTAATTCATTACCTACCGTTTCGTTTATAATTAGAAATAAAATCATTAAATTTTAGAATTATTTTTTTTATAAAATTAATATTATTTATTTTACATTGCTATTAAATTAAATTATTATAAAAAAATAAATAAATTTCAGAATTTAAATTTATTATAGAAATTTTCGTGCGCGTAGCATGACCATGGAAGAATTTTCCTTGTGATGAGCTGATGAGCATGGGAGGCCAGGGAGATCGGTGTCCCCCGGCGAGGGCACCGAGACAATTAACCCTTTGCATGCCACCGCAACCACCCACACGCCATTGATTGTATATGTATCATCATCCTAATTCAGTTAAATCAAACGTAAATCAGTACATTAATCACATTCAAACTATAGCACTGAAATGCACGGCGCAGCAGAAAGCTGGGAACCGTACATTTATACATCTCTCTCTCTCTCTCTCTCTGATGTCTTATTTTTTGTGTTGGCGGATCAGAAAAAGAAGAGGAAGAAGAGAGATAGATTTTTTTTTTTTTTTTTTTTCTTTCTGAAAACGTGGAGCTGAACTCGGTTGCAGTTTGGCTCTGTTTCGGTATAAAAAACAGGGCAAAGCTGTGTTGGGATTCTTGCTTGCCGTGTGCAATCCAACAAACCCATTTATTGGGTCTCGGGGTTCTTCCGAGCTGCTCTTCTCTCACTGCTCGCTCTGCCACTTCATTCATGTGGTATAAATAGTCTCCGTTCCACAATGATGACATATTCTCTTTTTTTTTTTAATTTAATTACTAATATCCATTATCGGCTAATACTCGGATAATCACCTTAACAATTTTCTTAGTACAGGATGAGTTATTCGTTAACATTCGGGTGGGCGATGGAGCGAAGGTTCATATTGTGTGGGCAGCGGGTGGAGCCGCCTCGGAAGGCGGCCCGGGATGAGCGGGCGGGCGCGGTGGGTAGTGCGTGTGTAATCTATGCGTGTGTCGTGTTGCAACGACACACGTGCGCGCCGTAAATGCACCAGCGTGCTCCGCTTCAATGCCCCCACGTGTGTAATCTATCCCTTTTTTTTATTTTGTTTTACACAAAAAATAGTTAATCGTGATTTTGGCACGGAAAATCTTGGTAATATAAGGAACAGAAGGCTCTTCTTGGTTGGACCATTTTCTCATGTTTATTTGTAACAATCGATTTATCTTGGTTTAAAACAAAGCGGGCGAAAAAAATTTTAAGATTTTTTATTGACAAAAAATTGTAAATAAGTTATTGAAAATAAAATTATTTTCATTTTTTCAGCATTTTATTATATAGATATGACTTTTTTTGAAACTCAATTTAATAATGTATTTTTTTAAAAAAAATTTTGAATTTTTAAATAAATAATATTATATATATTAATAATTATAACTCAGAAATATACTCTCATATGGCTAAAATTAAATCGCTTTCAGGGAATCAAAAGTATAAAAAAAAAAAATGATTTTTTAATGTTTCTATTCGATTCCAGGCAAGCCAAAAGCTAGTTAATTTCATAACATCATGTTAACAGTAGAACTTATTTTCCGCGAAATTCTCCATGAAAAATCATGAGTTCAATCTAAGACTTCATAGAAAGACGTATGCTTCATTTTTCTAATTTGGTCTCTTAGAACAAGAGAGAATCTTGGATGTAAACATTAAAAAAAATCATAAATTAATCAAAATGACATAAAATATTTGGTAGGTTGGTGAGGATGGATAGGACCGGAATGTTTTTTTTTTTTTTTTTCTTTTTTCTGAAACGATGTACAAGTTTCTATGCCTGCTTCCCTCCAACCATTCACCTCAATCTCTTTGAGGAACCAATGTTTCCTATGGATGACCCTTGATGCACACACATACACAAACAAAGAGGAGAGAGAACATAATAAATGCCAGGGTTCTAATTGCAATTAGTATGTAACCAATTCTAATATTTAAGCACAAATCTCAATGTTGATAATTAATGTTTTTGTTTTACATTGACTGATACATTAATTAACTAATTTTTTTAGAAAAAGCACTTGTAAATCCATAGGAGAAAGAATGTTCGGACGTCAAATTGACTTTATGTTTTATTGGCTAATGGAATTTTATCTTGTAAGTAATTATACGGATTTGGATGAATTTGACAATAAAAACATTAATTACAATAACTAGATTGTTTCAAATGTTGATTCTTCCAACCATGAATGAACGAAGATCAACACTTCCACCGACTTTTGAATGAAAACATTAATGACAATTATGAATTAGAGACCCATTAGGGTTATTATTTTTTCATCCCATTTTAAAAAAATTTTCAACTCAAATGAACGCCTTTTTACTTGATCAAAACCCTAGCCAATAGCGAAATTCTCTCAAGAACATCAAAGCATGTTAGACATGGAGGATCACCGTCAGACTGAAACCAAAGAATTTCAGTTCACTGCCAGAAAGCTAAGAAAACCAGATGAGCCCAACCAGTATCAGGATGTCCCATTCATGTACATTGCAATATCAGTTCATGCTTAAACCTGTCGATATTCTCATAATGACGTGAGTTTACACCTTTTTTATCTCGTAACATGACAATGAACATTAACATAAAATAGCAAATTATTATTTGCTATACATCATCTAATTGTTCCAAAACAATTGCTTGTACAATGTAATATAAAGGAATCCTCTTATGCAAAATTGATAATGGTAAATAAATAGCACCCATCTGCAGAGACTTAGCTTCATCCCAGGCTAGTGACAACAAAGCTCACCCAATGAGGATGCCTCTTAATCTTTTGGCTTATTTCTCATCATCTTTCTTTTATTAGCATCAAGGTATCTTTTTCTCAATCTCACAGCTTTGGGTGTCACCTGCATGAAATATGTATATTCATTTAGCTCTTCATATATATAATGGATAAAGAGAAGTCTTGGGTTTCATTCTCCAATCACTCGCCTCGATGAGCTCATCTGAAGCAACATATCCAATAGCCTCCTCTAAGGACATCTGCAAAAATTGCAAAGAACTTAAGAGCCACGATCCTGATCAAAAACTGGCAGGGAATTTTTAAAGAGCTCAGATTCAGTGTTTTTATCTAAATCCGAGTAAATAATGGCTATTAATGCAGTACCAAGTCATTTTGCCTAAAAGCTTTAATTGAAAATGGCGAGAGCACTCTCACTATCAGATCCATGGGAAGCGGTAATTACTAGAATATGGAGTTTAAGACACATTATGGTGTGAGAAATGCTGTCTCTAGAATGAAAATTATAAATAGTTATGGAACTAGAAAAGCACGTTAAGGCAGTTAGGGATTTGAATTAAAGACAGAAATGTAGATAGAAAAAAGAGCCTACCAATCGTGGCGGAGATAAGCGGACATTTTCATCTTTACCAGGAGCACGAATGTTTGTCAGTTCCTTCATTCGTACAGGGTTTACCTAGTCCCAGATGCCAAGGTAAGATCACAGATGTGATGGCAAAAGCATGAAATAATAAAATTTGAATAGCCAAGGGCCTTCTTTCTTACATCAAGGTCTGTATCTCGAGAGTGTTCACCAACGATCATGCCATCATATGTCTGTGCACAACAATAATATTAAGGCATGACATTCAATCTTACTACAAGGAACACAACTAATATTTTCAATAATACATGGAAAAATTAATGCCAGATACAAAAAGAATTAACCTCCATTCCAGGTGACACAAAGAGAGTCCCACGAGCTTCTAAACTCATGAGTGCATGGGCAGTGATTAGTCCATGCCCAACTGAAACCTGAAAGAAAAACATCACAATCCAGGAGCAAGATACAAGCAAATCAATGTCTCAGCAGCAAACCAAGTAGAATGTAAGATCAAACGAATATTAATCAATCTAGGGAAGGAGCTATGAGAAATTGTTTAGCAGAACCATACCAAATGGCAATAACAATACAACTATATGCCTATGTTAAATATGTTTCAAAGTTATCTTTAGATAAAATATAGAGCAAAAATGTTGACTCAAGTAAATAAGAAATACAATTAGACATGACTAAATGCATCTTTCAGCTTGCTTCCATATTAACTGATAATTTTCATGCAAAATAGCAACATTGAAATAGATTGTGTAAGCATGTAAAGATCTATGCTGATAAATCTGTCTTTAATTCTGATACTGTGCTGTGATAGTCAAAATTTGCATGTCCATAGTTAAATATTTCATGCCCGCAAGATATTATTTCCTTCTGTTTGATCAAGTTTGATCTTTGCATTTCAGTATGCAAATATAACTGTATTCCCAAGTCCAAGAGAAAACAGAGACTGTACATATAAGAATCATCACAAAGAACCAAAAACAATTGCATAGTGAATTACTTTTCTTTTACTTATAAATTAATGGCCATTTATAAGAGATCACATGTTACACACAAACTAGATACACAAATGCCATGAAACAAAATACATACCAGTACCCCTTTCCTGACATTTCCAAGTGGACCCCGATGCTTGGAATATGCTGCAATCATGTCGAGGATTAAATTAACAAAGTGTGAATACCAGGATAAAATTAACAAATGAGATACCAAATATGAGAATATCAAAACAATTTTTTTTTCCTTTGTCATCTCAGAAACTGCAATGCTTGAATTCAAGTAAAAGTGATTGATTCAGGTTAGAACTTTTCGCAACTGTGAAGAGAACAGTAAACTTTTCCCAACTTGGTATATACAATAGCCCACATCCCTCTTGCTATAAAAAAAAAGGATTTTCCCCGTCAAGAAACACTTCCTTCACAAGCCTCTAGTCAGCCAACCAATTCTTGTAGCTCCCTATTTGCTTATAAGATATCTCCTAAAAACTTTTGCCCGTACTTCTTTCATTGGATTTCAGGCACGCAATTACCCCTCCAGGATATCATTCAAGTCTTGAGCATTGATGTAAAAAACTATCAATGTCCAAAATCAGGATCGCTTAAGAAATTAATAGGATATTTCAAGTGGGCTTTCTTAGCTTTCAAGTGAGTGTGTTTGCAAGTGGGTCTTTGCTTTCATTGCAAATCAGGCTCAGTACTGGTGGACTGCTCCAATTTCCTTGCATAATATTTTAGGGAAATTCTTCAGCACAGATGATATTCATATAAATGTGTTGAGATTAGACAGTTAACAGAAGAAATATGAACAAACAAAACATAAACCCTATTGAAACTTTTTTGTACCTTTTTTTCTTTATACACGTTCTATCTGTCACAGAATCATTCCTAATATCAAACTTTCCTACTTAAAAAGATCATCAATGATTATCCCTTCCATAGGTTGGTTCAGAATCATAAGAAACATATTCGATGGACGAACAAACCGAATCATTCAGGAGCTATCAAGTACTTCACTATGAATTGTCCAATTTATCATTCTAACTTCAAGCAACAATGGAAAACAAATTAATTATAGTTACTTTCGGCATCATTTTGCGAATTAAACCACATGTACGATTTCAAAGAATAAATAGTAGGATAAAAAATATCTACATAAGAAAGCGCGATGCATGAATCCGGTGCCTCTTGTGTCACTGCTAAAAACACTTCTATAGCCAACCAAACCCCTGTAAAGCAATTATGAAGAAAAACTCACAGTTAGTGAAGTTAACTAAAAATTTAAGGTTGTACTCTTTCCAACATGGACTGCTTACATGCATTTTCTGCAAATATCTTGGCATCTTAACAAGATGTCAACAAAGCCAACTACAATGATCAAACTTCTATTGAAGGAGTATTAGCAGATGACATGGCAAAAAGGTATTGTTCGTGGGGATGCATATAGTATGGAATGTCCATAAGGTTGCATATGACATTGAGTTAACAAACAGATGTCATTAAAGGTTTATTACATAACAAAATGACGCAGCAAAGGCAGGCCTCTTCCCTCATATTAAGCTGCTACTTCACAAACTGCCTCTGGTCATGCTTCTGCTCAAGTCTTTAAAACTAGATTGAAGATGACACATCAAGGTAATCTATAATTTAGGAAAGAGCAGCTTGAGAAAATGGGTTCTACAACATGAAGCTAATATGTAAGGATTTTGCATAGCTATACCCCTGACTAGATGCAAAATTCAGAAGCTATTTGCTATATACTCAAAGAAGTAAAAACTACTCGCAAATATATTCCTAGACATAGATCAACATCATCTCAAGCTAAAAAGATGATGGAATTGTTCAAGTCAATGGTCAACAAGGTTTTAAAGCTCGGCTGCTTGGACAACCTGGATCACCTAAGCAGTACCCTTACCGCTCCACTTAGTCATAAGTGGAGCGAGTATGTGGTAAAATCCGCACCATTAAGCAAGCGGCCGCCTAACTTCCTAGGTGGGCCTCGAAGGTCAGGCCCAATAGATGATATTGGGTCAGATTGAATTAGCTCAACATGAATATCAAATAGCTTGTTTTGCAGATCTTAGCTCAATCAATAATGATCATATATGAATTATTTTGTATAAACATGTTGCTAGAATATATTACATATTAATTTGAAGCACAATTTTAATTTTCCATGTATATTTTTTATAATTTTACATATTATATATTTCAAAATATTTTTTATTAAAAACTGCCTAGGTGCTATGCAGTCCTCTAACTGCCAGCATACACCCAACGCTTTTTAAAATCTTGATTGTCAAGCATATATCTCACTGTGAAAGCACATCCACTTCAATATGTAAGTCATAATATCAGAGACTTCTATTTATAATGTTTAACATGCAGAAGGAGCAACCAACTCAAACAGATAATGGAACATAACTTTCAGTTCCACCAAAATAATCAGCTCAATGAAAAACTTCAGTAGAAAAGGGTAACAAGAAAGGGAGATGCTAATGAAATTCCAAGCCAACACATCATATAGTAGACAAGAATTTATGATCAATTCCGATCAAAAAAATAGTTCTAATTCACAGGTGTGGAACTTTTCTCTTCAAATAAATAATAACCCAAACCTTGATGGACAGGTCAAACACATTTTGACCCTGCCAACACTCCCAGGAACAGGACCCATGTCAGTCACTTCAGCTTTTCTATGTGAAAGAGCTTCCATCACAAGGCCCACATGCTCTTCATTCACCTAAAACATCCAGCTGATTAAGAAACAATTGCCATGGAGAGAACTTGAATCAGAAGATCTATGCTTAATACAAATTAATACCTCAATTGTTACTTCTTCAATTGGTTCCAATTTATGACCATTCTCAACTTTGTACCTGGTTCCAAAATCAGATGCGGTAAAAATCAAAGTAAGAACTGAATATACTTTGATGAGAAGAAAAAAGGAATTTCAATGGTGAAACATCGTACACTAAGTATATGATTTTATAAGTGAAGACTAATGAGCAAGTAGAAGTTGCAGTTGTTTAACTTGTTTGCTCATCTATTTACTTAGGAACAATGAAAATACTAATGTTGCCATTCAACACAAATGCATTTGCCTGGTGTCAAGGCCACAATGAATTAAGCGCAGCAGTTGCCCAAAGGGACATGCCTGTGATAAATGTTCTCTGGAGATGAGTCAGCTGATGACCACAAGTTCATGAAATTATTAATTCCCAATGAAAGGGGAATCTGATAACTAAATTTTTATTTGGCATGGTCCAATCTCCAATGAAAAGGCCAAAAATAACATTTTGCAACAGGAAGGAGCTTCAATGTTCAAGGTATCCCTCCTAGGACATTTCACTAGGACATTTCACAATCTGCAAACAATGTCCTATCAATCCATCTTTTTTATTAGTGCTTTCCTACTCTCTGCTTTCTAATCTAAATTAAGTATGCCTCATGCAAGAGTTCATTTCTGCCTTATTCAATTTTATTCTCCAATATATATTTGTATTCACCTTTTCCAAATAATTAACAATTTGCTGTTGCATTTTTAGTAATTTCTAAATCTATGTTTCGTTCATTGATTTGGATTATTTCTATAGGTAATCATGTTCCTAGGTGCTGATTGAATCTTCTCAAGTTCTCTGAGAACTTAACTTCACAAAATCATGACTTACCACTGCTCTAAATATTGGTGCCAAACAAAATCCAATAAAAATATTGTATTTTATGGCATTAATATTTCAACTTTTCTAAGAACAAAGAAACAATCATAGTTTACAAACAGGTAAATGAGTTTTGAGAATGAGAAACAGAAAATATGACATGATAAAAGACAGCTATGTGATAAGATGACTTACATGACTTTTGGAGGTGAAACAGAAAGTTCAAAGCCCTCACGCCTCATGTTCTCAATTAATATACCTTGAGGATATGTAGAAGAATTAATGAGATTTGTAAATTCACATTGAAAAAGAATAGCAGCTTCAGCAAAAGTAAAGATAAACGGAAATATGAAGTGAATGACATAACAAGGTCTAAGGAACAAACCTAACTGAAGTTCGCCTCTTCCTTGAACCTCATACGAATCTGATAGCCCAGGAAGAACATTAATAGCAAGATTTGTTTCAGCTTCGGCCATCAACCGGTCACCTATTTTTCCTCCAGTCAACTGACAAATTCAAGATTTTTAGTAAATGAAACAATATGGAAGCATGGCAAAGCCGCAAAAGAACATGATAAGCTGTCTTACCCTAAATGAGCACAAGAAGAACCTCGGCCTAAAATTAGGTTTTTCCAATGTAAAGGAGTTAAGAATGAAACAACTCATAGAACTATTTTTAGGTTTGTCCATACTTTTATTTTAGCATGGATTGACAAAGAGACATATATTGAAGCATTATTAATTAACAGCTAACCAATAAAAAATTGAACCCAGAATCATGTGTCAGCACTTCATTCTGTATGTGGTGAAATTTATCTGTACTAAAAGTAAGACAATCTGATATTAATAAAAACTGATTGATTGCAACTCTTAGAAAAAGAAACTTCTTCATGCAAAATTATTAGGTGACATAAATCGAGCTGTCATGCAAAATACTTAACTCAAATGTTTCAAAACTTGTTTCCTATGAATATATGATTCATTGTGTCATCATCATAATGATGCTGCCTTATTACTTTTCCACATCAGAAATTCAGAATAAATGGATTAAGGGAGCTATTGCAAACTCTAAATGAAGGAATTTGATTATTTGGACGTTATGATTGGCGGTGCTCTGTCTGACGTAATTGTGAGGTAAATAATCTGGTAAAAGTCAAGCTAACACATTATCACAATGATATGAACCTAGAGACAAAACTCTGTTGCAAACATGGATAGCATGTAAGCAACCGTTTCTACTTTGAATTTAGGAAATATGATGCAATTATGCAAACAATAGGAGTACAATTAGTAGTAGAAGTACCCATTGTTTGGATTAAATAACAAAATTAAAATACAAACAAATGTCCTCAACCAAAAATTTTCACTTACATGAGTTCCATCACGGCCAGCCAATGAAGAATCATTAACACCAAATGTCATGGAAATAGTGGGAGGATCTAGCTCAACAGTTGGCAATGCAGTCAAAACCTGATCATTATTAGCCAAAAAGACATGAGCACAGACATTGCATCTTGAACAAAGAGTATAAAGGCAAAATAGGCACAACTTAAAATCACATAAACAAACAGGGCAAGCAGCAAAGAATCATAATCGACATTCATCAAAATTTAATTGGTAGCAAACAGGCAAGAAACATGAGGGTTATACAAGTCATGGAGTGACACAATGCAAACAATCAGTTTTTCCAAGAACTTGGAAAAAGGTTAAACTAATGTAGAAATGGTATGCCGCAAAATTATGTTGAAACATGAAAGATTAGGTCTATGACGTAAAATTATGTTGAAAATCTAAAGCAATTCAAAACTAGAAAATAGATTGGCAATCTGCTGACAAAAAAGGTTTAACTTTAACAGATTAGGCAAAGGTGTTCATATGAGGGGTAATTAAAATCAAAGAAATTACCTGAACATTTGCCACCGTGTGACCAATTGATGGAGTTGTTAATCCAGCCATTGAAATTATGTCGCCAGCTCCTGCACTATCAATCATGACAATGTTTGTTCCCTTCTTTTTCATAAGCTTTATTACCTACATGATGTATCAGTTTAGATCAATTAATGATGTACCAACAACTAAAACTTAAGCACCTGTACAAAATATAGTTCCATCAGTGATGAGTGCCAAGGTCATCAGTAACAAAATTATCCTTAGATAAAAATGGCAAACCTTTCCCTCTTCCATCTTTTCAGTCCCATTTTCTCTACCACGCAAACCATGTACTTTGTCACCAACATTAATAACTCCAGAGGATATGCGTCCAGTTAATATCCGTCCAAGATAAAAGTCACGCTCCATCATAGAAACCTGTAACCAACTACAAATATGATTTTTCAAGGTTTGTTTGGAAAACAGTGAAAAAAAGAAGATCTGTCATCTTAAAAAATTTTTCTTAAATCCACAGCTAATTTATTACTTATATGCCTGCCACATGCATTGTATATTTTATCAAGATGACAGCAACACCTCATGAAACCCTTCAGAAACATAGCTACTGTTGAAGATCAGATCCAAATTTTCAAACTCTCAAAAGAATGCCACAAAAATCTACTAACCAGCATCTGGAAAGGAGCCTCAAGACTTGCTGATGGGGGAGGCACATGTTTTATGATAGCATCAAGTAACGGTGACATGTTTCTGGCATCATCAGCAGGATTTTTTGTAAATGCCGAGGAAGCCCATCCCTCTTTAGCAGAAGCATAAAGAACAGGAAAGTCTAGCTGTTCCTCTGCAAAAACAAATCCAAGAAAGATTGAATTGAAAGTCAGCCTTAATAACATTCTACAAATTTTTCTAATATAGGCGAGCAACTTTCAGATTTTTCTGCCACCTGTGGCTCCGAGATTAGCAAAAAGATCGAACACCAAGCTCTCAACCTCATTGCATGTCTCTTCAGAAACTGTAGAACATAAAACATCCACAACAAGATTGTAAACAAACTCTTGTAAATGTAGCAGAACTGTTATTTATGTGGTTAAAGTTCTAGCCAACATATCACACCCACAAAACAAAAAGTTCATTAATTTGAATAATTGGCTTATCCATTCATATTCCATTTTTAGCATGTCATAGAAACAAATGATTTCATCCAAAACCCTCATAACTTTGATTTGCATCTCGAAGACATTGACAAAAGCCAAGACGCCAAATCAGGTTCCAGAAATATGGAGTACCTGCTGGTCGATCAACTTTATTCAGCAGCAGAATTGGCCGCAAACCATACTTCAATGCTTTCGCCAGAACAAACTTCGTCTGCGCAAGTGGACCTTCTCCAGCATCAACAACCAGGATAGCTCCCTCCACCATTCCCACAACCCGCTCGACCTACACAAGCAATGGAGACCCAGATGAACAAAAAATAAAACAATTAAATCTATTGAACAACTAAAATGCAATAAGAAATCAACTTACTTCACCGCCAAAATCAGCATGTCCAGGAGTATCAACCATGTTAAGTTCATTCTCCCTCCATGAAATGGAAGTAACCTGCAGACCAGATATCAATATACACGCTCAGAATGCAAAGAGACAGCCAGAGACAGCCCCCAAAACTCATATCAGATAAGTTAGAAGCTAGGACAATTTCAAGGATTCAACTTTTGCTGTACATGACGCAATCCAGATTCTCATTAGAAAAGAAGATATTTTATGCGAAAAAGAACATGCCTTGGAGGCGATGGTGATGCCACGCTCGCGCTCGAGACTGATGGAGTCCATGGCGCGCTCGTGGGGGATGTCGGCGCCACACTGGCGGAGAAGCCTGTCCATGAGGGTGGTCTTCCCATGGTCGACGTGAGCGATCACCGCCACGTTCCGCAACCGACTAGGATCGAGAGCGCTCCCCGCCGCCGCAGCGGCGGAAGGCGCGGCAGCCGGGGCGGCGGAGAAGCGGCGGAGGAAGTGGGAGAAGGCGAGGGTTCTGGAGGAGTAGTTCGTGGCGGATACGTCCATGCGGCTCGTCGAGCGGAGGCCGCGGAGCAGCAAACCCGCCATCTTTAATGGCCGAAGGGGTGGTTCACCGGCGGCGGCGTCACTGCGAGCTCCAAGAACGGGATTAAAAGTCGGGTCGAGGGTTTCGGGCTTGCCGTAGAATGTCTCGCGCGGTGGTTTAGACTGGCAGGATTGATAATGGATCGCCGTTGGATTTGAATAGCGTGGAGATTAGTTCACGGTGATGAAATTGAAATGTATATGATATTTGAATGATCCTGCGAAGGGGGTGGGGTTCAAATTTTTGATGAGTTGGGGACTCATTTGCAAAATTGTCACACTGTAAATTTAATTTTGCAATTATAATAGCTAACGGCATGGGTTTCAAAAAGTTCACCGGAACCTCCGGTTCTCGAACTAGCAGGGAGCAAATCCATCCAACGGTCCCCACTTGCAGATGGACTCGATCCGACGGTCGCTGCTCTCGGTCATCCCTGCCTGCATCCTCACCACCACCCTCGCCTCGTCTCGTCGGCGCCGCCTCTTCTCGACATCTCGCCTCGCTCCTCCGAACCCGTCCTCTGGGAACTGATCCGACGGCTCTTTTCTGTTCTCTTTTTCTTTTTAAAATCTCCAGTTCCACGAAATCCAGATACGAAATACTTCGAAAAGGCGGTGATTTGGTGCAAGGATTGGACCAAATCCTTCACGAAGGACCGCCTCAATGATATATTCTGCGATTGTGTCGATGGAACTGACGAATCAGGTATGTTCCAATGCATTTGCTTGGTTTCATCGCAATCAATTAAAAATCAGATGATCTTTTTGGCTTATCGAGGAAAAGATCATCGAGAATGTGTTCCCGATGGATTCGAATTGATAAAGATTGCTGCTTTACGTGTCTCGTGTGAAAATATTAACTTTCAATGACTTGATTCGGTTTCCATCTTATTTGTTTTTGCTTTGATGGATTGCAGGCACTTCGGCATGTCCTGAGGGCAGGTTTAATTTCAGGAACGCTGTAGACGTGCCTCGCATTCTGTTTTCCTCTCGAGTGAATGATGGCATTTGTGGTATAGTGAATTATATGGAAACACTGTGGTTCTCGTGTGCATTTCGTTGCGATGAATTGTCTGATAGTATGGTAAATTTGCTAGATTTTTGTGATGGAAGTAATGAGTATGATGATAGTGCACACATGCCACAAAAAAGGGGAATTCTTGGATGACATAAGCAATGATTACTCAAAAGTCGTGGGTGTTGAGCACAGGAATGTGCACGATAGGAAATCTAGGTTGATTTGGAGGATATTGTTCAAAAGCTTGAAGGTACTTTAGATGGTCTAGGCTCTAGAACAAAGTTTTTATGGCCAAAAACTGTTCTTTCAATTAATTTTTGATCTCTTTATGTAGGGCTGGGAGTGCTTACTGTTATAGAGGTGGCATCTGCTACGCGTCTGATGGCCTTTTGCATGCTATGTCGATGTGATAGGACTAGAAGGAGACACTATCCAAGAAGGACTTAGCAAGGCAACAATCTCTCTACATTGTTAATAATATGTATGTTTTATAGTTTTCTTTTCTCTGTTTCCTCCTATCATTTCATTAGAAGCCTAGCTCATAGACATAAACATTGTTTGGATTTGCTAATATAGCAATTAAAATATATGATATAGCAAAATAAATAAACAACATACTAAAACAACTACCTGCAAATATTATGCCATTGGGTGGATCTGAAGATAATGGTTCTAATGATTTTGCATACCAAATTGCAGTGTCAAAAAAAATACACGCAGGAATTTACAAGAAGAATTATGGCGTGTCCTTGTCTTTGGCTGGTTTAAAGGTTTTCTTATGAGAAACTATAGTAGGTGATGACATATTGTTACAATGGAACAAGTTAATATATCTATCCAAATTCCAATGTTAAGTTTGTAGCTACATCATAAACAGATTGTTTTAGATACTGACAAAACATTCTATATTACTTCTTAATCCCTGCATCTCCTCCAAATTTGATTGCTGTTCTTTATCACAAAGAGGACATAAAAGATTCCAAGTAATCTTTGCCAAGATCATATAGTTCCACCAGTTCCATTTGACTACTGACCTCATTTGTGCAAGCCATTTTCTTCCTTTCAGTTCCTCCAGCTATTGTCTCATCTTTGGTATCGCAGTCTTTCTTTACTCTCTTGCTAGGATTGTAACACCTCTCTTGTAAGTTGACTAGAGAGCAAGGCAAGTTGCATTTCATTCTCTGTTCAGGTCGAGTTCCTTCCAGAGCCTTGGCTACTGTCTCCATAGGAAAGTTGAGGTAGGTCTGAGGCCCCCTCATTCTCAAAGCAGCCTTGTCATATGCCAATGCAGCTTCTTCAGCACTATCAAAGGTACCAAGCCAAACACGTGCACCTTTTCTTGTTGTGTCCCTTATCTCTGCTGCAAACTTACCCCAAGGCCGTTTCCTCACTCCTCTGTAGTGCTTTGAAGGCTCCTTTTCTCTTCTTGAACATCTTGTTTCTGAAATTTTGCAGGTGCTGCCTCCTGAATTTAGATTCTGGTTAGTTTCAGAGTCATCCAACAATGTAATTCCCTTAAGCATTTCATCCCAGTCTTCAGCTGCCATTGATATCCACTGCCCAAGGCTTGGAAGTCTCTGCAGAGTTGCCAGAGTTCCATCACCTTCAAGATGGGGCAGCTCCTCCCATGGTCGTGAACTTGCCAGTGTCTCATCTGATGCTTGGTGAAGACCCTTCTCTAGAGCATTACCAGTGATAAAACTAGTCCAGATGTCTTCTAAAAGATTGGCTGATGTTTCACAGCTCTCTACGTGGATGGCCATGGCAGAGAAAATATGATCTAGGAGGGGTTTAGAATCCAGGAGTAGGGAGAATATATGCAGCTGCCAGCAGTGGAACAGCTCAAATCTGTGGTTTATCTAATTAATGGGATGCACAGTAAGAAACTTAGATTTCAAAGAACTTGCACCTGCATTTCATTATAGATGATAATTGCATTCATTTTGGGGGTTATTTACCAAATGTAGTTTACTTCTGTTATCTCAGCAACCATCTTTGGTCTATTTTATTCAGGCTTAAGTTTTAACCATCACTTTGGACATTGCTTGCTGCATTCATTGGTTAATGTTGTACTGCATTTGTTAATTGCCTTATTTTCCATGGGCTGACATCTAGAAGTCAGAGATGCCGTTCTACATTATGAGTTTGTTATTGCCTTTTGAAGTGCTTTTACATAAATTTTGATTTAGATAGATGATTTTGAGTGAACAGTACCATAATCATTTCTTGAGGTGTTTATTACTTTATTGACCCCTTATTTGGGGGCCTTTGAATCAATGATTATACAAATATTATTTGTTAAATGCTCAAGTCATAGTTCATCTGATTGATGGAGCATGCAGTAAGAAACTTGGATTTCAAACAACTTGCACCTGTCTTACACTAGTTATGCTTTCAAACAACTGGCACCTGTATTACACTAGTTACTCTAATTGCATTTGTTGTTGTGTTATTAACAGAATGGAGTTGGCTTCTGCCATTGAACCTTCATTGTCCACGTACTAGTTTTTAAGTGCTAACCATCACTTTTAGATTTAACTGTTGCTTTCAATAGGGTCAGTATGATCTCTACCTCAATTTGCCTTTTTTTTCTCTGGGCTAGCATTTTGAAGTCAGAGATACCTTCTTTTTACCCTTTCACATTATGACTCCATTCTTCCTTGCTTTTTCAGAAGCACTTTCACGTTCATTGCTGTAGGTGTTATTAACCTTGTTGACTTCTTAATTAAAAAACTATGAATTGATGCTTATTCAAGTATTCTTTTTGCCTTAACGGAAACTATGAATTGATGTTCTTTTTTCCTCTTCTCTTACCTATGGAAATAGCCAAGGTTGTGGTAGAGGACGATGAAGCTTGTAGAGAGAAGATTGCTGATTGTGATTCTGACTCATTATTGATAATATAATATATTCATGAGACCAGATATACCCGTGGATGGATAGATTAAACTTGTATTATATTTTCTCCTACAAAGGTTGCCACCATAAGAAGGGAGCTCATACATCCAAACACAGTTTCCACACACGCTTCTCCACATCTAGCAGCAATGACCAATGGGATACTGGAAGCTTGAAGTTTCTGCAATGGATATTCTATGGACATTGCAATGCTTGTATTTGCAGGAATGCTTTGCATCCAGATCCAGTCATCAAACCAAAATCCTGGAAGTTGTGACTCCGTGTGTGCTCTGGGAGGGAATGTTTGCAGCTCAAACTCTGCCTTGGAACTTGCAGCCTTTCTTAATATTCAAGTTCATTTGATTATCAAGGGAATGATCTAAGAAACTTAAGGATTATGGAAACCTTCTTTGCAAACAATGGTTGAAGTCAATCGCCTATTCAATATTTTGGACAATTTAATTCTGGCTGGGAGTGCATGTTACCGATGAGATTGATCAGAATTTTTTCAGTAAATAGCATTACTGTCTGCGATGTAAAACAGCTGCCATTCAAAGCCAGTGGTGTTGATTCACCAAGGTTTTTTCTTTTATGAATATACTATCTTTGGAGATCAGGCTGGGCCATTCCATATTTTGGTGATGTAAATCTTGATTAACTCTAATTCAAGCTCTGATTATGCTTTTTTGTTGTCATCTTAGCGGGTTGAGTCAAAATTTGTCTGCTAGTACACCATCAATTCTTTCCCGTGAGGCATGCCCCTCACCATTAGTCTTTGCCTGTACAAGCCTAGGCTCCCCACAGACAAACAGCAAAGCTGCCCGACAAATGGCTTTGGCAAAAACGTTAAAAACAGAATTTTGTTCTGTTCATTGAAATGGACTCGTCACATTCAATTTTGTTCGATAAAAAGGTAAAATGGGTAATATTCCTATGCTTCATTGCATGCTACCCAATATCCATACTTGTTTTACTCAACCATTGGTCACGGTTTGTAGGTAGTTTCATTTCAACACAGTCTCGGCTACTTTACTGTTTCTCAGCCAGCTCGGTTACTGTTCATAGGTAGTTTATTTTTGGTGGAAATTTCTCATGATATTATAATGTAAGATAGATGTCAATACATTTGCTCATATTTGTTGAGCATCATCATGAGAGGGCAAACTCCACATAAAAGGGGGAGACGGAGAGAAAAAGTAGTGATCAATACTCACCACTCCCATCTACCTCCGTCTCTCATAAATTGACTCATACTCTTCTAGGCGCAGTTCTCTACTGTGCCTCTCTGCTCTTATCCTGCTCAGCTTTCTGCAATTTTCCCCATCAGCAACCTTTCATTATATTCTATTTTCCTTCAAAAAGGAAAACAATATGTTCAGAGGCATTTACGCAATAAATAACTCTATTGGAGCATATACAAATATTCCATTTTATTTACCATCATGTAGGGGGTTTATTGCAAAAATTCCGAACCTGTATCATCTTCTGTCTTATTACTCGACATCATCCGAGAAAATAATGATATCATAGCCTGACCTGCATCTTTTGCTCTTTTAGCAAAGATTTCAGCGACATTCTTGTACTAACTTTTCATACAAAAAAAAATCTTACTATACACATGTGACCACTGAAATTCTTGAAAGGAACATCATGAAAAGATTGGCGAGTATCAACAGCGTCCGTGCTTCTTCTTACTATTTAATATGACCAACCATTTCAGAAGCAAATAACTTCATCTACTTCTTATTCATCTATGGCTGAACAACACTGCGCTGGCATATGTTCTCTCATCTTGTTAGCGATCCTTCTAGAATTCTCAATCTCCGAAGCCGAAGCTCTGGCACTCAGCCACAGACGAAACAACTCAGTCGCGGCAGTCTTCGCCTTTGGGGACTCGACGCTCGATGCCGGCAACAACAACTACTTGGTGACTCCATACAAGAGCAACTTCCCACCTTATGGGAAGGACTTCTTTGGCCATAAGCCCACCGGGAGGTTCACCAATGGCAGGCTCATCACTGACTTTGCTGGTACTTAAGTCTTTATGTTTTTTTTTATGGGAAACGGCAGTAATCGAACGAATGAGTTGAGAACTTTGGTTTGAGTTGTTGCAGCGTCATATCTTGGTCTTAAGGAGGAGGTGCCTGCTTACTTGGATAGCTCGCTTAGCCTGAATGATCTGATGACTGGTGTTTGTTTTGCGTCAGCTGGCTCTGGATATGATCCACTCACAGCACACATCAATGTGAGTTAATCTCAATATTGTACCATTAGATTTGTGTAAGATTATAAACACTTACCTTTCTTGTGAAAAAGTTATGTGGTGTTAATGAGTTGCAGGAAGTGATTTCAATGCCTCAACAACTGGATTACTTCAGAGACTATCTTGCGAAAATGGAACTTTTGATTGGAAAGAATAGAAGAGATGATATCTTCAACAGATCATTCTTTCTTGTTAGTGCTGGAACAAATGATTTCGCCACCAATTACATCCCTTTCCCATTTAGAAGACAGGAATTTTCAGTTGAACAATATCAAGACTTCATCCTCCAAAACGTCCAAGATTTCCTCCAGGTTTGCCTGGCTGTTTTGAGATTGTAATCCAAAATAATTCCATAAAAAGTTTAATCGCGAGCAATGTTCATTAGGGACTGTACAATCTAGGAGCTCGAAAAATCGGATTTGTGGGGCTTCCTCCTGTAGGTTGTTTGCCAATTGTGATCACGCTCTTCGCAGAGAACAGATTTCACAACCGAGGTTGCATTGCTGATTTCAATTCGATCGCCGTAGATTACAATAAGAAGCTTCAATACTTGCTAGAGAAGATCTCGAGATTGGAAGGGATTGATCTATTGTACGTGGATGTGTACACGCCCCTCGTCAACTTCATCCAATCTCCACACAAGTATGGTGAGTGTATTTGGTGTTCCAGATTAATGTTCATCTTGTTTTTAGTTTGAAATGTATTTATCTTTTTTTTTTTCCTTTTTTCTAGGTTTCGAGGTATCAATGGAAGGGTGTTGTGGAACAGGGCTTATTGAGGCAGCATTTACTTGTAACATTGACTCCATTGTTTGCCCAGATGCATCCAAGTATGTCTTTTGGGACTCTATTCATCCCACGGAGAAGGCATACTACAGTCTCTTCAATTATTTCAAGCCATTAGTAGACGGTTTCGTGAAGAAACTCTATTGATTATTTGCTTCTTTGTCCCAAAAAAACAGAATATTTACTGTCAGAATACAATTGTAATACCACGGTTTATTTAATATTTTGAGATAAAATAATTAGAGAGTTAGGATAAAAATAATATTATTGAATGGTTAGCATGAGATATTTTTAATAAATAAGTTAGATTCATTTTAACCTTTTCAAGAGTTAGTTATCTTTAAAATATATTAGGAAATTTGGATAGTATAGATTTTCGATGATTATTTCACAATGGTAGAGGAGTTGCTGTCAGACGTTTTATTGCAAAACGTGGGCAGCCTGCGGCGGATGGCAGGGGTTGCGGCGGCGGCGGCGGCGGCGAGCTAGGGTTAGGGTTTCTGGGATGGGGAAGATCAAAGCGATTGGTTTTGGTTTCGATTTGAGTTTTGGTTTCTCCTGGGGTTCGGTTTTGGTTGATTTACAAGTAGTAGTTGGTTTAATTAATTGTGAAATTGACATAGTATTGGACTTGACTGAGTGGGATTAGGTTGAGTTGGAATCATGGAGACAAGAGGCTGGATTCTAATTGAGTTGGCTTAGAATTGTCGCACTATCGATTTAGGCTTGAGTTCAGATTCTAAATCGAGATTTATGGGAGTTTGATCGAATCATATTCTAAATTTAGTTAAATTGAATTAATTAGATACTGAATTTATAGACATTAATATTATAGAGGATTTTAGGTAAAATATAATTAAATTCCTTGTTTTTATTATTATAATAGGAATGTAATTTCTGAAAATTTGTAGGCGTCAGGTGCAAATTTAATTTATTTCCTAAATGTTAATGTAAGTCTTATTTTTTTGCAGGGTGGTTTCTATAAAATGACAATTAAATTATATAATTAACTTACAATATAATTAATTATAATTCAAGGGATTATTGGTAATCCATATTTTTAATTTGACCTAACTTATTCAATTTCAAATTCAGTCAAATTTCCATTGGTTACCTCTTTTTGAGTAAAATTTGTTATGAGCTCAACATATTTGATATAAGCTTTTATTATTTTAGTTTGGTTAAATAATTTCTTTGAATGTTGTAGCTTTTCTTTAATGGTTTATTTTTATTGATCACAATTATAGATAGATTGATTTGAAGGGGTTTAGATTGGATCACCTTATCCTCAAGAATAATCAGGCTAATATTGATAGTTGTAATTCCCTTATAGAATTAGCTGGATCATCAGACGTGGTGACCACTGATCTTCGGGGGTACAAGAGATGTGTTCACCGTGACGGATGAGCACCGCTTACCACTATGTGGGAAGTGCAGGAACACGGCTCTCAAGGAAATTTTGAGAGTATATCCAGGATAATCATTTTTTCAAAATATGTATTTCTTCCTATATATACCGTTAGTTGGATATTGATTGGTGGAAATTAGTTATTAGTTCGAAATGATGGTTATTAGTTGTTTGTGGGTTTATTGTCACTGATTCTCCTTCTCAATTAGTTGTTAGTCATTCTTGATATTGATATTCTTTTTTGTTGGTTGTTTCAACATGAGTGATGATATTTTTTGAGATTCAGTTGTGTTTTAAATCTTTTCTGATCATAATTATTGCTAATAAGTTTATTTATTCTATGATTTGGAGATAATAAATTTTTCTAAGCATATTAACATGCTCATGAGTTTGTTGTTTATCACTTTCCAAGTGCTTATGCAGGTGGTTAATTGAGGCTAAAGCACAAACGCATTGCTTTGCATCGCGAAGAGAAGAAGTGTTTTGTCAAAACTGAAATTATATTATGATTTAACATACAATAAAAAATTATTTGTAGTAAATATTATTTTAGTAATATTATTAAAATTTTGTCGGAGTTACATTAAATATTTTTTTACTTGTATATTTTCACTATGTAATGTTATAATTTTTGTAGGATATTAGTCCACCTTCCGTTCCGAGCTTAGAGATGTGTGGTAAAGAGGCGTGACAACAATGCTGAATTCAAGAGGGCTGTGTTCTGCATCTATATTATGCATTTGCTACACAGTTGATGAATGCTGGATTTTTTGGGCTAATTCAAGAGCTCTCTGAGCACCCCTCGCGCAGCGTCGTCTGCAACTATCTTGTACATCTTCTGAGTAGGATGAACAGCATCCCAGAAGATATACTTATTTGCATCTTTGCAGGTGCTTGCACCCTTGCCCGATTCCCCGACTTCTATGGTCCCCGAACCAACGCATCCCTTCGCCGTCTCTGTAAAGCCTAATGATTCACAAAGAGGCAATTGTAAGAAACATCAGTTAATTGCGTGACAAAGTAAACTGCACTTTCTTACCATATTTATAAGGGTTCTTGATAGCAAAACTTAGAATTCCGTACACATCCAGAAACTCAATTCTGATGCCCAACAACTTCTTCAGAGCAGAGATTTCTGCAACTAGTTTTGAATTGAACGAAGAAGCCACATCGTTGTATTTATCTACGCAGTTTCCGGAGCCAACTAGTGCTCTCACAATAGGCAAGCATCCGATCGGAGGAACCCCGACTATAAGGAAGCGCTTTCCGCCTAATCTACGCATTTCCTGAAGATGTCAGCAAGGAATCATCATGATACGCGAAAATAAACGCGAGAACTGTCAGAATGATCTGAAGTTTTAAACAAGCAACCTTGATGTGCTTCGACATGCATGTAATCAAGTAATCTTGGTACTTGGGGACGGTGAACTCCGTCGATCGATTTGGTTGCAGATAGTAGTTGATAACGAAGTCGTTCGTGCCTGCGCTTACAACGAAGAGTGCATTGCTTACGATTTCCTCTGCTTTCTTTGATCCAGCAGCCATGCTGAGATGTATCTTGTAGTGCATTAGATTCTCGACTTGCTTCGAAAGTGACAGTACATTCTGCAACCAATATTAGAGCAGAAGACTGAGTTCTACGCTACTCATATCGGAGAACATGTAAACCAGTAACGCAAACCGAGAAAACTGCGGTCATGTCGTCGTATCCAGACGAAGCCGACGCGAAACTGACGCCACGTTTTAGCTGGTTTGAGGTCAGATTCGAGTCCAGGAAAGCACGAACACTGCTTGAGATGCCCAGCTCCTCGGCTGCAGGAAAACACGCCAGTCAAATCGTGTACAATAATACAAAACCCACAATAACACAACAATGAATCCATTGCCTATGAAGTCTGTGGCCAATCTGCCGTTGCAGAAGCGGCCAGTGGGCCGGCTTAAGAAGTCCCGGCCGTAGGGCGGGAAGTTGGCCTTGGCAGTCGTAGCCAGCCGGTTGTTGTTCCCAGGATCGACGGTGGAGTCCCCAAAAACGAGCATGCACGTCGCCAGGTTTCGCGGTTCGGCCGACAGCACGGCATTCAAATGGAGAGCAAGAAGAGCCAGTGCGGTTGCTAGCAACCTCAGCATCTTGCATAAGCTCGCAGAACCTAAAGGTTGAGGCCTTCTTCTCTTCTTCTTCTTCCTTATAAATAGGAGGAGAAGAACTTGTTCTTCACTTTTTACTCACTGCTTCATATCAGTCAGACTCGCATAGTGGGTAGTTATCAGCCGGAAAAGGTTGGTGGTTGCCATTTAATTGGAGACTGTGTGTATCTTTTTTTTTCTTTTTTTTACATTCACTATTTCACATCATAATATTTTCCAACGTTTTAAGTTTCGGGAATAACCTTTTAAGTAATTTTCTGCCCAATTTTTTAAATAAATTTTAAAAAATATATGTATTTTTTCATATATTTTTATTGTTTAATTTTTTAAAAAAAATCTAAAATTAAGATTTAACATAAAAAGTTTAAAAAATTTTGATCAAAATTGAAAGATCAAAATCATCGAGACATGCCAAAGTCAATATCAAATTGAAATTTAAGAATATATATTTTTTTAATATTATAGGATTCAAAAGGGGAGGGGTGGTGGGGGGAATGATCGAAACTTATCTGATAAGATAATGAACTTTTGATCTAGTTCAGTTAAAGTCCAATAAGTTAGTCCAAAACCAAATTTAGAAAGAAGTCGCTCCCAACAAGACAGCCAAATTTTAAGAGATAATCATGTCAAAATCTCCTCCAATCAAGAATATTTTTTTCTAATTTGCACAATCTATTAAGGTATAAAGAGAGGTATCTCTACTTTTTTTATACAAGATAACAGGCTCTTAGTCTCTAAGTTTTATGATTCTTTTTTCTTATAAATCTTATTATTATTATTTCTCTCAATGAGCTATATTGATTGAAGTATTGAAGAGACCGCCGATCTCAACGATCTCTCTCATGGTGTCTTCATCTTGCAGATCTCATGATGAGAATCAACTTAGTGAATTAATCTCAAGGGGTGTCCCAATTCGAAACTGATGGCGAGATTCAATCCCATCAATAATAGTGCTTTCATTGATATTTGTTTCATCGTCTTACCACAAATCTGAGAGATCATTGGCTCCAATACACTGAGGGATTCTCTACAGTAAGAAGAGGCCTCTAAAGTTAGATTTATCAAAAGGAAGAAGAAGAGTGACTTCGGCGAGGATGGATACAAGCCATTCAATACCATCGTGGCTTAGCATTGCTTGCCCCCACTGCAATCCCACCATATCTTATCTCAAGGCCTATGGCCTACGATCTTAGATCTCTAGAGGAGCCATGTTTGCATTGGCAGAGAAGATAAAGAAGAAGAGTCGTTCCTAGCTTTCCTGGCGTGACTCATGAGGGATTGGAACTCGAAGAAGAGCGAGCGAAAAGCTCGAGGATCACCAAAAGCAAATATGAAGGAGATCAAAAACAAGGAAAGAGGTCGTCCAAACTTATCTTGGGTTTTTAGTTAGATTTAGACTTTATTTAGTTAAGATGATCTATTTTTAGTTGGAGTTTTATACAAAAGTGGTCTTTTATATTATAAAAATTTTCAATTAAAGAATTACACAAGTGACGGTTGTATATGGAAAAAAAAGATCTAAAGATATTTTGAGAAAGATGAAATTAAAACTTTTGGAAAATTATTTGGAGAATCAATAAAGGTTATGTTATCATGATTGAAGTAAACAAATGAGTCACTCCATTATATGTTAATGTATATAAATTATTTTAGATGTTTATGATTTTCGATATTATTGTATTGTGTGATAAATAATTTGTTGAATACTAGATTTATATTATATATTTTTTGAAATCAAAAGTGAAATTTTATTTTTGAAAACTTGTGAAACCAAGATATAGTTATTTATTTTATTATAAAATTATATAAGGATTAAACAATTTTTGTTAAATATCTCCGAGTACATCTATGCTTTGATTGTATAATGCGGTCCTATCAGTAAGAGAAAATTCTGACCATGTCGACATATATATGTGTTTGTAAAAGATTGATTTTGATTCTGTAACGTGACCTAATCACAAGGGTTAAATATAATACCTTGTGATGTGATCTGATTTCAAATATTATGTGTGTGACTTATGTCACTGGATTAAGTGTGTGATTATAGTTAATATTAAAGACTAAAATATATTTTAAATAAGAAAGCAAATGCATTTTGAAGCTTTGAATCTGATAAGATAGTTGTTTTATAAAATATAATATATTATACTTTGATTATATTGTGTTTTATGACTATATGATTTTGAAATATGTGTAAAATTTAATTTTTTAGAATCTCAATTATACATATATTTAACACGGATGACTAATTTGCTTATAGATTGAAATTTAATTAGCATCAAGAAATCTAATCAAGTGAGTTCTACTAATTAATTAGAGGTGTTACATATTAGTGAAATCGATTTGACTTATGGAAACTTATATGTTTGAAAATTTGCTTTCATATATTTTGAAAAATTATTGATTTTAATTGCGAGAGATTATTTTCTTATATAGGTGTGTTTAAATATGATTTTGTATATTTATAAGAATTTATAAAGCGTCGATCTCAAAAACATACGGTATTATTACATGTCTATACTCCAAGTTTATGATTTGGGACATAACAATCGATCTATCATATCTGATCTCAAAGGATCTCTCAATTCAAAACCGATGATTAGGTTGGTTCCATCAATAATATCAATTTCAATCGGTCTCAAATTTCATATCAAAATCGAATATTTTCTCATTGATAATATCAATGTAAATTGGATTTATTTTTTATTGTAAATTACATGGGTCGAAGCAATTACAAAACATGTCCATCACATATTTCAAAATAACTTCTTAATTTTATTTTTCTTTAAATTTATTGATCCAGGTACAGTTGGTTAATAAATTTAAAGACATCTGATCATCATTAAATAGATTTTTTGCTTAACTTGATCATTAAAGTCTTGTAATTAATAAGTTGGATAGTTGGCAAGCAAAGCTTAAATGCACATGGTACATGATTAATGGTGAAGGATGAGACAAGCGGGCCGAGAGTAAAAGCTGGTCAATTTTTGTCCATCGTGGGCTGGACCATTGGACAAAAATTTTAAAAGAGATGCACAGTCGAATGAATGAATTTCCCAAGCTAGCCTTTTGTGGAGGTGGGAATACGCATCTTGGAAGGGTAGAATGGTAAAAACACGTCCGCTTCTGTTTTGTTTCATGGAAAAGGAAAGCTGGTAATAGAGCATCAGACAGTAGAAATGAATTGTACCCGAATAATGAATCGAGCAAGTATGGAATATTCGTAATAAATAATTTAATCTTATTAAATGCCCAAATTGATTGAATGAGAAGAACATGGGTTCCTAGCTGTCAATCTAATTGCAGTTTATGACAACCGTCCTGTTCCATGAAAAATCTGGACCGTTCACAAATTGATAGTTTGAGATTAGCGGTTTTTCACTAATAGTAATGAAGTAAATAATTTTTTTAGAAATTTTTTCATTTAAATATTAAGATGCTGAGGGTTGTTTTTGCAATTTTCCTTTGCCATTTCATCAAAACAGGTCTGGAAAGAAGAATTTATTTCCACCCAAATGCAGCCCACTGCCAACTCAAGGCCTGCGGCCCATATCTTCGGCCTAACTCAAGCGCAGTGATGCCCTTCACGCCTCTAAAAATTGTGCATTGCGGTCCCTGCATGAAAAAAGAATGAAGAAGCACAGACTCCCAAAACCAAAAGGAAAACAATGCACGGGACACAAAGGCAAAACCCTAACCCTAGTTGTGTCTACTACAGTCCCTCCTGATCTCCCCTTTCCTCCCTTTCTTAACCCTAATGGTCCCCAACTTCTCCATCCCCACCACAAAAGCCTCAAAGAACCTTGCCTTGTCCCTCCCAATCGCCTCCACCACCGGCCTCGTCCTCCCGTCCAGATAAAGCCCCTGGTCCGACTCTAGCAGCCCCATGTTGTTCTTCAAGTTCCCGTAGTAAGCGTGGTCGAATGCGAACGGCGTGGAAACATCGAAAGGCGCCACGACGTCGGTGTTGCCGCCGTGTTGTGGGCAGGATAGACGGAGCTCTTTGAGGAGGCGGGGGTCGACGGCGGGGTCCGGCTTTTTGGTCCCGCGGTAGTCGTAGAGGCGGGCGACGAACTGGTCGCAGTGGGAAAAGCCGATGGTGTGGGCGCCGGAGAGGGCCACGAGGTCGGCGAGGGCCAGGCCCTTGGAGGCGAAGAGGCTGAGAAGCTCGTCCACGGTTGAGTTGGCGCGGGGGAGGTTGTGCTGCACCTTGGCGGCTTGCGAGACCTTGCTGTCACGCCTTCCCTTCTTCACTTGGTAGTATGGTCCTCCAGCCTGCGTTGCATGAGAATTCACTGGTGTTTTTACACATAACCCGTACTTTTACGTGATTTGATAAGCAACTCCCTCGTTTACAGGATTGAATAATAAAATTAGTTAGATGGACGGGTGAACCCTAGGTTGGACCCTGCTCACCCATTCATCTGAACTGTAGATTCGAAAATCCACGGCCTAGAGCGAACTGCAGGGTTTGCAACCCTATTTTTTTTATAAAAAACTCCCTACTTTTACATGATTATAAACTTTATTTTTTTGGAATTTTTGCTGTTACTTACTTCAAAAAATGAATTAGGGTTTACAAATTTTTCTATACTCTCTAATTGTTTTCATATTACTCTAATTGAAATTTTTTATGTCTAAACTCCTAAAATTCAAATAATAAAATTATTTGTTTCAAAGGTATGTATACAAAACCAGTTAGCATGAGACAAAGAACTGATTAATTTGACTCTTGTTGGGAAAAAATCCGAACAGTTACATTCGCTGTCTCGGAACAATAATTGTTTGACTAATGTCAGTGCCGCTGCAAAAACTCTTGGATTGATCGAAGGCGACCAAAAGGTTCAATTTGTTAGGTGCAATGAAGACAGATTTTGTCTGCATTTTTATATCCGAATCTCTAGATGTTCCAAAACTAATTGCTCTATTAAACAAGATTTGTGTTCAAGATGTTATTCAAAATTTTTGTTAGAGCTCATGAAATGCATATTGCTCGTAATATTGTTGAAGGAAAACTCAATTGAATTTGAGGACGAAGAAGAGAACCAGATGGACGAAATCCCGGGCGGCAACGGCAAGTATGTCGGCGCAGGACACCACACCGGGACAATTGCTTTCCACGTGGGCCTTCGCCTCATTGACGGTGTCGAACGCCTCCGGCGCCAAGTTCTTGTTGTCCGCGACGTCCCTCTCCACCGCCGCGCCGCCGCCGTCGCTCGGCGTGATCAATATCGAAGCATCGCATCCCTGTCAACAAACAAGAACAGTCTGAAGCTCACTGAAATGTCTCGCTAAATGTATGCGTAATGTGGAGGTTTACTTCGACGAAGCAGTCGTGGAAAAAGAGGCGGATGGTGGCGGGGCCGGAGACGGGGATGTCGCGGAAGCGGCGAGAGGTGACGGAGCCGACGAGCTGGTCGAGCTGGGGGCAGGACTTGGAGTAGAAGTCGAGCGAGAGGTGGTGGTCCACGGGAGTCTTCTTGGTTGAATTGGAGGCACACTGAGCAAAAGCAACAAGAAAAGAGACGAAACAGAAGGAGGAGAAGAAGATAAGCAGCATCCTGCGTGAGACCATTTCTTGTTGCTAGAAACAACGCAAAGAACCAAAAGAGGAAGCCTGCAGCAGCAGCGGGATTTATGTCCGTGAATTAAAAAAAAAAAGACAATGGAAACCTGGCATGGCGTGGGGGGCGACTTTGTTTTTCGGGAATTCGCTGGCATTTCGATTTGGAGCAGTTCACGGGCCATGCTTGCTTCCTTCCTTGCTTGTTTTTTCTCCCATTCAATGGTAATTGCATATCAGTCCTTAAATTTTCAAGTATTACACAGGACTCCCTGAACTTTTTATGATTACGTATTAGGCCCTTAAGGCGCGTTTGATTCGTAGATAAACTGCTTTATCGAAAATTGATATATTCATGGATAAACAAAAAGAAACTTATTAACGAGGGATTGGCTTATATTTATAAAAGCTGAGGGACTTGCTTATATTTGTAAAAATATCAAGGGCTTGTACGTAATATCGAAATGTTAGGGACTATCATGCAATTACCTTATTAATATATAGTTTTTGAGTTTAAGTCTGAGTTTTTGTACGATGCAGTAATTGGGATACACGTGCAAACAAGACCGTGTCAGAGGAGGACCGGCTTCATTAATGGAGATATGGGGACTCGGAGAAACGTGGGACACGCGTTTCCTGGCCATTTTTGGGTCGTCGGCTTCTGCCGAAAGTGGAATGGTCCTCTTGTGGCGTGCATTTGCGCCCATGTGCCTGCCACGAGCCACTTGCTGGTGTGTACTTAGTTGCAAATTGATCAGAAAAACAGGGAAGTTGCAGAAATATAATAAATTACAAGGGTGAAAGTGCAAAACAACGGGACAAAAAGGTATATCAGATTTTTAAACAAATTTATGAGTATTTGTAAAAGAATCATAAATAATGTTCCGAACTCTCGAGGTGCCGAACAACTCGTCGAAATAAATCGAATCACAGCCAATCCGATTTGCGAACCGGGATCCCGTCGTCGACTTCTCCATCAGGCATAAGTTCCATCCCCATCAACCGATGGCCTCTACTCGCCCGCGGGCGGCGGCGGCGCTTCCCCTCAGCCGCCGTCACTTCTCCGCCCTCGAAGCCCCACTCCACCACTGCATCCAAGCTTTAATCCAATCCAACGACTACACCCAAATCCCTCACCTGCTCCACCATAATCCCACACCATCCCCCAACCCCTTCTCCTTCCTCGCCGACCTGCCACCACCACTGGCCGCCGGCAACCTCTCCTCCCTCCTCCGCTCCTTCCTCGCCCTCCGGCCCCGCAGCCTCGCCCTTCCCTCCCTCTCCCTCCTCCTGTCCCTCTTCCTCCCAAACCCTAACCCTAACCCGAACCCCAATTTCCTACCTCTCGCCCTCCTCTCCCTCCAATCCACCATCCGCCTCGGCCTCCCCGTGCCCCACTCCACCCGCCCGGCCCTCTCCCTCTCCTGGATCCGCCTCCGGCCCGTCCCCGCCGTCCTTTCCCCCTTCGATCTCACTACCGCCAACTACCTCCTCTCCGCCCTCTGCACCACAGACGCCGTCTCCGCTGCGCTCGAGGTCCTCCGCTTCCTCCCCTCCGCCGATTCCGAGAGCTATTCTATCTTGATCGAGGCGATGGGGGCGGAGGGGGAGGCGCTGGTGAGAGCGATGGTGGCGAAGGGGATGGTGCCGAGGAGGAGGGCGGTATCGAAAGTGGTGAACGGGATGCGGGCTAAGGGGGAGGCAAGGAGGGCGGCGGAGCTGGTGGGGTTCTTGGAGATGGTGGGGTACGGGGCGGGGCTGGAAGCGTGGGAGGCGGTAGTGGAAGGGTGGTTGGAGAAGGGGGAAGTGGTGGCGGCGGCTCGGGCGACGTTGGAGATGGCGGCGAGGGGGTTTGTGGTGGGTGCAAAGGCGAAGAGGAGGGTGGTCGAAGGGTTGAAGGAGAACGGAATGGCGGAGCTCGCCGGCGAGTTTGGACGAAAACTACCGGTTTGGCGGTAGAATTGTAAAGATGTTGTCGAGGTTCAATTTTTATATTGTAGCCAAATATAATTATAAATGAAATCGGTAACATTTTTTAGAAGATATTATTCTGCCGACTTACCACACTTTCTAGAGCATAAATTGTTGGATTTACCGTAGCGTAGTTCCTACTTTCCACCCCGCCACCCTTCCCTTCTTCCCAAAAATAACATTAAATTAAGTAAAAAATTATTATCCTGTCTATATTTTTGTAATCCATGCAGCACAGCATGACCCTGATTTTTTAAACTATTTTTCTCCCAACATATGATTTAATCAATAATTTTGTAATATTTAATTTGATGCATTGCCAAAACATGTAGTCTGCACGTGCCAAACACGTGATATCCTCCTCAAAACCCTCCGTGTCCCCGCCGCCTTCCTCCTCCTGAGTCTCTGTTCGTGCCGATCCACAATCGTCACTCCCGCAACCATGGCCACCTCTCCGGCGGACTCCAACTCTTTCTCCATCGAGCCTCTCCAGCTTCTCTTCTTCCCTCTGATGGCGCCGGGCCACATGATTCCCATGGTGGACGTGACCATCATCCTCTCCCGACGCCCCGGCGTCCGCTGCACCATCGTCACCACCCCCTCCAACGCAGCTGAAATCTCCCCGACCCTCCCTTCCTCCATCTCCCTCCTCACCCTCCCCTTTCCCTCCCCTTCCCCAACGCAGCTGAAATCTCCCACTTCCGCGACCCACTGGCCTCCCTCCTGAGCTCCCTCCGCCCCCACGCCCTCTTCTCCGACTCTCTCTTTCCCTTCACCGCTGACCTCGCCTTCAACCTCAGCATCCCCCGCCTCATCTTCCGCGGACCTGGCGCCTTCCCCCACTTCGTCTCCGCCAACCTCTTCCATCACATCCCCTTCCCCTCCGAAGAGTTTATCATGGACGGCCTCCCCCACAAGATCAGAGTGTTCAGGGAAGGACTGCCGGACCTCTTCGAGAACTTCGACATGCTTCAGCTCCTCCGCGAAGCCGAGGCCAAGAGCTACGGCTTTGTGATCAACACCTTCTACGAGATGGAGCCTTCTTACGTCGACTACTTCAAGGGACGCACCCGCGCCTGGTGCGTTGGCCCTGTCTCTCTCTCCCGCGGCATCGCAGGCAAGCCGGAGGAACGGCTTCTCTCCTTTCTGGACTCCAAGCCACCGGCTTCTATTGTTTATATCTGCTTCGGCAGCCTCTGCCACTTCGGCGCTGAACAGCTGCGGGCGATTGCCGTCGGGCTAGAGCGCTCCGGCGAGAACTTCGTCTGGGTGGTGCGGCGCGAGGCCAGCGAGGACCAGGCGGACGAGAAGGAGTGGCTGCCAGAGGAGTACGAGGAAAGGGTGAAGAAGCGGGGGCTCATTATCCGGGGATGGGTGCCGCAGGTGGCGGTGCTGGAGCACAGCGCAGTGGGGTGGTTCATGACACACTGTGGGTGGAACTCGGTGGTGGAGGGTGTGGTGGCAGGGGTGGGGCTGGTGACTTGGCCACTGTTCCACGAGCAGTTCATAAACCAGGAGATGGTGGTGGAGGTGATTGGCGTGGGATTGCGGGTGTGGGAGGGGCTGAGGCGGAACCGGCTCGGCGAGGGGAAGGCGCTGGTGAAGGCGGATGAGGTGGAGAGTGCGGTGAGGAAGGTGATGGGCGGCTGGAAGGAGGCGGAAAAGGCTAGGAGGAGAGCCATGAATCTGGGGGAGATGGCGAGGCGGGCGGTCAAGGAAGGCGGTTCGACGTATGAGGATATCGGGAGGTTGGTGGAGGAGCTTGACGCTCGCCGGAAGTAGAGGAGCAACGTGGCGGCATGATACACCAATTTATTGCAAAATTCGCATCGAGCGTTTGGTTGTATTCCTCGAACCTCGAGCGAAGAGAATAGAAGAAATTAAAAATTAATTTCTTGTATTATTTGTTTGGTTTAATTTTATATCTTGAAATCATAAGAATGGAATGATTTTCATAATTTCTGAATTTTGGATTTGAATTCTTGATTTTTTTGGGGCCGTTTAGATAATTTAGGGAATTGTTAATTTAGTCCATTACGAAAAATTGAGGAAATTAGCCGAATTGATAATTTTGGTATTTAGATATATTTTTTGAATAAATAAAAGGAATTGTCAATTCAATCAATTCCGTGAATTCGGTTGTTTGTAATATAAATTGAAATCAACGAATTCCGTCAATTCCTTCAATTCCGGTGTTTGATTGGATTTGGAATTGGAGATATGATCACTCAATTTTTAATGGGTGAGATTACCTCCATTTTTAACATTTTCTATATTTAATTTTAAAATAAATATAGATATTAAATTAATAAATTAATTAGACATATTTTTGAAATTTAAAAAATAAAAAATATTAAAATTACTTGTTTTAATTTTATTAATCACAGTAGTCATGCTTTTTAATCCATTACTGAACACACTTTATGGACAAATCATGAGAGAATAGTTAAGAAAAAACCCAAGATGATAATTCCAAATAAGCCATTCAGCAAAGCTCCATAATCTCATAATATACATCTCTCAGTTTCAAAAATAAGTAAATAGAGATACATCCATCACAAGTGGATAACTTATTTAGATACTTAATAGTACCATCACCAACACAGAGATGAAAGTCAAAGTTCAAGAGGATGTTGTTCACCATCCTGATGCATCAGAACCCTTCGCCAGTGTCACAGAACAGACTCATCAAGGAACTCCCGATTATATGAAACCAGATGCACCTGCAACAAGAAACATAAGACGCCCCTCAATTCCTTGATAATTATCCGTAATTGCATGGAACCAGACGCACCTGCAACAGAACAGACTCATCGAGGAACTCTGGAACCAGGCCGGAACGAGGACGGGGACGAGGACGATCGGGACGAGGACAACTCTTCCTTCTCGGTGTTCTTCCACGTTCCCCCTTCCGGAGCCGTGCGGATACGGCGGTTCATGTTCTGGCCAGCGATGGAGCAGAAGTAGAAGGCCTCGATGAGGCCTTCAGGAAGCAGGTTCTTCGGCCTGAAGCCGTAGATGTCGACGGTGGGGATCAGGCTCAGGACGGGGACGGGGACGAGCGCTCGGGACGACGACGATCGGGACGAGGACGAGGACGAGGACGAGGACGAGGACGCTCGGGACGGGGACGAGGACGCTCGGGACGAGGACGAGGACGCTCGGGACGAGAACGAGCGCTCGGGGCGGAGACGAGCGCTCAGGACGGGGACGGGGACGGGGACGAGCGCTCGGGACGATGGCCGGCGAGACTCTGGCTGACGTGCAGCCGAAGAGAGCTCGGGACGAGGACGATCGCCGACGAGGAAGCTCGGTCGGGAAGGGGACGATTTGCGCTCGGGTGACGAGAACGAAGTCCGGATTCGGCCGATTCCGACGGTTTTTTAAAGAGCGGAATTAGAATTTCGGGTGCTAATGGGGCCCACTGAATTCGAAATCGAAATTCCGAATTACTCGTTCGTCCGAATTCAAATCCGAAATTGAGAATTATCGAAATTAAAAATTCACCCAATTTTCGAATTTTTATTTGACATCCAAACAGTGAATTAAAAGAATTAAATTCTCAATTTAGCCAATTCAGGAAATTCATCCGGTTACCAAATAGTCCCTTTGTTGCGAAAGACATTAATTTTAGGAGAATTAGTATAAATTTTATATCTAAATCCTCATTGTATTTCCACCCGGGATTGCATGCTTTTCTTCCAGAAATCATTATTTATATTTATTTTCTCTGTGCTCGATTGTGTCCCGTATTCATATTCGATTTGTGACTTCGTCCGTGATTTCAGCGCTTGTCGTGCTTAATTTATGTCTTTTGTGGTGAGACGACGCCTGTCGTGCTTAATTTGTGTCTTCTGTAGTCGATTTATGCTCGTCGGCCGAAGCTCATCTCCAACAATGCGCTCTGTCAGTCGAAGTTCGTCTATTATTACAAGCTCGTCTCCCACTCCATGTGCTATCGGTCCAACCTCGTCTTCGACTCCATGAGCTATCGGTCCAACCTCATCTCCAACTCTGCGCGCCGTGTACAACGAGTTCGTGGCGGCGGCAACTGGAGTCCTTGAAGCAAAGGAGCAGTCAATTCGGGGACGGATGCGGCGCTCGAGGCTACTAATTAAACCGAGAAAAAAAAAATATTTAAAAATAATATATATTACCAAAAAAACTAATTTTTATAACTGGGCGGGTGAATTTTCTACTTTATATTATTACCAAATGCTTCTCATTTTTTTTCCCTTCCAAGTTTCTTTCAGAGAAAATATTCGGGTTTTTGAAGTGCGAACCTCATCCAAAAACCTTCGTTGTAAATTTATTTTTATTTGAGTCCACTTATCATAATAACGGATGTAAGAAGTTAAAATACTTTTGAATTATTAAAAGGTATATTACACATGAAAAATGTTATCTTTTGTAGTTTGAAACGTGACTGATACACATTGCGCGTGCGTGCCGCACTAATCAGAATCTCTTTTTCGATCTAAACACAATGGATTGGAATCTCGTTGACCTAGTTGTGAACTTAACCTCAAAATTTCCTAATCTTGCTAGAGATAACAAAAGCGTGTAGGTTTGTTTGGATGAATTTCTAATTTGAAATTAAGAAATTAATTAATTTTGTTAATTTTGAAGAATTAATAGAATTATTGGAAATGTCCAATTCGGATGTTTGGACAAATGTTTTCTAGATAAAATTTAAAATTAATTAATTCCTTTATTTTTGAAAAAATATATTAAATTTGATGCAAAATACTAAAAAATTATAAATATAATTTATAAACATGAAATATATATTATTTTTTAAAAATATTATTTATAAGTAAACAAAATAATATGGTATATAAATATTAGAAACTGGTAAGTTAATTAACAATTAATATAAATTTAAAAATGATCCAAAGATAAAGGATTATTTAATATATTTTTCCTTGTTAAATAGTTTAATAAACGTATATATATATATATATATATATATATAATATATATAATTTGGTACAAAATATAAAAAAATATAAATATAATTTACAAACACAAAATATATACTTTTAAAAAATTAATTCTTTATAAGTAAATAGAATAATATAGCATATTAATATTAGAAAATGGTAAGTTAATTTTAAAATTAATATAAATTTAAAAATGATTTAAAAATAAAGAATTCTATAATTATAATATAATTAATTAGGATTTATTTAATTTTTTGTTAAAGAATTTGATAAACATAAAATACATATATTTTTTGGAAACATGATTTATTATTTCAATAATTAATATTGATGATATAATGAACTCTCGACTCGATTCAGTTATGATCCACCTAAAACTGCTTAGCCACGGAGTTATTTTTTTCTCGACCTAAAATCAAATCTAAAAAGAATATACTCTTAAGAAGATAATCGAATTTCAGGAGATAATCATGTCAAATATCTTCAAGAATAAAGATATTATTTCTAATAAGCAAAATCTATTAAGGTATAAATATATGGTATCTTTACCTTTTTTACACAATATAACATACTCTCAATATCTGAATTATATGATTATTTTTTCCTTTAATTTTATTATTATTATTATTTCTCAATGAATAATATTGACTTAAGCATCGGAAGAATCATCGATCCTGACGATTCCTCTTACAGTGTATTTGTCTTGCAAGTCTCGCGGCGAGAATCGGCCTAATCAATCTGATCTTAAGAGATTCTATCAACAAATATAATTATTAAAATGATCTATAAATAGATAATCATATAATTAAGATTTATTTATTATATTTTAACTAATAAGTTAAATAATTTGATATACTTAAAAATTATAATTTTTTTAAAAAATTTATTTTTAGTTAAATAAGAAATTACAAAATTTTAAAATTAAAATAGGTAAATTAATTTAAAAATGGAAAAATTGTGACAAACTTCTATTGGCCTTCCGGGCCAAATCCGTGGGCGTTTCTGCCCCCGCAACCGCCAAACTAGGACGCCGTAGTGGAAGTACAGTCACGTAACGCCTGTATTCGAAACAAGTAAAGTAGGACATATCCTCTTTCATTTTTCGTAGGACAAAATCTCAGTCGTTAAAAAAATAAACACCGATCTTAAGTTTGATTTAGCGGATGGGATCTTGTTGTATATTTGCAGTGGGAGCGTCTCTGCCCGGCAAGTAGCTGACGTGTCGTTCAGCGTCGCTGTTACAGCGGGCATCTACCAACCGCGATCGTCCTTTTTGCCGCACGAAATCAGCATGATCTCGATTCGTCTGGGGCCCACGAAGGTGACGTGTTGCCAGATCAGGGCGACATTGACAGGTATGCTCTCGGTGTTGCCTTTTTTTTAATGGTTAAATTAAATAACAGTGATTATTATTCAGGCAAATAAAGAGCAAAAAAAAAGGTGAAACTAAAGGTCACCCAACCTCTCCTGAAGCACACCATACCAATCTCTAAATTAAAACGCTGAGTGCCGTTTGGATCGATTTCGATTTCATAAGTCGTAAAATTAAAAAAATTGAGTGATTTCGAAAAATTAAAAAAATTAAAATTTTTTGATAATTTTAATATTTGGATAGGTATTTATTATATAAAATTAAAAATTATTGTATTCATAAATTTTAAATTTTCGTTATTTGATTGATAAATAAAATTAATTAATTTTATTAATTTGTTAAATTTTTATATTTAATTGACGTGCATCGGTGTTCCGCCTCCGCCTTCATTAGCAATCTTGGGCTTTCGTCGGATCCCTTCCTCGACTGTCAATCGACGGCCTACGGCTACCTCAGTTCCCGCATCTCTTTCAGCCGCAACGTTTCCAATGACACCAACCTTCTTAACAACCTCACCGCGAAGCCTGACAACCCCGATCCCCTTGATTTTGAGTTTCGCCTCGATGACCCCATCACAATGCTTCCCGCCAACCAGCTTTTCTCCATTGGCAAGCTCGTCTCGCTCCACACAACGGCCGTCCGTTCCTCGCCTTCTCTGCTTGAGGAGCCCAAAGCTGAGATCACGGTGGGGCGAGGCCAACGCATTGTCCGCAAAAGCCCCCCGGGTGTTCAAGCCGGTGGAGCGAGTCTCTCAGCCTGAGAAAGCTCCAGAGCTCCAAGTCGGAACAACAGAAACCGTCGTCTTTGTCGTCGAAGAACCCTAATCCTAGATCGAGATTGCTAAACCAACTCCTTCACTGTAGCACTAGATCGCCGGCGAACAACTCCTTGCTCAACCTTCCACTCCTCCTCGACTCAGATCCTAAATCCGTCTCACTGTCGTCGTTCTGCCTTCCCTTCTCTTCCTTATCATCCGCCGGTGTAGATCACGAGGAGCTTCCTCGCCTCTCCCTCGATTCTGAGAAGCCCGGCCTGCCACCGATCCAGTTTGTTCGGAACCCGTCAAAGGTTAAAGTTTCGCGACTAGTGCGTCAGGTGTCGGCTCATCACAGAAGGCACAAATCGAGCTCTACATTATAGTGCTCGATCACTGACGGAAGACAAGGATAGGTGCAGTCGAATATAATGACGAGTTTCTCGGTGCGATCGAACACGAAGACGAGGGAGTCACTGGAAAAGCTTGGGAATTCGCTGTAAAAGTTACGGGAAAGTATTTGAAAATCAGTGGTGGGACCCATATTAATTCCGAGGAGAATTGGCATCTTTTCCGTCTAAATTCAGGAAATTCAAAATCCAAATCGGAGTCCATTGAAAATCAGCCGATTTCTTTGATTTCGAAATATAAAATTAAACCAAACACAGGAGGAAATTAACTCTTAATTACTTTCATTCCCTTGATTTCAGATTTCAGAAATAGAATAAACGGACCCTAAAATCCATCGGGAATTTTTCTTGCTTTTTTTTTTTTTGGATAAAAATGAGATCAGTGCTTCGGGACACCGAAATCCGCCACTCGACGACGACGACAAGGCGCCGACTCGGACCCGAAGAGCTCACCTCCCGTTCTCCACTAAAAATCCTATAAAATAGCGTCTCCCCAATGTTCCTTCTTCGGATCCATCGACCCCCGGCCTTCGCCCTTTGCCCTCTTCCTCCTTCTCCCAATCAGCTCAAGTTCCGGCCTTTGCTTGCGATCTCCAAGAGAAGGTCGGTGTTGGGAGCAATGGCGGCGGCGGCGCTCAGCACGGCGGCGGACAAGCCCAGGTTGCTCTTCAGGCAGCTTTTCGAGAAGGAGTCCTCCACATACACCTACTTGCTCGCCGATGTCGGACACCCCGAGAAGCCCGCCCTGGTAGTAACCTAATTTTCGATTGGTTTGCGGTTTCTTTTTTCTTTTTTTTTTGCCTTGAGAAAAGCCTTCCTCGGTTTCAAGAAGAGGACTTTAATGTGTTCCTGCTCTCCAATTCATTTTCGTTATTTCCCTCCTCTTTGAATTTAGGAACTGTAAAAGAATGCTTTTTTCTCCTGGGAGGACCAAAAATTAAGTAATTAAGTTTCGTTGGGAGTGACTTCGCGTGTAACTCATCCATTCCTCAGGAATGGAAGTAAATTATTGTATAAAAAGTTTGTCTGATGTAAAGATTTATTACCTTTGCACTTTGTAGATCCTTTTCTAAGCTAGAAGCTTTTGGTTTCGTGAAATTTTTTGTGAAATTCACCTTAAAAGTTTTTGACTATTATCTAGTTTAATTCCGCTTGCTGCAGAGCACCCTTTTGCTTGACGCGAGAATTCTGAAAAGAAATTGATTATTATCTTGGGAATTTTTTACATAATGCTTCCATCATATTTGGCTTCCATTGGGAACATCCAGAATTTATGATTCAGTTATTTTACACTCTAAATCCTCTCTGAATTCTGTGAGTTGTAAAATATTTGTTTGAGCTTGTTTCTATCTTTCTTTAAGTGTTATGCTTATCTGTTCCTAATGGGTGATTCTGCTATAGTTGCTTGATCCAGTAGACAGGGCAGTAGATAGAGATCTTTCTCTTGTGAAAGATTTGGGATTGAAGCTGATTTATGCTATGAATACTCACGTCCATGCTGATCATGTCACTGGAACAGGTTTGATAAAGGTCAGTGACATCTTCCGCTAGCCCACTTGGCACACACTAGTTTACCAACTGGATTGTTTGGAACATAAATTACAAGTTCCCTAATTTTCAAACTCGAATTACACTCCCTAATTTTCTATTTCTCATTTCACTTCTGCTTCCCTTTTAGTGGGATTTGTGTATAGTTTATATGGCGTGCTAATGACAACTCTTGCAGAGTAAGATGCCAGGTGTGAAGTCTGTTATTTCTAGGGCAAGTAATGCAAAAGCAGATCTTCATGTTGATCCTGGTGACAAAATATATTTTGGAAATCTTTTTCTGGAGGTGCGATAATTCAGCCAGAATTTATTCTTATTACTTAAAAGATAAAAAACTTTATTTAGATGTCCAATCACTTAACAGAAAATCTGAAGGTCAACTTTCATGTTTCTTGCATTGGCATTTTTTTCTTTTGTTCTCTTATGAATGTCTGTGACAATTATAGGTAAGACCGACTCCTGGTCATACATTGGGCTGTGTTACATATGTAACAGGTGAAGGACCTGATCAGCCAAATCCAAGGCTGGCTTTCACTGGTGACACTTTGCTGATAAGGGGCTGTGGAAGAACAGATTTTCAGGTTAGATCTTTGACATAGTGTAGATGATCATATATGAAGTCTGTGACCCTTTCTTTATTCACCATTTGATTTTTGGCAAACATTGACAAGCTAATTATTGATTTGAGAAATATAATGAATATGGAATGAGTGACCTCTCAAATCCATCTATGTTACATTTCTGTTACTTCAATATATTAGGTGACTTTCTCATTCTGCACTAGTTACCTCATATCATGCATCTTAACCGGGGGCTGAGAAGAAGAAATTCAATGACTCTGGTGGAAGTATCTAAACTGGGGCTGTATTCAATAGAAGCTAATTTTACAAGTACTATTGTCAGACCTTTCAAACAGATTGTTTCTTCCTGACAAGTGGTTGGTTTCCAAAGGTTTATCTATGTATTTTTATATCCATTTAGTGGTTGAATGCTTGGCATTCAGAACTATCAAAAGGGATTGGATTCATGTCATTGAAAATCATCAAACTTTAGCATAACTTAGTTATGCATCAACCTAATCCTACAGTAACCTCTTACATCCAAACAACCTGTTAATTTTTCAGAACTCTTTTGACAGCAATTATTTCCACAAATATTGAAGAAAATCCCTATATTTTCGCTTGTGTTTCCCTTTGTAACTTCCATACCCATATCACCTATTGTGTTCAATCTTCTTTGCAAGATGATTATGGTTTATACTTGTGTAAAATTAGAAATGTAGGAATGTGGAGGTGCATACTCAAAAGGACATGTAAGAGTGTTTGATATGCCTATACAAGTCCGGTAAGCTGAAGAAAGTATATTTAGCTTACTTGGCATTGTTGCTTGCTCCTGAAATTGGCAGTTCATTTGTTATTTCTGGTCATTCTGAATACAGACCTTTGTTATTCATTTCATGCAAAGGAAAAGAAATAGGTCTTGTTTCCTATTTTGCATGCTGATCAATTCTGTCTCTTCCACAAAATGCTAAATTAGCATTGTTCATGTCACAGGGAGGAAGTTCACATCAGCTCTACCAATCAGTGCATTCTCAGGCATGTAACTAAGATTTCTAAGAATAACAGAATGGCAAATCTACCTTAAAAAATAACTCTTGCTTCCACATGCTTCAGATTTTCACGTTGCCAAAGGATACACTGGTTTACCCTGCTCATGACTACAAAGGCTTCACGGCAAGCAACATCTTAGTTCATAAGCAAATTTGATGTTTTTATGCCAGTTTTGAATATTTTTTTATTCTTTGTTCAGGTTAGCACAGTTGGAGAGGAGATACTCTACAATCCTAGACTGTCCAAGAACGAGGTAAATTCTTTTGCAGGTGTTCTTTTATAGTTCAAGGCAATGATTTGTATGCAGATCATTAACTTAAATTTCTGCCTATGATAACTTAGAACATTTCAGAAATGAGAAACTATAGCGCTAGACTAAGCTGCAATCATTTTTCACTCACCTTTCTGACTAAATTATATTTGTGATTTGCTCCCCAGGAAACATTCAAGAGTATTATGGAGAGTAAGCGCCATTTATATTTTCTCTATTTGCAATTTGATATTTTGGACCCAACATTTTTCTCTAGCAATATATTGATGTTCCTGTGGTTCTCATCTCCAGATCTTAACTTGGCATACCCAAAAATGCTCAATGTAGCTGTCCCAGCGAACCTGGTCTGCGGTATCCAAGATAGGCCAGCAAATGCCTGAGCATTGTAGCAGTCAAGGGCATACGTTCCAAAATGGGAGGTTGCTTTGTTTTTCATCGTTTGGAGGCAGTATGATTTGCAATGTAATAAGCCCTGTTGTAGTGCTGCTATGACATTTGTAATGTAATTTAGGAAATAAATTGGCGCTAGTCCTGTCATTTGTAAGCTAGGTGTGAATATCAATTGAACAGGAAAAACGTTTGCTTCTTTACGGAAATAAGAAAAAGAAGAAGAAATAGTTTGCTTGAAAAATAGATTGAGCCAACTCCTCCTGTTCTTCCTGAAAAAACAGGTTTTGCTGAGAGAAGTTGAATATGTATAATGGATTCAGAACAAAAATAATAGTAATTAAACATGTGCAATAATTTTCTGAAATTTTAATAGATATTGTGGAAAATGAAACTCACATTTCATTTTTTTTGGATAAAAAAATTGAAACGAGAATTTCATTTTTCACATTTGTAAAACATACGGTGGATTTTGCCTCCATGCCATTACCTGCACTACTGCTCCAGTTTTTACGAATCTTAAAGCACATTGAATGGATGTGATCATCAAGTACCCCGCTTCTCAAACATACCAACACCGCCAGCTCAGCGAGTCGCTTTTTGGGTCGGCATTTCAGTCCTTCTACGGCTGTTGGAATAAGATCGGCATCGGGTTGGAACAAGGAGTCGCGGATCGTGCGATACGACCCTCGACGAAGAAGTTCCCGGGCGAGAGGGGCGAGAAGAAGATGAGCGAGGACGGCGGGAAGAACCGGGGAGTGGTCGCTGGCGAGTACCAGCCGCAGCACCACCACCACCAGCAACACCAGTACGGCACGTTCGAGGGCGTCCCCGACTACTCCCAGCCGGCGATCGGGTTCCCCCGCCCGGTTCAGCCGCCGGGAGCGACTTCCTACCCGCCATCCGCTCCGTATCCGCCTTCTGCCTACTATTCCCATGGGTACCAAACCATTCCTGGTGAGTTTATGCCCTTCCGATGTCTGGTGCTTTGATACCTGATCGTATTTTAAAATTGGAATCTTTCTTGCGATGCGATCGATTTTTGGAGTTTTTTTTTGGCGTAATTTCATCCAAAATTCGAGTTTTTGTGAGGTGTTGGATCTCAGCATTTCTGATTGTAATTTTCTACTTAGCGATCTAAGGCACTGTTAGCAGTTCTGGTGTTTTCTCTTTGGGGGCTCTGAGATTAGGGATCTGGGGTTTTGTTGCTAGAATGTGATGTTGGAGGAGAATCTATGGAAGGGTTCAAATTCTTGTGTTATGATTATTTTGATCAAACCTGTAAAAGTGTGAAAGAATTCATGTTAGCTGTGATTTTATCCAAGATTGTGATCATCTGTATGGCATTTTAGCCTAGGTTTGTTGGTTGTGAAAATTCATATAGTGTGGAATCCAAGAAATCATGCAGATGTTAATCAGAGCTTTCCGTTTGATTTTATTGTTCGACTTATGTTTTAATTTTGCTCAGCTTTGACAAATTAGGTTGCTAGTGTTTATAAATGTTTCTTGTCTGCCTGATTCGAGTGCAATTAACAATGGTGGAACAGCAATCAAGTTCGCTCTCTGGAGACCCGATAATAAATAGACCAACAAGTTCCCATATGAAGCAAATCAAAAGTGATTTCGAACTTCATGGCCTGTATCCCGACACCATCTTCAGTAATTTATTTGGCAATGTTTTAAGTCAAATGTTCTACAGTTGCGTGTTAACTTCTTACTTCTCTACTAGTCCACCTTATTTCCTGTGCAAGACCACCCTATTGTTGTTTGCTTCTCTTTTGATCTATCTCATTTGCTGGATGTTCTGTCTTTGATTACTTTCTAAAAGCTTTTTCTTTTGGCACATCGCCAAAAGTCATGATGATTTGACCACATTCCTTGCTAATAGTTAGGATGTGGTGCGTCTTTCTTTTCCACATTCAAGAAAAATACTGTGAAATTCTTGAAATACATCTGAGTTTTACGTAGCGGCTTGAATATCTATTATGTCTCCCTTACTTGTAGACTAGCATTTGATGCAGGTTGTTTTGTCCACGGTATTACAGTTTAGAAGAAAATAATATCTTTTTGTGCCCAAACAAATACATATGACACTTATACCTTTTCCTTATTTTGTTTCTGTGGTGTTCAAGGTTATGCAGTTGCAGAAGGAAGACCATTAAGAATGCCAAGGCTTCCCTGTTGTGGCTTGGGAATTGGCTGGTTTCTGTAAGCATGTCCTTGGTTTTCTCCTCCTTGTTTGATCATTTTATCATTCCTCATATACCATAGTTAACTATTTATTTGGCTATACATTAATGAATGGAGCTAATTGCAATACCTCTATTTTTTTGGAAGGTTTATTATTGGCTTTTTTCTTGCTGCCATTCCCTGGTATGTTGGAGCCTTCATTCTACTTTGTGTCAGAGTAGATTATAGAGAAAAGCCAGGGTTTACTGCATGCACACTCGCAGTAAGTGAAAGCATTCAAAGCTTCTAATTTTATTTCCTCTTTAAACCTATATAGTCTCATCTTTATGTGTTCTATTATATTAATTTCACTAATTATGTTGACATCTTAGATGGTACAGTTTTGTTCTTCAAGTTGTTTGTACATGGAGTCATGGACCAAATCTTAGCTATCAACTTATCTTTTGGTTCCATCTTACTAATGATATGGTGCTTTTGAATCCCATGGATCAAGCATAATGGTGACTAGCTAACTGCTGCTCAGTGAACTTCATGATATAAAACAAAAAGGGCATCAATGGTGTTTGTATCCTTAGCCATGATCAATTTTAGTTGAACTTAGACTGTAGTATGATCTACATTTATCTTCGGTTCCCCTCCTTGTCCACCAAATGCCAATATAGAGTAACAAATGTTTTTGAAATCGACTTCTTTAATTCCCATCATTGTGTATTTTCACATAAGCTTCGTGAATTCATTTTATTTTGTCAAATATTACTCACGGGAGGTTTTATATGGGATAATAAATGAGCCAAACTTGAATGAACTGGGCTTAGTTGTCAGGAGCTCCACATGACATACCTAGCTACTGTCATCGCTATTCAGTCTCCCTGATATTTGAAATGTTGCCTTAAATCATTTCAAGTTGTGCATATGTGCTTGGTCTATGCATGGAACTGAATGACCAACAAAGGACTTTGAATATCATGAATTTCATATAGAAGCAAAATTCACTGCCCTTCAGCATCTCATGATCATAAAAAAGAGAGAAGAAAAGACAAAATCATCGTATTATCAGTGTATACTATAAACCAGTGTGCTGCCTCCTAGCCCAAATGAAAAACACGGGACAAGTTTCTGTGGGACGAGGTGCACGGGACAATGAAGGATAATTTGTTCTCAAATGGTCTACTCCCATCACGATCTCATGTTTTTCATCGTAATTTACTTAATTGTGTTTAAATGTTAACTCATCTAGATGCAATCACTTGAAAGAATGATTTTTTGTCAGAAACAACTATTTTCCCCACTGACATTTGGTTTCTTTTGAGCAGGCTGTTCTTGCTTCAATTGCTATCCTTCTGGGAGTAACCAAGGGTGTTGACGTCTGGTGATTTATGGCCAAAACTTTTGCTAGACTTTGATGTATACATGCTCTGTGAAATCCGAAAAACAGTTGAAAGTTATTATTCTATGTGTGAGAATAAAATTCTGCATATTTCTTATTATTGTGGCAACAATCAATAGCAAGCCATGTACCATCAGACTGATATAGTTTCCAATGCATCTCTGTATCGAAATCCCTTTTAGGTTAATTATTATAAAGTCCCTCAAATATGCCAATATTACGTGTAAGTCCCCAAAATCTTGTAATTACATGCAAGTCCTAAAAAATTCAGCTCGCCTGTGGTGGTGAAGGTACCTTTAAATACTCCGCGCGTCTTTTCTTTAGGCCTTTTCGTTTGCATGCATTTACAAACCCAAATTTGATATCACTCAGTTTCGCGATTTTGAGGTATTTTTATTGTTTGAGCTTTCCGTGTTGAATATCAAATTCGGTAAAGAAACATAGAACTTTTGCTGTTCGATTAAATGTCAAATATGGGAATTCAATGCGCGTATAAATTATCAGACTCTTTGCATGTCGAAACAAAGAAATTCTTTCATGAAAGGACATGGATATACAAAGGAAATATAACATGCACTATAATCTCTTCTAATTAAACTAACCTAAGAGATTTAAAAATAAGAGTCAATCACATATAAATTTTTTAAATCTTTTTTAATTGTATATTCTCCTTCTAAATTTAAAAAATTACATATAAGTTTTTGAAATCTTGTCATATTGCAAAAATTTTTTCAAACATAAATTTATCATTAAAATCAGAAATATTCTGAGTATATATACTGCCTAACATTATTTAAACTGAAATAAAATAATAATAATACCCTAATTTAATTAGATAAAGTGTTGGCGATTCAATTATTATTGTAGAAAATTCTCTCTCGTCCAATTCACATATTTATCTTGGATTAAATTTTAATATGAAATGTAAAATAACTATTTTTTTCTTGACTTGATTTAAACCCATTTTTTATTTATCTGAGATTAAATTTAAATTCAAAATGTAAAATAATAATTTTATATTTAGTTTGGTTTAAATCTATTTTGGCCCGATCTTGACTAAAACTAGGATTCAACATAAGTGATGTAGAACAATTACATTCTTTTTACAGTAAAATTAGATATTCAATCCAAGTTGAATTCCAATTCCAATTAAGATATGTTAAGATTCGTACAGTTACAGTCCAAATGTTATATCTCCTAAGATATTTATCTCAATTCAACAAATAACCATCCATTGGAAAGCTGAGATCGATTCCTACAATTCTCTTATTTATTATTTTAGATAATTTAGATTTTATATTGGTCAAAATTAGGATTTATTTATCAGTCCAAATCAATAATAATCCTAGCCCAATAAAGAATAAGATTTAGATATATTTATTTAAGATATGTTAAGTAGAACTCTTAGTGGAGTCTAAGTTCTATTTTTAGTCTACATCAAGTAGGATTCTAAATTTATTAGAGAGCTATATATACAGTCCAAGGTTATAATAAAAAAAAAAATTTCCTATCAATACTATTATCTTATTTTGTGTTTGTTCCCTTTCTATCGTAGTGAGAAAATGGTAATCTTTTCCTTATCTCTTGTACTCTCCCTTGTTGCATCAAGTAGATCTATTGTGGTGAGAAAACAGTGATTTTCTTTCCATCGCTCGTGCCCTCTCTTGTTGTTTCAAGAGGATTTATTATTGTGAGAAAACAATTATCTTCTCCCTATCTTTCGTGTTTTCTCTCCCACTACATCAATAAGTCAGATTTAAAGTCATATATGAACCAAATTTAAAACATATTTTTACTCATGTTCTCCATTATACTAATTTACAATTGATCAGAGATATATTTTTTTTATTTCAGTATATATATTTATTAAATATTCTTGATTTTAATAATAAATTTATATTCGAGGAGATTTTTGTAATATATTTAATAACCCAAAAAATTTGAGAAATTATATGTAATTTTTAAAATTTAGAAAAAAATACAAATATTTTACTAAATTTTAAAAAAATTATACGCGATTGAACTTTAAAATAAATAATTATATAGGCAATTACGAATATATCCAATGACTCCAACGGCCCCTGTCCCCAAAGTTCATGCAAGCACAGTCCTGGATTGATGCGGTACCGATATCATTGGTTGCGCGAATCTCAAAGCGTGTTTTCAATGGTCATGCTTCTGCCAGCGAAACAGATAGATCAGTTGAAAAGCGGACCCCACTATGCAAACCGCCTCACGCGCGCCACCGGCCCACCAAGCTGAGTTCACCACTAAGTTCGCGCTAACCCTCCGCTCCACCTACGGACCCTCCGCCTTGTTCTTCCTCGTCAAATTCTCAATTCGATCGTTGATCTCATACTCGGATCGCAAGATCGAGTTTCAATTCCTGAATCCAAGGGTCCTTCCAATGGCGCAAGATCCCTCCAATCCCGAACAGGTCTGCAGATCTTCGATTTTCTTGTTTCTTGATAGAGATTCAGTGAAGTTTGGGGATCATTTGATGTTTGTTCTCAGGTGGTTCTCGGAGAGGAGATCAACCATGTGCGTCTGATCATTCTCAATCGGCCTCGGCAGCTCAATGTCATATCATCCGAAGTCGTAAGTTTCAATTTAAGCGAAAAAGATGAGAATGTTTTGCTTCAATTTTTCTTATTGGGGTTTGCTGAATGGATGGCAGGTTTCATTGCTGGCTAGGTTTCTTGAAAAATGGGAAAAGGATGATGATGCTCGGCTGGTTATCATCAAGGTATTTTATAGTTTGTGCTCAAGATTCAAGAAGAGGTAGTTTCTCCAATGATTCAGTAGTTTGTTGTTGTGTTATCTTTTTAGGGTGCTGGGCGTGCTTTCTCTGCTGGGGGTGATCTCAAGATGTTCTATGCAGGGAGATCAGGTTTGGATGGAGTGCATTTTAGCTCTGTTTGTCTATATGGGTTTGTTTGGTCAAAATTCAAAAGGGTTGCTTTTCTTTTTGCTTGTAGATGATTCATGTGTTGAAGTTGTGTATAGGATGTACTGGCTCTGCTACCACATTCACACCTACAAGAAGATGATGGTAGTGCTCTGGAGCTCCGTGCAAGTTTGAGGTGGAAAAGATGGTAATTTTGGGTTTTACTCTGTTTTTTAACAGGTTGCTCTGGTCAATGGGATTGTCATGGGTGGAGGTGGAGCTATGGTTGCCCCGTTGAAGCTTGCTGTTGTCACCGAGAAGGCGGTGGGTCTTTAGAGTTCTTTGTTCCAAATTAAGCTTTCAGGAGGGATTTAGTGGAAATACTAACTAGATTTGTTCTCACTGGTAGTTTCATGTCATTTTGTTTGTTATCCTTTTTGTATCGAGTCTCAGAAACCAGGCCTATCTCAATTGATGCATATGCAAATTTGATTAAGATACTTTTTGGGTTTATAGGTTTTTGCTGTGCCTGAAGCAAGCATAGGGCTTCATACTGATTGCAGCGTTTCCTACATTCTTTCACATCTCCCTGGACATTTGGGTAAGTATAAAGCTAATTAATGGGAATATGCATGAGCAGATATTTTCTGTGTTAGATGAGAGAAGGATATATTTGCCTCTTTGCTTGATTTCTCGTGAGCTGATTTCATTTTAACACTATATTAGATTCCAAAATGCAAAACATCGTAATGTTGTCCGCTTAATCTATCATAGCTTTTAAATATTATGAAAAAGAATCGATAGTCAACTAGTTTGATAAACATTAGCAATAAAAAGAATTGGAGTGCATATGACTGCTAATTACTCTGGGTAATATTACAGGAGAATACTTGGCATTAACTGGTGCTAGATTGAATGGAAAGGAAATGATTGCCATTGGATTAGCAACACATTTTGTGCCATCCGAGGTAAATTTTGTATTTTGATATCTATTCTCCTTTGTCAGGACATCTAGTTTAAGCCATAGGAAACTAGAGTGTTTCTACCAAAAAAGGCAGCAATGTGCATTGTGTAGGCTATAATTCTTAAACACATCTCATATGATTTGCCTCTATTATCACATTAACATCGCTTAGCCAATATTCTTTCATTACTACTCTAACTTGGCCTATCTTCTTTGCAAACATCCTTAAACATCTTGCAGACCACTTGGCACTCGTATCTTTGACGACAATGAGCCAACATAGATTTGGACCACATAAAGTTTCTTCATTACTAATAACATCCAAACAGATATAGTATTCATTGTGTTCTATATCAACTGGGCCAGTCCTTCAACGATTAAAATCCATGGTTTCACATACAACTCTACATTTCATCTATGTGGCAGAAACTGGAAGATCTTGAGAAGCGCTTACTGAGTTTGAATTCTGGTGATGAGACTGCAGTCAAAGCTGTAATCGAGGAATTCTCTTCTGATGTACAACCTGATGCAGAGAGCATCTTAAATAAGTACATAATTTGAAAGAATAACCACAATGAAGACTAAATTTTGATATTATCATGAACTGAGCTTCTTTTTGCCTTTTCTGCAGGCTCTCAACAATCAACAAGTGTTTTAGCCTGGAATCTGTTGAAGAAATCATAAAGTTGTTTGTGAGTTCCTTGTTGATATATGTTGAACTTCAGGCATTGTTATCTTTAGCAAAAATTTTTTTAGCCAAATTCAATGACTGAACGTAAGCTGCTACCATTCCAGTCTTGATCAATAATACAAGATTGAATTAATCTCTTACCAATTAGTTAATATTCTTGAGTGCTAAATCTTATATACTCTCAAGAAAAATGAGATTTAACATTGATATCCTTGCCAATAACAAGTAAAAAGTGGAGTTCCACAGAAGGGGTCTGACGTCAAAGTGCATCCACTTTATGAACTTTAAAATACCTCCTTTTTATTCTAAAATCAACTGGCTTGGATGCATGAACTTGCTTATTGAATTTCCATACTTTGATGTATGGGCTTTTGGATCATCAGTTAGAGGTATCTTTAGTAGAATATTATGTATTATTCTGCTCTATAGCAGTGATAGATTGTATTGGAAAGGTTGTATTTTATGGTGTGGAAGATCTAATAAAATTCTCTCTCAATAAAATGAACTGCAAATATTTCACTTTGCAGGAAGCTGAAGCAAGCACAGAGGGAAATGAATGGATAAAGCCAGTGCTCAAAGGACTAAAGAGATCATCTCCAACTGGATTGAAGATCACTCTGAGATCGGTAATAACTCCTTATGACTAAATCGGTTATTTAAGACTTGCAAAATAATCTAGGAGACAACACCAACATGGAGTTAAAAATTGAGGCCCAACTTGATATTGAGGGAATGATAATCATATTCATTATATTTACATGCTTTTATAAAATTATTGCTTGTAAAGACTTCCTGCTGGATAGAATATTATGTTCAATTCCTATGTGACACACTTTTTTCTAATTTATATCAGTCAATACTTTTTTGGATTAAACAATGATCCGCCAAATTTTGGAGAAAACCTCTCTACCAAAAGCATTTGGAGAAAACCTTGAAGTCCAAGGCAACAAAATTGAATTTATTGTATACACATGTATGACACAGCAGCAAGTAAGATTGTCTGGAGCATAGATGGACAATCCTTACAAATAGGCTTATGCATGCACATCATTGTCTTCAAGTAAGAATTTTCCAAAGAACTAAACAAGATAATTTATACTCACCTTCATTCTTCTCCCTTTTAGATTCGAGAAGGAAGGAAGCAAACTTTGTCCGAATGTCTTAAGAAAGAGTTCAGACTCACTATGAACCTGCTAAGATCAGTTATATCTGGGGATGTATATGAGGTATGGTCGAGTATTATCACTATTTTCGCTGAAAGCCTGTGCATGTGCAATAATTCTTTCTGAACGATTTGTTTTGCTAGGGAATCCGAGCTCTCAGCATCAATAAAGATAATTCCCCCAAGGTACTCCAACTTATGATGAACTCATTTAATTCCATGTACCTTCCATGCATAAGTGCATCTGTCTAACAATCGTGCATGCAGTGGAACCCTGCTACTCTTGAAGAAGTAAGCAATGAGAAAGTGGATCTTGTTTTCGAGCCTTTTAAAGCTGTATTCGAACTCCAAATACCACCTGAGGGAGAAGCATTCAGGTAATACCGTTTACTTATTTATTTACTTATATTGGAGAAATGAGCTTTGACCCTTTTTACCTATCTCGAGTATTTTTTTTCTTTTCTGTTTTTGATTTCCTGCTTTTGAACTTTATCAGATGGAGTGGGAAGTTTGAGAACTCTGTTTTCCCAGGCCTGAAAGGAAAGCAATAAGCCTTTTTCAGAGGACCAGTCACAAATGTATCAGAAATAGAAGCTTCAGCAGCATCTTGATCTCTTTTTTCTAAAAAAAAAAAAATCAGTACGTTTTACCACTTACATTATATTAAGCATCACGTTTGATTGCTCCAATTTGTACCCACAGAGGAAAACTACTGAATCTGCTGCTTCCCTTTGTGCATGCTATCATTTCCTTAAAAATTTTATCCATTTCAGGATCCTATTGTGGGCAAAATTAAATTCTAGTTCTGGAAACCAAAAATTTTAAAAGGAGATGACGGCATATTTCACGCAATTTCACTACAAAAAATCGTTTAGATTTACAAAACCATTAGCACATTATTTTTATGAGGCAATCGTTTGGCAGAGTAACATATATTTACAGCTGAATCTCAAATCAGCTGACTAGTAAAATTTCCATGCTGAGCAAAGAAAGCACAAAGGCTGACTAGTAAACACCCTGGAAAGACAATCGATCTCTAAGCGTATCGAAAATTGATGTGGCAGCAGCATTCTGTGGTAGAGTAAATTTTAGGCGTCCAAATAATTCACTATCCTTAGACTGAGATGCAGCATCAGCAGCTTCCTTGTCCATGCCAATTCGTGCATATGCCTGTTCATATGGGATAAAGATGTAATAACACAAAATAAAAAGAAAAAATAAATAATAGAAACTTCAAATCAAAACTCTGCTGAATCAAATGGTAGCTCCACCGTTACGGATCAAAACAGAGTTTCACGTTAAAAATTCAAATAAAAAGAATTAAGTTTGGCTTACATCCGATCTTTCCCTAGGGTCTGTTAGCTTTGGAATATACTTGACAGCTTCAGCTTTCTCACCTGCATCAATGCATGCTTCTACAAAGGGTTTATAACCTGTATGTGAAAGAATAATACAGTGAATGGGTGACAATAATATTTGCAACTAGAGGTGAATTTCAAGTGAATGGGTAAATGAAGCCAAAAATGCATTAGCCAGGAACCAAAAAGGCACAACTCAGTTGTAGCTACAAGTTTTGTTCCATTTTTTGAGAACATCTACAAGTTTTGTTTCTAGTCACATTATTACAATTCCAGAAGTTGAGGGTCATGAAGAAAAGCCATTAATATCATGTTTCTGAAAAAAAAAAAATGAAGATAATCAAGTTCAGAGTGAAAATTATTTGCTTTGAATGGGTGGTCCTAAAGTGCATCTCAATTGTTAAAAATTGAACAAATTGAGGTACCAACCACCAGGAGGTCTCTTCTCTTTGGAGAATTTCTCCAGTGCATCCCAGTCCCTTACAGTAGCTAGTGCAAAAGCTTTTAGCCAGTACCACCTCTTATCTGAAACCTGCATAGGTAAATATTTCTGATCACTACATGGAATATAAAAGAAAGCAGATTAAACTTACAGATATGATTAGTTTGGAAAATCTTAACATACCTTGAATTCAGTTCTCACTTTCATTGCCATTCGATGGTTTCCCAATACAATACATGTTCTAATGGTATCACTAATGCTTGAATCCATGAATATTGCCTGTTTTGTCGATACCTCTATCTCATGTTGTAATCTGCAAGAAACATAAAGGTTCTAATAAGATTTTATGTGCATATGTAAATTTCTTCCAATGGAATATAGTAAATTGACTGAAAAAAGGCCAAGTTGATTTTATAAATACTATATCTACAGTGTAATCCATGACAGAAATATGATTTGCTCTTATTATATGTTGAAGCATGTGGTCTAATCATTCATCAACAAATTTCAAGAAATGATAATTTTGGGCAACATACTTAATGTGTCATTCACGAACTGTTATCAAGAATTTTCCCTTTGGCATGTGATATTTTGATTACAAGTGACTAAGAAAAGAAAAAAACAAATAGATGGAATCAATAGCCAAAAAGACGTGCAATACACATGAATAAGACACTCAATCAGCAAGACAACAGTCCTAAGAGAATTTCATCTATATGAGGTTAATCCTTAATATAATTCAGGCTATAAGATGCCTACTTCAGCAGCCAAGCATCCCTCAATAAGTTTTCTATGGCTTAACATCGGGGTCCATTGGTTTCAATAGATTTACTAATTTTACATTATCACAGAGAAAGGTATCTGCTCAGAACTATAATTCAACAAATTTACTCACAACATCTCTAATCATGATTACTCACTAATGCAATTTCATTTGTTCTATGTTGTATACTGCAACTATTCTATTTTTCAAGGATGGTTGTTGGGATTTTTCACCATTTGGTTTATGGTTGTACATGTTGATCGAATAGAAGGAAAAACCTATTCTAATTCAAAAAGGAAATGTAAATAATAGAAGGCCATGAGAACATGTTTCAGAAAAACCAACTTAGATGCTGGGTCAATAGCTTATACTAAGAGGAGACTAAAAAATATCTTGAGCATGAGCATAGCATACCTAATCCATTTCAAAATATAGCGTCTACAGACGATACTTTTTTAGTTTAACTTTACCTCAGCAACTTTGCATGCTCTTCAGAAGCCTTGGATTCAAACACATGTTCCTTAGTTTCAGCGAAAAGAGTTTGAGCTTTCTCAAGTAGTTTTATGCGGGGACCATGGAGAGGTGATCCTTTGCTTGCCATCGGATTCTTCTCAATGGCCCATGATTCTTTCAACAAGAGGAAAGCAACATCCTGCAAAACAAACTTATACAATAACACAAGTCTGCTGTTCCACAGTAAAAGTTATCCACAACCACAAGGAAACATCAAAACATGAATAATGTTTAGACACTCAGATTGGAAGTTAAATTGATGTAGGACACTCAAAGGAAGTTCAAGAATATCAAAAGAAGCTAATTCAGAAGTCAAGGGGACATGACAAATGATTTGATTCACTCTTTTATTTAAACTTAGGATTTACCTTACTTAGTACCTTTCTATGTTTAAAATTCTCTTTATTACGATGTCTTAGGTCTTATTCTCGGATTCCACCAACCCAAGACCAATTTTGGACTGAATCCTATTCAGTTTAGGACTTGGGAAGGATGAATCTTTATTTAGGATTTTATTTTCGTAGGTTAACTTATTTAGAACTTCTACCAACCCAATTAATGGGTTTAAACTGAGTTATATTCAGTTTAGGACTTGGAAAGCCAGAAACTTACTCAAATTGGATTTCTGGTATTTGTATAAATAGGCCTTTAGTCCTATGGACGGGGGACAACTTTTATTCTCAATAAAGTTCTACTTTAGTGAATTTTCTCTCTTCCTTGTGGATTCAAGGAGTTCTTAACAGAGGCAACGGTGTTTTCCTCGTCTACCACGCTTGTTGCTACGTCAAGTGGTATCAGAGCGAGGCGCTCCTTGCTTAATGTCTAACGACGACGCAACCAGCAGCAACCCTAGGGACGGTGCTCCTGTGGGTAATCACATCAGCCGTGAGTATTTTGATTCGACCATGGAGGCAATCCAAAACTCACTTGCAAGGTTGATGCTGAGGATGGATCAACTTGAAGGCCTGAATCAACCACGTCGACGGATCGATGAAGTGACTCGCGATCCAATTGGTCGAGGAAAGGCTCCGCAAGTGAATCCAAAGGGTTTACAAATCCTTGAAAATTCCAGCGATGAAGAAGTTGAAGACATCCTTCACCGACCAGTTTCTGAGCATGATAGACGTCATGATTTTCGCTTGAAGATTGATCTCCCATCTTTCAATGGCCAACTTCAGATCGAAGATTTTCTCGATTGGCTTGCTGAAGTGGAACGGTTCTTCGACTACATGGAGATTCCAGATTCGAAGAAAGTGAAGCTTATTGCTTACCGACTCAAGGGGGGTGCATCAGCATGGTGGGAACGCATCCAGTTGGAAAGGACACGCCAAAATAAAGCTCCAATTCGAGCATGGACACGGATGAAGGCTCTTCTCGAAAAGCAATTCCTTCCCATAGATTATGACCAGGTACTCTTTCAGCAATATCAAAATTGTCGACAGGGTAATCGCAGTGTGAAGGCATATGCTGAGGAGTTCTATCGCCTATCAGCACGTAATAATCTAATAGAGACTGAATCTCATCAAGTGATAAGATTCATCGGTGGGCTACGCACAACCATCCAAGATAGGATTTCTTTACAACCTATTTGGACGGTTAATGAGGCTGTGAGGAATGCAACTCGTGTGGAGTCCCAATTGGAGCGACCTATCATCAGAAATCAGGTGGGGAGAACCATTGGTGAGAATTCAAAAGGAGCACAATCTATTCCTAATGGAGGTGCAGCTACACAACTTTCTCGACCTCCCACACAACTGAGTCTTGAAGCTAGACCTACAAGGCCATTAGGAAATGCCACATCAGCAAAGAACCCAAGTTCAAATCCTGATCTAAAGTGCTATCGTTGTGGAAGATTTGGACATCATTCTAATGTTTGTCCAGCACGACAACCTGTGAACTTGGCTATTGGAAGATAATTTGTTGCTGACAATTTACAGGACTCAAAGATGAGACCTAGCTTGTGGATCAAGAAACACTATGAAGATGGAAATTCGAGGAGCCTGATGTGAAAGTCCTTTAGGTAGTTCGAAATCGGATGTACATCCCAAAGCAAGAGGAAAACCTACAAAGAAGACCGTCACAATTCTTTCGCACTCGATGCACAGTAAATGGCAAGATCTGTGACATGATTATTGATGGACGAAGCAGTGAAAACATCATCTCCAAGACTATGGTTGACAAGCTTCAATTGAAGACAGAATCACATCCTTCTCCCTACAAGATCGGTTGGATTAAAAAGGTTGGTGAAACCAAGGTAAATGAACGGTGTCAAATTTGTTTTTCCATTGGAAAATTCTACAAGGATGAGGTAACCTGTGATGTTGTGGAGATGAATGCATGTCATATTCTTCTTGGCAGACCTTGGCAATTTGATAGAGATTCTACACATCGTGGGCGAGACAATCGCTACATCTTCTTCAAAGATGAAAAGAAAATTATCCTTACCCCCATTGGCGAAGAGCGTCGACCCAAAAGTTTACAAGAGGAGGGTCACTCCTTCCTGATTGTGCAAAATTTTATAAATGAGGCTAAAGAGACATCCCAAATATTTGTTGTGATTGAGAAAGGAATGGAGACAATGCCCACTGAAGCTCCAAAAGGCTTGCAACCCTTCCTAGATGAATTCAAGGAAATCATGCCCGATGATCTTCCTGATAAACTACCCCCAATGAGAGATATTCAGCACCACATTGACCTTGTTCCTGGAGCGAGTTTACCAAATCTGCCCCACTACAGAATGAGTCCAAAAGAGTCACAAATTTTACAAGACAAGGTTGAAGAGTTGATCAAAAAAGGAATGGTCAGAGTCAGCATGAGCCCATGTGCAGTTCCAGCCTTATTGACACCTAAGAAAGATGAAAGTTAGCAGATGTGTGTAGATAGTCGAGCTATCAACCAAATCACGGTAAAGTATAGATTCCCAATTCCTCGCTTAGAGGACATGTTGGACATGTTGGAAGGGTCAAAGGTGTTCTCCAAGATAGATTTGAGGAGTAGATACCATCAAATCAGAATTAGACCCGGTGATGAATGGAAAACTGCTTTCAAAACAAAAGAAGGACTTTATGAGTGGCTTGTTATGCCTTTTGGACTCTCAAATGCACCAAGTACCTTCATGCGATTGATGAATCAGGTACTCAAACCTTTCATGGGTCATTTTGTTGTTGTTTACTTTGATGATATCCTGGTGTACAGTCATAATGAAGAAGAACATAAAAGGCATCTAATAGAAGTACTTACTGTGCTGAAGAAGGAGAAGTTGTACATCAACTCAAAGAAATGCAATTTATGACGGACACGTGTGTTCTTGGGTTTCGTTGTAAGGGCTGAGCAATTCATGTTGATGAAGAAAAGGTAAAAAGCTATGAATGAAGGCCTATACCCAGAAGAGTGGTTCAGAAGTTAGAAGCTTCCATGGTCTGGCGACATTCTATCAGAGGTTTGTCAAAAACTTTAGTTCCATTATGGCACCAATAACTGAATGTTTGAAGCAACGCAAGTTCTCCTGGAATCAAGAAGCTAATAGATGCTTCGAGTTGATTAAGGAGAAGTTATCTACTGCACCTATTTTGGCATTGCCTAGCTTCGAGAAGTTATTTGAGGTAGATTGTGATGCTTCGTACATAGGCATTGGAGCCGTTCTATCCCAGGAAGGAAAACATATGAGCTGGAATTTTATGCTGTTGTACAAGCAGTTTCGTCATTGGAAGCACTATCTAATTCAACGAGAGTTCATTCTATATACTGACCACCAAGCTTTGAAATTCATTGATAGCCAGAAGGACTTGAATCGCATGCATGGTCGATGGTCGTCATTCTTTACAGCAATACACCTATGTTTTGAAACACAAATCTGGACAAAAAAATAAGGTGGCAGATGCTTTGAGCCGTAGGGCAGCCTTGATGGTAACTATAAGCAACGAAGTTGAAGGGTTTGATTATTTGAAGGAATTGTTTGCTGAGGATGAAGATTTTAAAGAGGGGTAGAAAGTGTCAAGCAGGACAAAGAAGTGATTTATATCTCCATGAAGGCTTTCTCTTTAAGGGTTCTCGTCTTTGCATTCCAAGGTGCTCCTTGAGAGAAAAGGTGGTGAAAGAGTTGCATAGCAGTGGCTTAGCAGGACATCTTGGGCGTGACAAGAGCATTGCACTAGTTGAAGAGCGCTACTACTGGCCACAACTTAAAAGGGATGTTGGTCGCTTTGTACAAAGATGCGATGTATGCCAAACAGCCAAAGGAAGCTCTCAAAATACTGGCCTTTATACCCCATTGCCTGTGCCAAATGCCCCATGGGAGGATCTATCGATGGATTTTGTTTTGGGCCTCCCCAAGACTCAACGAGGCTTAGATTCAGTATTTGTTGTTGTCGACATATTTTCCAAGATGGCACACTTCATTCCATGTAAGAAAACAGCAGATGCAACAAGGGTGGCTAATCTATTCTTTCAAGAGATTGTAAGGCTACATGGAGTGCCAAAGACTATCACTTCTGACCGTGACACAAAATTTCTAAGTCACTTTTGTAAGACATTGTGGAAGCGATTTGATACGTCTCTACAATTTAGTAGTGCTTATCATCCACAAACAGATGGACAAACTGAAGTGGTGAATCGAACACTTGTAAACATCATTCGGTGTCTTGCAAGAGACAAACTAAAACAGTGGGACTATGCCCTCGCACAAACTGAATTTGCTTTCAATAACATGAAGAACAGGTCCACGGGAAAATCGCCATTTGAAATTGTCAATGGAAGAACACCAAAACACCCGCTGGATTTGGTGGTGTTGCCCAAATTACCAGGCACAAGCATAGCTGCAGACAATATGGCGGAGAGAATTATTGAAGTGCATACTGAGATAAAGAAGAAATTAGAAGAATCCAATGTCAAACACAAAATTAAAGCGGACATTCATAAGCGTTCAAAAGAGTTTCAAGAAGGAGATCTGGTGATGGTGCACTTGAGGAAGGAACGGTTTCCAGCTGGAACTTACAACAAACTGAAACAGAAGAAAATTGGGTCACTGAAGATACTGAGAAAGATAAACAACAATGCCTATGTCATCGACCTCCCGAAGGATTTGGGGATCTCAAACACTTTTAATATTCAAGATTTGTTTGACTACTATGCACCTGAGGACTGCACATTACGACAAAGTAACTCGAGGACGAGTTCGTTACAAGAAGGGGACACTGATGTAGGACACTCAAAGGAAGTTCAAGAATATCAAAAGAAGCTAATTCAGAAGTCAAGGGGCCATGACAAATGATTTGATTCACTCTTCTATTTAAACTTAGGATTTACCTTACTTAGTACCTTTCTATGTTTAAAATTCTCTTTATTATGATGTCTTAGGTCTTATTCTCGGATTCCACCAACCCAAAACCAATTTTGGACTGAATCCTATTCAGTTTAGGACTTGGGAAGGATGAATCTTTATTTAGGATTTTATTTTCGTAGGTTAACTTATTTAGAACTTCTACCAACCCAATTAATGGGTTTAAACTGAGTTAGATTCAGTTTAGGACTTGGAAAGCCAGAAACTTACTCAAATTGGATTTCTGGTATTTGTATAAATAGGCCTTTAGTCCTATGGACGGGGGACAACTTTTATTCTCAATAAAGTTCTACTTTAGTGAATTTTCTCTCTTCCTTGTGGATTCAAGGAGTTCTTAACAGAGGCAATGGTGTTTTCCTCATCTACCACGCTTGTTGCTACGTCATAAATCCACTAAAATTCTCTGATAAACAGGTTTGAATAATTTTAGTGGTACAGCTGAAACCAAGCCTTAAATGACTCAAAAAGGTCTAATTCTAAATCTGGTTTGCATTTGGAGGAAAAAGAAAAGTCAGCAGAATATCTTACCATATATACAAGTCAAGCAAAAGTTCAAAAGTTTTTTGGCTTAGTTGAGGTACTTAGGATTACAAATTAATCATTTTAATTGGCAAATCAATAAAGAATTGGAGTTTTTTCCACAGACTACTCAAATCTTTGCCAAGAATTGAAAAAAAAAAAAAGACTGGCCCAGGAGATAATGTCATCAAATCAAGGAACCAAACGATAACCTTATGGCTGAAGCCTACTTTTAGAAGAGAGACAGTTTTTTGAGTTGAACTTTTAGAAGAGATATATCATATATGCCAATGGAATGCATCAAGAGAGAAAAATAATGATGTCTCCACATGATTTTTTGCTAAAGGTTGTAGGCTAATATTGTGAAAACTATTATTTTAACCAGAAAATATTTGAGTAAAAAAACCACAACATGCAGTTGGATGACAATGAAAGTTGAGATAAAAAAAAAAGAAAGTATATCACTATAAGTAAAGGGCATGAGGCCAAGCTTGAAGGAACTACTAGCTATGCACAGTTACATGTCAGTAACAGAACGACCTAGTTTTTCTTGTTAATTACACTAGCAGTGAGCATCCTTTAAAATATCTACATTCCCTGCTAACCATAATCTTGACCAGTTACTTCTGTCACTGCCAGGTAAATAATTATCATTACATATTGAAAAAAGAATGAATCAATGACCATATTGTAGATTAAACTTTATTTCACTGGAAAATCACCATTAACTATGATAACAACAGATAATTGATGCCAGTTCAAGTGCATTTCAGGAAGAATTACAAACTAGGAAAGAAAAAGGCAATGCCAATCATCCATGATGTTTGATAGATTTGACTTACATGAAGTCGACCAGTTGACAAAAAGAAGTCCTTCAAAAATTCATGCTTACAACACCTGTAGAGAGGAGATAAAATGAATTGGTATTTTGGAAATATAGGACAACAATGTTCTATTGTATGTCTAAGGTGGAGAATTAATTGACGCAAACCACAGTGCCACTACCTAGCATATTTGATAAGTAAGTCACGGGCCAAAGGTCGTGCATTTATTGTTCCAAAAAAATCAGAAGGAAGCCTCTGCAATGCAACAGTAACAATCACAAAAGTGACAATATAGCATGCAGAGAGATTTTGATCCAAGGGAGAAAGCTACAGTTAATCTGAAAATATTCATCAGCAATACCTTCTGCCATATATGGAAAAGGACAAGATAGACAAGGTCAGTATCACCGCTTTCAGTAGCCTTCACCAAAGCTGTGTCTTCTTCCTCTATGCTTAGCAACAGAGGCACCTGATTACAAGATAATACAATTTTTGAGTTGTGTATGCCCAGTAATTGCAATATTTAACAAATGCCAATGCAATGTGCTAAATATAAAGGACAAATGACTAGATTTCAAAAGGATGTATTAGCAAATTAAGGTAAGTGAACTTATTGCAGTTCTATAATACATGACATGCAAGCCTTCGAACTTCAGTATAATTCTGTACAGGATCAACATAATCATTGGCCAAATGATGGTATCGTCCCCATGACTACAAAGATTTTTGCCAACATAGATAACTAAATCCCCAATCAGAAAGCATTCAAGAGTAATTAGATTCTCCTGTATCATATGTTAGGCCTTTTTATCCTGTCCAGAGTGTGTGCCTCAAGTATTTTCCATTATTTAGTGTGGCTTTTTTAGAACATTAATTGACTGTGGCTTGTTGGCTTCAGTACAGCAGTTGCTCCTAGCACCTCAGGTAGGTATCATAGCTGAGGAGAAATTAGTGTTTTGAGACAATGATGCGAAGGGTCTAAGAGCTCTTTCAAAGTTTTTTTTTTCTTATTTAGAATAACTGAATATACATGTTTATGTATATACTTTCTCGAACTCTTACTTGACTCCTACTCAAACTCAAACTCTTGACTATGTTTTGAACTTTACTATTGACCCGATTACATAATGGTTTTGGATTATAATAAACCTAGATTACTAGAGCATCTAAGAAGCACTTTCTAGTGCAATCATGTCATGTATTGCACAGCCTATAAGGGGATTGGACTTTAAATTATTTTTCAACATCCTTTCTCAAGTTGGACAGCAGATATTATACATCTCTAATTTGTCTTTGATTATATTCAACTTGGTTGATTTTAAGGCCTTAGTGAAAATATTTGCTAATTAATCTTTTGTTCTCAAACAACGTAGTTTGATATGTTGATTTTAAACTCTCTTTGATAAAATGGAAATCCACTTTTATATGTTTGATTTTTTTTAATGGAAAATTAAGTTATTTGAAATGTGAAGGGTTTCTTGATTGTTACAAAATGACATTGTTAGTTCTCTAATTGAGAATCACAACTTTGTTAACACAATTCTCAACCACAACATATACATATTGCCAATGCTATAACTTTATACTCAGATTTAACACCTGATTTGTCCACTATATTCTGCTTTTTATTCTTTCATGCAATTAATTACCTTCAACATATATGCACATTCCTATAGTTGATTTTCTGTCATTTAGTAAACCAATTTAGTCAACATCTGAATATACTCTTAGTTTCAATATTCCATTATTTTTATACCATAATCCTAGCCCATGTCCTTTTTTGATACGTCTCAAGATTTGGCAAATTGTGTCTAAATGGAGTTTTCTTAAGTTCTATATAAATTAGTTGACCAGACTCAACTTAAGTATGGCCTAGTAATAGTTAAGTAAATCAAATTTTCAACTAAGCTTCTACACATTTCAAGATATTTAAGCAATTCCCCTTATTTGTCAATAACTAGATGTTACTATTCATGGATATCTTAGTTGTTTTGCTCCCTAACATTTTAGTCCAATGCATACTTTTTTTGTATCATTACTAGTCCATGTCTTAAATACACCACCTCATTTGTCAGAAAGTGGTATAGTTTTTTCAAATCTTTAATTTCAAATTTTTTCTTCATGAATTCATTGAGCCTCTATATTCCAATTATATTATTCCCAATAATAATTATATCATTGACATATAAAAGAAAATTGATAATGTCTTTCATTTTTTCATCAATAGAGAACCAAACCTAACAATTTGGGTTGATAGGTCGGATTCAAGTTGAGTCAAATCCATAGTATTATACCAAATTGCTCGATCTAAACACAATTCGTTTATTCAATAAGTCAAATATCTAAACTCGACTGCAATTCGACTTTTAAATAAGTTACCTAACCCGACTTGGGCAACTTGTTTATTAAATGGATCGGGTGCGGATCATGATCCAATCCGATCCGATTTGATATATTTAATTAAACGGATCATAATTTTATCCGATTTGAATTAATCCAAATTGACTTAAATCGAATAATAGTTTTAACATATTCAAACAATTAAAAATATTATTAAAAATAATTATAATAATAAAATAATAATTTTAAAAAATTACTAAAAAAACAATACGAAATAAAATTTTAAATAATTTCAGTTGAATTAATTTGAAAATGAGTTGAAGGGTCTAACTCGACATGCTCTATTTATGATTTAATTAGGTAAACTACTTGATCGGTCATAAACGAATTTTGCGAATTAACCTAATTACAACTCAAAATTTTTAAGTTGTTATAAACGAATTTCGCAAATTGATCCAAACTTTTTGGATCATAATCGGATTAACTTGATTACGACCGAACCTAATTATAAAAATCCAAATTTGTTTAATTCAAGTAGAGGCTAATGGATCAAATCATATATTATTAAATCTAGAGAATAGTAAGCTCGATTTCTTCTAAATTTATATTTTCCCATGGTTGTATTGAATTTCTCAAACAATACTTTTGGAGATTATTTTAAACCATTCCTTAGTTTGCATATATGTCTTTATGTATTTATATTGAATGCAAAAAGCTTTGTCGCATAAACTTGTTCATGAAAGTCTTCTTATATAAAGATACCTTTGATATCAAGTTGACACACATTCCAACTTCTATTGACCATAAATAAAAGGACAACTCTAATTATATTTATTTTGACTAAAAGTGAAAAGATTTAAAAATAGTCAATTGGTTAAATTTGAGTGTATCTTTTTACAACTAATTTTATTGTGTCTCTCAATAAATCCATTTGTCTTATATTTTATTGTGTACATCCATTTATATCTTATAATAAGTTTTTTGGTTTTGAAATCACCTCTCATTTATCATTCTTTTGGAGAACTTCCATCTCATTATCTATGGTATCTCTCCATCTCCTATATATCAGGTTTCTTATGTTGTCTTTGGTATTTATATGAATAATAACTTTAAAATAAATGACTTGCATACTTGAATCAATTTATTATAAAAGATATGCTTTGAAGTAGGATGTTAAGTACATGGTCTTTTCACTTTTCTCAAGATTATGGGCCAATTACTGTCATCTTCAATTAACTATTATGCCGCTAGTTTTGTTCTTAGTAGTGAATCAACTTCTACTTCTTGTTCTAATTATGGTTCTTGTATAAATGACAAGGTTTTTTATTAAGACACAAGATACTAAATGAGCTTTGCTTATTTTAACAATGGTGTAAGTGCCCTATTAATAAGTAACGATGTTGTGAGAACATCCTTCTAGTGGATTGTTGGGGTATTTCTCTCAAACATTAGTGTTCATATTATCTTTAATAGATATTGATTCTTTTTTCCAATAACTTCATTCTTTTACTAAATACAAAATATCAATAAAAGAATGTCATATGTTTTAGATAATTTTGTAGTTCTAGATAAATATATACTCTCTAATTATTATATTTTAGTATCTTGATCATTGTGTGAAACTAATTTTGAATATTTTTATTAAATGATTATCAATAAATATTACAAAGTACTCAAAACCACACAATTAGTGGTTTCTGGTTGTACATACATTATTGTAAACTATGAGAAAAGGATAAGAACTAATTATATCAAAAAAATTTTGGTAACAAATCATCTACCTTATAACAAATTTGCGAAAAATCACATATATTATCATTATTAGTTAAAAACTACTTATATTATATTATAAATTTTTACAAAAAATTACATCAATTAAAATATTTAAAAAAATATTTTATTTTAATTTAATTTTATAAATGTAATTAATATAAAAAATTAAATTATTCTTGTTTAGTTTACATTTGGACGACTATTAAATTAATATAAAAATCACTCATGTTATCCTAATTTCTATGAAGGATTGTTTGTTTGGTATTATAAAACTTGAAATTCAGAATCTAATCTTGTCAAACCGATTCTCCGCTAATTTTTGACCGATTATCAAAATCAAAAACAAATAAGCATAAGTTGATCTTCTTATATTAATTTAATTAATAAAATCGAATCAAAATAAATATTCTTTAAATGCTTTAATTAATTTAATTTTTACAAATTTATAGAATAAAGCGTGTAATTTTTTACTAATAATGATAAGGTAGATAATTTTTCATAAATTTGTCATAAACCATGTAATTTTTTACTACAAACTCCTATTAATTCTGTGAACATAAATAATTGTGTGATATTTTGTAAGTTCACATAACTAACAATACTTCTTAATAAATAAATCTAATATTAAAAATATAATTTTGAGTATATGTGAATATAAATGACCTAATTTGTAGTGTCATTTCGCCATATTCTTTTTTTGGGTTAGCAATCCTTTTGAGTTATGTTTTAGAATCAAGAAAGTAGAGATTTTTATCTTTTGTATCCCACCAAACTAGTTTCTTTTTCAAAAGTCCTAAAAAAATACCATGAGTTGAAAAAAAATTACAAAATAATTTAATGTTTTGGTTATTTGGTTAACTGATAATGAGCTAATTGAAAATTTGGGAACTAGTAATACATAAGATAAATTAATAGAGGAGGTATGTACATTTTCTTTATCAGTTGCTGATAAAAGAATTTCACATGTAAGTGTAACATATTTTGATATAGATGAGTTGTCAAATGTAGAAAAGAATTTTAAATCACTTATCATATGTTCTATAATTTCTAAATCTATAATGTAGGGGTTCTTTTATGAGGATTGATTTGTAGATAATAACCTTTTAGAATTTGACATGTTAGTTGTCCCTTGAAACATGTATTCTTTTCGGGAAATAATAATTCGATCAATTTTTGGCATATGTTCCTCACTGTTTCATTGTCTTGCTAATGCATTAGGATTTAGGGTTTAGGGTTTAGTTTGTATTAGTTTGCCTATGCTAAACTAATATCTATCGATTATATAACCTATTTTTTCACACTCGACACACTTCAAGTTTGGGTTTTTTCGACCTTTGCCACATCCTTGAAGCGCTTGACCTCCTCCTTTATGTAGAGCTTCGCCTCTACCACGTGGTATTACCTCTCTTGAAATCATTGTTGAGCTTTCAATAAAATCCTTTTGAGTTTAGTTGAAATTTTGTTCATCTAATCTTAATAGCCTCTTAAATATTTTTTAAAGAAAATATCACTCCCTATCATAAAGTTTGCATTGTATTGATGATACTTGACATCTAGATCGTTTAAGAATTTCATTAATTTTTTTTTGTTGTTGTTTGGTCTTATAGTATCCTAATTTGTCGCACAATCTAGTTAAAAGGTTATAATACACATTGATTTCTTGCCCATCTTGCTTCAAGTTGTAGATCTATTCTCGTATGTTGAATACTCAAGATAGGTTATTCTTGCTACCATACATCCATTGCAACTTTTCCCAAATAGTTTTTGAGGTCTTGCATCTGAGTGGGTCATAACTTATCTCTTGTTTTATGTTGGTCATGAGTACATCCATGATTTTTAAGTCTTCATATTCCCAATTTTCAAATTTGGCTCGATCCGTTGATGGATCATCTATGAGATACTTACATCTTCTTTTGGCTTTGAATCAAATTTCTATAATTGTTGTCCAAAGGAGATAATTCTTTATTTTCTTGAATCTTGTAGTTACAATTTGCAAGTTTTTTCCTTTTTTGAACTGTTTCTTGTCTTCACTTGAAACCATCATCTATCGGTTCTCTCTTGATTTTATGATTTTGATATCATGTTAAATTTCCTACCTCAATTAGGTATTGAAGTTAAGGATAAATTAGAATTTTGAGCCAACTTATCTTTGAGAGTCTCTCTTTTTTCTTATTTAAAATAGATGAATATGCATGCTTATGTATATGTTTTCTCGAACTCCTACTTGAACTAAAACCCTGATTAGGTTTTGGGCTTTAGTACTAACTTAATTACATAAGGGGTCGTTTGGAACGGGGTTAAGGCTAGGGTTACCTCGCCCTAACCAGACTATCTTCCAAACACCAAAAATTTGACTCCACTAACATTATTTAATTCATTTAAAATATAATAAGAATTTGACTAAAATACCCTCAGTTCATCTGAACCGTCGGATCTCAATCCAACGGCTCAGATCGCCTCAGCCACGAAACCCTAACTATATAATCTTCTCCTCCTCCCCCTCATTCCCGACGCCGCCGCCCAACACGCAGCAGAGCACGATCGCCGCCGCCGACGCAGCAGACGCCGCCCTCCTTCCCCGCCGTTCATCACCCCCTCCCCTTCCTCCCTACCGTCCGACCCCACCACCCTCGTCCATCACCCTCTCCTCGCACCGCCGTCCATCACCCTCTCCCCGCTCGAGCTGGACCGGCGAGCTCCGCTGTCTTCTGCTCTCTCCGCTCGAGCTCGACCGGTGAGCTCCGCCGTCTTCTGCTCTCTCCGCTCGAGCTCGACCGGCGAGCTCCGCCGTCTTCTGCTCTCTCCGCTCGAGCTCGACCGGCGAGCTCCGCCGTCTTCTGCTCTCCCAACTCGAGCTCGACCGGCAACTCCGCCGTATTTTGCTCTCCCCACTCGAGCTCGACCGGTGACTCCGCCGTCTTCTGCTCTCCCCGTTCGAGCTCGACCGGCGACTCTGTCATCTTCTGCTCTCCCTGCTCGAGCTCGTTACGATCTGGATGGAGGGCGACGTCGTGGGTCTCCCCCTGCGCGCACACCCGGCGAGCTCCCCGCGTGCACGCACCGAGCTCGCCCCGCGAGCGTGCCGCGCTCGCTCCGCCCGCTCTACATGCTCTCGTGAAGAAGATGAACAATAGTACGTGAACAGTACTCACCGGAGGACATTTTTGTGCATAAAAAATTTTAACTATCTGCTAGTCAGATCAGTAAGCAAACAAGATTTACTTGACCGCATTAGCATTTTACACTTTACCCCTTCCTTTGACCTTGACCTTGACCTTGATCTCGTTCCAAACAGGCTCTAAAGTTTTAGGCTATGATGAGCTCGAGGTATTAGAGAATATGGAAGGCATACGATGTCATATATTGTTTGGCCTATATAAGGAGTAAGCCCTACATTGTTCTTCCTTTCACTTGAGACATGGATCTTCTATATAAATTCCATTCTATGGAATTTAGTTGCTAATTTGCAATCATATCAAGTTTGAATATAGAAAAGAATATATGTTGCATATAAATTTAAAAAGATTTTCTAGCAGAATATAGAAAATAATATATGTTGCGTATAAATTTAAAAAGATTTTCTAGCAGAAGGCACATTCTTCTCATGGGTTTGGATGCACAAGGAATGAACCATTTGAGGCAGAATACACAGTAGAGTATCAACCATCATTAGCATTCTGAATATTCTTAGCATTAGACCAATTTCTACATAAAGCATAATCTTCTAACTTGACATTGAACAGAAAACCTGCAAAGGCCATTCAACATCTTTGAATATCTATTCTTCCAAGGTAACAAGGACTGAGATAAAACAACAATTCATGCGTATGAGCAAGGGCATGCATCTTGCTGTAGAAAGCCAACATGGCAACAAGTGATACAAAAGGAGCAGACTAATTAGGTGTGATAACTGTTAGCATGCTGAAGATTCTCTAAAAGAAGGGAATTATAACTGGCCTGCTTGGAGGAGCGTGGTTCATGATCCACAAGCAACGCAGCTAGTTTCCGTCGGCCACAGCTATCTGCATGAGCAGCAATTGCTGCATAGGATATGCCTTTGCATAACTTTAGCTGTAACAAAGCACCATTCCTTCAGCAAAAAAGTTGCAGGACAGATAGAGGACAAGAAAAAATATATTCAGACATCTCAAAACTCAAGAGAAATGCAAACCTTATCGAGCAATGATTCAAGAAGAGGGGCATCTTGGATAGCTGATGAAGCTGTTACCTTTGCACATGCCCAATGCATTATAACCACCTCCTGGAAGAGAACAAGAAAGAAAGTTAACTCCCCTTCTTTGTGCAACTATTTTTTAAGCCATAAAATGTTACATGAGGTAATAGAAGTTTGACAGATAAGCTCTGATGGTGAAAGATGAAGTTTACCAATAAAATTATGGAAATAGCAATTGATAAATAAAAGGAACATCATAAGGAAACCCAATCAAGACATACTATGACAAAAACTTACGGAATTAAGGTTAAGGAATTCAGAGATCCGCAGAGCCACGAGGTGATGACTAGCATTAATTAAACGACCTATAAGAACTGGTGCAGTTAAAACCTGAAATGAGCATTGAAGGTTAAATGGTTGCAGTAACTCAGGAAAAAGGAACAATTGCTCCACCCTGATCTAAAGAAAGAACTAAATTAAACATTAAAGACCTTGTACTGTTGAATGCTCAATGGAATACCAATTTCATAGTCCCGAACGGCATTTAACACACGCAAAGTTTTGCACATTTCTTGAAAACGCTCACGCTGAAAATGGCTGCCAAAGCCAACTGGATATCATTAACAATATCACAATCAGAAAATAGTAGCTCTTTTAAATCATAATATGCACCAACTCCATTTGGATACATGGAATCAGATTATCAGATTAATTACTATGTGCAAGACCTTTTTACTAAACATGTCCAGCAGAATAACTATATGAATTTCTTGAGACAAAAGCATCAACGTCAGCATAGACAATCACAATCTGCAACTTCACATGACAATTCTTAACCTGTGTTACCTGATCACATGTTCACTAAAAGTAGATCTGGACTTCCTACATCATCAGTCAACTGAGTTCACATTGTATGAGACATCAAATTGTATACAATCACCATGTCCTTTAAAGATTATTTGCCACAAAACATGAGAGGAGAACTCATGCCAGGTTTGCATTTGCATGGAAAGAACAATTAAGGAACACTCAATTCAGATTGCCAGCTTAACAAGATCACACAATCAACACTGATGAAAATATCTAATAATGTTTCTAAAAAAATTTGTTTAAATATCATATTGGAGCAGATAAATGACAACAAGAAACTAATTAAAATGAAAAATTAAAGTAGATAATCAAATAAAGCACATAAATTCACGAGTTTCAAAAGTTGGGAGAAAATATCCAATTTTCAGGTTTTTGGGTGGAAGTTAAATATAGTTTCAGCAAAATGGTGATCCATTATAACAGATCTAGAAACACAACCTGCAAAAAGCTCGACCATAACTGGCAGCTCTCAGCAGTGTTCGCTGGCGTGATACAGCAAATTCGTGCCCAGCAGCATCTATACAAGCCTCAACTGCTTCAGGCAATGAAGAATGAATCAATCGCAAATTTTCATCGGCCTGTGAGATATCAAAAGATTTAGCAAAACATTAGCAATTTGTATCTGGTCATTCTTTTTCTTCACGTTGCATCTATGTTGCTCTATATACGTTTGTTCTTTCTCAAAAACAGTCTTTTTCTCTGGAAAAAAGGCATTTTTCAATCCAGAAATACAAGGAACAATCTAACTTGTGTAATTCCAATTTCCAAAAGAAAATATTTAAGAAACATTGCAGGACTGAAAATCTTGTATTGGATTACTAGATCACAAGAAACAAGTGTTAGTTAAATATTACCACATGTTGATTTCTGATTTACCATCATACTAAATCCCATGAAAAGAATAATAGAAAATTGAAATATGTGGTTAATGCTACAAATAGTTGAGAGATCTCGCTACTGTTTGATGTTACGCTTGTCCTCCCTAGTGCACATTCTGAAATGGACAAAGCTGCATCTCGAATCTAGCTTATCACCACAAAATACAATCAGTGCGAAAGTACATGGAAGACAAGCAAAATAATTAGAAAACCCAATTGTCTTAATGCTATTGCAACCACTTCTAACAAGTGATCTCCAGTCTATAATTGATATCCCTAAGAAGTTGAGATGGCCAACAATTTCCCATTCCAAACAAGTAAAATAGAGGTAAAAATCATCACTGCTTACTTAATATATACACATCATGTAGGTCCTAAGGTCATTTTCTTCCAAAAGATTATGGCATTGTGGATCATGCAAGATCAAATAGAAAGTTCCCAAGCAAAGATAAGGTCAAGCAAATGCACCTTCAATAATTGTATATATATATAGAACTCATTGAACAAATAAACCATGCCAAAATGCATAATACCCCATTTCTTCTACTATTAGAGTAGTGATTCCAACATGAAGGGCTGGGAATAACTGTATGAACACAGTGAAACTAACGCATAGAAACCAAGTAGATAGAGAAAGCTACATGAACAAGTAACTCATGACAAGATGCATACCTTAGCACTATGCCTGTCAAAGTGATCCAGAGCATCATATAATAAAGCAGCAGGGGATGTGCTTCCAATCTGGAAGATAGAAACAGTAGAGTCCGGCACTCGTTGTAGAAATTCCATGCTAGAATTTGAAAGAATCCTCACTCCATCACACTCTGGAATTAGCAATATCGGCTCATCATACATATAGCGCACAGGATCACCAAGTGGTCCCACCATAAGTAGCGACTCATCCCAGTAAAGTACCACGCTGTCCATCCCACACCAAGCTAATTGTTCAGGTGGCAGTGCCGACTACAAGAACAATGAAGTTTGCATGAATTAATAAAGCATTAATTCACAATATAATCATATAATCATAATTGCGAACAATTCAGTATGAGAATTCCCTGCAAGATTTGTAACCATAATTGTAATAAGCTAACAGCTAAAATGGCGAAAAAGATTATACTCTAGCAAATTTCAAGGCACCAGTTAATCCTTCACGACCAAGTAAGCAATCAATCAAGATGACAACAGACCTCACAATTGTACTCAAATATGGCGTCGGGCTTGGAGAAATCCGTGGAGATGACCAGCAGTCTTCCGTCATGCGTGAAAGTCGCCAGAAACTTGCGATTCGGCGAGATCGCCATCTTCTGCAGTGGTCCAATCCCGACCCCAAGCTGCTGCATCCCATCCTCATCCACCTGAAGAACATGATCCCCAACAGCCAGCAACACCTCCACGTTCCCTGACATCGTGTACTGCGGCTCAATCACAGTAACGCTCAACGGATACTCCTCCAGCTCCGGATCGGCGAGCTTGCACGGGCTGGGGTTCTTGAGATCGGAGACGCAAAAAATCTGGTTGGCCTCGGTGATGCAGACCATGCCGTTGCCCCAAGAGACGCACTCGACGACACCCTGCTCGAAGCATTCCTTGCCCATGGAGAACTGGTCGAGAAGCTCGGCGCGGAGGTCAAAACGATAAACGGTGCCGTCCTGGACGACACAGAGGAGGGATAGGTCGTCGGTCCAGGCCATGCCGACAAGGCGGCCTCCAGGGCGGTCCCAGATGGAGGAGGCGAGGAGTTGGCCGGAGGAGGAGAAAATGAGGAGCTTGCGGCGGGCGGACTCGGCGAGGAGCTGGACAATCTTGGAGTCATCTCGGATGGCGGCAATGGGCCCGCCGAAGGGGGCGCAGGCGACGCGGTGACGGGAGAGGTCCATGCGGCCCCAGCGCATGGCGTAGAGCTCGGGCTTGCGGTAGTAGCGGTTGTAGAGGAGCTCCCACTCCGCCGCCACCGACACCGCCGCCATGGCTGGATGAAGCCCTCTCGCCGGCGATCGGGGTACGGTCTTGGATCTTGGCGAGAGGAAGGAGAAGAGAAGGGAGAAGTTGTCGATTTGCGAATTTGAGAGGTCGAGGGGACAATTTTAAAAAAGTGAGTCTGGGACCCGAATTTGCGCCCAGTCCGATCCGGATCCGAACGCGGTTTTAGGGCCATTTGCGGCCCAATTAGCATCCCTAATATAACGAATAATTTCCCACTAATCCTTTCTAAAGGGTTTTTGTAATTTTCTATCTCTGTTAATCTATTTTCCGATTTACCAAAAAAAATGTGATGATAACCATTGTTATTATTGATCATGATTCTGGATTAATTCATCCGCAACAAAGCAAATTCGACGCGAATCAATCTCATTTGAATTCCCTCTCAAAAAAAAAAAAAATCATTTGGATTTATCCAAGCCACTCGAAACTAAACTCAAGCAATCAAGGGAAGAGAGTCACTCTTGAATCAATTTACCATGAGCTCATTCAGCTTTTAGCAAATTAACTATGATGAATTTCAAAATAGCAAAGTGAATTGGAGGATGACAATTTGAATTTTACCAATTAATATATCTCAAATAACCTTTTTTTTTTTGTTTGTTAATGATAGATATGTTAAAACAGGTCTATGATCTGCACACAATATTTAGGACGGTTCGAAATTTATAATATATTTTTGTTTTTTTTTCAAATTCCTCTATTTTTTCAAAAAATTTTAGAATTGAAATCTGATTATTGACAAAAATCCAAAAACCTTAACTTATATATATATATATATAATATGATCAAATAAGTGGACTATCAAAATTTTAATTTTTTACATGTTAGTTTTAAATATGGGAGAGAAAATCAACCAGGGCAATCTTGTAATTTTGAGAGAATTTTCTTTTCATGATCAAATAAAATGTGGTAAATTTAACTGAATCCCAAAATCTTATTTGTTAAAATAAAGAAAAATTAGGGAGTTATATATAATACTTAAATATCTAATTACTTATATATAAGGGTTTTTTGATTGATAAGAAGTAAATGAAAGTATGAAAAAATTATTTTTTGTTATCTTTTACTCATTTTTAAAAGTGATTAGAAATAATCCAATTCTATAGTTTGATTGGACAGAAATATATTTTTAAAGTATAATTATTGACGTAATTTTTTTTTATTTAATTTTTATGTAAAATATTATTCATTTATTTTTTCATAAATAAAAATTATATGTAATTATTTATGTAACATATTTTTTTCATAACTACTTATTTACATAAAATATTATTTATTTGTTTTATAAATATTTTTTAGAAAAATATATTATTATTGTATGTGAGATTATTTCGGATAAAAAAATATGAAAATAAATTTTATTTTATTTTTTTACTTCTAAATTATAAGTGCTTAAAAGTAAGTTAACTTTTAAATTTTATTTTTAAATAACTAAACAATTGAAGCGGGGAAGTCATCTCACTTTCATTTTTTTTCTGCTTTTTGTTTATCAAAAAACCCGATAGTTTGTGATACTTTAGGTTTAAGGGACTATTGGACTAATATGTAATTATCCTCAGTTTTATGCATAAGACTTAAGTCACTTTAGGGAAATGTAGCCACGTGTCACTTGACGGTTACGATGCGTTTTGCCGTCGATGGATATGGTGCGTGATCAGATATGATCCTACCCATACTTGACCCGATCCCCCACAAAATTTATATAAACCCTCGAAATGGTGACAATTTCAAAATTTTGAGTGATGTGCCCCTTTGTCTTCCAACGGCCATGCAGCTTCGCCCTTCTTCGGCCATGCCCAGAACGATAATAGCGACGAGGATGCTTCTTTCCGGCCACGACGCCGCTACTTCGCCGGACGCCGAACGCCAACTCGTCCCTCCATCATCATCGTCGTCGTCGTCATCTTCTTTTTCTTCTTCCTCCGATTCGCCACAAGAACCGCAACCATCGGACCGTCTCAGCGACCTCATCTCCTGAATATTCTCCTTACACCCCGCCGGCTACGCCGCCAGGACCTCTGTCCTGTCTCGCCGGCTCCCTTGTGGCACCTCGCCCCCCGCCTCGACTTTGGCCCCAACTCCGTCCACCACTCTGTCGTCCTCAGCGTCCTTTCTCTTGCGTCCACTCCCATCCACAGCTGTCGTATTGCGCACGGCTTCTGGGACCTCTCGAGAGTTTACTTCTCCGATTTAGCCCGCGAGCTCGCCCGCCGTCGGGTGTGAAAGCCCCGGCTCGAGTGCAAAGTCCATAGATTCAAGTACCCTCCCTATCTCTGGGACCTGTCACCGATCTCCCGCAGACCTGGCCTCCTGTCTCTCCGCCTAGGCCCATCCGAGAGGTAATACAGTCAACACCATCATCAAGGAGTGCACCAGCCTGCAGCAGCTGTCCTTGCGGAAATGCTTTCTGCAGCACCTGCAGGTCAGATCTACTTCTGAGGTTGACGAAATCGATGTCAACACCGTCAAAATCGACGGTTCAACACTTGCTCGCTTAACATTATACATGGCACTCTACAGTTGCATCACTCTCAGTGCTCCGTGTCCCAAAGTCTGGCAGACATATGCATCCATTGAACATAATGAGTCTCGCAGCAAGTCTATCAACAGGACGCGCGGTGACCGTTCGAATGCGTGAGACTATTAACGGTAATGTAGTGCTAGACTATTAACGGTGCATCTTATTTCATTGTTATATATGATAGAATGAGTAGCATGAACGAGTTTGTGGGTCTTATTTGCAGATGAATGGAGTGCAGAAAATCTTCATCCAAGAAGACCTCAGAAATCTGCGGGTTTTATCTGTTAACATTAACTCGAATGACATCGTACAGATTGTTGTGTTGGCCCAAGTGTTCGGAGTATGCTCAGAATTGCGCCAGTTGACGATCTTGGTAAGTATGATTCATTGTCACATGTTAATTCTTATTTTTCTCCGAAAATCGCTTGATTAGTTCCAATTCGTTTCAGAATGAGGACTACGTCAGTAGCAAGAACCAAAATCTCTTACCGTACATGGACGAAGAGTTCTGGAGAAGGCAGATGCTGTTGGAGTGCTGTTTGGAGAGACTGCAGATCACGAAGTTTACGGAAATGGGCAGGAGGCGGAGTTCATAAGGTTTCTTATACTGAAACCTGTGAATCTCCAAGGGTTGTATATTTCACATAAGATGACTCCCAGCGAGAAACTGGATGCGACGATGATTTTGTTGTCATCGCTGGTGCCGGAGAGGCAGCTGAAAGTGCTGTTGCAGCCGGAGTTGAAAAACTGGAAGGATACAAATGTATTGTCTCCATACAAAAGGAAATGGCTGAGCAGCTATTGGAGCCCAAATTAATTGTTCTAGTTGAATTTTGGTGTTGTGATTATTTAATTTGTTAATCATCAGAATCTGATGAATTCAATAGGATTCGCAGCAGAAAGCAGCCGGGTGTTTATTTTATTTACTGATTTTATTTGGACAATGTTGATTGAAGTATAGAATCTCTGGCATCTGGTCTGCAACATATCATTGACAATGTTGTTGTTTGGAAGCATGGTAAATATGGGTTTAATTTTATTTTATTTTTTTGCTTTTTATGTTATACTACCAAATATACGGTGAATTATATCTTTATTTTTTTTTCATATGAAAATTGTCAGAGATTGCTAGAACACAATTTTTTTTTAAAAAAAAACAAAGTTTGCAAATGCCAAATTATGTAGCTTTGATTTTAGTTTTTCTGACATCTCAGAATTTTCTTTATCAGATGCTTTATTTCAGATTTGAAGAGGAAGAAATTGGAGGAAATTTGGAGGTAAAAGTGGAGTTTTGATCAATATCTGAAATACAGGTGGTTTTCTGTCATCAGGACAAAATTTTTCCACGAAGGATGAGGATCGCCGAGGTGCTGTTCCCTTCCCTATTGCGCTCTACTTGGGGCTGATGGCCGCAGCAATCCATGGCTTCTCACCCACCTTCTCCAGTGTCCGCTCTCAATTCTCCTCCTCCTTCTCTCTATCTCTGCCCCGATGCCCTTTTCTCCGCCTTGTCGGCGTAAACAGCAGCCGGAGGGTCAACAGCAGGAGGTTTGTCTTGGTGTGCCCGTCTGCGAAGTACGTCAGGGAAGACTACCTCGTGGTACCTCTCTGGACCCTGTATTCGTGGCTTCCATTGCTTATACAGATTTGGCGTTTGTTATCTTTGAAATGTGGGTTTTTGTTTTGCAGAAGTAGGTGGCTGCGAAGGAGGTGGAGGAGCTTGTCAAGGGGGAGAGGACGTGCCGCTTGTTGTGGATTTTTATGCAACGTGGTACGTGCCGTGCATTCTGATAGCACAGGAACTCGAGATGGTACTCTTTTAGTGTGTTATTTGTTTCTTGGTTCTTATTGTTTAAGTGTGCATAAGTGGTGTTTGTTGTTGATTCTTTGGCTTTTGATGCTTAATATGTTTTTAAAATTAAAAAAGAAGGAGAAATGTTGTGTGTTTGCCTCCGTTAGGATGGTTGCTGATGCATGTCAAGCGTTTGTATTTATTCCTGTAAAGAATTAAGATGCTAGTTTTGGAAACTTGAAGATGCTTGGAAGTTTTGCATGGTTCATGGTTCCTTTAGTGAATGTGCTCCAGTTTGATTTTGTTTGTCGATGAGAGATTTTTTGTTTTAAGCTGTATGTTCTGTAAATACAGGATCATTTAAGAATTTTCATATACTTTTTTGCACCAATGGCAGTAACTGGCCTGTACCATGCCATTCATGAGTTTGGTTGGTTATTATATGGTTGTCTTTAACTTGTATAGGCTCCAGATGTTTTCACTGTATATCGTTAGGGAATGTTAGAAGGTACTTATTAACTATGATTAGTATGATATGCAACATGCTTGGTTCTGCTTTGGCTTTTATATTCTTATATCAAGTTGTTCATTATCAGAAAAGATAAAATGACCTAAGTTTGGAATTGTTAGATGTGTTTGTATTGGGTTGACTATATGTGCAAGCCCCTTGCATGTCAATCAGGCCTCTTAGGATGAGTTACTATGTTGCATAATATTTTGGTGCTAATCTTTTATTGAGATCAGTAACACGTAGTAATGTATAGAAAGAAGCAATCAGTTGTTAATATGAACAATTTTGATAGTTTGTAGATGATGAATTTCAGATACTAATGTTAGTTGTGGAAGGACTTGTAAAATATGTTTTGTCCATCTTGGTTTTCAAGTTCCAGAGCTTTGAAATTGTTGTCTTAAATGTAATAGATTCTCTAAACCTATCATATACTCCTTGATTTTCTTCAATGAAAAATTCCACTCTTGATTTTCCTAGTAGTACAGCACCCAAAGTACTTTTAGCCTTTCATCTGATTTCCCCCATTTTTTTTACATCTGAGTTGTTCAGTTCTAAACGTTTTCTAGCTGTCAGAATGGCCACAGGATTTTGTCCTTGATCTTTATGGTTGCAATTTATTACTGAGGCTTTTCACTACTGGTTGGAGGGCAAACTATTTAATGATGCAGTTTGCTGATTCTGAATTCAATGTTTTGCAGCCCGCTGTGGAGTATGAGAGCAATGTATTAATTGTTAAGGTAGATACTGATGATGAGTACAAATTTGCATGAGATATGCAGGTATTTGATAGATATTCAACAAAATGATTTATCTTTTTTCTGTTGATTCATGTATCGATATGTTTGAAACTCAAATTCTTTGCATCATGCCAGGTTCAGGGATTGCCAACCTTGTATCTTATCAGTCCTGATCCAAATAAGGATGTGATTCAAACAGAAGGTCTTGTTCGACCAGAGATGATCAAGAACATTATATACAATGAGTTGTGAGGAACATGTCCAAAAATGAGACTTTGCTGGGGTTATTCTAGAACATCGGTTACTATGTGAATTGCTTTCAAGTCCTGTTTTGGTGATTTGAAAATTTCAAAATTTTGGTGTATCTTTGTTGCAGATTCCCGGGGAATCACTTCTTTGTTTAGCTTAGGTTTTCAGGTATCCCCTTCAGGTTCTGTTTGAGATGGAAGCATCTGTTTCAGTGTAACACAAACATTATTTCCGTTGCTAATTTTTGTCTAACTTTGAGCCATGATCGTGTTTTTATTATCTAACAATTTTTCCTTAACCAGGAAAAAATCAAATGGTTTCAGAGTGATCATAATAGATTAATATATCACATTTTGATAATGATTGTTCTCATACATTTATAATCTATATTGTTTTAGAAGGAATATGGGCTAGATGTCTTTTTAGTGTGTTAACTAGCTTAGTTCTTTGCGTAATCAATTAAGTGAGCTTGGAAAATAAACCTCAACATTTATATATTATCTTAGGACGATGTCAGTATCAAAGCCAGGCTTACCTTCTTCATCAAGAGCAAGCTAAAAACTCAGCTGATTTGCGAAGAGAAAGCAACGTAATTAAAGGCTAATAATGATCACGTAACACCAAACTCTGATTTGCGAAGAGAAAGCAAAGTAATTGAAGGCTAATAATGATCACGTAATACCAAACTCTCTATCACATCACTTTTGATGTTGGGAGTTGACAAATGCAATCGATTACATTCACTTTTTTTCTATATTTTTTTTGGAAAGATTTACGATCTCGTGGCAAACATGAACAGCTGTTGAAACAATGTCAGAAAGAAGTGGTCCATGGCTTTGAGCTGAGGCTGCCAAGTTTCCAACATGTTGGAAGCATATATGCCCCCCTTTTGTTGGTCAATTTTAGCCGATTTTTTCCTCAACTTTTTCATCAGTTATTAGTAGTAGCTGCAACTTATCATGGTCAAATCCTACATGCAACACTTGTCTTCCTTCTAATCCTGTCATACTTATTCTGCAACAACCAATTGATTCTACTTTTTTTTTTTGCTAAGAGGAAAAATGACACTGAAACTTCTGAGCCATTGAAATGCCAAACAAAGCACTCCATGAAGAGATCTCTATCATTCAATGCCAACAGCTTCTCGGAGAAATCACCAAGCCACAAGTATTTACCGCGCTTGATTTTACAATTGTCACTTAATTTGCATCTAATAAGCATTCAACTCACAAATCTCTATGATGAATTCAAATTAACTGACTAAAATGAACTCCTTGATGTTTTGAGTCGTCGATTATTGAGCCTCAACATCATAGAAACAAGCATAAGTTTCATATTTCCTTTTTCTCGCACATCATCTGTTTAGAGATTCATCCTAAGATAACACAAACAAATCAGTTTAGCTTTTCTAATTTGGTCAAATGGAGAATCATGGCATGAACAAACCAGGGCCAAACACAAAAGAACTAAAAATGGTTGAGGTCCCCTACTGGCCACCAAAGTGGCAATTTTGCTATAATCACAGGACACGTTGGCCACCTTGATGGCAATTGCTGAACAAACAGATGACTTGCACCATTTTACAGAATCAATCCACACAAGAACATGTGTAGGAGGCCATTTCATTCTTTTCTGCATCCTGCAATTTGATCTTCATTCACATGTAGCCTCCATGAGAGTGCATACAATAAGTGGGGGACTATAGCACATGCTTCACCACATTCTAGTTACAACTTACAATAACTCTACTTTCAATTGTTTTCTCTTTTTTTGATGAATCTACCTTTCATTGTTCTCAACCCAAGTTCTGGCACAAAGCCTAAACAATATCATGGCATCCCTACTACTCTAAGGATGCCAAAGATAAAGTTCAGTAACACTTTCACTAAATCTCTCTCTTTTTTAAGTGGAGAACAATAGCTTTGGTTCGCTGAGGCTTTATGGGTATGAAAGAACAAAGCATCTGAAGACTTGCATTCTCTGCATGATCATATTCCTTTTTCTCCCATCTTTGTTATCACATTCCCTAGGTTTTTCTTTAAAGACAGAGAGAATGGCCACATTCCCTATTGTCCATCCTGTAACCCCACAAATCTTTATCAAACCAGAAGCTGATAAAGCTTGGGTAAGAGGTCCACATTTTGTTAATATATTCAGAGAACTCTTCATTCTCAATACTTTCAAGGTCAGTTCCTGGCTATAAGTAATACCTCAATGGAGTTTCTTTCTTTCAGGATTCTTTTATCAGCAAACTTGCGACATTTTGCTTCCTAATACTGTAAAAAAGTTTAATCCAGAGGTAACGATGGTTTCTGCAACTTCTTCTTGAGTGATTTTTCAATAGTGTATTGCCAACCTGGTAGTCATTTATATGACTCGAAGTGTTCTATTATAGTGGTCTAATTCTACTTTGCAAATAGGGGATATCTTCTGCAGTGGTATGTAATGTGATTGATATCTAGAGAAAATAAACATGGCACGGTTTATTCATTAAAAGAAGTTGAAGAAGTTACAAGAAGTCCCTTGTGTCTTTGACTGGTGTTTTGAAGCATGTTCCACCTTGTTTATAAGCCCTCTCATTTTAATACTAGAACGGGCATTTTTGTTTATAGCCAATAAATCCTACTCAAAAGGTTGTCATGTACTATAAAGACTGTAGGATATGATCTACCAACCATTTTGGCAAAAAAGGTTGACGCGTGGAACCTGAAATTTGGATTGTGGATGATAACGAGTTTCAAACATGCAGCTTCGGCAATTATGAGTGAGTTTAGTTCAAGGCCTGCAGCAGAGTTCTTGTTTCTTGAAGTAAAAGAAACTTAAGATGCTAGAAAAGCAAGCTTTAGAAGGAAAAAAGATGTTGATGATGGTCACAATTTTCTCTATTCTTCTTCTTGCACTGTTTGTGAGTGCATCTTCAGATCCATCGGAATCAGGGAACAGCCATAAAACTGTTCAGCAAAGCCCTCCAAAGGTTAGTCATCCTAGCAAAAGAAAATAGATGTTATTAAGTATTGAGTAGAACTTCAATCACATTTTCAGATATATTTCCTTCTTGCTCATGCTAGTAAATTTGATTGCTTGTGTGAGACTACTGATAATATAGATGAACTTGTTGATAAAAGTCACATCCATACAAAAAAGCTAAACATTACTGAGTCTACATAAGAGAAAAGCTGTTCATGAATTACAATTTTTTATTTGAAGATGGATCCTCGGCTCTCATCCAAAATTACGCTGCATGCATTTCTTCTTTGGGCTTCTCTTGGCTTCTTGATGCCTGTTGGAGTACTCATAATTAGACTGTCCAACAAAATAGAATGTTCTAAAAAGTTGGAGGTTCTGTTCTACTCCCATGTAATCTTGCAGGTGAGTTGGCTTTGCTGTCTTCTGTAACATTATCCAAATCACACAAAAGCACAATTTTAGATGTCAAATTTGATTCAGTCATATATCTCAAGCAATTAGAGTATTGCTTTTGTGCTAGTTATAGTTCATTGTGTAAAAGTCCCCATCTATATTTTGTTTTCTTCTCATTTAACCATTCTTTTCCTTTAACTGAATTGTTTCGAGTTCGCAGATAACTTCAGTTTTGCTTGCTCTTACTGGGGCAGTGCTGTCATTTTTTGACTTCGAGAACACCTTCAACAACATGCATCAAAAACTAGGTTTGGCCCTCTATGGCGTTATATTGGTCCAACCCTTCACTGGATGCTGCTGCCGACCTCGTAGGTATGGATACACTTCACTCTATCTGCAAGTGTAAAGCTAAAGGTCACTTATTGGTACTATTCCATAAAAAATTAAACGGCATAGAAGAGTAAATTAAATTATTTAATGATTACAAGGTTTGTATAACTTCCTTGTTGTTTGTTCAGAGGGGTGAAATCAAGGAGCATATGGTACTTCATTCACTGGCTGCTTGGGACTGGAGTATGCAGTCTAGGAATCATTAACATCTACCTTGGATTGCATGCATACCATACAAAGAACTCGAGTGGCATAAAGATTTGGGCATGTACCATGCTCTTTACTGCAGAGATCTGCATCATTATCTTCATTTATCTCCTCCAAGACAGATGGGATTATTTGCAGAAGTATGGAGAAGTCCTTCATCAGGGGCAAAACAGAACAAGTGATCATGCATATACAAGTGACCAGAAAGATGCAACCATGTTGCCTTAGTTCAGAATCAATAGCCTGTAAAATTCTTTAAGGAACATATCTGACTAAAGGTGGATCCATGCAGTCTTAGAAATTTCATTTACATTTCTTCTAATGTTTAAGTAGCCTCTGATGTTTTATTTTTTAGAACATATGAACTCCAGAGGAATTTTTTGAAGCGCACAAAGACTTTGGGTTACTTCATAGAATTATGAGAATGCATGTCTATGTTTCAAATTAAGTTTAAAATAATTATTTTACAGTTCATTTTTTAAATCTTTTTTAGCTAATTATGTATTATTGCTTGTTGCCCTACAATTATAGAGGGAAGTAACATTTCATTCTGGAACAGCTAATGTAATATCAACAACCGAATATTATTGATCCCCCATGAAAGGAATTTTGACTTCTTAATTCATGTAATCCAGCTCTTGATTGAATTTGCCAGGCTAAAGACATGTAAAACCCTTTATGTAGGCATAGAAAATGCAAGTGGGAAGTTAAAGGCAGTTTATCTAGTGACAGATTGTTTGAGAAGCTACTTACCAGAGTAAATTGGAGTTCTTTATGGAAATCCGAGGCCCACATAAATGTCCATCCACCTTATATTTATGCCTATACTTCTGGGACTTGAATATGAATTCCAGGAACTATGAATTTATATAGTGGCTTGCATGAATCACATAAGAAGGAATTTTAGGTATGTAAAAGTTTACCAAAGATTGCATCGTCTTCATTTATCCTCTGCAGAAAGCAAGCCAAAATGATGCAACATGACTCCATAGTTTGTAAATTTTCAGAACTCGGCCTTGCCCTGGCAAGGTTCCTGCTATCAAGAAAGTGTATTGGATGCCTTAGAACTTAAGATCGAGTAAAAGCATAGAAACTGGAAGTTGAGATTGTAACTGAAGGGACCCTTGTGTGGTTTAGTTGTGATTGATATATTAATTTAGAATAGTTTGATACAAGTACAAAAGATTATTCTTAGAAACTAAAATTCAAGGTCAGTAGCAGTTTTTTTGTGGTCAGGGTTGAGAACTGGAATTCAAATGAATAGTGAGCTAAAGGGAATGATTTGACTACTAAAGCAATTACTGATGTTGTTACATATGCAAATAACATAATACCATCCTTGAACTCACCCAAAAAAAGCTAAATGTTGACAAAATTTCTTGTAAGAAGACAAGATAATTATCTAGAATACCTTTAAACTGCAGACACATCAATTTCAGCTTCAACTGCAAAAACTGGCCAAGAAGTCAGAAGGTAGCAACTGATTGCTCGTCTTTAATCATCTCATATGGAATCTGCTGTTCAGCGCGTTAGTGTTGGAATGTGAGCAATCTTTGGCCAGTCAAGACCTCCATTTGTTGACACTGGCGCTGCAAAATAGGGCATTCTCTGATATCTAAGACTGCGAGGGAGTTAGGCAGGCCACTCTCAGGCAGAGACTGTATCCCTGGGCAGTCCTGTATGTATAACCGCTCAAGGGAACTGAGTTTGTGCAATGTGGATGGTAGCACCTCCAGATTCACACAGTGATGGATGTGCATACTTTGGAGTGAGGTTAGTTTTTGCAGTTCCTCTTCCTCTTCAGCGAAGGACACAAGTTGAGGACAGCTTTCTATCCTCAAGGTGAGAAGAGAACTAAGGTTTCGCAAGAGTCCAGCAATTGATGAAACATTGTTGATCTCAAGGTATTCTAGTGATGATGACGACGAACAAAGTGTTGGAGACTGTAGCATTGGACAGTTTTCGATAGTCAGTCGCTTGAGGGAGGGGAGCGCATGATACTGCAGCAATATGGGTTCTTGGCAGCCACTGATTGTCAGCTCCTCCAGGGCTTTCATATTACACATTGCCTCTTCTGGAAAGGATGATAGGTTTGGACATTCCGAGATGGAGAGAGAGTACAATGAAGTCAGATTGTGTAGACATCTAATAGTGATATCAGGGCAGCCTGTAACATAAAGATGTGCAAGTGAAGAAGGTAGATCATATTTCAATAAGGCTGTGAGTTTGGGGCAGTTTTGGACTGTCAAGGATTTGAGAGAAGATAGTGAAGAAAACCCGCAATCCATGATATGAACGAGCTCTGCACAATCACTGATGACCAACGATTCAAGGGTACTTGGATGCTGATTACTGGGACCTTGTTGTAAGGATAACAAGTTCGGACACTCTGAAACTTCCAAAGAGGAAAGGAACATCAATGACTCCAAATCCGGTAATGATTGCAATCCAACTTTCTTGATCCACAGCCTGGTCAATCTAGAAGGAAGTGGGGGCAACTCCTGCAGCCTGGGGCAGGATACAATTAGAAGTTCTTTGAGATGAGGAAATTGTTTGACATCTTTGGGGCTGCACCATTCTTTCCACTCTGGCATGTCAATGAATAATAACTCCAGTAAAGATGGGAAGCTTACTTTGATGCTATCATCACCATCAAATAGCTGATCAACTAACTTCACTCCATCCATTCCACTTATTTCCAAGTACTTGAGGAACCGGAATTGTCCTAAGCAAGGGAGGACCTCCCAACTCTTGCAGTTTCGAAGGCGAAGTCTTTCTAAGTTGGACAAGAACTCGTCATTCATCCAAGTAGGAAACTTGCCACCTGCGTTGTCCCAGATATTCAGTTCTCTTAGGTTTCTGTGCGGCTGGAGGCCTTCAAGTACATCATCCTCAAGTATTCTGCTCATCTGGTTGATCTCCCTGTTATAACTCCATTCCAGTGTCAATGAGTGGATGTGCTTCTTGTGAACCAGCTTTGCACTTCTAGCCTCTTCCGTGCTTCCCACATTTTCTAGTTCTGAAATGTGAATTTGTCTGAGCTCTTCCATGTTCTTCAACTCTGTTATTTTGTGTCCATCAATGTCATGCACTTTAAATTTCAATAGTTCACGAAGGGAACTAAGCTTTCCAATTCCAGAAATTGTGGAAACTAGTTCAGGGTCTGCTTCGAAATGCCTTATATTGATTAGATTTGTGATGTCTTTTGGTAATTCCTTGAGTCGGCATCCTTCAATCTTCAGAGTTTGCAGCTTGTGAAGGTTACCTATTGCGTTGGGTAACTCTGTGATACCTGTGTTGGATAGGTCCAAGTAGCGGAGGAGCTTCAAATTACCAATAGAATCTGGCAATTGTTTGATAAAACTGTGATTTAGATCCAGGACACGGAGATATTTCAACTTTATGAAGAGTTCCTCAGAAATTAACTCAAATGCAGATTTATTTGCGTGCAGGAAAATAAGCGTCCTCAGCCTCTTAAATTTCTGCAGCCTTTTCAATTCTTCTTCATTCATATCATCAGAATGAACTAAGAAGTGACGAGCATTTTCGGATATTTTATGCAGTTCACCACTCCTCAGTGTAAAGCACTCATCTAGGGAAACTAGCTTTGCAAGACCATGCATTATATCATGCACAAAATAGCTTTCCTCGTACTGTTGAAAGAATGACCCATCAAACAAATCCTCAAAACACTCACTTCCTACATCCTCCATGTCCCTTCTTCCTTGAGGTTGAATGTATCCTTGTGCCATCCAGAGTTGTATTAACTTGGGCTTTACAAGTTCATGACCTTTTGGAAATAGAGCACAGTATCCAAAGCATTGCTTTAAATGTGTGGGCAATTTTTGATAGCTCAATTTAAGAGATGATATTATGTCATGTCCATCTTGTGGTAATTCCCATATCTCACTATCTAATAAAGCCCTCCAACTTTCTTCATGGAATCTGGAACATAAGAGCCTTGCAAGGGCCTTTGCAGCCAAAGGCAATCCTTTCACTTTGTCCACCAACAACTTTACAATTGCACCTAGCTTTGGATGTCGGCCAGAAATGGCATTGTTAAATGCATGTCTTTTGAATATGTACCAACAATCTTGGTCAGTTACACATTCCACATTATAAAGTGTTGCTGAATCCATGATGTTTGCCATCTTTTGGTTTCTTGTTGTCATTACAATTTTGCTCCCCCTTTTACAAGGCATCATAGGGAGCAGTTGTTGCTCCCACTCACTGAAGTCATCATTCCACACATCATCCAAGATAAGCAAAAGCCGTTTCCCTCGCACTTCTTCCTTGAGACGATCTTGAACAAGATTCCAATTAGTGTAACCATAACATTGCCCTTCCGTAACAGCTTCCATGATCTCTCTTGTAATTCTGATCCTATCAAAATCCTCCGACACATGTATCCATATCTTTATCTGGAAGTAGCTATCAATCCTCTCATCATTGTAGGCAAGCTGCGCAAGAGTAGTCTTGCCCACTCCCCCCATTCCAGCTATGACTAACAAGGAAATATTGGTAGTAATAGGTTGATTTCTATCATCTGAAATAAAAAATTTGACCATTTTCTCCTTATCTCTCTCCCTACCAAATACAGATGATTCATCAACTAGAGAACTCGTCACTCGTTTGTTGGTATCTCTGTTTGTCTTCTTTCTATCACTATACTGTCCAACCATGAAGTCATCTCTGTCTTTCGCAACATCATCCAATCGCTCCCATATTGTGTTTATCTTTTTTGATATATCTCGATGAAATAGGACTTGGTTAGGACTCAGAGAGGAGAGGAAGTCGCTTACCTGATTTCTGGTCTTCACCTGTTGCCGTAGGACTTCAGCTTCAAATTCCTCCAATATATCTTCTGCATCATAAGCTGCATCTTTGAGCTCCTTCAACCATATTTTTAAGCTCTGGTCATTTATCTGCATCATCTCAGCATCACTCACCACAGATAGAATCTTCAGCAATGTTCTGTGCAGTTTGTGTAGTTGACATTCAATGCCTAAAAGCGATCCAAACTCTCTGAGTGTTGGTGATGAAAGCTTGTCAAAGAGCACTTGCAGAGAAGCAGATAGAAATGCTCCACCTACAGCAAGTGCTGCCATATTTCTGCTTCTTACTATTGACTCAATCGGTTATCCTTGAGGGCCTTCATAGGAAGGCAGAGAGGAGTCGGTAACATGCATCTTTCATGGTTGACTTGACCTTCCAGAAAGTTCACAAATCTGCTGGCTGGGTGATCCAGTAAACATATCTTTTAGTCTGTAGTCGTCATTATTTACATAATGTTTAATCTGCAGTTGCTATCATCACCACAGTAATTCTGATACATGCTACAGTCAGAAAATGGACCAGAGGCAACATCAGTTTGGCTTGCTGCTATTCAACCAGGTTGAGCCATAGCCAAATCAATAAGGAAGTAGACAGGACCTAAACACAACATGGTCTTCAAGCCGAAGTAGATGTACAACAGAAATGGATATCGACCATGCTCGAGTCGCCTAAACCTGAGTCTAGCTTCTTTACTTTCGACTTTTTGTTGAAATTCGCAATGGAAGGTTTACGAATCATTTCGTTCTCAAACAATACAAAAAACGAGAAGTAATGCAAGATAAAAAAAAAAAGAAAAAAAAACAGCGAGAGATCCACTATCAAAAAGGTTTTACAAGAGTTTATAAGAAAGACTGTACTCTTTTTTATTTAACTAAACTCTTTCATCAAGCTTTGGCAACGCCTCCACTTTCAGATAGAATCTCCAAGAGAACACCACAAGAAATCGCCATAAGAGATTACCAAGAAGTACTAAAAATACCAACACACGAGAGCCGATACTCTCTCTTTTTCTCTTTTATATATTCTCTCTATTCCTCTCTTTCTATTTTTCTCTAGTTCAACTTCAATACTACACCATATCTAAATCCTACATATTATAGTATATTTATAAACCATTATTGAATCTGAATTTTACTCTAATTATAATTTTCAATATTACAAATTAATCATAAGTCCGAATCTAAATTTGAATTATTACTTTAATTTAAATTCTAATTCAAGTTTGAAACAAAATTCAATAATACTTCTAAATAAAATCATTTCCAGCTGAATTTGTTTGATATTGTGTTGAACTCCCCTGGAGTGGTTATATGTGGTGCTGGGCTTTTTTTTTTTTTGGCCTGAACTCAATAAGCTACGGCAAGAGCATCTGGAATATGAGGGGCACCCCGCAAAGGATCATTTAATTCTCAAAGGTCACTTAGTGATGCACCTTCTTCCCTTCCAAAGCTCTCAAAGGTATAAAGAAATCACAGAAAAAAAATCAAAATAAATTCAAGTGAAATGGTATGCTAAAATATCCATTATAAGCCAATTCTTTGCAATTTTTTTCTTAGAAATTTGTTTACCACCATTTGAAAATAGGAAAATCAATAATAAAAAAAAATCCGTGATGCTTCTTTAAAATTACAAATTAAAGCCTAAATATAGAAGTCTACTCTGCAATAGGATAGGTTAGCCTACGTGTTGGAGAGGTGATACGAATTGATTTAGAGTCTCCAAACCTGTCTCATTGCTGAAAGCTGAACTTAACAGAAGGCCAAAACTGTAGGTGAACCCTAAACTACAGTTTTTCTCACGTGCTGTTAAGTTGATCGCTCAACAATGAGATAGCGTTTGAGGCACTAAAATCAATTCCTGTCACTTCTCCATTAGGTGAGAAACTAAGAGATGACATGAATCCATTGACAGTGTTGCAAAAAAGAATTACCTGAGTCAAGTTCCGTGCAGAAAATGATTCCCTTCTCTTTGTGATAACTGGAACATTTTTAAACCATCTTAGTCATTTTGTCTGTAGCATTCTTCATTGCTATGTATATCTCTTTTCTTGATGCCCCATGAAAACAAAAAGAGCATTTTTGCTATCATCTTCCATCAGTATATTACACCAAAGTCTAGTTTAAAATGTGCGGACACCCTCAATATATATATATATATATATATATATGAGCAACTGGGAGTGGACTCCCTTAATCTAGTTGATGCCGCTTAAGCGATCTCAATTGAGCTACTGCAGCAAGTCTCCTCATCATGTCCTTTATTACTGCTCTCATCTCTGCCAATCCCCCATATCTTTATGGCTGCACAAGACTGCTCCACAAAATTGTTAGAACTTGAGGGATCTTTGTTTAGCATTTTGGAACGTCTAGGGTTACGCCCACAGCTTCGAAAGGAACTCCCGCACCCAAGCATGATTGACTTTACTAGGACTTGAACTTCAAACTTTGCATAACCTATCAAATGTATTGTCAACTGGAATAAGCTTATGAAAGTTGGAAGCTTGATCAAAGCACTCACATTTCCCATAGCAATTGTTGCATGTCAAACAACACTACGGCACATTAAGCTTCTCTATGAAATGCTTCTAGAGAACTGCAACCTGAAAAAGGCAAAACTTCTCACTCGAACATCATCAACATTGTTCCCACCATCAGTGAACATGAATTCATTTGACATTTTAGGAAATGACATTCAGGCAATCCATCAAACATCTCTTGAGCCACCAAAAATTTCCGATTTTGAGCATGACTTGGAGAAGTTTATTGCATTATGCCCGTTAATTTCCGCAAAATGAAATCATTTGAACCCTAAAAATAATCACTCTCTCCTTTAATTTCATCCAAAGCAAACTGACAAGCCATATCGACCTCCAAGTCTGTTGGGAGATTGGTCGGCAAATTTTATAGCCAGACAGAACCGATCCCGAGGCACGGGAACGGTTTAAAGCATATGAAAGATTACTTCTCGAGGAAATAAACGGCTGAAAACATATCTCAAGGCGGAGCCTGTAGCATATAAAATATTTCTTATTTCTTAGATCGATCAAATCTCGCGTCGAAGTCGATCTTTCGCGAGTGTTTTTGTGAAGAGGAAGAGGAGAAGAAGAGGGGGAACGATGGCAGCCGAGGAGGGGACGACGGCGAAGAGGAGAGTGGCGGAGTCGCTGGGATGGCTAACGGAGTCGTCGGTGATGCCGAAGAAGCACAAGGCGATTGAGGGCGTTGGGGCCTCCTCCATCCTCGAGCTCAAGGCCCAGCTCTACCGGACCCAGGAGGAGCAGGCCCGCAAGGCCAAGGAATCCGACGCCGATTTCCACCGCGCCAAGAAGAAGCCCCTCCTCAACGATCTCTTCTCCCACAAGAACTCCGGCGTCGACGCCCGCGCTCGCAGGTTTTTCCTCCTCGAATTGTTATGAATTCTATTGCTTAATTGTTGGTTTACGTGGCAAATTTGCTAAATTTTAGGTTTATAGGCTTGCATCTTCTGCGCGGTTCTGAATTGTGTAATGGTAGCATTTTTTTTTAGCGTTGCAAAAATTTTAGTATGTCATTTTAGGGTGATTTTAAGATCCGCAGGAAGACATTGATTTTCAGGTTGGAAACTAACACAGATTGTCGGGAAAAGGGAAGACTCTATATTGGTCAACAATTGAGAACATGATTATCAGGGTTGTGCATTAATTTAGAGATTTATGGAGCATGTATTTGCGGCAATAATCGCTATAGATCGCTATAGAACGTTGATTGGCTATGCAAAGGTCATTCTGTTTAAAACCTATTTTGAGCTTGATTGAACATGCATGCTGAGGTGATAAGACCATCAACTATTCCGGCAAATCTGAACTGTGACATGATTTTCATACAAGCCTATGCAGTAACATACTCTTGGATGTATTTGTTGCGTCCTGTTAGTAAATGCAAATCTTTGTTAGTATTCACATGGAGAAGAGAATTTCCAAAACCATCCATTTGTTTCATAAGTTAGCTGAAGCTATTATGGTTTTATTTACATAATACAATGTACTGTACTATATAGAACTAGCTAGTATATGATCCAATATGCGGTAGTTGTCAAAGTAATGATATCTAGTTCCAATGAAAACAATCCGTTTTAGATGGATAAATAAATTATGAGATTTTGAACACAATCTGTTTGTCTACAGTTGGGTTGTCATTGATAATGCTTGGCTTGTATATCTAGTTTTTCTAATTTTTAACATCAACCTTGATGTTATGATGTTGAATTTGAAATTATGATATTGTCCATCCCTATGGTCAATGATCATTATGATTGTTACAATTTTTTAGTTGGCTGCTCAATACAGATATGCATGAAGGGGAAAAGTTTTGATCTGTTCATTCACACAGTTTACTCCTTTTTAGAGGGCCTTTTTTTGTCTGTTTCTTATATGATGGATTACATTTAGTTGCCTAAAACTTTTCTCCTTTTTTTCAACTTGTAGGGACAAAATGGAGCTGAAATCTGTTAATGATGGCTCAGCTAGTTATGCAGCTTTGGAAAAGAAGGCCGAGTTATATGACAAGTTATCTAGAGGTGAGCTCCCTGATGAGGAAGAGAAGGAGAAATATTGTGTGGACTTTTTCCAGAAGGGTCTTACACAAAGTGAACCTCAGCAGCCAGAACCTGACTACACTCCTAACATCATCCCACCAGAAAATGAAGATGGTGATGCAGATGATGTGCTGCTAACTTCAAAACAAGCAGGATGGAGCCAGGCAAATGCCCCTGTAGACCATGATGAACATAAGCGATTTGTAAGGTATGCCTAAAAGAAATTAATTTTTCTCCACAGAATGAGGGTGCCCTTAGTCCACCATAGCTTGATTTGACTGTGTGCTAATTCTCATAATTTTTCCCCTTTGTGAATTGTTGTTTTTATTATTTTAAATGCACATCAAAAGGAGAACAGGGTCAATTCAAGAAATGATTCTGTTTTGGTTTAGGAAATATTCATACTTCCAGTTTATGTGGTTGAGGATGTTTAACTCTGGAACCCCTTTATTCTACTCAAAGACTCCAAAATAGCAATTCCCATACATTAAAGGGAGAAAATGAAGATGAAAATTGACTTTTGGGATTTATTATTGCTTATGACGATATCTCTTGCATACACAAATATTTGCGCACTTTAGGATGATACACTTTCTTAAACCAATTGTTGCAATACTCAAGGCACACAACATATTTAATCAGTTATAATTGTAAGCTAACAAGCTAAAAAACCTGTTCTTTATTTGTTCATGCAGAGTAATTTTTTATCACCTTCCTTCGTGATTTTTTTACTTATGGATTACATTCTTCCATATGAGGTTGCAATTTGTCCTAGTGACTTAGATTTTGCCAAAAAAGGGTTATCTCATCATCAATTTCTTTCTGAAATTGGTGCTAGTGGGGAAAAAGTTATATTATACATGGTTGTTCTTAATCATCTTTATGCATTTTGCGGGTTTGTATGTGCCATCAATTGTAGAGCGTGCCAAAATTTTTTTGAAAGAGCATCAATAGAATGAGGATATGTTATCTGGCCCTGTAATTATCACAAGAATATTTTATAAAATTGCATGCTGTAAGAAAGGGACGTTCTGTCTTTCATTTTCAGTTTTTAATTGAAGTATACAATATAGAGTCTTGATAGCTTGATCACATATCCATTCTTCATGTGCCCAGAATGGATGATATATATCATGATTGAGACAAAATGAATACCAAGACTCAGCATAATGCTTTTTTAATAGCATTAAGAGTTCAGTTTCATACTTGTGATAGTAATAAAAACATTATTATCTATAAGATAAGTAGCTTTTTTCTTATTGTTAGTTTTTTGATATATCTAGTTTTTGATGCTATTCTTGTCTTCAGGGAAGTCCATGAGGAGGCCAACCTGGCAAGGGAGAAGGCAACATCGCTTAAGCAGCGTCGCCAAGAGCAGTTGGCTGCTCGTAGGGAGAAGCTCAGGCAGGCTTATCTAAAGAAACAGCTGGAGAAGGTCACATCTGGAAAATAGTAATATTCGATTCTGATTTCTGCTCCCAAATTGTCAATAGTCAATACTGATCGGCTTGTCTTGGGGAAAAAAAAAAGCCTTATTCGGCCTCAAATATCTCCAGTGACTGTTTTGGAAGCACTTTCTGTCGACTCTCTATTAGCATTGACAGTGTTTTGAAACCGCTTTCCATATGGATCAAGAAATGAACTTTCTTGCCAATTATCTTCTTGACTTTTGTCAAAGCTGTGATGTTATTTGCTGCAAGGAATTCACATTCTGGAAGTCATTTTCTCAAACAAGCTTGTATTATTGTAAGGGTGGGAGTTCACTAGTAGAAAGAAAAAGAAGAACGTGTAAGATATCACACAATTATTTGGGTTTGATGTACACAATAATGCTTGTTTCAAAAATTCCACCGGAGTGTGCTCCCTTGTGCTTCATGTTTCTACAAGCACTGATTGTGTTTCTTGCATATGCCCCCCCTTGAATATGTCATATCATACTTTGACCGCCGACATTTTGAAACTTATTATTACCTTGAGAAGTACTTTTGTCAACCGAAAGCCCCCGGGGCATTTTGGTGGGGTTTGCCAGAACTTTTGAAAGTCAGGGTCGAACTGCAATATATGACATCTTTTAGGGGGTTGTTTGAAAATTCCGATTTTAAGCAAATCAAACACGCTCAATGAATGGCAAAAATGGAAATTTACTCGGTGCGAAGGAGTTAATGTGCGGTCGGCAGAGTGGTTTCCAAACAATTCTCCGACCTGCTAGAAAAAGTCAAGCTCCGGTGGGACCCAGAACAAGAATCTGACCGTTGTGTGCGCTCTCGCCTTGTCCCACGCGCTATTCAAAACCGCCCCCTGCCCCCGCAATTAACCCACTCTAATAGTCATTGCCCCGTCGCCCTCAACGCGAAGCAATTCGAAAAGCAAAAGCGCAGCAACTTCTCCTTCTGTTCTCTCTTTCTCTCTGACTCTGTCTCTGCGCAATGGTGTTGAAGAGGCAAGCGGCGGAGGAGGAAGGGGAGGCGGCGGATCCGGAGGACATGGTGGCCGCCGCCGCCTTGGTGGCAGCGGCGGTGGAGAGCGCGGTGGAGGAGGAGAGTCCGGTGGTCGGGCACCCTTATGACTTCCACGTCTGCGGACCTCGCAACTTTTCGGCTCCTAATTGGCGCGATCTCATCCGCTCAAGCTGGTGAGTTTTCTCTTCTTCCGATGGGATTGCTATGTTTTTGTTTCGGTTTCTATGGTTTTCTTGGGGTTTTTGAAGTAGTTGGTGGGTTTGAGTCTTTCTTTTCTGAGTGATTAGTGGCTGTTATGAAGATCGACGTGATAAATTTGAGATTTTTAGTGGCCAGGGTTTTTCCTGAGCGCCATCTTTTCTATTAATAGTGATGATCGAGATCTAGCTCTTGTTTTTGAAGCTAATTTCTGAGGATTTTCACTTTTTGAAGATTTGTGTTAAACAGACAATCAGTTTCATCCTTTTATGTGAAAAATGCAATTTCAATTCTTCAATCCCCACTGTGAAATTGTTTAGAAGGCGCAATGGCAAAGCCATTTTAATGCAATCTTGCTGAAATTACCATTTTCTTTCGTGTTTTGATGACCATTTTAATATTCTCCTGAACAATAATATCTCTGTTTACCTTTCCCCATGTTAAAATTTTGGTGACGTTTGTTGTATATGATTCTCATTTTGATTCCCAGGAGGGATGTAAGCTACAAGAGGATGGTGATAGCATGCTTCATACAAGCTGTGTATTTGTTAGAACTAGATAGACAGGAAAACAGAACAGAAGAGGATGGTCTTGCTCCGAAGTGGTGGAAGCCATTCAAGTACAAGCTTGCACAGACTCTTGTCGACGAAAGAGACGGCTCCAAATATGGAGCAGTTCTTGAATGGGATCGCTCTGCAGCACTATCTGATTTCATAGTAATTAGACCAAGCGGTGCTCCCCGGGCAGTGTTGGCACTGAGAGGCACATTGCTCAAGATCCCAACGCTTCGCAGGGATTTGGCGGATGATCTCAGGTTCCTTGCATGGGAGAGCCTCAAAGGATCAGTGAGATTCAATGGGGCATTGGAAGCATTAAAGCTACTGGTTGATAAGCATGGCAGCAGCAATGTCTGCATTGCAGGGCATTCACTGGGAGCAGGGTTTGCACTACAAGTGGGCAAAGCATTGGCAAAACAGGGCGTGTTTGTGGAGTGCCATTTGTTCAATCCACCCTCTGTTTCACTGGCCATGAGTCTACGAATTATCGGGGAAAAAGCTGGTTTTTTGTGGAAGAGAATCAAGTCTGCGTTCCCTTCAAATGGCGAGGCTTTGACCGAAGTCGAAGAAGACAATAATTCTAAGAACAATTTCAAAAAATGGGTTCCTCATTTGTATGTGAACAATAGTGATTATATTTGCTGTTACTACTCCGATCCCACTGGGGAAGCAGTTGATAACAAAGATAATGGCCATGAAGATGTTGAAGCGAAGCTATTTGTGATGTCGAAAGGTCCTCAGAGATTTATTGAAGCTCATGGGCTGCAGCAATGGTGGTCTGATGATATGGAACTGCAACTGGCACTGAACCATAGCAAGCTTATCAATAGGCAGCTGAGATCATTGTATACACCAACACCTGCAACCCAAATCAAGTCTTGATATAAGCTTGCTTTTGCGAGGATACTTGTTGTGCACTTTCCTCCCTTTTTTTTCTGTATTTTCTTTCCGCGTGTGTCGGATATGAAGCTCTCCTCGAGTACAACTCAATAAATTTTTGCTATTGTCCATTTGTAATCTTTTCAGATGCAAGGAAACATAAGTATTGTCGATGATATAAATGAATTTATTTATTTTTTATTTTTTAAAATTTTATTTAAGATTTATCTTGATTATTATCTAAATACGTTGGAATTATCTTTCTTTTTTAAGTCTCTCCTAATTTAAGTCAGTAGTTAGTTTTTATTTTTATATTCTACAAACTCAATAATAATTTTGAATTGAATCTTATTTATTTTAATATTTAAAAAGAATAAATCATTATTTAAGTTTTTTTTGGTTGATTTGTTTAAAACTTCTACCAACTCATTAAAATTTTAAATTGAGTTGTATTTAATTTAAAATTTGAAAAGAAAGAAACCTATATAATTTAAATTTTCTGTTAGTTATATAGATAGACTTCAATCTTGTGGACATGAAAAATTATTTTTTTAATACAATTCTAATTTAGCAATTTTTTTCTCTTATTAATATAGGGAGTTTTTAACAAAAGCGATGATATTTTTTTGTCTTTTTGTTGCGTTAAGTTTTCTCAAAAAAAGTTATTTTTAGTAATCACATACAACAACATTCCATAAAATATTAGTGAAGACTTGGAGGTTAATTTAGACCAAATAATATATAATTCAATTCCAACTCGATCCGACTGAAGTAGGTTTGAATTTATTATAATTAGGTTTAAATTGTAATTAGGTTGATTCGATTATAATTCAAATTCAAATTATAATCGGATTAACCCGTATAACTTGTTTTATAACCCGATTAGTCCGTTTATTTGTCGAGTTATAAATGGGCCAAATCAGATCGAGTAAATCTATTTAGTAATTAAGCCAATTAAAATTAGGGATAATTACGGATAACCCCCCGTAATTAGTCTTAATTACGCTTAACCCCCGTAATTTCCGTAATTACCCCCACCCCTCAAATTCGAAAATATTTATCCACACCCCTGATTGTTATTTAATCAAAATTTTGCCAAAAAATTCTGATTTTACCCCCGGTTATTTTACACATACCTCCTAAAAACATATTTTTTTATATTTAACCCCCCGAAATTTGGATTTTTGCAAATAACACCCCGAAATAACTCAGATTTACAAAAAAATCCTCGAAATTCGAATTTTTTCAAATAAACCCCCGAAATTATTTCGATTTACAGAGAAGTCCCCAAAATTTGGATTTTTGCAAATAACACCCCGAAATAACTCAGATTTACAAAAAAGTCCTCGAAATTCGAATTTTTGCAAATAAACTCCCGGAAATTATTCCGATTTACAGAAAAGTTCCCGAAATTCGGATTTTTGCAAATAACACCCCGTCGCGCGGGCGGGAGCGGAGGCGGAGGCCGGGACGCCGGCGAGCCGAAACCCGGGCGAGGACGGCCACGGTCGAGGCCGTTCCGCCCCCCGGGTTTATTTTTTAATGTATAAATATTAAATTTGTAATTATAAATATAAAAAACACTAATATCTTTTTGTAAAATTTTATTTAAAATAGATTAAAAATATAGACTTATTTATAAATAAAATATTTAAGGGGTCTATTGTAAAATGTTACACATGAAACTTGTAATTTTAAATTTAAGCTTTGAAACCTTCGATGACTTATTGTAAAATTTATTTATAAAATAAATAAAATTTGAAACGTATTTATAAAGAAAAATATTAAAGGTGGTCTATTTTAAATGTAAAAATAGTAAACTTGTAATTTGAAATTTGAAAAAATTTAAACTTTCACTGTATATTTTCGTGAAATTTAATATAAAAATGAATAAAATATTGATTTATTTAAAAAAAAAAAGTCAAGAGGTCTATTTGTAAATGTACAACATGAAACTTGTAATTTTAAATTTTAAGCTTTGAAACCTTCGATGACTTATTTGTAAAATTTATTTATAAAATAAATAAAATTTGGACGTATTTATAAAGAAAAATATTAAAGGTGGTCTATTTTTAAATGTAAAAATAGTAAACTTGTAATTTGAAATTTGAAAATTTTAAACTTTCACTGTATTTTTCGTGAAATTTAATATTAAAAATGATTAAAATATTGATTTATTTAAAAAAAAGTCAAGGGGTCTATTTGTAAATGTACAACATGAAACTTGTAATTTTAAATTTTAAGCTTTGAAACCTTCGATGACTTATTTGTAAAATTTATTTATAAAATAAATAAAATTTGGACGTATTTATAAAGAAAAATATTAAAGGTGGTATATTTTTAAATGTAAAATATAGTAAACTTGTAATTTGAAATTTGAAAATTTTAAACTTTCACTGTATTTTGCGTGAAATTTAATATAAAACATAATTAAAATATTGATTTATTTTAAAAAAAATCAAGGGATCTATTTGTAAATGTACAATATGAAACTTGTAATTTTAAATTTTAAGTTTTGAAACCTTAGATGATTTATTTGTAAAATTTACTTATAAAATAAATAAAATTTGGACGTATTTATAAAAAAAATATTAAAGATGGTCTATTTTTAAATGTAAAAAATAGTAAACTTGAAATTTGAAATTTGAAATTTGAAATTTGAAATTTTTAAACTTTCACTGTATTTTTCGTGAAATGTAATATTAAAAATGATTAAAATATTAATTTATTTTTTAAAAAATTAAGGGATCTATTTGTTAATGTATAATATGAAACTTGTAATTTTAAATTTTAAGTTTTGAAACATTCGATAATTTATTTTTAAAATTTACTTATAAAATAAATAAAATTTAAACTTATTTATAAAGAAGGTCAAGACGACAATCATTCATAAAATTTTATAACATATAGCCTGCCAGAACAATAACAGAAGCTTGCAGGGGCAGGAAAGGGAGTGGTGGATGGGTCTGAAGCCGTCGAGCGGGGAGGAGGTGGAAGCGGGACAGCAACGGCGCGAGGGAACGGCGGAGGAAGGTGGAGGCGGGGCAGCAACGAAGAACAAGATGGTGGCTTACCGAGAACGAAGGAGGGCGGCAGCGACGGCAGCGACGGGACGACGGTGTTCTCGCCGGCAGGGCAGCAACGGCGCGAGGGCAGACGGCGATGGCGACGTCGTGGGGGGCGCGGCGCAGAGCAGCGACGGCGTGGGTGGCGCAGGGCAGCGAGCGGACGGCGACGGCGAGCTGGCGGGGCAGCGACGGACGACAGCAGCTGCGCAGGGACCGATGGCGGCAGCGGCAGAGCAGAGCGGTGGCGGCGGCGGCGCAAATGCGTTTAGGGCTACAGGAAGAAGAGGGTTTTATAAGAAAGTTCTGGACTCTTTTGTAATTCGAAATAATTTCGGGGTGTTATTTGCAAAAATCCAAATTTCGGGGACTTTTCTGTAAATTTGAATAATTTTGGGGCGTTATTTGCAAAAATTCGTGCCCGCGCGCCGGGGAAGGAGGCGGAGGCCGGGGCGCCGGCGGAGGCCGAGATCGAGGCCGTTCCGCCCCCGCGTGCCGGGGACGGAGGCCGAGGCCGGCGCGCCGGCCGCGGGCGCGGACGGCCAAGGCCAAGGCCGTCCGTCCCCGGCAAACGCGGGGGCGGAACGGCCTCGGCCTCGGCCTCCACTCCCGCCCGCCGGCACCCGCCCGCCCGCCCCGGCTCCGCCTCCGCTCCGCCGCCGCGCCTCCTCCTCACCGCTCCCCGCCCGCGCGACGGGGTGTTATTTGCAAAATCCGAATTTTGGGGACTTTTCTGTAAATCGGAATAATTTCTGGGAGTTTATTTGCAAAAATTCGAATTTCGAGGACTTTTTGTAATCTGAGTTATTCGGGGTGTTATTTGCAAAAATCCAAATTTCAGGGACTTTTCTGTAAATCGGAATAATTTCCGAAGTTTATTTGCAAAATTCAAATTTCGAGGACTTTTTTGTAAATCTGAGTTATTTCGGGGTGTTATTTGCAAAATCCAATTTCGGGGGTTAATATAAAAAAATAAGTTTTTAGGGGTGTATTTGTAAAATAATCGGGGGTAAAATCGAAATTTTTTGGCAAAATTTTGATTAAATGAGGTGTGGGTAAATATTTTCGAATTTGAGGGGTGGGGTAATTACGGAAATACGGGATAAGCATAATTAAGGCTAATTATGAGGGTTATCTGTAATTATCCCTTAAAATTATTTGATTTTTTTATTTTACAAAATTTTTTGGTAAATTTTAAAATTATTTATTTATAAATTAAGTATTTTTATATTATAATTAATTTTTTATAGTATTATTAGTTTAATTATTTAAAAAAATATTAAAATTATTAATATTAATTAAATATATCATATACTCAATTTGAATTAATTTGAATTGATCCGAACAAATTAGATCAATTTAGATAGAATCAAATTATGATCCATTTAATTAAATAAATTAATTCGGATATATCAAATCAAGTTTCGAAATCAATTTTTGTAAACTAATATTTTTTATTAAAATTAATTCTATAATAATATAAAATTTAAAAAATTAATTAATTTTTTATAATAATTTAATAAAAATATAAAATAAGTAATATTAATTTTATAAAATATCAATTCTGATCCTAATTTCAAGTCAAAAGAATGCCTTATGTCTACTATGATCAAATCGGGCCAAATCGAACCGGTTTTTAGACCACCGATTGTACCGGATTTGCTCACAATTTGCTCGATAAGTTAAAGCGAACCGTTTTGGGCCCGATATTTTTTAGCACGAAGAGAGAGAGCGTGTGTGTGTTCATCCGCCGCCGCTTCGAGCTCGGATATTTCCGCCGCCGCTGCGATGAAGACGAGAGCGAAGAAAGGGAAGCCCGACGGGAGCCAGAGCAGGTACAAGGCCAAGGCCAAGGCCAAGAAGAAGCCCGCCGCCTTGAGCGATGCCAAGATGCCCAAGAAGCCGCCCACCGCTTTCTTCTACTTTTTGTACGTTCTGAACTTCTATTTTTTTTCCTGTTTTGATGTCTTCCGGTTGGAATTTTTGCTAGTTTTTTTTGTGATTTTTGGTGAAATTCTGTACAAATTTTGGTCTTTGAAGTGCGGTGGTGGAGCAATGCGGAGTTCATCTTTTGTTGTGGAGAAGTGGCTGTTGGATTTTGACATGATTTGCGAAAAAATTTCGAAATCATTTCTCTGTGTTTAAGTATTGGCCAGATTATTTGTTTTCGTTGGTTTTGTAGGAAAAGATGTTTAACGCTGGTCATGGATTTACCATTGTCAACTGTTCATTTGTTTAGCTAGAAAGTGTATCATAAAAAAGGATTATTGGTCTCTGCAAAGCTGGATGCTTGCATTTTTTCAGATAGTTTTGAATTTTTGCGGTGTTTGTTGATAATTAGTCCGTACTGCTGGAATTTAGCCTAAGGTTTAACTGAACTCGTGCAAGTATTTATCTTGATTTCACACATGTCTAATGCTTTCTTGGGTGCTCTTTGTAATAGAAGGTACAAGACTGATGCAACCTTCTGCTTTCATTTTCATTTGCTATGTTGATGTCCTCAATCATTCTGATGCTTTAATATAAGAATGAAGTCAACCATCATATACACATATTAGGTTGGTTTCCTGTTGTTAGGTCTGATTACAGAATTGGAATCTGTTATGCCCTGCCTGCTTCTTTTATTCCTGTAAAATTTTTACTTTTCCGGGCTTGTAATTTTTTGTGATGCCAACTCTGAAACTCTGCTCTTGCTTTCAAGGGAAGATTTTCGGAAAACTTACCAAGAAGAAAATCCTGATGTCAAATCAATGCGTGAGGTATGAATTAAGCACCATCAGCATGTTATCCAACTCTAGTTTGCATGTTTCAACTAATATTTAGTTTCTTCAAACTGATATTTCAGATTGGGAAAGCATGCGGGGAGAAGTGGAAAACAATGTCATTTGAGGTTAGATATCATATTTTGTTCTTTGATGCATAGTACTTTATATTCTGATCATTTTGTATGCTGTGGTTATTTTCTGGAAGGCTGTTTTCTTATATATATATAGGGACATGTACCATGCTTTGCAGATTGGTAGATGGACAAATAAACATGGTTACATGATATTTGCATGGATGAATGGTTAAAATTGGAGTTATATATGTAGCAACTGTGTTTAGTGTTTGGTAATGGTTTTTTTATTTGATGAATGCAGTGTAATGGTTCAATTAGTATATATTTAAATCCATGATATTTGTGTTAAGAGGAATATTGCTACACGAGAGAAATAATATGATTTTCGTGCTTCCATGCTGTAACAGAATAATCTTTTAAAATTTTTTTATTCGATTTCCTTTAGTTTTAGAAGTTTTCTGGCTAAGGGGTAATCATGAGCAATACGCGTCAGCAACATCTTGTGATGAATGCGTAGTCTGCAGGGAAGCACATCTCTAAGTCCATCAGAGGTGATGTTGTGATGTGTGTATTATGGACCTTGTACTAGCAGTTGAAGCATTAGCAATAGCTTTAGCATATGGTACCAATTTAAAGGGTACTGTGGTGAGTGACAAGAAATATCTATTTAAAATTTCAAAATTCAATCAATTGTTGGTACAACTTATAAGCCAACTTCTTGCCTGATCTTGGTTTTATGTTTCTCATGTCTCGATTTACCCTACCATTATGCTACAGAACAAATTTTCAGAAGGCATAAGTTGAGTTGCCTTGTTCTGCAATTGTCTGTGTTCTGAGATTTCCAGGAAACATCATAGTTAGATAGTTTCCTGATTAAAGTGGAAAACAACCAATTTTGACAAGGGCATGTAAAGACAGGCATTTGAATTTGATTAAGGTTTTTGCATTACAGTTTCGACTGGATATGATGTTGTTATGTTCGTCTAGAGATATCTGTTGATTGAGTTTGTTTGCTGTGACTCAAACCATCACAAAAATTTTGATGCTGGAACAGGAAAATGAGATTGCTTGATGCTTAATGGATGATTGCTTTCACAACAAAATATTGTTTGGAGTGGGGAATGCATTTGCAGCTTATAGACTATAGAGCAATCAAGCTTCTAGAGATATTTCTAAATAGTATTTTTGCAATACAGCAAACATTTTTTTGCTTCTTTCTCCTTTCTAGGAAAAGGTCAAATACTACGATATTGCTACCGAGAAAAGAGCAGAATTTGAGAAGGCCATGGCTGCATACATCAAGCAAAAGGTGCATGATGTTTCAATTGCTCATTTCGTCTGCTCTCATTTCTGTAACCATGTCCTTTTTGTTCACCAAAGCATGTTATGTGAGGGTTTGCTTTCTTTTGTCGAAGGAAAATGGCGACGAATCCGAGGAGGCCTATGATTACGAATGATTAGAGGATCGGTAGAACAGGTTTATGTAAAAATTGCACTGCTGATGATGCTGACACCAATTTGATGTACATTATATTTATGGATCAATGCTACTGAATAGTCTGAATTGCAAACTTGGTTTGATGCCAACATTACTACCAGTAAAAATTCAATAGAAGCATCACTTTGTACTTTTGGTTGGCTGTTTGCTGTTCTCAGAATATTCTTTTATTCTTTCACATCCATCTCATAACCCTGCAACTCATTAATCTTAAGAAGTTTCAGGGATTCTTGCAACTAGAATCCTGAACAAACCAATTGCAGTTGTAAGAAAAGTTAATATGATTATTCCTTCTGACAGTCAACATTTCTTAACATAAAATTTGCACTATTGGCATGTTGTTCTTGATTCTCCAGCGACATGATCCACTCGTAGTCCAAGAGCATCGGCGATGTTTCTGACCTCAGCAATCATTGCAATCAAATCACCAAGCTTGTTCACAGCTGAACCTACACCCTGCAAAAGAATTAAAAAAATTGTCTATTAACATACCAACAGTCAATTTATATTCTCTGTTTTATCTGAAAACTTGCTTTGCTTCTAGTTCTTCTAGAGAAACCGTCACATACCACACCAGCTGCTCCTGCTGTCAAGGCCATTAGTACTGTGACAGAGCTCAGCCCAGAAGAGCACAGAACTGGAATTTTAACGGCCCGCGATATCGAATAAGCTGCTGCTAGTGTTGGTGTCGCCTATTCGAATTAATGCAAAGAACGGGAAACGCAATCAGAAGACTGATATTACTGAAACTACTGCAAAAGCATTCATATTTGGCGCTTGTGTCATGCCATACCTTCTCAATTAAACCGAGGACGCCGGGTTTTGATGGATTGGAAAATTTTCCACCTTCTGTTTGGATGATGTCAGCACCTTCCAGTTCCAATAACTCAGCCAGCTTTACCTGTTCTTCCAACACCCGAGATTGTAAGAAATCATATTTAAAGATCTTTCTAGCAAGATTGAAGTAATAATGTACCTGATCAGGAAGACTTAATGTGTGAGGCACAGTGACAGATAATGGAATGAATGGAAGAATCTTCCTTGTCTCTTGTGTTAGCTTCAGTATCTGTAAATTTGCACAACAACAATCAAATGAATGATAAATTATAGTATTGTTTAATATTTTAATCATAAAATTTTATTCTCTTTACCTGATCTGGAGAGAATTGTATTCCCATCTCATAGAATGAATCATAATTTCCAATTTCAACCTGCATTTGTGACGAAGGGACTTATGTATTCAAGAAAACAGAGAGACTGCAATCTGTCAGTTGAATAACACTTGGCAGGGTCAATTGTCCTGACCATTTGGGCACCTGCTTCTACTGCTGGAGGAAATGCCACAGGATCTACAGATGAGACACAAATCTGTGAACAAGAAAAATATCAGTTCAAGCACATCACAAGTTACATTTTGGATTTTCTTGTTTTAATTTAAACTCCTTGCTCTTATGCATGGTTGTCAGCATCTTAAGTTTTACTAAAAGAGAATTCATGTCTAGTTACAAGATTGATATAGTATACACATATTATTGTTGACTTTGATCAATTCTGTGATGGCTAGGACACTATTTCTCAAATAATCGGCAGTGAATATTTCATCGAATGAAGAATTTACCGGCAGCGAGGTCAGCTTCACGGCAAGCTCTACCAGCTCTGAATCACAAGCTATATCAACATGAGTGGCACCTCCCTGTCATTCAGATACATCAGTTCCATCTCTCCAGAAATTATTGCCCAATTTCCTTGAACAAGATATATGTAAATGAATGACTAAAGCTTTGAATAAGAACATGCAAACCTTTTCAGCAGCAATCACTACCGATGCAACATTGTCTTTGTCAAAATTCTGAAGTCCTGAAATGATCTTTAAAAAAAAAAAATAGGAAAAGAAAACAGAAGCTGATAAAGAAGAACTTGCATGATGCTTTTAAATCAAGCACTGGTTTTAAGATTCAAAACCTTGAGAGCTCTCCCTTCCCTGAAGGCTCTGAGGGTGGACTCCTTTGTGTCGTCAGAAAGCGAGGCCCTTGTAGTGAAGAAACCCGCCTGTTTTCTTGTCCATCCCCGGGTTTTTGTAGGCAACCGGATACTTTGAAGAGGAGAAGAAGAGTTTGTGTTGTTAGAGTAGAAGGATGGGAGTGGAGGAGCTCCAAGTTTCACTGCTCCGAGAGCCATATCTGTGTTGAGAGAGTGGAGGAAAGCCAGCAGATAAGATGAGGGAAAGGTGACAGTTATAACTGCAGGAGAGGTTGCAGAATGGTTACGGGCCAGGCCCATAACAATGCTCAAGGGGCGTTGTAAAATTTTACAAATACCCCTGAAAGTTTCTCTATATGCAGAAATCTCCTTGTGACAGATTGGATCACATGAGCTGTGCACTGAGCCAATTTTTGTTCTTCAAGAAATGAATTGCCAATAAACTTGTCTGACTTGTTCAGCATATATGTAGGCCAAAAAGAGATCATTCACAATCTATTTGTCTTGTTGCCTGTCAATATATTCTGCTTGTCTGGATTTTCATCCAATGCTGTTACTTGTAAAAATTTCCATGGAATTCTGACCTTCTGCAGAAATCTGCAACGGTTCCTTCTGAGAATCAAACTCAATTTGGAGGCATCCAATCTTGTAGATAACAAAATCCATGTCAAAACCAGAAAAAAATTGAACCATTTTTTGATTTGTGCAAGTAATTCTTGCGCAACGGCGATACTGATGTTTTCTTTTATCGTTCTTTTATTATCTGTATCCAAAGAGTCCTCTTTTTCTGGACATTTTGTTCTTTTTTTGTTTACCAAAAATGATTGAACAAAACATGTTACTCCGAATCTGATACCTTCATCACTGACGTAGCAGGCCAAAGCATTTTCAAGCAAAAAACAAGAGCTAGTCTTGGCATAGAACACGATTTTCGCATCACGAAAACATAAATACACAACACCGCTACACTAACACGCCCTCGTTCGTCGGCCGAGATCATCGACGCACCGCCCGGTGGGCAGGGCCGCCTCCTTCCAGCACCCGTCGTCGAAGTTCTTCGAGTAACTGACAGCATCATACCCATAAGTGAAAGGCTTTGCTGCGTATAAGCTCCTGCCTTCCTTCACCAGCCGCTTCAACATCTCTCTCCAGCTCCTGCTCTTGCCGGAGGCTTCGCGGCCGAGAAGACGAAAGCCCGCGTGCGGCCTGTGCACGGGGAACCACGACGGCGAGGCCATGCAGCCGGGGAAGTAAGACTGGCGCTGCGGGAATGCATCGTCTTCCATTTGACAAGTCGCCCTGAAAAACACATGTAACATGAAGGCTAGCGCTTGCTTGTGGCCATCCTTGTGCATATGTAAGAACATAAAGAGATGCATTTTTTTAAAAATTCTTTTTGGACAAAATTCCTCGACAGCCATCGGTGGACGACGCGTGGCCTGCGGTCGAGGCTTGTTGGTGCTGTTACGCCAACAGCATCGCTTGTAGAATCATTTTTTATTTAACATTAGCTATCAACAACAGGACTGGGCTTGGTGAGGTGGAAGGAAACAGCAGTGGAGTGCCGAGGTGGCTTGGCATGTGGTTTTCGTACACAGTATTTCGAATGGTTGTAATTAAGATTTTAAGTTTTTTATTTTGAAAATTAATATATTTCGATCGTTTTAAAATACTAAAAATTTAAAATAAGGGATAATTACGGATGACCCCGTAATTAGCCTTAATTACGGTTAACCCCCTAATTTCCGTAATTACCTCCACTCCTCCTATTCGCCCATATTTACCTACAGCCCCTATTGTTATTTAATCAAAATTTTACCAAAAAATTCCGATTTTACCTCCGTTATTTTTACACATGCACCCCTAAAAACTTATTTTTTATATCTCACCCCCGGATTTCGGAATTTTGCAAATAAAACCCCGAAAGAACTCAGATTTACAAAAAAAGTCCTCCAAATTCGAATTTTTGCAAATAACACCCCGTCGCGCGGGCGGGAGCGGAGGAGGAGGCCGGCCGGCCGGCCGCAGAAGCGGAGGCGGCGGCCGGCGGCGGGAGCGGAGCCGGAGGCCGGGCGGGCGGGAGCGGAGGCGGAGGCCGGCGGCTGGAGCGGAGGCGGAAGCCGGGGCGCCGGCGCGCCGTAACGCGGGAGCGGACGGCCACGGCCGAGGCCGTTCCACCCCCGCGTGCCGGGGACGGAGGCCGAGGCCGGTGCGCCCGCACGCGGGCGCTGGCGAGGACGGCCACGACCGAGGTCGTTCCGCCCCCGCGTGCCGGGGACGGAGGCCAAGGCCGGCGCGCCCGCACGCGGAGGCCGAGGCCGAGGCCGTTCCGCCCCCGCGTGCCGGGGACGGAGTCCGTCTCCGCTCCCGCGTGCGGAGGCCGTCCGCGGCCGCGTGCCGGCGGGCCGTCCGGCGCGCCGTCGGGCCTCCGGCGAGGGGTGTATTTGTAAAAATTAGTTTAAAAAAAAATTTAGAGTTATTTTTTTAAAAAAATTTAATGGTCTATTTTTAAATTTGTAAATATTAAATTTATAATTATAAATATAAAAAAACACTAATGTCTTTTTTGTAAAAATTTTATTTAAAATATGATTAAAAATATAGACTTATTTATAAAAAAAAATATTGAAGGGGTCTATTTATAAATATACAATATGAAACTTATAATTTTAAATTTTAAACTTTGAAACCTTCGATGACTTATTTGTAAAATTTATTTATAAAATAAATAAAATTTGGACGTATTTATAAAAAAAAATATTAAAGGTGGTTTATTCTTAAATGTAAAAAAAGTAAAAATTAGTTTTAAAAAAATTTTACAGTTATTTTTTTAAAAAAAATTTGAGGGTCTATTCTTTAATTTATAAATATTAAATTTATAATTATAAATATAAAAAACACAAATGTCTTTTTTATAAATTTTTATTTAAAATATGATTAAAAATATAGACTTATTTATAAAAAAAATATTGAAGGGGTCTATTTGTAAATGTACAATATGAAACTTGTAATTTTAAATTTTAAGTTTTGAAACCTTCGATGACTTATTTATAAAATTTATTTATAAAATAAATAAAATTTGGACGTATTTATAAAGAAAAATATTGAAGGTAGTCTATTTTTAAATGTACAAAATAATAAACTTGTAATTTGAAATTTGAAATTTTTAAACTTTCATTGTATTTCGCAAGGCAACGAGCGGACAGCGACGGCAAGCCGGCAGGGCAGCGACGGCAGCAGCTGTGCAGGGACTGACGGCGGCAGTGGCAGAGCACAGCGGCGGCGGCGACCCATATGCGTTTAGGGCTACAAGAAGAAGAGGGTTATATAAGAAAGTTTTGGACTTTTTTGTAATTCGGAATAATTTCGGAGAGTTATTTGCAAAAATCAAAATTTCGGGGACTTTTCTGTAAATTTGAATAATTTCGGGGTGTTATTTGCAAAAATCCGCGCCCGCGCCCGGGGAAGCAGGCGTAGGCCGGGGCGCCGGCGAGCCGGCGGCGGGAGCGGAGGCGGACGCCGAGGCCGTTCCGCCCCCGCGTGCCGGGGACGGAGGCCGAGGCCGGCCCGCCGGCACGCGGGCGCGGACCGCCAAGGCCAAGGCTGTCCGTCCCCGTCACGCGGGCGCGCCGGCCTCTGCCTCCGTCCCCGGCACGCGGGGGCCGAACGGCCTCGGCCTCGGCCTCCGCGTGCGGGCGCGCCGGCCTTGGCCTCCGTCCCCGGCACGCGGGCACGGACGGCCAAGGCCAAGGCCGTCCGTCCCCGTCACGCGGGCGCGCCGGCCTTGGCCTCCGTCCCCGGCACGCGGGGGCGGAACGGCCTCGGCCGTGGCCGTCCTCGCCCGCGCCCGCGTGCGGGCGCGCCGGCTTCGGCCTCCGTCCCCGGCACGCGGGCGCGGAACGGCCTCGGCCGTGGCCGTCCGCGCCCGCGTTTCGGCGCGCCGGCGTCCCGGCCTCCGCCTCCGCTCCTGCCGCCGGCCGCCGCCACCGCTCCCGCGGCCGCCGCCACCGCTCCCGCGGCCGGCCTGCCGGCCTCCTCCTCCGCTCCCGGCCGCGCGACGGGGTGTTATTTGCAAAAATCCGAATTTCGGGGACTTTTCTGTATATCGAAATAATTTCCGAGGGTTTATTTGCAAAAATTCGAATTTGGAGGACGTTTTTGTAAATCTGAATTCTTTCGGAGTGTTATTTGTAAAATTCTGAAATTCAGGGGGTTAACTATAAAAAATAAGTTTTTAGAGGTATATGTGTAAAAATAACGGGGTAAAATCGGAATTTTTTGGTAAAATTTTGATTAAATAACAATCAGGCCGTAGGTAAATATAGGCGAATTTGAGGGGTGGGAGTAATTACGGAAATTACGGGGTTAACCGTAATTAAGGCTAATTACGGGGGTCACCCGTAATTATCCCTTAAAATAATTTGTTCAAAATTATTTCGCTGCAATATTTATTAATTGAGATAGACATGTTTGGGCCCGTGGATACTTAAAAACCTTTGATTGCACAAGCTCCAAAGACCTGGTGGGCTCTGGACCTTGTCTTCTTCATGCAGTGTCGGGCATGTGCTCTCACTGCGTCAGATTTTGCTATTTGGTTTGATTTGATTTGCGTGGCATGGCATCACATGCCTCTCTGTCACCTTTCGCTTTCTTTTCACGACGAGTGGAAAAAACGTGGAAGGATTCAAGGATTTTAGTGTGAGGATGTGATGATTTGGAATTTGCTGGAGTTGGTTTTTCTGATTTTGGCCTGTTCCAGTTGAGCTTGAAATGGAGACAAATTTTGATTATTTGTTTTGATATTTGGATTTAATGTAGAAAAGCAGTGTGAATTAAGAGTCTTTATTGTATTTTTTTCTTGAACAGGGTTGTCCGAAACAGAAGGCTTTTGTATTTATGAACTTAAAAACATTACAATCTTTTACATTAATTTAATTAATAAAAACGCACACGGTCGGGCACAAGTCGAACATGCAGGGCGCCGCCCTCTACGCATTGCCTCACCCAAACGCAGCTCGATGAAATGCTATTGTGCCAGGAGACAGTCACCGCCGTCGGTGCATACAATTACACATCCAAAATGTATGTCAAAGCCTGGCAATTTACATGTCACAAATAAGTAGACCCTAAACTTGAACAATACAAGTTGAGGTAGAAATAGGTCAAACATTAACTTTTTAAAACAGTAGATTAGCAAATAAAAATTACATTATTATACCATTGATTGAGGACACAGAAATACCCTAAACTTGAACTGAAATCATTGCCCTTGGGTCGGATTTCTGCTTATTTACATGCACAGTGAACCAAAACATCTTTTAGCAACTCCAAGTTGGGTTACGACATAGTCACAGCCACCAATAGTCTGGGTCCTCTGTTTCCGCATTGCGATTACATTGTTGCCTCGTGCTACGTATCTGGGACTTAATCCCCCGATGCAATTTGTGGCAGCTTTAATTGGGAACCCTGGGAACCCCACTCAATGTGCATACAGCAAGGAGATGCTGAACGGGCTATATGGGACTTGCTTTCAGAGCCTGCATCATGTTATTAGATTTATGCATTTTAAAGCTGAAGTCAATACTAAATCAACTGATGTTTGCTTTGAACACATCACAACATCAAGTCAAGAATATGTCAGCCGGAAAATGTTCAAAGGTTAAAGAGAAACATGCATTGGTTCATGCAAAAGGCCTCCTTGAGCTAAGCATGATGCCACTACTTGGATATATGATACAAGTAGAAGCTGTTGACATAAATTGGTGTAAACATCATATTTCACAGAAATAATTATTTGACAAAGAAGAATTCAGAAGGTAATGCCAAGTTTGGTTCACACAATTCCTCCACCTGCACATGTTCAAACTTCCAGATCATTTTCTCACTTTCTCCCCTTGCTTTCATTTCTGAACTGCATTTGAAATTCTCGGTGACAATAAACAACCTAAATAGAGACTTAGGCAAGAATAAGAGAATGCTACATATTTGAGCTGTAGAATTTCTCTATTTTGACACAAGATACTTATTCGGTAAAATATAACTTCAAACAACTATTTTAAGTGGTCAGATAAAGAGAGCTTGACTTGAGACCCTGAAGATATAGTTCCAATTTCTTTTTCTAGCAGATGAAGGTTAAGTAAGATTTTCTAGATGTGAAGTAGATATCAAATCACTTATAGAAAAAGAAACATGATAAACGTTTGTTCTGATAGTAAATAAACCTTATCCTGAGAACTTGCAACAGCAGTTCTCCATTGAGGGTTCTGTGTTGCCCTGTCTCTGATGACTGTCACCACCCTCGGCCGTGGTGACCTTTCAACTGCAAGCCGGGGAGGCATTTCTCGCATCACCCACAATACAAAGCCTGATGGAACTGACGAACCTGACAAAATGTTCAGTGCAAAAGGGGATTCAGCAGCACTGTAGGTTATGGGAATGAAAAATAGATTTATAGATAGTACAGGCCAAAGGAAGAAGCCTGGCCAGCTATGTTGAGACAAATACATTGGCAAGCATGAATATAATGGGCATACAATCAATCCGTGACAAGAGGACAGATAATACAGAGATTTATGCAAAAGAATGCCCCAAGAGAAAGCTATTTCCTCAGACTCCCAAGGAAGAAACAGTATGACAGATCTTAACAGAGGTTGCTGACAGGCTGACTGGCCCAACAAGGCCTGAAGACCCATACTGAAAATCCTGGGTCCATACCTGGTTGTTTGCAACATGGGTTGTGTATAGGCATAACAGATCTTGACCCTAGCCTGAAAATATTTTAATAGAAATTCATGTTTGGGTTGGTCCCAACAGTTGGTCAAAGCAGACCCAAGCCTGCCCTAGCCTATTTAGAGTACTAAACATAGTGCATTTAAAGCTAATAAGAGAAAACTAGGGAAAATCTGGCAGGCTTTGCTGTAGTCCATTTTGAGGCTCTAATGATAAATCTAAAACTAAGAATGAACTGCTCAAGAGTTGAATAGCACCCTTGTATTTGACTAACATGGAAATAATTTTCATCATATGGTAACATTAGAATTAGTTCATGAGGTCAAGTGAATAAGATAGTGAATCTGCACAAAGCATTTCGTTAGAAGATCACTAGAGAACAAAAAATAATGAGATAAAAAAAACCATCAGAAATATAATTTGTTATAATCAGCAATTGCCACATTAGTAGGGTAGCCTAAACAAAAAATGAGCTGCAAGCATAAAAGTATTTCAAAAAACTATTCACTTGGAAGAATCTCAACAAGCTTCATTTGTTATAAAGTGACTTGTGACAAGTTAATAGATAGCTTAAAGTTATGCCAGAATTTGCTTCCATGCAGACTTTGGAAACCTTTCACAATATAACAAAATGGCTAATATATGGTCCGAATTGCAAGCAGTTGAATTAGAAATATCATATATAATCAATTGTCAAAAATTCAATGTTTTAGTATAACCAATATGGTTTGAGAAATATTATCAGCTAGTGGGCTGTATAAGAAGGTTAAATTGTGAAAGGAACAGACAAAAACTATTGGGAGCGTAGCGGGAGAAACATCATGGTTTTGAACCCCAAACTGCAGCATGCAGGCAAGATTCCTTGAACAAAATGCCACAGCCTTCTTAACAAAAGTTAATGAGGAATGGAGAAACGCTATGGATCCAAGATTTGATTTGCCAACAGGGTACAAAATCATACACTTGAAATATGAAATTGTAGGAAAAAGAGATGATGATACCTATAAAATAATATAGAAAACTGAAAATTGAACCACTTATGCTGTCTGGATGCTCTGGCAGCCAGTAACAGAGAACCTGCAACTGAAAACAATGAAATGATAGTTGAGAAAGAACTGTTTTCATTTATGCTGTGATAAACAATAACCGAATAAGGAGCTAACAGCAGAAACATACTGGAATACTTGTAACAAGGGCCAAGATGGAAGATGATGTGAAACACATGAGAGAAAGAGCTGCCAAACTAGCAACCTGCACAAAATATCACATTTCAATAATACTATGTTTACAGGACAAATAAAAAATTAATTCAACAATGCATCGTATAATGGTGCAAGCATTAGTTTCCAACAAGCTGCATATATATAATGAATGGTGATACTTAGCTTCTAAGCATACATAAAGCAAATTATATAAACCATTGGTAGCAACCATAAATCACCAATGTCTTCAATTTTTTGTATGACTGTTTTAGACGTTACATGTGCTCACCAAAAAATAAATGAGGAAGTGTTTATAAGGCCAAAACACACAAATTTCACTTGAATGACATGAAACAAAGTACTAACAGACACTAACATAAATTATGGAGATGACACGCAGCCTGCCAATGATCATGATCAGGTGCAGAATTGACAATTCAAACTAGATCTAGGGAGCCATTTTCCAGAATGGTCATATAGTAAGATGCAACAAGTATGCTTCAATTGGTAAATACCTTCCATATCTCAGCTGAGACTGTTTCAGATCTTACTTTGCGCATCTTTAAGAACAGTCGTAATCCTGAAATGGTCAAACAAAAACAGATAAACTGAGGTCCTACCTGTGTGCTAACCAATAAGTGCCACAAAATTGAATATACAATATGCAGAATTCACTTTTGGTCCAGTTCTGTCCTTACCATTACTCATGAAGACGGTCTAGTTATTCAGAGTTTCAGATGTTATATATAGAAGGAATTGAGATAAATTATGAAATTATAAGTAAAAGTAGATGCATGAGATATGACAATAGTAAGTAACCATTGGAAAAACTGAATAGATATTTTAAAAATCTGTCCAAAACTAATTCTCCTTCAAGGAGAAAAGTAGAAGATATGCGTTTCAAACACAACAATTTCAAACCTAAGTACTCACCATAGCAAGCCAAAGCTCCTCCTAACAGAAGGATTACTGCTGAGAATATATCCAGATAAACCTGCATGATGAAAGGACAAATTTCCAAGGAAATGATTTGCTAAAATAGATAAAGTTGTAAACTAGTGAAGGTAGAGTAAAATAACACTATACTAATACCAAAGATTTAGCTAAATCATCACCTGATCACTGAAGCAGATAATAATTTCCAATATTCTGATTCAGTATTAAAGTAAAGCAAAAAAATGATACAGTCAATATTAGAAATCATATCTGTGAGGGTAGATTTTGTTGAGAAAATGTGAAGCATGAAAATTCCAAATTAGCTGCCTAAAAATAGGGATTCTAGCTGGCCAGTTAAATTGTTAATTAAGAGAAGTAATAGATGTAAGAAATAAGCATAATTATGAGTTACTGGCATAAAAATCACTGCAGCTCGTGATGCATACCCTAGCCATGACTGAAGAATCAACAGGATTCTTCCCTCTACCAACCCAGATTAGCAAAGCAAATGCAATCATACACAAGAATGTCAGCAGAATCACCTGCAATAACAGAAAAGAAAAATTTGAATTTGTGATATCTGAAATGAGTCAGAAATCTGATCGAGAAATATGCAAACAAAATGAGCAAATAGAGTCTCATTTTCTTTTTTCTGGATGAAACTTAACCAAACAAGGATTCTCTTTATCTTTTTGGTGAAGAGGACTTGAATTGAAACTCAAAAATCAAACCAGTTCAACAAATCATAGGGTGTAACCAAGTGAGGTTGTCAAAACATATAGTGTTTGAGGAAATAGGTAACATTACCACAATCACAAATCTCTGCCTGCTTCCAACATGGATGCTTCGGAATGAACAACATCTCCTACGGCCATCAGCGTGGAGAGGACCTGTTCTAGTCTTTGATTTTTCCAGCAATGATTCATTATAACCTTGATCGTCATCTTCTTCATCTTCATCATCAGGCTGATGGCATAGATCGACCCTATAAATACAGCTCCAAGAAGCATATTACAAAATCTATAGATGAAGATCTGTACCGGTTTGTTACTAAGGTCAATCAATAACCCAACAAAAGACTATTGGGCATATCTAACTGCAAGGTAACTGACAGCGATAAGCAGTAAGACACAAGTGCCTCTCACAAACAACAAGAAAAAATGTGCTTTGGGATAAAACAGTGAGAACTGCTGAGAAAAATCATTAGATAGTCACTTCTATGGATGCTTGGACTGGACAAAGTTGGCATCAACCTCTGGAAACACAAGAATGTATCAGTAAAAGGTGGTTATATAACTAGAGCAGAAAGGAGACTCAAAGAGAAAATACAATTAGACAATCAGAGAACAAGTGTGAGCTCATAGCAAGGAAGTTCTGTTTCTCAAGGTTGATATCACTCAATTTGCTGAAGGAATGCAGATGGATCAACCATATCTGGAAAAGGCTTTATCATTGGAAAAATAAAAGCAATGATATTCTTCAAGTCAGATGAAAGTGAACAAACAAGTCAGTATATTTGTCTTGCGCAGTTTTGGAGAAGACGAACAAGATTTTAGCATGTAAGAGCATGCATTGTACTTGGTTCTTGTCAAATCACTCCTCTGCCTTTCTAAGTGTTCAAGTGTCAATTGCCAACATTTGTCAGTGTTTTCCAGAAGACTATGATATATGTTTTTATGGGACATATTTAATATGGCACTATTGTTGAGCTGCTGTTGGAAGATGTTCCCACAACATGGAGATAATTGATCAACAGTTGAAGAATATTATTTTGGTAGAAATGATGACTCAAGTGATAACCCTCTAATGCTTATTTGACTTCTACCTGTCACTCAAGAACACTCATGGGATTAATTTCTTTAAATGATCATCACTTAGGATATCACCATAAAAATATAAACGAACATGTTCGATAATATGCAAAGTTTTGATCAACAAGATATTTGGTAAAAATTGTTAATAAACAATTTGGGAGTTCAACAACATAAAGCATAGGAACTCTGAACCTTCTAGATTACAAGCTTAATCACTTTATAATCCATTGTTGTGATATTTTAAGATAGAGCATAATCTTCTAGCAAGAAAAAATTTGTGTGGCAGGTCTATAGTATAACAACTTATGATGATACAATAAAAGGATTTTGGTCAGTGTTAGTGCATGGCACAATTTTACAACCAACATAATTAATATCCAAAATCATCTTTATGGACATGTGAAGTAGAAACATACCAGAAAGATAAAAGCAGAAGAAATGCAGCCAGAAACAAAATTTGCGGACATGCTGCAAGCCAAGAATGATGAATTAGAACAATAGTTGACAGACAGCCACTACAAAAACTTGAACATATTCTTGGAAAGTTACTGCATAACTAAGGGTACATACCCATGAGGACAAATCCACAACCATGTGACCAGCATCGCCATGCATTGCAAGTGGCTACAAGAGTGGTTACAAAATACACCAAGTAGCCTGAAAAAGAATCCATGAATTTTTCCAGTAATATAGATCAACTGAAGATGTCAATTATATAGCCTTGAAACTAGTTAATTATACATCCATAAAAACCTATTAGAGAAAAGGTGCCAGTGGTCACTGGTGTCCATAAAATCCTAAACCATAGGCTAGAAATACAGAGAGGAAGGTATTTTGGTCTCACCTGTAGTAGATGCAACCTCCAAACACCCATTTCTCTGAGGCTACGTAATCAGACAAAACACAATCCATGATTCTAATCATTAAAAACTTCTGAACCATTTTCACAGGCTATCATGATAGCGTTACAAATATCAGTTGATGTATCCATCAGAAGAAAGGTCTCAATATTTCCACAGAAACTCACAAGCAATAACATTCTGATACAAATGCCCAGCACAAATAAAATTAAAGGTATGAAGAACTCCGAAATGTAAACCATCAATAGATATTTGGCAACACATTTCTGCAGTGTAGGAGAAAAGATAAAGTGCATGATCATTATGTGAAAATTTTTAATTTTCCATTTAACACCACCATATGCATAGGAACTTGACAAGAATAGTCACAATACCAGACATAAATAAGTTGAACATTCTAAGAAGACAACCTAACAAGTCACAGCTCAAAGATGTAAAAAGATAGGATTAATGGCTCACCGATGTTTGAAGATCCAATCATGAGATGAAATATCTGTGACATCATAGCAAATAGATCAAATATAATGTGTTGTGTGTGCAAAGGAAAAGAACAATGTGATAATCTCATGATAAATGAAAAATAAGGAATCATCATCCTAATTCAAAAACTCTGTTAACAGTACAGTATAAGAAGAATTAGGTGAATGTTTGAAGCATAGCACTTAAACACAAAGACAGTGATTTATTTGGCCAAATAAATTACATAGGAACTTAGATCACAAGTTTACAGATGATCAAAGCATTACATTCAATAATATAACAGGAAGCTCATGTCAGTAATTGTTTTTTATGAACAGCTTACGTTTGGTTGCAGTTTGGTAATAAGAATGAAAAAGGACAGGACAGAATGTGTGCTATGATGTTATATTGATCTACTTATTCATTTCTTTTCATCTGACAAACAGGATAGCTTTAGTATTTCAACTAAAGAAGGAAGAGGCTGGTTCCTCCTTAAGTCCTCAGAATTGTGTGTATGACTATATTTGTATTTCCGAAAACACTGAGCAAGGATATGACCCATCAATAATTTACGGATAGCCATGCAGATGACAGCACCTATCAAGGACACAGGTTTCTCAAGGTTGACTAGACAAACCTACAGTTCCAAATTAAACCTAAAGAAATAATATTAGAGCATATTCAAGAAAACAAACAAAAATATATAAAGCAGAATGGTTATGGAGGCATTTAAGAAAGTAGTTATTGAACATTATGAAGCAGGATAACTTTGCATTTACAGTTACAAATATGAAAGTTCTATACAAAAGTAGAAACATCTATCCTAGATCTTCTGCTATCAATGGAAAAATCCATTCAAGAAAGTCATGGACAATAAGTGAGACATGTTCACATGAAAGTCAAATGAAATGGTTTTTCTAGCACTCAGAATGATGATGGTGAATATATCTTTATTTGAACATAATGTACAATGAGGGAAGAACCAAAACGGACAGATTTTAGCCACATTTTACCTTTTGACGAGTCCATCCAAGTTGCCGATTCCGTAAGTGGAGTCTCAACAGCTGGCACCAAAAATAATTGTTCAAGTCAAAGGCTTGCATGTAAAAGAAAACATAATCAGTCAATAAACAAGTGTTAAAGGGCTTTACTATGGCATTCCATCGGAAGGACTGACAATCATGTAATGAACATAAACTTTATCAAGATAAATTTACCAAATGATAATTGAACTACAATAATCAAAGTGTAAAGATGATTTTCAACAAGTTCTCAGGCACAGATCAGAATAATGAAAAATACTCTCTGACTATTTTAGTTCAGCTTAAAAACATATTCAAGTGCCAAATCCAACCATCAGATGCTCCCAACAGCCTATTCCATTTGCCAAACCATCAGCAGCCATTATCAAAGCAATGTATACTGTGTGAATGTGACCATATCTATATAAAGAAGGTGAGAATATGCACAAATGGCAACAGCAAAACACCAAAGAGGAAGCAGAAGTAGGGGTCATATAACCATCTACATTCCAGAACTCAGAAAAAACCAACACGTACAGGAATTTGAAGAAATCAGTTTAAGTTATTCCATCTTTTGTAGTAGCATTTGCCAAGCCCTTAGTTTTATGGAAAGACCTATTTCTTCAAACTGTAATACATTACGCTTGCCAAAATTTAACTTCAATAAAATACTTTTGGTGTTAAAACTCACTTCAGAGACAATGTTTCAACTGAAACTCAGCCACAAAAGTAAAGAAAGCTGATTGGCATTACCAAGGTTAATGACACATTCATGATTCCACTTCAACTTCATACCACTTTTCTATAAGCCAAGCTTTTCTATGAAAATTGAGATTCCAAAGAAAAGAAAACAAAGAAAATTCTTCTTTTTCCCTTTGAGAACTCAACTAGTAATTTGATTTGAAATCCTTGAGGAACAAGCTCAACTATCATATCAAAGCACAGCAATTAGATTCGAGTTCATACTCCCGACCATAACATTTTCAACGAGCTCCGCCAATCAATCAATCGCATTATCCATGATCTAAAATACCAACCAACCATCCACAAATCGCCAATCCAATCACCCGAATTCAATGAAACAGGAACCCAATCAACCACCGCAACGCTGCCGCAAATCAAAATCGCAAAAAACAAAAACCTAGACCTCCAAATCCTCCCCCAAAAGAACAGCACGAGACCCACAGAGCCCAAACTGGAGTGAAATGCCGAGGAAAAGACCTGAAAGAAGGCGACGCCAGCGATGGCGCCGTCGACGCAGGCGAGGACGGCGTCGGCGGCGACGAGCGCCGGCGGGAGGCACCGGCGGCCGGCTACGGCGCCGGCCTCCGCCCATCTCCAGAGCGGCTGCATCGCGTCGGCTTCGATCCGACGAGTGCCAGCCGCGTGGGCGTATAATAACAGGACCTCTTCCCCCTAGGCAATGAGGGGCGGTGAAGGGGATGAGCTGCGCTGGACGAACTATCCTCCGTACATATTTCATTCTGCTTATATCGACGCGAGAATGACGGTGGATGATTTGTCGCATTTATATTGGTATGCGGCTTGCTGTTCCATGGAATGAGGGACACGGTTGCATTGCCCGTGGTCTCCTCGCTTGGCACATTTGGCCTTTTAACCCACAAAAGAACCAGACTTTTACATCTCGCCCCCTGCGTTTTGTAAGAATTACATACCGTTTTCCACTAACTTACATACGTTAAGTGATTGTTTGGTTAGTAAAAAGTAAATGTAAATATAGGAAAATTACTTTGTTTACTTTCAATTTCATTTTAGAAGTAGTTAAAAGTAATTTATTTTTAATATTTGGTTGAACAGAAGTATATTTTAAAAATATAATTATTTACATAAAATATTTTTTATTTAATTTTCATATAAAATTTTTATGTAATTATTTATGTAAAATATTATTTATTTACTTTTTTACATAAATAATTTTTTGTAATTTATATTATTATTGTATGTAATGTTATTAATATTATTATAATTAAATTATCATTACATTCAATTTTAGAAATCACTTTAGATGAAAAAAATATGAAAGTAAAATTTAATTCATTTTTCATTTTGAAAGTGCCGACAAGTGAGCGATTTTCGAAAAATCACTTTTAGACTATCATACAATAAAAGTGGAGATAAGTGATTTTATTACCAACCACTTTTTCCTATTTCTTACTAACCAAATAGTCCCTAATTAAAAAAGAGTTAATTACATATGACTTTTAAAATTTTTATCTAATTACATATTTTTAAAAAAAATTAAATAACTACATATATATATCTTAAAATTTTATCAAAATATATTACTCCTCAAAAATCAAAAAATTATATACAATTTTTTAAAAATCTTAGCGAATTGTGTATTTTTTTCAAGTTTAATAATTATATTTTTATGAATATATTGTAAAAATTATACTTGATGCAGATATATCATTAGAATTAGAAATATTTAAAAATATATATATATATTGATATCACTTGGATTGAAATAAAAAAATATCTCTTAACTGATTAAAAGTGACAAATAAAAAATATGAATAAAAATAGACCCTAAATCAAATTCATATCAAACCCTAAATTTGATGTATATTGATCCATAGTTCTAATCTAAACCGAATTGAAATAAATTTAAATTAGGTTAGAGACAAAATTATTATTTTATATCTAGAGTATGATAAAACAAAATGAGTTTAAACCAACAATGAATAAAATTATCATTTTATATTTTAATTTAAAATTTAATGTGAGATAAATCGAAACGAGATTAAATCAAGTAGGAACAATATTTTTCTTTTATTTTTGGGTTGAAATTTAATTTAAAATAAATTTTTTAACTAAACAAGAGAGAATTTTTTAAAATAGCAATCAAACCAGCTAGATCTTCTCTAGTTACGGATATTTTTGTCTTTTTATTTTAACCTAAATGGCATTAAATGATGCATATTTTCTGAATGCTAATGCTTTTAATGGTGAATTTACATTCAATGATATTTTCTAATATATCCGGTAACCTAAAAAAAATATAATTTTTATATAATTTGATAAAATTTTAAATAATTATATATAATTTTTTTAAGTTTGAAGGAGATACGTGTAATTTGACAATAATAAAATCTCGGGATTTCAAAAATTTATACTATGCAGTGTCGCATTTGAAAGTTAGTCTGTAAACTATGCCACTGTTCGATTAAATTAACTTTAACATTGAAGGAAAGAAATAATATTTATCGATAATTATATGTAATGACTGAAACGACAAGGGACTAAAATGTAATTATCACCAATTGCAGAGGTGAAATGGGGAAAATTTTCCACACGAAACAAGCAGCTTAGCTCTACAGCGCATCTTGCGCAGGGCCACCAAACACCAAATACAGACCGGGATTATTATTGCATATAAAACACTATAATTTGTGGATAATACTGAACTATAGATGAAAATATAAAGTAATATGATTTATGATTTTGGACGATTTCAAACCAAAATTATTGTGTAAAGACATTATTCAGATCATTATTTTTCCATATTGTTATTACATTTGATGATTACAATGACATTTTGCCATCTCTTGCATGATTTTAACTCCTGAGGGTGGATCATCTTAGCATAATCACAACCACTTAATCACACTCTTAACTATACTTTTTTGTAAAGATTTGGAATCCAATCTGATCAACAATCTTAACCTGTTACCTAAAAATTCAGCTGGAAAAGTGAGGTCATTGATTGACCAGATTGAAAGAGCAGAGTTGGATCTTTCAGCAAGTTCTGAATTTTACCTTCCATTGTCATCTCATACCTTGATTGCAACAGAACTTCTGATTCATTGGAACAAAAATTTTTCTGCAATGTAATTCACTCAGAATTTTCAGGTGAAGCAAATGAGCCTTTTGTCAATAATTTTTTAACCAGAGCTCTAATATCAGCTTCTCTTCATCAGAAATTAAATCATATAAACATGTCAATTGATTCTTCTATTAGCGAATCTCCAACATCTCCATTCTCCAGAGCAAGCAGCACTAGCAGACCACTGATATTCCTGTGTCTATCGGCAATCAATTAACCAACATCACGAAGAACAGCAACGAGAACATGCCTACTTCAAAATTCCGACACCAGACGAGTTACAGATGCAACTGGAACACTAAAACAGCACACGCCCTTGTGCAGTTAGAAGTGACAGCCGCAGCAGCAGAAGAAGAGGCAGAGAGCAGCGACCAGGACGACGGCCTCCAAGTAGTAGAGGACACGAAAGACGATATCATCAAAGACAGCAAACTGGATGTTAACAGGCCGCCACCGCCACGCCGCTGCTGAGAAGGTCAGCTTCCTCGGCCATTGGTACGCCCTCCACTGCATCTTCTTGAACCAACCGCCGCACTTGACCCCCATTCTTCTCCTTCAAGAAGACGAAGAAGAAGAAGAAGAAGAAACGAGGATTCTTGAAGTTTGAATTGGATGGTTGTGAAATTGAGCTGAAGTATAAATAACGCGGCATTGGAGACTTCGCCTGCAAGCTGATTGGCTGACCAAGGTGCCAAAAGTTCCCAAACCAGAAGTACCTTCCGCCGCAAGAAATGTTCAAAATAGTTGGAGGGGACAGCAATCAATGAGCTGGTTGTTCTGTCTCAGACAGCACAGAAAAGATTCTGCGCGGAATCATTGTTCTGTAGTCTCGAATCTTAATCTCTGATGTCAACGTCATGAGAAACCAAGAATCCAACTTCCTCCATTGAAATTTTTTTCTGAAGTTCGATGGCTCTCTGTGAAGGAAAGAAGCCAATGAGTCCCATCAGTGCCTGGTTATCTTTAGCTCTTTGAGCATCTCTAAATTCGAAAAAAACTTGGCAATTTGTTGTCAGAAACAAAGAATGATCTCGATAATCTCTAACCACCAAGGATAACAATAAACTAAGAAGCACTGTCAAGACTTTAATCTTTCTTTAATCTTGCTTAGCACTTTCTAATGGAGCAAAATGATTATGTTTCAATCCCTCAGCAAGGGACAAGCTTCCATGCTTCCCATTCAAACATGCAAACGTGATCATCAGGCCTGCTCTCTTCATTTCTCAAAAGCTAGCTTTAGCCAGATAATCAAAGCAAAAATAAATCTTCATAGCTCCTCCTTTCTGGAGCACAAGAGAATAGAAAATTTCTCATGCTAATCCAAAAAAAAAGTGAGAAAATGATGACGAAAGCTCACATTCTATGTAACTCATCATCAAACTCTTATGATATCTACTCTGTGCAATTTTTTCTGCTATAATGTTTGGAAGGAAACATAGTTTAGAAAATAAAAAATTAGAGCTTCAGGATTTCATGCAGCAGCAGGCCAAGCCCATGAGTGAGCCCAACCCAAATGTGGATAACAATCCAACTTCCATGGGTCGGGTCCATAATAATTTGATTTCCCAAAGCATAGTATAAATGTGTTAATTTTGCTCCCAATAGTGATTTATACTCCTACGAGTTTTTGGCAACCAATCTAACGACGAATTTATAAAAAAATACTTATTTTATCACTATTAATATAAAATCACTCGTTTTATATTATAAATTTACAAAAAATTATTTTAATCAAATTTTTTTTTAATTAAATTTTATATAAAAATTAATTTGATAATAATAATAATAAAGGTGGTTTTTTACAAATTCATCATAATACTAGTGATTAGTTCCCAAAACCCTAATTTTATATCACAAATAAAAAATAACAGGAAAAAATTCCTAAACCCCTTTATAATTTTTTTGGGATATTTACCTACAAACCACTGAAATTTTTCTTATTTACCAAAACCCCTCGAGATTTCGATAATTACCTATATCCCTCGTTTTCAAATTTCTTACATACAATTTCCTAATTGTTATTTAATCAAACTTTTTTTTCCCAAAAAGTCCACTTTTATCCTCCGTAATTTCACAACTAAACTCTGAAAAATTTAATTTTTTACTGTTCACTCTTTCTCCAAAATATTTACAAATAACCCTTTGAATATTTTTATTCATAAAAAGTCCAAATGTTAATATTTTTCAAATAAAAAAAATTTATAAAACGGACCTTAAATATTTTATAAATAAATCCTATATAAGAAATATGTGTACATTTACAAATAAGCCCCTTGAATATTTTTATTTATAAATAAGTTTAAATATTAATATTTTTCAAATAAAAATTTATAAAAAGGACCTTAAATATTTTAAATATTTCACAAATAAACCCTATATAGGAAATTAAATTACAAATTTAATATTTATATATTAAAAAAAAGCCTCTTGAATATTTGTATTTATAAATAAGTCCAAACTTTATTATTTTTTAAATAAAATTTTACAAAAAAAAGTTGAATGTATTAAAACTTAAAATTTTAAAATCCAAGTTTAATATTTGTATATCTACAAACAAACCCCTCAAATATTTTTATTTATAAATAAGTACAAATTTCATCATTTTCAAAATAGAATTTTACAAAAAAGGCATTAAAGATTTTTAAACATAAAATTTTAAATTACAAGTTTAATATTGATACATTTAGAAATAGACTCCTTGAATATTTTTATTTATAAATAAGTCTAAATTTCATCATTTTCAAAATAAAATTTTATAAAAAATACATTGAAGGTTTTAAAACTTAAAATTACAAATTATAAGTTTAATATTTGTACATTTACAAATAGACCCATTGAATATTTTTATTTATAATAAGTCCAAATTTTATCATTTTTAAAAAAAAATTATACAAAAAATACATTGAAGGTTTTAAAACTTAAAATTATAAATTACAAGTTTAATATTTGTACATTTACAAATAGACCCCTTGAATATTTTTATTTATAATAAGTCCAAATTTTATCATTGTTAAAATAAAATTTTGCAAAAAAGACATTAAAGGTTTTAAAACTTAAAATTTGAAATTAAAATTTTAATATTTTACCTCTACAAATAGACATTTGAAATCTTTTTATTTATAAAATAAGACCAAATTCATCATTTTTAAATAATTTGTTAAAAAATACATTTAGACTTATTTATAAATAAACTTATCAAAGGGGTCTATGAAAATATAAAATATTAAACTTGTAATTCAAATGTCTACTTTTATTAAAACCTTAATGTTTTTTTGTAAAAATTCTCTTTAAAATGGCTGCAACTTTGGAGTATTTATAAATAACAAATTATTCAACCGGGGGGTCTATTTGTAAATGTACAAATATTAAAATTATAATTTATAATTTTAAGTTAACACCTTCAATGTTCTTTTTTGTCAACTTCATTTAAAAAATGATTGAAATTTGGACTCTTTATAGGTAGAATATTCAAGGGGTTATTGTAAATGTCCAAATATTTAAAACTTGTCTTATTTTAAATTTGAGTTTTAAAAACCTCATATCTTTTTTGTAAAAATTTTTTTTAAAAAATTAATTAAACATTTAGACTTATTTATAAATAAAACGTATTCAAGGGGTTATTTATAAATGTCCAATATTCACCACTTATTAATTTGACATTTTAAGTTTTAAAATAAACCCTTCACTGCCTTTTTGTCAAAATATTTTAAAATGAGAAATTTGGACTTATTTATCACTAAAATTCTTCAAGGGGCCCTATTTCGTAACTGTAACATAATATGAAACTTGGGTAATTATACTTTTAAATTTTCAAACATTCAATATATTTTTTGTAAAAATTTATTTTAAAAATGACAAAATTTTGGACTTATTTATAAATAAAAGTATTCAAGGAGACTATTTATAAATGTACAAATATTAAACTGTAATTTGAAATTTTAAGTTTAAAAATCTTTAATGTCTTTTTTGTAAATTATTTTTTAAAATGATGAAATTTGGACTTATTTATAAATAAAAATATTCAAGGGATTTATTTTGTAAATGTACAAATATTAAATTTATAATTTGTAATTTTAGGTTTTAAAACTTTCAATATATTTTTTGTAAAATTTTCTTTAAAAAATAATGAAATTTGACTTTTTTATAAATAAAAATATTTGCGGGATTTGTTTGTAAATATACAAATATTAAACTTAAATTTTAAAAATTTAAGTTTTAATACCTTCAACTCCTTTTTTTTAAATTTTATTTAAAAACTAATAAGGTTTGAACTTATTTATAAATAAAAATATTCAATGGGCTTATTTATGAATATACAAATATTAAATTTGTACTTTAATTTCTTATATAGGGTTTATTTTTAAAATATTTAGGGTCTTTTTTATAAATTTTTATTTGAAAAATATTAATATTTGGACTTATTTATAAATAAAAATATTCAATGTGCTTATTTGTAAATGTACAAGAATTTCTTATATATGATTTACTTATTATTTAAAATATTTAAGGTCCTTTTTATAAATTTTTTTTGAAAAAATATTAACATTTGGATTTTTTATAAATAAAAATATGCAAATGATTTGTTTGTAAATATTTTGGAGAAAGAGTGAATAGTGAAAAGTTGAATTTTTTAGAAGTTTAGTTGTGAAATTATGGAGGGGAAAAGTAAAATTTTTGAAAAAAAAAATTAATTAAATAACAATAAGCGATTGTAGGTAATAGATTTGAAAAGAAAGGGCGTAGGTAATTATAGAAAATTTCGGGAGATTTTTAATAAATAAAGAAAATCTTAGGAAATTATAGATAAATATCTCTAATTTTTTTAAAATCTTGTCTAATTTTTTAAAAATTTAATTAGTCGATGTAAAATGTAGTTTAATTTATCACCATACTTACAACGCATGTGAGTGTACTTGCAGTAACTTTAATAATATGCGATTCGTGATTTTACGATAGATAAAAATGCACATCTTACTCAATTCGTGTTTATTTTTAGTATTTGAAACTGATTAAAGTACAAATGAAATTTTTTTTCCGATAATCACTCTCACGATAATACATCTTTCGTGAGAACACATTTATAATAGGATGGTTAAACATCTCTCGTGATAACACGTTTATAATAGGATGATAAAGTATTTAAATACCGTTTGATTTAATTTGAGGTCAGGACTAGAATCAATATTTTTTAAAATTATTTTTTTTATAAAATCAATATTATTTATTTTATATTATTATAAAAAATTAAATATTTTTTTAAATTTTAAATTATTATAAAATTAATTTTAATAAAAATATTAATTTATTAAAAAAATTATTAATCTTAATTTTAATTCTGATTTTAATCTTGAATCAAATGTGTTTTTCAGGGTAAAAAATTAGCATACATATGATCAAAAAATAGAAAATATTCAAAAGCAAAAAGTAAATAAAAAAAACAAAAACTAGGCAGAAAAGGGAATGACCGAATGAGTACTGACAGTCCGGACACAAGATTGTCAACCACATCAATGAAAGAGTGCAGTCTGGTTCATTGAATGCTTGCGGCCGCAAGCTTTGTTCATCATCAGAGACCATGTATTACTTTTGCTCGTACCAAGTCGGATCCACACATTTATTTCACATCTGCTTGTACCAAACTTTAAATCTAAATCAAAAGCTTGCAAAATTTGTACGTCGTGCCCTTTTTTTTCTTCTTCTTCTTCGATGTTACTCACCACAAATAGGGCACACAAAAGTGAGCTGAGCTTGCCATTAAAATGTCGATTTTAGCTGGTTTTGTTGCTTGTTGATCACCGTTGTTATTTCCTGATTATCATAATCTACGATGTAAATGTAATTCTTTGCTTGTATTTCAAAAACTCAATGCAAAACAAGAAGCAATGTCATCAAACAATGTATCATGATTACTACCTTTACTCCCAAGAATCCTCATCCAAATTCTTCTCTTCCTTCGTCAATCCTCCTCAATCCTCTGCAAGGACGTACATGGCACAGATTGAGGCTGAGCCCAATCCTGCATCATCATCCATCGTCATGATCATGATAGAGTGCTTTTAATGCCTTCACAGCAGGAGCCACAAGGCTGCATCAGAAACAATCGGCCTTTCTCTCAAAGTAGCCCACCAACATGATTTGAAAGGAAAGCTGGATGGAGACAACCTCCTAAAGATGCCCAATTACTCACTTCAATCAGAGGCATCTGTGCTGTACTTCAAGGCACACTGTTCATGAGCACGCTTGTGGCACATGCTCGTGTGTTGTGTGCTCTGAGTTCATGCTCATTGAGAGTTCATGGTGCCATATCTTGTTGCCCAGCTTCTCCTTCTTTTTCTTCATTGAGAAAGCAGTGTGCCCTCCGAGAACAAGATCTTCTTGTTCTCAAATTGTTATCATGCATGACAACCAGCTAGCAACACCGCGTGCCTGCGCCAGAGCACTACTCCATGCATGCGTATGTGGCTCGATGTGTTGCCAGTGCTTGTAGCTCCCTGACGAGGCTAATCAATCATTGAAGCACACGCAAAATGAATTGTGTGAAATCACTTAAGAAGAAGAAGAACAAGTCTTCTTGCGACAAAGATGAGAAGTGAATATTTTTTTTCAGCAGAGAAGTCAAAAGGGAAATGCTATTGGGAATGGCACGCTCTCCCTTTTTAAATCCTCATCTTTAGCTATGTTTGACATGCTTCATCAAAAGCCTCAAATAAAGTTTCATATCTGATTTAATAGCTGCTTAATTCTTTTATTAAATTGGTTTATTAATCTTGAATTTTCTTACATCGATCTGCGTTGAACAACATTAGATGAGTTGGTTAAGTTTTTTCCTTTTTCTCAACGAACGAAGAAGAACGGAGCGAACGATGAGAGACTCGAGAGATATGGTGTCACAGTCTATTTCTTTAGAAGAACCGCATGATGTAGAACCCAAGCCAAAAGCATTTGCTATAGCTAATGGATTTCCTGCGGCACCAACTTCTGAACAGTGAGCAGGATAAACAAAGCGGAAGATACTTTGATATCTCATCAGAGAGGTCATCTCTTGACCTGACCATGCAGTTGGGATTCACGATCCAATTCTCCCAATTTAAAAAAGAATCTGATGACACCTCTCTCCCCTTGGCCTGGAAGTCCAAGAACAACTTGCATCTTTCGATGGAGAATACAACTATTCTATAACGTGTTTTTGGACCAAGCCAGGCCGTTCATCTCTTCCATGGATTCGACCTGTGCTTTTTCTTTCATGGAGAGATGAAGACCAAAGCCTTTTACTGAACTTGACTAGGGTTTGGCATGCTGCGCACCATGTTGAGTCAAACTGATACAATTTGTATAATTGTATTAGAGGAAAAAAATATCCCTAATTATAATTAAGCAATTAAAAAAATGTTGATTAGTGGGTCAGCCATGAAAATAGGAGAAAAGCTTGAGTAGGCGTCTAGAGGAGGCAATACTATATTGTTTCTTGACTAGGTACAATCATCTTACTTTGTGTTTATTTAATGTTAATTATGTGATTAGTGCATACTCACAAACTAGCTACGAAGATATTTTCACGCAAAAGATGGAGATTAGGGCGAGGGTTTTACCGTGACATACCGTGCAGAAGTTAGACCATTCTCCGTCATGATTCAAGGGAAAGAGATGAGAGATCATTGGTGAAGCATGTAACATGTTATTGTTGGTTTCAAAGCGTTTTTCGTGATGGAGAATCGGAGATGGACGTACTGTCTTGTATAGCCATTTAGTTTCTATTTTTCTTTCAAATAATCGTCTAAAATTTCTTGATAGACATTATAAATGGCGTAAAAAATGGCGAATAAGTTTTTCTCGACTCCAATAATTTAAGAAACAAAGTTGGAAATATATAGAAAAATTGTATTATATGCAAGGACTTGATTCACAAGATGAAAGACATCAACTCCGTTGTGATTATACTGCATATATGCAAGAATTGCATCAGAAGAACGGTCTACCAACAAAAAGGTATTCCACAGATGGTACAGTACTCTCGTCGACGTTGGCATTTGATCGGAACAATACTACCGATACAGCTGAAGCAGTGGTCAGCGATGTCGAACCAGCGACGGTGAGATGATAAAGAACCCATTGATCATCTCAACCCAAGAAGTCATGGTCTTACAAATCTAACGACCAACCTGCCCCTCATTGTGAGCTTTTTCAGCCACAAATGACAAAGACGTGCTCAACAGGAGTAGCCAAAACGCACAACATCTTTTGCTATCATGCCAAGTGCGACCCACGACTCAAAATCCGGTCAAAAATCTCATGCTCACCCAAAACCCTAAAAGAAAGTTCCACATCTCAAGCAACCGCCCCATCTCAAAAGCCAACAGCCCAACACAAACACACAACACACATGTCTTTCTCTTTGCATCTTTCTCTCTGTGTCTTCTTCTATCGCGTACGCCTTCATCATCCCCACACTAAGTTCTCCGGCATGTCATTGGCTTGGTCACCATTATATGAGCCAAAACACCATTGGTGACAAGGCTTGCTTTTTCTACTTTGACGAGAAAGGGCGATGCAAACATCCAGCATGTGTTGTGCGCCGCATTACCAATTAGTCAATTGATCCCCTCTTAAACCTTTTGAAATGTGAATTTTCTACCTTTTTATTGTCAAAAAAAAAGATATCTATTGTCTGCTGAGGTTATTGTACTAGAGTTGGACATAATGGAAACTAACCGAGGACCAAGGCAGATCAAGTTGCAAGCTCTCAAATGATGCTTGTGTCATGGCCTAGACTTAAAATATGCAAGCATGCAACCGCTGCCAATTAGACGAGAAAGCTTGTGATCCATGCGATACATTCTGCTTTCATGTTTGCAATGATTCGGAGTGGGTATATATGTAGGTTCTTCATCGATCCAAGCATCACAATTAGATTAACAGAACCAATGCTGACGGATTTGAAAAACTTCGTCGAAAAACACCGAGAAAAAAACAGGGCCTTTGTGACCTTGCCACAAAGTCAAACAATAAGCATTGGATTCCTAAATCTTTTTTTATTTAAATTTAGAAATCGAAACAAAAATGAGTACCAAATACAGTGGCAAGATTCCTAACATCTGAATTGTTAATACTGAAGATACTGTTTTGTGGTATTTGTATCTCGAATGGGCTCTTAGTTTATAGCCAAAGCAATGAAATGGAATTGTGACTTGATATGAGGATCTAGGGTTCCATAGGGTTTCATGCGTCAAACTATGCTCAACTGTTTCTGGAATGCATTGACATCTGCTCCGGAAAGAATTTGATATCAGGGATCTCGATGATGATGTATGAGGCATAAACTTCTCTAATTGAAAAGATTGCGATCATATCAGCGGAAAAAAGCATCGAATCTCATATGAATTATAAAGTTAAACGTATTTAGGCAGAAAATGTAAACTCGCTTTTCAAATACGAGTAAGCCAAAATCTAATTAGACTTGTCTTTTTTATTGCAAATGATAGAAATTGTGTCAAAAAATCGGCTATAAAATAATATCAAATGTAATAAACTAATACACATCGGATAATTTAAAAAAATAAAATTTAATATATATAATAGAAAGATTTATATTACATTGGTTTGATATTTTTAAGATTATCTCAATAAATTTGAAAGGGGCAATATGCAAAGAGAAGGAAGATAACAAGGCTAGCCTTTTTCAGGTGCTATATTGAGAAGGTGAGAAGAGAAAGGTCCCTACTGCAACAAGCCAAAAGAGAGTTGTGTGAGCATCATAACTAAAAGCTTGAATGATAACATGCATGCACTGAGTCGTTCGTTAAGGAAAAGCTGCATGTCAAACTCAGTGCATTTCTTGCAAAATTCGCTCCTACTCCAACTCAAAAATATTTTCCAGGAAAAGACGCCATTAATTTGTCGGAAAGTTTCAAAAACATACGAAAAAAATATACTCGTTTCGTCTCCAAGCCACCCGCAAGAATAACGCGATCATTTAGTTCTCTTTTTTTTTTTTTTTTTTTTTTATATTTAATCTAATTTTTAGGACAATTAAATGTCGGTCCCTAACAGCTAAAAAACCGGCATATCGCGTCCGTTGTCGGCCGGATCGCGACCGCCGCGAATCTTGATGCATTCACACCCCCACACCAACCCCGCTCCGGTGTCCTTGCACCCGATCGCAGCCGTCGGATCCGCGCCACGAACTTTCGCGTAGTGTGAGCTGGACGCGGGGACCGCGAGCCACAGTTCCGCGCCGCCGCCAACGGCTGCCGCGCGTCACGTTATCAATGGCCCCCAACGTGCCCCGCTTCCCGGTCAAATGACGGTGCTCGCCTCCGCAAACGTGTCCTCGAATCCCCGGGGCGCCAATTAAACGTCTGCAAGCAACGTGGCCCCACTTCGCCGGCGGTAGCCGGTGGTCCGCCCTGCTCGCTGGCTAAGGAGCTGTTTTTATTATTATTATTTTTTTAAATTTTTTATTCTTTCGTTATTTAAAAATTATCGCTGCAAAATTAATTTATTTTAAAATACTTTTAATTCAGAAAAAAAAATATACTGAATTTTATATTTATATTTTATATCAGAAATAATTTCTAAAAATAGACTAAATGATATTTTAAATTGTAATTATATTTATAACTTTATATGTAATAATAATATTTTAAAAAATTAATTACTTGTGAAAAAAAATACATAACTGATATTTTATGTAAATAATTATATTTTTAAAAATATATCTTCGTATGATAAAGTAATAAAATTAAATTATTTCTAATTATTTCTAAAAATGAACCGAAAATAAAAAAAAAATAATTTTTTTAACATTTTTTATTGACATCTAAACAATCAAATCATCCCTATTCAAGAACCAAACAGCCCCTATGCAAGCCAAAGAACCCCTATGGAAGCCGACCTGAAATTTTATCCATTTTATGGTAAACCCCCTCTATATAACTCATATTTACCGCAAGTTTAACCTCATAAGTCATAAGTCCTCCTCCCCCCGCCCCCCACTCTAAAAACCCATTCACTTGCACCAAAAGCAAAGTCTTCTTCTCGATCTTTTTCTCTTCCATCTCACTCATGTCAGGAGAGAATAGGGAGCTCTTCCACCATGAGAATCTCCTCCGGGACCGCAGCGGTTTCCAGTTCCCCGACGATCTCTCCTCACTCTTTGGCGTTCGGCCCGGCGGCGGCGGGGGAGACGGCATGCTAGATCCCCACAGTGGAGAACCCCCAACGCCCTTCATGAGTTTCAATGACTTCTACCATGGGTCTTCTGACTACGGAGCTCTGGCGAGGGCCTTTGAGCTGCCGTGCTCGCCGGAGGAACTGATGGGGGTGGCAGTTGGAGGGAAGGGGATAGGGGGAGTGGAGGTGGAGGCCAGCGTCGGCGGCGGGAATGTGAATTCTATTGTCGGGAATGGCGGCGGGATTTCGCAGGCGACGCAGAACTCTTCGGTGTCTTCGTCATCTACCGAGGCGGCCGGGGAGGAGGACTCCGGGCGGTGCGGCAAGGAGTCGCAGCAGGAGGAGAAGGGGCAGGAGAAAGGGGGCGAAGATGGCGGTGAGAAATCCAAGAAATTGTAGGTTTTCACGATCCCTTGTGTTATCATGTATTCTTTTGTTGCTGAACACCAATTTCTTTGCTTCTTCTTTAGTATGCAAGCTAAAATCTCTGCTCAGAAATTAGGGTTTTCATATTTCATCGATGCGGAGCTTTTCCTTTCACTATCCCATGTTTTCTCCACATTCTCATTTAGGGTTAGATCTTGAGAATGAATCCCTAATGTTGGCAGAATAGCTTCTACTTTTTGAAAATTTGGATTTCTGTCTTCCACTTTCCAGCGTTTCTTGCATTTTTCACATTCAATCTCGAAGTCCCCATATTTTTGTTCTTTTTTTCTTCTTTTACTTGGTCGTCTTATTTTCCTTGTTGCAAAATCACAAATGTTATTATGAATCTGTTTGAAACATAGGATTGTAACGATAATATCAAGGATGGAAGAATAAAACCCCCCAAAAAAAGGAGCTTTGAGGACCTTTCAAACTGATGTGATTGCCTCCTAAAAAGACTGTTTGAAAAAGAGGAATCCATGGAAGAAATGGACCAGACCAGTGTGAACATCATCTCCAGCAAGATCACTTTCTCTACAGACCTTTAAGCTCACATGTTTAGATCCTTGACCAGGAACAAGCCAAGGAAGAAGGGGGAGAAGAGACAACGCGAGCCGCGCTTCGCTTTCATGACCAAGAGCGAGGTCGACCACCTCGAAGACGGCTACCGGTGGCGCAAGTACGGCCAGAAGGCCGTTAAGAACAGCCCCTATCCCAGGTGACCACCAAACAAATTTTCTCCTGTTTCATTCATGAAATCATTCTGCATGCATTGCAAACCTCAAACAATCTGATCCGAGTTGCACCATTGCTAAAACCCTAATTTGCTTGATGCAGGAGCTACTACCGCTGCACGACGCAGAAATGCTCCGTGAAGAAGAGAGTCGAGAGATCCTACCAAGATCCGAGCATTGTGATCACGACATACGAAGGCCAGCACTCGCACCCGAGCCCGGCAACGCTCCGGGGAAGCACACACTTCCTACCTCCTCCATCTGCGTTGCCGCCCAGCTTTCCCCGGGAGCTCCTGCTGCATCAAATGCCTCCTCTGAGCAGTACCCAACAACTGGAAGCGAACCCTAGCATGTACCTGCAAGGCCTAGCTCCTCCGCCGCAGCAGCTCCAGCTTCCAGACTATGGACTCCTGCAAGACATCATCCCGACTGCCTTCATTCAAAGCAACCACCCATAATAATAGCAATACCATCCTTCTATTTTGCTCATACTTCTTCTACTATTCTTGTACATGTACTTTAATGGAGAGAGCCTTCTCCTTTGAACTTGGCTCTTTGCTAGTATGGTATGGATGGAGCAATGAAATCAATTCACGACTCTGACTTGTTGAGTTGAGATTGGAATATTCCTGTTGTTTCTGTGGGATCACAGAGCAGTTCTCAAGCTCCAAACCCCAAGAGATGACGCTTCTCTGAGTTTGGAAATGGAGGCACTTGTGTTTCAGAGGAATCCATGCTTCTGCTAGCAGTGCCATTAATGTCTTCCTTTGTTTGGTAGCATGAGTTATTGTCCAAAAAAAAAAAAAAAAAAAAAAAAAAAAAAAAAAAAAAAAAAAAACATCATTTAGAATTTTGGAAAATATTCCAAAAAGTTCTTCAATTACTCCTCCTCCATTCCTCTTTTCTTTAGGGTTTAATTTGAAGTGATGCTATGCTCTGCATGTGCAGCATCGTCAGGAATTTATTCTGATTTAGAATATATCTTTGACTAGGTTTGAGCCTCCAAATTGTTTATGTTCGTGTTAATGTTTGATTAAAGAAGCGTTAGTGTTTGTTTTTATGCTAAGTATGAGAGCATTGACCTGTGTGTGATTCGATTATCCGGTTGGTATTAAAATACAGTAAGAATTGGTCAAAGAATAAACATGAGCTAGCTACCACCACGCTATATCTACCTAATTCATTGCTTGAGGTGTTGGACTTGATGTGATTAATGAATTAATTTGTCATTAAGGTTGATTAATTGACTTGATTAGTTTTCTTTGTATTAGAAGATATCAAGCCTCTTGTCTTGGACGCATGCAGATTAAACAAATGGAAACCCTAATAATAGTTTGTGTCCTAGCATGACAGTGTTTCTTGCATATGATAACTGTAAATTTTGCTTCAGATCAAGGATTGATAAATTGTTATGTCACGATTAATTAAATATATAAATATTGTAAATGAATAAATGAAAAGATTAAGATCAATTGGAATGATTAGCTAGATAAGAAGTTTGTAGAAAAGGATATCTCTCAAGTATTTGAGTCCAAATTTTGGGCGCTGGCATGCTATTACCATCAGAGTTGTCATATCACCTAGTCGATTTCCTTCACTAGAGATGTGAGTCGTTTTGCGGTGAGGGACACATGCTACTCCATCACCGCCAATTTCTTATTCTTAAGAGATTTTGACCGCGATCGAGTCCCCTTCAATCCCACTAAGAGCTGAAAAGTGATGCTTCACGTACGCTCGGAAGCCCTGTCCCTCGGTGGGCCGGTTAGAAGTCAGCCCAGGACATCTGGATCGGGTTGCGAATGCCCGTTATACCAGGCCCAAAGCCCATCCGTCAAATATTTGCATATACCACCCTGATAGGGCATACGCTTTGTCAAAGACACTCATCCAAGTCATGATGCAAATGCACTGCGTGACTTGTCGTCCGAATCGAAGGTGGAAAAATTTAGCACGCTTTTAGTCCTCATTTTTCCAATTTTTTTTTTTCAAAAAAAAATAATGATTAACAATCTCAATGCATGGTTTGCGTGCTCTCGCTGTGGAGCCCACGCACGAGAGACCCAACGCATTGAATTGAAAGATTGTTAACAAGAGGAAGAAGAGGAGGAGACAAGGCGTGCAAACAAGCCTTTCCATGTGATATCACCTTCCTCGTCGCCATCATCATCTTGCTGCTCCTCTGATGCTGATCGGACAGTCCAGGATAATCTTGGACTCCGATCTCGAGGGCCCGAGAGTACGTATAATTTTTTTTTGTTCTACGTATTTGGATAAAACTATGAAAAAAGTGATGGAGAGGTGTTAGTTTGGACATCGCAGTCGAGAGAGAGGCCCATTGAAAAGGCTGCCTTCGGTTTCTCTCTTTCCAAATGAAGCAAAACCACTGGTTCTAACCCAAAAATCAATGGGCGGCATCTACCACAACTCCTGCTTTCCTCGTGCTCATCAAATCTTCGAAAGTGAAAGGCCGGTCAGCCGTAGAATCCATGAGATACTCGCCATGCGAGAACAATGAAGCAGAAAAATAGAGAAAATGGATATATATATATATATATAATCTCTCTCTCTCTCTCTCTCTCTCTCGCTTTCCATGCGCCATGAGTGGTTCTCCTCGTCTGATCTAATGTATGAAAATCACCAGTAGATCACTTTTTTCCTCTAATTACAATTTTTAATTAATTAGCGCGAAAATCTTTCGGAAGTGGAAAAAAGATATAGCACCTCTGATTAGGGTCCCGCCTACAAAAATTAAATATAATCTCGCTTCCATAAGATAGCTAGTGTTCCTCGATTCATGGGGCTAAGCACCCCATTATTGATGTCACCACCATTCGAGTTTGAGGATGACCTCAAACCTCCTCCCACGCTTCCTCAATCTTCTTCGTCATTATTCAAACTCGACCGGTTAATCAAAGTGTCAATGTAAGAAATATATTCGCGCGCACCGTGTCAGAATTTGATTAGGTAAGCCTCACTAATCCCACTCAGGCTCTTGAAATTTTTCGTTACTACGCAAGCACGTATTTAACATGTGGATTACGCATGTATTGCTTGTTAATAAGTCTTCCCCGGCTGCTTGCAACAAGAGGAAGAACCTATCGGACCCTGACTCGTCTACATTCCCCACCAAATAAATCAAACTCAATAGCTCCCCTGGAAAAACAGATAAGTACCAACCACCACATCAACATACCATATATGCACGACGAAACAAACTAATGATATTGAGAATACTAGGGTTCAAATCCTCCTGAAGGCAGATGATGATGAGATATTAGGGCTAAAAAATAGTTGAAAATTACCACAAAAACAGAGTTGCACAAAAAAGTCGAGAACCCGTCATCGGAAACAGGCACTTCCACACAAAGCAATCGCCTCAAAGTAGGGTAGGCATGCCTATCAACTTTGAATCCGCGATCACATACTTCCACTCCGGCAAGTGCCCCGTTTCATGCTTTTTCCTTATCTAATTGAGAAATAAAAAAGAAAAGATAACATATGGATGCATTCAGGTGAAGCTACAACTTCACAGTAAAGCCCAGAGAGCCAAAGAGTCGGGCATTCAGGGCTTTTCTTAAAGAGGGAATCCCATGATACACACTGCACTCAATTGTTCCATATGCTGTTGCTTTATTTCTTTTGGAGGTCTTGAATGGCATATTGAAAAGCAAAGAATGATCTTTTTAATGCTATTTGCACACCATCATCCCCACTTTTAATGAGTCTCAGTACCTCATGTTAAGGAACTTGAGAATTCACAACAAATCTTAGCTTCTGTACTATGAATCTCAAGAAACAACAGATTATCATATAAAACAGATGATGAACAGGAGCATGAGACTCCAAAAGGCAGACAAATATAACAATGGATGAGTTTTATATTAGAATGCCCACCGGAGAGAGGTGAAACTAAAGATGGAGGTAGTGATATGTCCAACAACACAAAGGATTTAACAGAATAATAACATCACACAACACCCACCACCAACTTCCAAAGGGGGAGCAGGAAAGCACAGCTCTGAGTACCCCAAACCCCACACTAAGCATCCAAACCCCATGGATGGCAAACATTAGAGCCCCACCACCAGCAAAGCAAAAGGAAACACAACAACAGTCTCCCATGCTCTTATCATGGGGCATGTGGTAATTGTCCATAAGAAACACACACAACATGGGGATATAAATACAGAGAATAATGAAAAGTACTGCGATCATCTTGTAAGAGGATTTCACTTTAGTACCTGCTGTTTATTCCTGTCTGAGCTGATTTCCTGAGAAGACGATTCTCGGCAAGCTGCTTTACTCCTCGAGATTCTGAATGCCAAGCTTCTTCACTTCCACCTTGAGTGATTTCAGGTATCTGACGGCTTCATCCAGAACGGCCGGCGTGTCCAACTGATCACCACCAGGTATAATTCTTCTCAGAGCTTTGACCATCTCCCGCATTTTATCCTTCTTCCTCTCGCTGCTGCCACCGCTGGAAACTGAATTCTGAACCGAAGCAGAGGTCTTCGCTTTGCGTGACTTCGGACTCTCAGTCGAGGATGAAGAATATTGGGGGCTGCCTCTCCAATTGCCTGGTGTGCGACCAGTGCTTACCACATCATCATCTTGTTCCTCTTCTTCTCCTTCATCCTCTTCAGAGCATAGTAAGGCATCAATTTCTGCTGTATCTTCTTTCAGAGTAGAGGAGTTTTTTGCCAGATACTGGTTATCATTGCAATTGTCCATGTTTTTGCCAGTCCCGTGCACATATGGGTGATGGCTCTCAAAGTTTGGATAACTGAATTTGTGGGTCAATGCAGGGTGAAACATCACCCGGCTTTTGTTATCACTTTGGTCAAAGATGATGAAGTTCTTGGGGCAAGCTTCCATAGGTTGGAACTCGAATTCGTTACCAAGTGGACCAGGAAAATCATTCCTCCTCCCTGAAATAGCAGGTCCAGAGGGAGGTGCGGCATAGGTACCGTAAGTACCATGATCACCCAAATGGGTGTAACCACCCACTTCAAATGCATAAGTGGGGGGAGCGCCGCCCATAAAATGTCTTGGGTCTCGCTGCATAGGTGTCCAAGTGTGCTGAATCAGCTGATTGCTGAACTCTTCAAAGAATTGTCAATTTGGGAACAGGATGTTGGTGTGCTGCTGTCAAGCACACAAATTTTGTAGCCTTTGCCCCGAGCAAAATGAGGTATAAGCTGCCTCAGGAATATTGTAATTTTGAGATTGTCAATGCAGCACAACGACTATCTATCCTGAGCCAGCCATCTTCCAGGTTCACTTCTACAATCTAGTCTTCTGATGACCAGCGAACAAAACTAAGAAAGCAGGTTGTCAACAATCAAACTACGTAACAGGCTTAAGCAACTGGCGGAAGTACTCAGCCTGTTAATTTGGAAGAAAGAGACCTCAATCAGTGTTGGCAAAGAACAACAAAAGATTACCACAAAAGAGCACAATGGGCAAACCATTAAAGGAAAGTGCCAACACAAACACCCAAACATTGCAAACAGCATATTTGACGCTCGGTTTACAACATTAAGTTGACACAATGAATTGCATTTTGTTGATGAATTTAATGCTTTAAGCATATAAAACTACTAAACATGTGCAAGCCAAGTTGATTAATAATAGGATAATACAGAATGCATAATTTAACACAAGCATCAGAACCGCATTAGCTAAAGGTTGAATAATAAGGTGTCTGCAAACAATGATATAGATCATACTATTTATCTGCTCTTAAAATACTGGCCATCATCAATTGATCTCATTACATGAAATCTGACATGTCCTACTATAAAGAAACCAAACATGTTCTTCTTAAATATATCCCATGATTAATCAAAACGCAATGGCAATTAAATAAAAAATATTCCTCCCCTGAATCCTCAAAATCAGTAATCAGAAACAAAAGGTACTTCAACATAGAAGCTTAGCAAGCACGCATAAAACAGAGTTGAACTATTTGCACTTCAATCAAACTACAGAAAACATAAACAAAATTTCAAACTTATGAGGCACAACTAACATAAAAAGAAAAATGGAACAAAAAACGAACAAGGAAAACATAAAGAGATAGTTACGCGAAATACCTGACAGATTTGCATCAATCGGTAGTAGGCGATGATTCTAACATGCATTATGATCTCCCCTACTCTGTCCACTGTTCGATATCTCTTCAGATTAACAGCAACGTACATCCTCACTTCTCCAAGACTAGTTTAACCCCAGCCAAAGAAAGAGGAAACCCCTCACACCTCTTGAAACCTAAACCAATTCACCTGCTCAGGAAAGAACACCATATAACAATACCCAAAAATTAGAAAGTGCCACATTTCCATTAAAAGAAACATATTAAAAAACAACCAACACCATAAAGATCAAATCTTTTATGCTAGAAACAAAAACAGAGGTCATACACGATAACGCGGAAGAAGACGACCAAGCGAACGCACTTTCTGACGCTGCTATAGTAGTTCGAAAAGGCCACCACCCACGGCATGCTGATCAATCAAAATAGCTCCTTTCTTGAAACCAAAGAAAGCCAAAATCAATTAGAAAAAGCATTAGAAACTCAAAACCAATTAGAAAAAGCACCAGAAACTCAAAATCAAGCATAATATTCACATATTTACCCTGCTACCAATCCCAAACGATCAAAGGAGGGATCTTTTCCCCGCATCTCATACATGTTAGCTTATTGACCGTAAAAACAAAAGATTCCAGGCGACAAAAAGGCCGACAATCAAGAAAACCACGAGAAGATCAATCAACAAAAACCATCTTGGTGATCACCAAATAAATCAAAGGCCCAGTAGAGGAAGAACCATACATATCCAAACTTTATAAATAAATAAAAAAAAAGGGAAATCCACAAAGATCGGAGTCATATTCAGCACGAACGATTGGAAAAGGCAAGTCTTCGAGAATCGAAGCTTCAAACCTGGATCTGCGGCTTTTCCGGCGATGAAGAAGAAAGGGCTTCCGAGTGGGCGAGGTGGGATTTGGGGAAACTTCGGGGGGATTTCTGCAGGAATTCGGAGGGCGGAGCGGGGGGAGGAGAAGAAGATAACAAAAGAGCACGGCGAGACTGCGAGAAAGGAGACGCCTTTTTTATCGGTCTTTGGCTTAACCCAAGGGTTAGGTTAGCTTTCATGAAAATGTTAACTAGGGTTAGGATTATACACTACTTAAACCCAAAGCTGATGCTTTTGACAAATTAGTTCGGCGAGTGCCGAGTCAAAATATATCATAAATAATATTTATAATTATATTTTTTGCATTTTTTTAGAAAGATTTATTTGTTTTCATAATATATAATTAATTTTTCTTTTAGCTTTTAGTTTGATGGAAATGAAAGTTTAAAGGAAAATTTTCACTTGAAAATTTCTAAAACAACATATATTTTTATATTTCGTATAATACGTATGTTTCTCAACTATTTCCATTATAAAGATGAAAATGAAAAGGAATCCAAAGTTTTATTAAATTTTAATATTACAAAAAAATTCGCAATTGCATCAAAATCCCATAATAAAAATATAAAAAATTGAATTAATATGGCATGGGAAGGTGTCGGAAGAGGTGGGCGCAGATCAGCTGTTCGTCTCAGACAGTTCTCAATGCTGTCTGAACACGTGGCATTTCAAACCAATGGACGCCTGTCACGTCAGCATGTCGAAAATAATGGACTTGACCTCGGGCGTGCTTCTCGGCCGACGTGCCACCCGCGTGGGGAGGCATTAATGCTGCTGCGTACTTATGAAGCATTTTCAGCCGTCGGATCGCGGCCTCGGGAAGCAGGTGTCCGTAGATCACGGATCACAGGACAGCCGTCGGATCAAGTGCGAGCGACATGACAGTGCTGGGACCCACCACCGCATCGGGGGCCTCCAAAGTCCGGCCCAATTGAAAGAGAATCAGCCCGACAGATATCTACTTCCACCATTTGTCGACAGTTTTTTGCGGTTTTGATTTGAGAGGAAAATTAAAGTATTTATGAGTAATAAATCAGGATTATCTATCTTAATTGAGTTTGATCAATTTCAAATCAGATTAAACCGAAGCCGAAAGTTTTCTCCTATTCGGCTTTTTGATTGGGATTTGACGGGATTGGCATTTTACCGATTCCACTGGCTTTTATTGGCGACGACTCGAGCGGCACTGACTCATAAACAATGCAAGATGAAGTGGCTCATGGGACACACATTCACTCTGCATGGTTGACCATTGATCAGACCCAAGAGCTCAAAGCGCGACCAATTGGGTCAAATTCCCGGAGCTCACTTCCACGCTGCCTTCGTCACCATCCGCATGCACTGCAGTTTTAGGGCTTGTGCAGAAATTTTTTTTTTTAAGTTTCATCCGACTTTTGTGTTTTTTTCCCATCATTTTTACACATTTATATTTTCGAACCCTTCTGTTGTGTGCTTCGTGACATTGCCATGATCTTTCGCCAGATTTGGCATTAAATTGTAGGGTAATTTTAGTTTGCCCCCCGAAATTTTATTTTATCCGGTTCAGCCTAAATTCTATTTCGGTTTTCCTGTACTCGATCGCGTGACCTCGTTTCAGGATTATTGGCGGTGTTTTCTTTCTTTCTTTCTTTTTTTTTTCTCAATTTCTAACCTCGATCGTATCTCTAACCTCATTTATGACGGGCCTCATTTTTTCTAATTTTTAACTTAATTTGCTGTATTTGATTTCAAATTCACTCTTTAATAATTTTTTAAAAAAAATTTATTTACAATCCAGAGATACAAAGATAAGAAATATGTATTCCACATCTCCATCATTTTAACGATGGATACTATTAGATATAATGAGATATAGTTAAAATATCAAGTCTATAATAACCTAAAAACACCAATTTTTCTTGATTCTAACAAAAAATATGTATGACATTATGCATATCATTATTCATGCGGTTGACAATCACACAAATAGTGAGTCAAAATATATATCTATAAATTTATTACTATTATTCATTAATTTTTTTTATATATTATGTATTTTTTGATTCTACGATTTTTTTGTGTATATATTATGTGTCATAGATATTTTTCATTGTAAAAAATAATTTATTTATTTGTTATGCGTGTTGAGTTACAACTTCAAATCTTGCATGTTGATATATATTTATATTTATATTAACTTTGGTATTGAGTTATGTCTGAATAAGCACTCATTTGTGTTTGTAACGTAATTCAAAACTTTGTCATGTATGTTCATTTTGCAAATCAATTGATTTTTTATTTCATAATGTTTTTTTAAATTTTTTTTAAGATTATGTATTTATCTCATAATTGCTAGGTTTTCTTTTTCAAATGAAAACATAATAGCATTTATATGATTTGAATAATAAGATTTTAGGTTAATGTTAGAAAGTATTTGAAGTTTTTTATGTAACGTACTTAAAAGTATGTACAAATGAATAAAAATGAACACACCTAAATAAAAAATAGATCAAATTACACAAATAAATGTAGTTATTTAAAAATAAGTGAATTATTAATTAATGAATATAAAAAATACATAATTAATATATTAACAGTGATAAATGAATATAAGATGAGAAGATAGCCAAAAATTATTCACTTAATATTAAGTGCATTATATGCACTTAATATTGAGTATATTATAACATCACATTTTTCCCATCATTTTAATGCATATATACGTCAACACCGAAAAAATTGTGCACAATGACAAACACATGAGTTACTCATTTAAGACAAATATTAAATGAATCCTCCCATTTAATAAAATTAAATATTAAATTCAATTATACGATCTCTCAATAACATAAAAGGACGAGGGCTTGCATGCAAAAACACCCGAACAGCGTCCAAACATTATCCAAAGCCCAGTTCTTCCTGCACAGTGCGCATCTAGTCCGAGAAAAGACAATGATAGTGGGCTTTGACTATGGGCCGTAAGAAGGAGCCTTGGGGCCAGGATTATGGATGCATGTAAACAAAACCGATAAATTAAATCGATTTTGTAATTTATAAAATTATTATTTTTTTATTTTTTAAAATTTTTAAAATTAGAACAGTTTAGGTTAAGAATTTCGAAACATCGGCATATTAATTTCTCAAACTATTAATTTTAAAATCTAAACTTTATATTAAATACTTTAAAAATTAAATATAATGTACAAAAATAATATTTTTATGACCTTTCTAAAACTATAATTTTAGTGAAAGCTAAGATAGATATTTAAAAAATTATGTATATATATATAATATTTATGTATTTATTTAAAATCGATATAGCTTCCATTCACAGATTTTTTGTAAGTATAAAGCCAAAATTAAAATCGATTTTTTAATATAATTCTCAAATAATTTTTTGATTTTTTTTTCTCTCCCTGAGTGTAGGTGGGAGTGATTTTTGGATAGTTTCAGACAGAGAGAGTGGAGCTTTGAACTGGCCGAGCCGGGCTCGATCCTCGTCAAGCCCGAGCCTGAAGTTGTACCGGATCCGGCCCGAGCCCATTGATAGTCCTTCTAGAAGCATATGCAAAAAATATTGTGAACTACGTCAGATCTGGAAAAGCTGCTTAGTTTCTTCTTAATTTTTTTATTAAATAAAATACTGATATTATAAAGTAATATTTTTTTATTTTATATAAATAATAAAGACAATCGAGGTTTGGCAGACTTGAATGAGTACAAATTTGAGGTGTAATCTCTTCTTAATTTTTTATTAATCTTAAACTAGAGTTTTTTAGGAGTTATATGTGAAAAATCCCCTACAACAATCATACGTAAATTAGGATGATTATTTTAATTCCCTAAAAAAGCAACAAGTTAATTTAATCTTTATACGGAACGTTAAGCACACGTGTCAACACACGGCTTTGCGGTAAGACTGGAGGGATTAGAGTAGCTTTCAACAGACGATTAGTGAAAGACAAAACGGTTTAATTAACAAATTGGCTATTTTTGTTTTATTCTTTATTGGATTAATCGACACCGTTGGTCGTGCCAAACAAGACATATTACCTATAACGTGTGAACGCGATCCGTGCGATCTATGCGTGTATGGATTATGTTCAATGTTCCTTCCGTAATTGCAGGTTAAACATGATGCTCCGTTATTTACAAAAAAATAAAAATTTTCTTCGTTTTTTCATGCTGACGTGTTCAACGGTTTCTGGTCGCTTGACAGAGAGCCCTTTAATTAATTTTTTGTTAAATTCATTTTCTTATTTTTTTTCTGATATTTAAAAAATTTTAATTCATAAAATATAGGTATTGAATCGTATGTTCGGTATAGCACGACCCTGCGTGTCAGTATCTGAGCCGCGATGGTAACGAGCCTGACTGCGGTATGAATAAATAGGATGTCTTGCACAGTGTGGTCAACACAGACCACGTCGGAGCTTACGTCCGGAACCAAAGAAATTAATTAGATTATTATTTTATAATTAAATAAAAAATTATGCGGCAAGTCCTTGTGAGAATTAAACATGACTAATCGGTTCTCAAAGGGCCGGGCTTGCCCGGACCATAAATCTCTGGCCAGCCCTGAGAGTTTCCGGCTCATCTTCAGTTTGATTTCGGCTCTTCGATGAACCAAACCATATTTTTTGTTTTTTATAAAAATGAATTTTATCTGCTGCTCTGATATTTTAAAATTTTCCAATCCTTTTTTCTTTAAATGATCTGTATTTTTGCGGAATAAACAATATCCCTTGGGGTCTGAATTTTACCACCTGGTGGTCCATGAGTAAGGTGCATGACTTGATAATTCTACCCATGCATGCCCGAAGCGAACTCGAGCGAGAAAACCGGGTCGGGTTAATCTTCTATGGTCCGGTCCGACCCTACCATTTGTGTCCCAATATATTACACTGGTCGGGCCGGAGGCCCATGTACCTGTAGTCGTCTTCGTCCCACGTTGTTGTTTTCGGTCTCCACACGCAAGCATTCAGAAAGCCTTTTTTGCAGATAAACACCATATTCTTCTTAATATTCACACATGCACCCTTCTTCTCCATACTCAGGAGTCAAAACCTCATGAAGATAATCACAACAGGGAGCCAAATGGAAGACTATATATGTCAGGGGTAAAACTGCAAAGAACCCACAAAAATGGACAATAAAAACCGATCGCCATCCACCTCGCCCTCCAGTCTCAGAGCAGAGGCAGAAATGGCGGTTCTCTCTAGCGAGCCCGGGCCCAGTACATGGGCAATGGGCCTTGGTCTAGTACTGGGCCTGGCGGCGCTGGCGGTGTGGGCGTGGCGGGTGGCGGAGCTGGTCTGGTTGCGGCCGCGGCGGCTGGAACGCGATCTGCGGGCTCGCGGGCTCGCCGGCACCGGCTACAACCTCCTCTACGGCGACCTCAACGACCTGGCCCGGATCAACCGGGCTGCCCGGTCCAGGCCCATGGGCTTCTCCCACGCCATCGTCTCCCGGGTCATCCCTTTCTATCAGAACGCCATGAAGAAGCATGGTCAGTAGCATATTCTTGTTTCACGAAGACATGCTTTTGATTTGATGATCTTCTGGAACGCATTTTTCAGCTAATAATTATATTTCTCTTGATTTTTCTAATCCTTAGCTTGCTTTGTTTTTTATTTGTATGATTTTAGATTGCAATTATTTGCGTTGTAGATTGATAAAAAAACTCAATAAATTTTCCATTCATTTTATGTATTGTAATGCCCAAATTGAATTCAGTTTAGATGAATTGCAAATCAACTTTTTCTTGTTCTTCTTCGTCGTCGTCATCGTCTTTTCATCTTCATAGCCGTTATCAAGATAACAAACTTAAAAGTTCATTACTGAAGAAGAATGGGTTGAGAACGCAGGCAAGATCTCATTTACATGGTTTGGGCCATACCCGAGACTGACCATGGCAGACCCAGAGCTAATGAGGGAGATCCTGTCCAACAAGTTCGGCCACTTCGAGAAGCCGAACATCAACCCATTGACAAGGTTGCTGGCCACAGGCCTTGCAAACTATGAAGGCGAGAAGTGGGCCAAACATCGGAGACTCATCAACCCGGCTTTCCATCTAGAGAAGCTCAAGGTAATTCAGAGCTAGAAAATTCACTCAGTTCTTCGATTCCAAACGTTTGATGGTATTGTGTTGTGATTAATTTGCAGCGGATGTTGCCTGCTTTTTCCATATGCTGTGATGAGCTGATTCAAAGATGGGAGAAGCTTGCTGGCTCTAATGGATTCTGTGAAGTGGACGTGTGGCCTGAGCTCCAGAGCTTCACGGGAGACGTCATTTCGCGGGCGGCATTTGGCAGCAGCTATCAGGAAGGCCGGCGCATATTCCAGCTGCAATCGGAGCAAGCTGAGCTTCTTATCCGCGCTGCTCAAAGCGTATACATCCCGGGTTTGAGGTCCAGTCTTCCTCTTCTCCTATCATATATGTCAAATGGGTCAAAATATGAACTTGAGCACCAAATGTGATGCAGGTTTCTACCAACCAAGCAGAATAGGAGAAGGAAGGAGATCGATCGCGAAGTTAGAGCACTTCTGACAAGCATGATACAGAAGAGGGAGAAGGCTATAAGGATTGGAGATGCCAAAAACGACGACCTTTTGTGTTTGTTGCTTGAATCAAGCATGAATGACTACCAAGAACACTCCCAGAATGCTGGCTTGACTACCAACGACGTGATCGAAGAATGCAAGCTGTTCTACTTCGCCGGGCAAGAAACAACTTCTGTTCTACTGACATGGACAATGATTGTTCTGAGCATGCATCCTGAATGGCAAACGCGCGCCCGGGATGAAGTCCTTCAAGTTTTCGGGAAGAATGTGCCTGATTTCGATGGCTTGAGCCACTTGAAAATCGTAAGTTTTTCTCTCGCTATGCCTGAATGGATAAGAATGATGCATTGCTGTTGATAGTTGTTGAATCTTACTTGAAGTGATTCGAATTTGTGTCGCAGGCGACCATGATACTGTATGAGGTTCTGAGACTATATCCTCCCGCGACATTTCTGACCCGGAAAACATACAAGGAGATGAAGCTAGGCGAGATTTCACTCCCGGCCGAAGTGCAACTCATGCTGCCAATACTCTTCATACACCACGATCCCGAGTTCTGGGGCGAAGACGCCGACGAATTCAAGCCGGAGAGATTCGGGGAGGGGATTTCAAAGGCATCCAAAAATCAAGTGGTGTCCTTCTTCCCCTTCGGGTGGGGGCCAAGAATCTGCATAGGACAGAACTTCGCGTTGCTGGAGGCCAAGCTGGGCCTCGCCAGAATTCTGCAGCGCTTCTCGTTCCAGCTCTCGCCGTCCTACACCCATGCTCCACACACAGTCATAACGCTGCAGCCACAGCACGGTGCTCAGCTTATCCTGCAGAAGCTCTGATTATGTGACGAATGCTGGTATGCTGCTCTTCAAGCTAAACTGTAATGTTTTGCTTCTGTTGTAATAAGAAGGAAAACTCACGAAAAAAAAAGTAATAAATGTATTGTATACGATGTAAAATATATTTTGTGAAAAAAACGAATGTGATTTTGGTCGGGATCTAAAATTGATTTGGTGATCTCAAATTGTACTTGTAACTTGGTTCAGCGATGCTGGTTGATGGAGATAAATCGAAGCCAACTGCGAACTGGAATCCTTATCTCAATGCACAAAGAGTAGTGACACAGCTGTCGTAATCCTAACCGTGCACTATGCCAGTGTCTGTCGTAATTGCTGAGCTCATTCATCTGGAACCCATAGTCACCTTAGCACAACTGTTCGCAATTTCATTTTTTTTAGGAGTAATTATCGTAAACCCCGGCAATTAGGGTTAATTATATATAATTTCCCGTAATTTTTGGAATTACTCCACTACTTTTTTTTCAAAATATTTACTTACACCCTGATTGTTATTTAATCAAAATTTGCTCTAAAAATTTCGATTTTACCCTTCAATATTTTTATAATTAAATCTCTAAAAATTTATTATTTATTATTTAATTTTTGGATATTTGTAAATAACATTATGAAATTATTTTGATTTACAAAAAATCCCTCCGAAATTTTCAGATAAATTCTGTGTCGTTGCACTGTAGCCCTAACTCTGCCGCTCTGCTCTTACGTCGCCGCTCTGCCGCTCCCCCATGCAGTTGCTACCCCCCACTCCCCACGCCATCGCTGCCCCGCCAGCGAGAAGATTGGCGTCCCGTCGCTGCTGCTCGCAAGCAGATCGGCCTCCTTCCTCAGTAAGCTTATGTGAGTCGTGCACGGGCCGCGCACAACCCACCCCCCCTTTCGTTCTAAAAAAAATTGACAATTTTTTCTTATTTTATGTGATTTTGAAACAATATATTAATAAATATTACTATGTTTTTTTGCAGGAAGTTCATCAGATGTTGGATGATGTCCTCCATGTGATTTTTTTAATTGTAATGTTGTGATTTTTCAACTTTTATTTGATAATTGCTTAGGTTCTGCTGACACTTTCACTTCATTACTCTAATATTCATATTATATTGATTGCTCAATATGAGGTTATTTAATAGTTATTCCTTCTTATCAGGTATACATGTAGGGTTACCAAAGTATGTTACTGTCAATATAGATGACATTGAAACTGCAAGTTTAGTAATTTCAACAAAGAAAGACGTCTACCTTCTAAAGTAAGAATGAAATCTGATATTTTGATCTAGATGTAAATTTAGCAATTTCTGTGATCTAATGAAGTCATTCATTTTTTTCTTCCATTTTTTATGTAAATACTAGGTCTCAGAATTCGTTTGGCTCTGACCTCTGGGGTCGTCATATCTGAGCTTAGATTTACTGTTAAGGTTTTCCAAAATAATTTCCTTAAATTATGTAAGATCTTAAGGCTATTTGGTTGTACCATAGTTCTCTTCATTAAGAGATAATAACATAATTCTGTCCTTTGATACTTGTAGGTAGCGGCCTATGATACACAAGAGAAGAATATGACATTTTTTTATCCTTCCCGTGCACAAGAGGATAATGGCAATGAGGATCTTGGGCAGATTTTGAACATTTCAATAACATGTAACTATAATAAATTGGTTATTTATTTGAGTATATAGTTCTCTCTATGGAAGGTTACCATGTGTGCATCTCATCAATCTAATTTGTTGGCTTTGATTTATAAATTGTCAGTGCAAATTAAAAGATTTATGAGGGCATTTCTCACAGGATCAATTGTCATTTTCTTATTTCCTTCTCATTGAAAATATATTTTCGTACTAAGGAGGGCACTAGCGATCTACAGAAAATTGATGATGCAGGACTTGTTGTTATTCAATGCCTATGATTAAGTGTTTGTACAATTTTAACGTTCTCAACAATAACACACATCATATTTGCTATAATTATAATACAATAACATCATCAAAGAATTCTGAGACATTGTCACTACAATTTTTCCTTCCAATTTCATTTTTTTTCAATTTAAATATAATTAAATTTAAATTAAAAAAATAAAATAGATTAAAATTTTTTATTTTCAGTTTAAAATTTTAAATTACAAGTTTAGTATTTGTACATTTATAAATAAACCCCTAAAATATATTTATTTATAAATAAGTCCAAATTTTATTATTTTTTAAATAAAATTTTACAAAGAAGACATTAAAGGTTTTAAAACTTAAAATTTGAAATTACAAGTTTCATATTTGTACATTTACAAAATAGAGATATTTTTTTATAAATAAGTCTAAATTTTAATCATTTTTAAAATTAAATTTTAGAAAAAAGACATTGAAGGTTTTAAAATTTAAAATTTAAAATTACAAGTTTAATATTTGTACATTTAAAAATAGACCACTTGAATATTTTTATTTATTAATAAGTCTAAATTTTATTTATTTTAAAACTAAATTTTAGATATAAATCATTAAATATTTGAAAACTTAAAATTTAAAATTACAAATTTCATGTTTGTATATTTTCAAATAGATCCCTTGATTATTTTTATTTATAAATAAGTCTATATTTTTTTAATCATGTTTTAAATAAAATTTTAGAAAAAAACCATTGAAGGTTTCAAACTTAATATTTATAATTACAAGTTTAACATTTGTACATTTAAAAATAGATCCCTTGAATATTTTTATTTATAAATAAGTCCAAATTCTATTTATTTTATAAGTAAATTTTACGAATAAGTCATTGAAGGTTTGAAAACTTAAAATTTAAAATTACAAGTTTCATATTGTACATTTACAAATAGGCCCATTCAGTTTTTTTATTTAAATAAGTTTAAATTTTTTATCATATTTTAAATAAAATTTTACAAAACAGACATTAAAGGTTTTAAAACTTAAAATTTAAAATTACAAGTTTAATATTTATACATTTCAAAATAGATTTCTTGAATAATTTTATTTAAAAATAAGTCTAAATTTTATTTATTTTAAAACTAAATTTTACAAATAGACCCATCACCGACCAACGTTTGCACCGGCGTGCCGGACTCGGCCGTCCGCGCTCACACGCTCGCCTCGGCCATCCGCTCCTGAGCGCCGACCTCGGGCGTCCGTGCCCACGCGCCGCCGTCGCTCGCCGCTCGTTTATAAATATTTAGAGTTTTTTATAATTAACAATATTTCATGGGTCTATTTGTAAATGATTTGAGAGAAAGTCTTCTTTGTAAATCGAAATAATTTTGGGGTGTTATTTGCAAATATCTAAAAGTTAAATAATAAATAATAAGTTTTTAGAGGTTTAATTATAAAAATAATGGAGGGTAAAATCGAAATTTTTAAAGAAAATTTTGATTAAATAACAATCGGGGGTGTAAGTAAATATTTTGAAAATGGGGGTGATGTGAGTAATTCTGAAAATTACGGAGGGTTGTACGTAATTAACCTTAATTACGGGGGTGTACGTAATTACCCCTTTTTTTATAGGGTGAATTAGATATAACTTTTCAAAAAATTTATAAATTATATATATATATATTAAAATTATAAAAATTATATATTTTTTATATTATTGCAACTTTTTTGATTGTATATTTATAATTAAAATTAAAAATATTAAAAGAATATTTTATTTAATGTTGTTTGGGATAAATTAAAAAGATAAAAAAAATACTCTTTTATTTTGTTAGAAACGATAATATTTTTTACAAATGTGTGATTTTTTATGAGATTATTTGTAATTATAATGATTTCAACAAAAAATTTATTTTATTTTTTAAAAAATCAGTGCTAAATCTAGTTTTGATCAGCTATATATTGAATATAGATAGGCTTCTAAATTCATAATAATTTTTTTTATCAAATTTTCATCTAAAAAATAAAATAAAGTTTTACATATTCTTCTATTATTCTTGTGATTCAAATAATAAACTCAAATTTACACATATTTTTATTTTTTAATGGGATTTGAAAGAATGTATCCTAATTTATTTTTATTATTTGAATAATAAAAATAATAAAAAAATGTGAAAGTTTTTTAATCTTTTGGACAATAATTTGATAAAATATTATTATGAATTCGGATGTCAATTTAAACAAAATTTATAACTAATTTAAAATAGATTTAGGATTCATATTTTCTATAAAAATACAAAAAACTCTTCATTAAATTATCAAAATTATGAATAACTTTAAAAAATTTATGTCATTGTAAAAAATTCCATGGCCTTTGACAAAATAAGGGATATTTTCATTTTTTTTTTCATTTCATCCCTAATGAAAATTCTCCGAATATTCTTAATTTTTATAGTAAATATACATTTGATGAGATTTTTACAACATATCAAATACTTTAAAGAGAAATATATATTTTTTAAAATTAAAAAATATATAATATATGAAAATTTTAAGAAATTATATACAATCGATCTTTTTAATAATATTTTTTGCAAATAAATCCCAAATAAAATTAACCTCTCCTTAGTTTTTGGGATAATATTTAATACACCCGATAATTTTTTAAATTTCTTAAAATCACCTCTAACTTTTGCAATCCCTATTCAGTCACTATATATGTATTTTTTTAATCATTAGATTTAGTTTTTGACTATATATTATCATTACACTGTTATAGCACGGAACGATGATCCAAGTATTATACATTACATCACAAAAACTATTACAGAGGTTTTGATACTTGACCCACGCAGGGTAAAACTTACGGTATGATTTTTTAATGTTAATAATAGCTAATAAAAAAGATTATTAAAAAATTCAAAAATTGGAAAGAATTTTTAGAGGTCTGAAAATTTTTTTGGAGAATTTAAAAAATTTTCCTTAGTTTTTTTTACATATAAGTCCCCATCCCTTTTAAAATTTTCCCAAAGAAAATTGCTTTTTGTTTGAAGAATAAGTCTGGCAATAACAGTCTAACAAGCAAATTACTGAACCTTGCAATTTTTTTTGCATGAATAGAACAAGCAAAAGGCAATTTATTTATTCTTGAAACACGAAGCTCCTTTCCCTTTTACTATGCTCAGCTAGAGAGAGAGAGACACTTAAAGTGAGCAGCTCAAACAGAATCAAGAAGCTTCATCACTGCACTTCTCTCGGGCATGCTTGGGATTGCCCCTCTCACTTGAACACACAGAGAGGCTGCTGCAGCTGAAACGCCAACCAGTGTAGAGCACAATAAGAACATAAAACTAGAAGATAAGAAAGGGAAAAACGGAAATGGAACTGTTTCATACCAGCAAATTTCAAGCATTCTGGTTTGGACTTTCCCTCCACAAGAGCAACAGCAAAAGCAGCAGTGAAGGTATCACCAGCTCCAGTGGTATCTACAACTTTTTTGGTTCTGATGACAGGTTGCCTAATAGGTTTCTCCCCTTGAATAAATAGTGCCGCACCTTTATCCCCAAGCTTTACTAGGACTTGTTTGGTGCCCTGCCATTGTTCAAGCAGGAGGATGGATTAGCATACAATAGTGCAAGTCATTCTATGTCTTCAGAAAACAAAAACAGAAAATGAAAAGCTTTATGCAACAAGGATAAAAAAAACTACTGAGTAGCAATCATGAGGGAACCCTGCTAGCAGATGGTTTTACCTACTGCAATAAAACAAAAAGTTTCACAGTTATCAGAGCCTGTAATATGGTATGTAGGATTTGACATTTGCTTAATGCAAGCCTTTACTGGTAGAGAGTAGCAAATCCTGTCTGCAGTCTGCCAGTTAGTGCTACATCAGAAACATATGCTTCAAAGATTGAAGACATGTGAATCATAATACATCATGTTATCTTGGAACTTACTTTGCACATTAAAGAGTAAACAAATATTCCTTCAACAATTAGAGGTGGATTGCCTATTTTCCTTTTCTCTTTTTTGCAATGTGAGATGCATTAACCATGTGTTATACTTCTGATGTTTCCAAATTGGAAGAATGCCACTCATCGAAATAGACTAGAAAAGCACATGTGAGAACTAGACTGGCAGATGGAGAGGTTAACATACTTATCAAGCCCCAAGCTATCTAAAGTTCCTCAAACATTTGGTGTCCTGATAAAAAGGGCCTTGCTAACTTTTCCTGTGAACAATTCCATTTAATGATAGAGAGAGTTGAATAGATAGGCTTCAATGTCATGAAAATCACAAGTTATTCTTTATGAATTATGACATAATAGCAATGTTATAAATAGTCAATAAGTTCGAGAACAAGCAATACTTCCAAAAGCTACTATCCATGTCTTGAAATATTAATACTTGCAAGGAGAGCTATCAGTCTCACCATTTCGTGGCACTTCATTGCAGCTTGAATAATTTGCTCAAAAGTCTCCGTTGGCATTCCTGTCAAGCGTGCTAGTTCTGTTTCATTTGGACTCAGAACATCAACAGAGTTAATAAGCTCTTCTGGAATAGGACCCTCCATTCCCCCAATATCTAGAATAACTGGAACACCTGCATTTCGTGCAGCCTAAATGCAATGAAGTTACAAATTAGTATCAAACCGTGCACATACCACCAAAACTAATAGCTTTAATGCCACCAGAAGACATTCGTTTTAGTAACAACGTATGCTGATCATGTAGATATATGAGTTCAATAGGTAATACTCAAAAGAGAAAGACATGAGATATCCAGTCACCCAAGACCACTTGATGCGAAAACACGTCGTGGCAGGGATGAAGAATAGATATACAGAGGCACCAAATGATTTAACAAAGAGCATTTGGACCCAACTCTGAATGTTATAGTAATTGATCAGTGTCAATAGCACAGAAATTAGAATTATGCATTGCAGATTTCATGCGCCCTCATGGTGGCTAAGGATGAAGCATTGGAGTCTTGAGGGAGCAGTTTATGAACTGAATCGAGATTAAAAAGTAACAATACTTATGGAGACACAACGAAGCTTCCGAACTCTAATATTTCGAATCATCAACTTTAGCTTGAATTCATAGAATGAAGAATCAAAGCATCCACATATCCATTTAGTAAAAAAAGAAATTTTGCAAGAACAAAGATTTTACCTTTTTAATGGAATCAGAGTGCGATTACCTGCGCGACCTGGACATTGATGCGATCCGGGATCTCGCGCTGCAGCAGCAAAATCCCCGCCCCCCGCACGAGCTCCAGGTCCTCGCGCTCCACCTGATCAGGCCACCCCCACACATTGGCACCGCCGACGATGATGATGGAGTTCTCCCCATTCTCCTGCAGCATCACCACCGCATGCCCCGTCGGCGCCGCCTCAATCCGGCGAAGCCGGTCCAGCCGGACGCCGCCGCCTTCGAGCGCGTCCTCAATAAGGCTCCCATGGGCGTCGAGCCCAACGCAGCCGAGGAAGAAGGCGTCGCGGTGGCCGGGGCTGAGTCGGGCGGCGCAGCAGGCCTGGTTGGCGCCCTTACCGCCGGCAAGGGTCTGGCCGTCGCGGGCGGAGACGGTCTCGCCCTCGCGAGGGAGGCGGTGGATCTCGATGTAGATGTCGGCGTTGGCAGAGCCGACGACGACTAGGGGCTTGTCGGAGTCGGCGGAGAGGGAGAGCGATGGGGAGAAGGACGAGTAGGGGTTGGCGGCGAAGGAGATGTGGGTTGGGGGAAGGGTTTCGGTAGCAGCGGCGGCGGAGTGGAATTTGCGGAGGTGGGTGGAAGGAAGAGGGGATCGGAGTAAGGCCTTCATCGGTGTCGGAGCGAAGTACGATGAACTGACCGGAAAAGGATTACGATGGATTACATGGCAGATTACCAAAAGAAATAGTACTTGGGTGAGCTTTTCGGGTAGGGTCAAGGACCCGAGCCCGGCACCCGGTTCTTTGGGAAGACGATGACGGCTGCCAGCCGTGCACTTCAGCGTGAGATCGGATCGCCTGTTCAGGGTGGAACCCAGAACAGCCAAACGTCGACTGAGTTCTCTACTTGGTCTTGTCAAATTGGTTTATTTGGGTGGTCCACGTTTCTCCTAGACAGCTAAATTGAGCTCATTACTGGAGCTCCACGTCAGATAGCTTTCCTTTCTACGGGAAATTTCGAGGAAATTGGTCGAACCAGCAGTCAACATGATTACCCCCAGCAAGACAAAAGGTTAACCGGTTTGACTCGATCAAACCGGCCGGCACAGCAGAATCCGACCCCTCCCCAAATGGGCTATCAATGGGCTCCGAGTGGCCCTAAAGCCCGGTCCTGACCGTAAATTTTGTCTCAGTAATTTCGGGCTTCGGGTTGGGCTCCGTCTCAAAAGGTTTTGTAAATAAATAGGCCCGAAATTCAGGACCGTGTAGGCCCGAAATATCTTTATGATTATTCGGGCTCGGGTCCGCTTTAACTATGTAAGTTCGGGCTTGTTCAGGCCGTATCCCTAAACGGGACGGCCCCTACCCCAATACCCTACTCGCCGCGTGCATCTCACGTGGTCCTCTAATTTCCATCCTCACCAACACGAACCCCGATAAAATGCCGTCAGCATATCGCCACGTGTCCACAGACAATCTCCACGTGTCAATCACCCAGCGGAAAAACATCGTCGCCTCGCTTTCAGAGCAATCCCCCCGCAGAACCCGCACGTGCAGAAAAGAGTCATGCCGGAACGAAGTTATTCACTTGTCATGAAGGGAGAGGCGCGGAGTACCCGCGCGATCGAATCTGGGCCGTCCGTAGGGGATCTCTGGTGGGTTGTCGTGTTCTTCCCCGGTCTACTCACTCGCGGTCTTTATATATGTATATTCTTCCCCTTCGCATTCTCCTTCCCCTTCTCCTTCCTCTCCTCCGTGGCCGCCTCAGCTTTCGGCAGAGTCGCAGAGAAGGACAGAGAGAGAGAGAAGAGAGCTGCGGCTGCGGGTATGTGCTTCTCGCTCTTCTCCTGCTTGGGTTTTGGTCTTTTTTAACGAGGATTTTGCTTGGTTTTGCTGAATTTTGGTTTTGGAAAGATGGGTTTAGATTTTTGTTTGGGTGATTGCAATTTGGTTTCGAGGGTAGGGGTTTGGAGGTCTTTTGATGCGGAATTTGGGTTTTTTTCGTGGGTTTTTGGGTTTTGTATTTGGATTTGCTGAATTGAGATATGTTCTGGGGATTTTGTTGGGGTTTGAGAAGTTTGGGATTTGGATTTGGGGGAAGGTGTGTGTTTTTGGGGGAACTGAGAGGATGAAGCTTATTTTCGATTTTAGCGATATTTTTGTTGGTTTTTCCTGGGTTCCTTGGTACTGATTTCCGGTCATTTTGATGGTACAATTACTAGGTATTGTTGGTGATGATTCGATTATGGTCAAATTTTTTGTCTCCGATGCGTGGTAACTTCAGAGAGAATGGTCTTAATTTTGCAAAAAAACCATCTTAAAGTCCTATCCTTTTGAGTTCTTATCTCGGGTACTGATGTCCCCGTTTCTTTGTGCCTTGTATGTTAAGTTTTTTAGTTTGTTGGAACCCGAGTAGCAGTAAAATCCTTGCGAAATTTGGATATTTAATTTATGCAGAAAAGCTACAAATTTTTTCCCCAAAATATGATCAGGTGAGGTCGAAAAATTGACCAAAAGTTTGTTTTTATATGATGGTTTTATGCATTTTGCATGAAATTTTGTTGAAATTGGAGTAAGCGGATTTCACAAACTGTAGTTTCTTTCAGAAAACTCACTTTGGCCAATTCACTTTTTTTCCCTCGGATTTTTAGGTTAATAATTGTCAATTCCGTCTGAATCAGGATGGGGCTTGTGAAGAATTGGTGTTGAGTCTGAAGAAGTGAAGCCTTCTGTGAAGGTAGTGGATTGTTCTCTTCTATCTAAGCTATGTCTGCAGCCAGGGGATCTTTTTTATTATCCATTAAAGGTCTTTATCCTTTTGATTCACTAGATTTTGTTATTTTTTAGAACATTTTGCCCAAAATATGATCTGTTTTGTTCAAGTAGGCTATGTATCAAGAGTCAGCTAGGGATATTTTGTTACCACAAAAAGGAATGTTGCTACAACAGTTTTTTCACTATTTTGACTAATCCTTTGGTTTTGCTTTTTTTGTTGTAATTCAGATTTCTTCTGGTAAATTAGCAATTATCCATTATGGATTGTTAAGTGCTTTTCAAGATTAGCCTTCAGTGCTCAGCTGATAGATCCTTCTATTCATATCCAAATTACCATCTAAAAATAATTTCAAATGATGACCTTAACATTACTTCTAGGTTGTTTGCTTCTGTTTCACCTCATCTAGATTGTTTTAATTAAGTTTGCTCAATAGGGTTCTAGACAGTCACTTGGAACCTGTTATTAATTGCAATTTGGGTCCTGGTGTTCATAATTAGTAGGGTACATGTGATAACGTTTGAATTGTAAGTTACAGTACAGATTTTATTAGGTCTGCAGTTGATAAGTTTTGGATCTAATGCAGAATAGAGTGAATCATACAATGAACAAGGCAAGGAGACAAAATATTGTGCAATAAATGATGACGGATATGAAGGAGGATGTATAAGGGAGATATGCATGAGAGCAACTGGGTTTCTTCAAGTGGATATGCATGAGAGACACCTATTGTAACAACTGGTTTTCTTCAAGTGTCTACTCTTTTTTGTGTCTTGTAGACGTACATTGAGTGGGGTTTGGTACTAGCGAACTTGTTTCTATGCAACCTTGGTGACCTGGAATGCAGGAATAAGGATGTGTGCAGCTGGCACTCCTCAAACCTGCTCTAGGGCAAGTTTCATTTATTGGGCTGTCCTTTGATTTCTCCTAGACTTGTGGACATTTTAGTCTTAATGCATTTGAAGACACCACTACCTGACATTTCTTGACTTTGAGCACTATGTCTTCTAAATTCTTATATCTCTGCGGAATATTAATGCAAGTGTAATGATTGTCTTTGTTGCAGTGTATGTGTCTCAAGCAGAATTGTTGTAGATAATTACACAACTCAAATGCCAGCAGCTAAAGTGAAGAAGAGGTCAAGTATGGATCCTGTACAGTGTCTTCATTCTTGTCATAAGTCTAGTAAAACATCAAGAAGTTGCTATCATCAGGTCAAACCATCTCAAGGAGAACTGGCCGCTCATGATTCTACCCAGGATTCAATGGATGGTATGATACTATCAGTTTTAGTTTTATTAAAATTAACTAAACCAAACTATAATTAGTTTATTGCAAATATATATTTCTTTGTCCCAGGATAATGTTCTGAGCCTCTAATTAAAGCTGTTTTTTACCCCTGCTGCCATTGATACTGTAACAGTTATTTGCTTTACCATGTGTGCAACTATACATATTGTCTTTTCTGTTTCTTCTATTGGAAAAGAAAATAAAAGGAGTTCCATTTACACATCCTTGTTGCCTGAAGATTGAATTTTTGCTGATCATAAAACTGGAGAAGATTTTCACTTGACCATTCATGGGAGCCAATATTCTTCTTTTTGTGTTGCTGCACTTGCAGCAGAAAACAAACACAGTTCCATATACACATTGAGTCTTTTTGTATTTGCATATGTCGCTGTCAAACTGATTGATTCGTGTAACAAAATATCTGCTTACTGCAGTTAATTGCAATATTGAAGTATCCAGTCCAATTGGGTTTAGGACAAAAGCGAGTACCTTCCCTGACTCATTTGCTGGAGATTCCAGTGAATTGCCGAGAATAGCATCGACATTATCTTGTGATCATCCCACATTGAATGGAAGAACAGTAAGTTTTGGCCCTTCTGTTTCATATATGTCTTTGCTGTTTCAATGGTAAAGATTATGTCTTATGCCCTCCTATGGGTTTGCCAACTAATTTTGGTTGGCCTAGGAGTAGATCTTCACCAAGTCACACTCGTATTTTTTTTTCCAATATTAGATGAGACACAGAAAGACGGAGGACATATGTGAGAATAAAAAAATCAAAACCAGAAAAATTTGGATTTGAAATGTTGGTTTTTTACGCATACAGCTATGATATATTGATTCCACCAAAAAAATGACATATTGGGCATCCTTAGGATTGAACAACATGTAATTTACTTTCACATGGGTTTTGCTAGCCAACTTTTTGTCTTCTGAAACATATTTGGCTTCCTTGTCATCCTGCACACTTAAATTTATGGCCTGTGACCAACTCTTCTTTTATTTTGCAGGTGTCATTATCTGCCACATCCCCACCAATCCTGGAGACAATCTTCTCACCTATTTTCAAGAGTGATGATTCGGGTAATAACAGAAGCATATTCAATTTTATTGTAAAGTCACATGAAAGTTGGCTCTTTGCTTGGTCTAGGCTGTTTGTAGGCACTTGCTTGATCAATTATTATTGGTTTTTTATACAACTATTAGACTGGTTTAGTTATTCTATTTTTTCAGAGGAGTTCTTTCAGTATTCTTGACTTTGCATCATAAAATTTTCTTTTCTTTAGTTAGGAGTTCATAATTTTAGTCCTCTAGAAGACATGTATCAGGTTTCGTGGGACTACACGAATTATCTAATGATTGACATGTACACAACAATGCCTTAACTGAATCAGGGTGAGCTAGAACAAGAAAATTAGAGTTCAATATATAATCAGATGAGCCTGTCCTCTTGCTTGGTTTCCCATGAAACAATTTCAAATCATTCTATTGACCCTGTAAATAAATCAGCTAAATAAATCAGCTTTCTGTATGTAAGCAACAACTTAATTAGTTGTCGCTCTCTGTCTGTCCCCACTCCCTAACCCATCATCACCTCCTTCCATTTCTTCCCCTTTCTGTTGCAATCATATGATAGGAAATTCTGTCTGTTTTCTGTTTTGAGCAATCTCGACAGTTCCTTTTTATACTGCTGGTATATATTCTTGAGTGTTCTTCCATACGTGGGTGACTCAAAACAGCTTATAACCAATTCAAACTATTGCTACCTATCAGAAACTATGGTCACAAAACCCCAATAAGATGAGTTGTTTTAACTACATCAACTTGATGATGTGATCTGTCTTTTTTGTACAAAATGATGGATTTTGCTTCTTATGTTTCCTGTCAAGACTTATTGAATAGTTCAACTCCCTATGTCATTACCTTCTCCTTGGATGTTATGGTGAACTATTTCATGTGTAGCTGATTTCATGTTGGATATCAGAAGTTTTTAGTGTACTGAGATGCTTCTTTGCAGTTTCTTTTAATTTATTTTCTTCTGATTTGCTCTGCGATGCTGGTTAAGGAAATATTTTTGAATCTGTTTCTTGATAATGTTCAAGTTTTTGTTGCCCTGTAAATTCTAACATTTATCCTTGCAGTTAGGGATGTTGAAAACCCTGGATTGCCTCATCTGGTTGCTGATGATAGTGATGATGGAAGTTGTAGTTCTAGTGATCTTCAAACTTGCAGTGTATCAGATTTCTACATTTGTGAGAGTGCCAATGATTTAACTTTTGATGATGACATGGCATTTGCTGATATTGTGGATACTACTCTTGATTATGAGCCTGTAAACAATGATATCGCCTTAGAAACACCTGAAAGATTTGTTATATTGCCTTTCCTTGACAAAACATTAGAAACAAGTGACGTAGATGTTAGGGACTCCATTGAGGATGCCGAATTGAACTCTGATGATGCTGGCTTGTATCTAGCAATTCATCAGATGAAATCATCTGACCAGGAAACTGAGATAGCTTATCACTATGGTGATCTGGGAGAAACCGAGTGTTTTGATCCACACTTGATTTTCAGAAATTTACCTGATTTACCTGAGGCAGTTTCATCCATTGGGCCTGTCTTATTGCCAAAGGAAACTCGGAAACGGAAGTCAGTCACCCTTGTGCTTGATCTGGATGGTAAGCTTAATCTTTCTATTATTTGGTCTTTGGTTTTGATCGCTACTTCTTGTGCTGTCATCAAGTTTTTCCATGCCTATGATTGTTAGTAGCTTCTGTCTGTATTATACTATGTCTCATCGGTCATCACATATTCTTCATGCATTGATATTGCATAACTTCCATTTTTTATATGCTTAGCGAAATACATCTGATTTTGAGATTAGTTAGCGGCAACTTTTTATGATATATTTTCCCATGACTATAGTTCTTCTTGTGCTTTGGGCTAATTCTTTTTACCAATTTTCAGAAGTGATATAATGTGACTGGAATATTCCCTTTTTTTGTTGGTTTCAGAAGTGATATAATTTGGAGTTTGGAATTCTCTTTTTGAACTTCTGTTCTTGTTAAGCTTCTTTGAAGCATTTCACCAACAGAGGTTTTCCATGGGAACAGGAAAAAAAAATATGACTAGTCCATGCATATTTTGCCTGTCTATTTGGACTCTAGGTGTTTTTGCTATCTAACTTGTTCTTGGAAATCTACCAAAATGTTTGGTAGCTTTCATAAGTCAAAGATTGGCAGTAATATTAAAAACTTGTGACCTTTTCATTCGTTATTTTCTGTGCAGAAACCCTTGTCCATTCTACACTGGAGCATTGTGATAATGCTGACTTCTCTTTTCCAGTATTTTTCAACATGAAACAACATATGGTGTATGTAAAGCGGAGACCTTACCTTCAGATGTTCCTTGAGGCAGTAGCTCAAATGTTTGAAACTGTCATTTTCACTGCTAGCCAAAGCATCTATGCTGAAGAGTTATTGGATATACTGGATCCAGATGGAAACTTAATTGGGCGGCGCATTTATCGGGAATCATGCATATTCTCTGATGGTAGTTATACAAAGGATTTGACAATTCTAGGAGTTGACCTGGCAAAAGTTGCTATAATTGACAACTCTCCGCAGGTACCTTTCTCCATCCAAATTTCCTCCAGTTCTCTAGCAATCTATAGACATTAAAACAAGAAGACATTTTGCCTCCTGGAGATTAGACTGGTCTAGATGGTGCTTGCCTGATGGCAAACTCTTTAAATTTTAGAGCAAATAATACACCTTTATAGCCAAGAGGGTCTTTTTGGTAAGGCTTATAGCTGAGAGTTCAAAAGATCGACATCTGTTGTAACAAAGATATTATTGTAGACAAATTTCTTTTTGATCTAACCAAGTGCAAGTAAGATGGAATCAAGAACTTAAATCCACCTTTTATACCTTCAAGTGTTGTCTATGCTTACTCGTTTTTCTTTTGATTTCAGGTTTTTAGGTTGCAAGTGAACAATGGAATACCTATCAAAAGTTGGTTTGATGATCCATCAGACCAAGCACTGATTTCATTGCTTCCATTCCTTGAGACACTGGTTGATGCAGAAGACGTGCGTCCCATTATTGCAAAGAGGTTTGGTACCGAAGAGTAGAATCCTCTGTACTGATGTTCATTGACTTCATTGGTCGTCACAAAACATAGTATCTCATCTTCTCGGCACTCTCTCCCCAGAGAACAATGCATTATTTGTACCATAAGCCTCTTTAGTTCCTATAGTTACGGCGAATTGGCTGCAATAACTTGATAAGTTTCATGGGTGTCTCATGTGGGTGATCCTGATTCTGACTAGGTTCAGTTGTAAATTCCTCCCGGCTATTGTTTTGCAAGTGTGTGTGCATATGAAAAAACGCTCGCGGAATAAAATTGTGTGCTCTTTGCCTTCCAAGTTTTCATCACGGTGCGTTGAACTGCAGCACAAATAATTGTGATTCTATGCTTAGTCTTTGTAACTCAGTTTTTTTTTCTTTTAAGCCCTTGTAGTTTTTCAATATTTAAAAAAGTCAGCACATGATTTCAGTTTATTACTGGAATCCAACCAAGTGCGATGGCATCCCCATGCTATAATTTTTTAATTTTCTGTGAATTTTATTGCGGGTCTGTTAAAAATCAAACAGAGATAATTACATATTACAAATATTAAGTTGAATTTAAATTAAAAATCAAAAAGAGATAATTAAATCGTTATTTTTTTAAAAAAAAATCGGGTGCTTTGCTTATATTTTTGTAACTATCAGTCAGTTAACCGGTAACCACTTTTTTTTTCCTTTTTTTTATTTTTTATTAAAATTTTATAGCTCTATTATTTCTCGTTTCTCTCGACCTGTACTACAGAATATAGATGTGGATAATTATTTTTTAAAAAAAATAAAAAATTGCACATTCAATTTGAGCCCCCCGAGATTAGCAACTAAACTCTCCGGGCTCCAAAATAAAACAAAAACGGCAAAATAAACCCACGAAAAAGCCTCAAAATTCTCCCTCGTTTCATTCCTATCCGTTGTGGCCGCCGATTACTACCTCCAATCTCGACCTTTCCGGCTATACTGATAAGCCCTGTGACTTTCTAAATTATTTATCGATTTAATTTTAAATAAATTTAATTGTACAATTTAATTTAAATAATTTAAAAAATACGATAAATGATTTAAATTTAATTAATTAATTAAATATTTAAATAAATATAGTATAGTCGAAATTAAATTTAAATTATGAGCTAATTGGTCATTAATTTTTTTAAAAATATTTTCTCAAAATATGAATTAACTGGGATTTACAAAGAAGAATTACAGAATATTCAATTTTATGAGCTTTAAAATATAAAAATTTATTTTGTATAGTTTTATATCAATGTAAGTTTTGCAAAGGATAGAATTCAAACACAATTCTCGACGTGGGCATGTGGATGGTTCCCGGGCGCGATTGGACCGCACGCCTGAGAAGAACAGTGTTTCGGGGAATGGCGTTCTCGCTGCATTACGTCCAGAATGGCCGCATCGATGATGCGCGTAAATTGTTCGATTCAAATCCGAGCTGGGATGTCATCTCGTGGAATGCTATGATTGCTGGTTATATGCAGAAGAAGCGACTTGTTGAGGCTCGTGGGCTGTTCGATAGAATGCCGTTGAAGGATGTCATCTCGTGGAACACGATGATATCTGGGTATACAGAGTGGGATAATGGCGGAGGCAAAGAGTCTGCTTGACTTGTCATCAGAGAAGGATGTTTTTACATGGACAGCAATGTTCTCTGGGTATGCGGAAAATGGGATGTTGGAAGAAGTGATACAGATATTTGAAGAAATGCCTGAGAGGAACTCGGTGTCATGGAATGCAATGATTGCAGCATATGTGCAGCATAGAATGATGGACAAGGCGAAGAAGTTGTTTGATTTGATGCCATGTAGGAACATAAGCTCGTGGAACACACTGGTCACAGCTTATGCGCAGAATGGGATGATTGAACAAGCAAGGCAGCTCTTTGATGAGACGCCAGAGATCGACTCCGTGTCTTGGGCTGGGATGATTGCAGGGTACTCACTTGTGCTGACATTCCTGTGTTACAGTGGGCAAAGTGAGGAAGAGATGAGAAGGATAGGGGAGAGGAGGAATAGGTCTTCATTCACTTGCGCTTTGAGTACATGTGCTGACATTCCTGTCTTAGAGTGTGGGATGCAGGTACATGGAAGGTTGGTGAAAGCAGGTTGTGAGATTTTTTGTGCGAAGTGCACTTCTTGCGATGTACTGCAAATGTGGTACAATAGATGAGGCCCATAAGGCATTTAAGCAGATGATGGAGAAGGATGTGGTTACATGGAATACCATGATTACTGGTTATGCTAGACATTGGTTTGGCAAGGAGTCACCAGAAGTTTTTGATTTGATGAGAGAGACCAACATCGAACCGGATGATATCACCCTGGTTAGAACTGCTACAATTTCATGTAGATATATATGCACCTTACATTTTCTAGAATGCTTTCCTCATGTTTCATTAATTATTTGTCAAAAATATGGTATTTTGTCTATCTTAGAATGCATAACAAAGTCTTTTCAGTTCTATGTTCACTGGGATTGTTGTGCGATCCTTAATTTACATAACTCTGCTTATTCTATGCTTTGTGGCGTTATAAGTACATGCTTGGAAATTATTGATGCTGAAGACTAGTAAGCATAGTTTGGTTCAAGATCAAGATCAAAATCAAGATAAAGACTAGCAAACCACTTTTGTAAATTAATATTTTTTTATCAAAATTAATCCTATAATAATTTAAAGTTCGAAAATTTATTTAATTTTTTACAATAATTTAATTTAATAGCGGTGTAAAATAAGTAATATTAATCTTATAAGAAAAAATAATTCTGAAAAATGCCGATCCTAATCCTAATCTCAATTCAAATGGTGCCATATATTTTTATGCCATAGAGTCATGTAAAGTTCAGACTATAACCACCGAGAGTGTGCACAGTTATGTTTTCACTGTACGTGGCTTCCAATTTCAGAAGGATGATGAGATAAAACTTAACATTGTTGAAGACACACAACAATATCTCAGACTATAACCACTGAGAGTGTGCACAGTTATGTTTTCACTGTACGTGGCTTCCAATTTCAGAAGGATGATGAGATAAAACTTAACATTGTTGAAGACACACAACAATATCTCTTAGTTATGTTTTCACTGTACGTGGCTTCCAATTTCAGAAGGATGATGAGATAAAACTTAACATTGTTGAAGACACACAACAATATCTCTAGCTACATTTTCTAGTACTATGTATGAACTGATATTTTGAGTTCTTCAGAAACATGCTTCCTTCTTTTTCTCACACTCAGTAATTGTTGCAGGTTGGAGTTCTATCAGCATGGAGTCATGCTGGGTTATTAATTAAACAAAGGTATTGATTATTTCTATTCAATGCATTGAGAATTTGGTTCACTGCAAAGGCAGAGCACTACACGCGCATGATCGACCTTTTGGGATGAGCAGGACACCTGCAGGAAACTTAAGTTCTTATGAGGGACATGCCATTTGAGCCAGATGTAACTATTCGGGGTGATTTATTAGGCGCAAGCAGGATCCATGGCAATACTATTTTAGGTGAGACAGCAGCTGAAAGACTTTTGAGATAGGAGCCTGATATGCCTGGCTTCAGTTGGATTGAGGTGCAGAACAACGTTCATACATTTTCAGTAGGTGAGAATGTTCATCTTGATAAGGACAGAATCTATGCTTTCCTGGAGGAATCAGATATGAAATTAAAGAAAGCTGGCTATGTATCTTCTACTGAAATCGTGTTGCATGATGTTGAAGAAGAAGAAAAAGAACATATGCTTAAATACCATTGTGAGAAGCTAGCAGTTGCCTTTGGCATTTTTAACGTTCCACCAGGAAGGCCTATTTGGGTGATTAAGAACCTTAGGTACTGCAAAGACTGTCATGATGCTATCAAGCACATATCTGCAATTGAGAGTAGGTTGATTATTTTGTGAGATTCCAATCGCTTTCACCATTTTAATGGCGGCTCATGTTCATATGGGGATTATTGGTGAGAGAAACAGGTGTAATATTGCTAAAGTTCATCAAATTGACTCCAAAATATCTGAGGAACAAGAACTTCTGAGCCATTAAAAGGTTGGGATGAGAAGCAGGAAACATTTATGTGCAGCTATGCTATTTTCAGAAGTATATAGGAACCATCAAGATGAAATTTTCCACAAACCCCATTCAAGAACAACAAAGGTGCTGATAATTGTAGCACGGCTGAAGTTGAATTGCAGGGTTATGGATCTGAATATGGAGCAATGGGAATCAGAAGAATCCGAATAGTGGCCGCCGTTTGATTATATTACTGATCCTTCATGTTGGAATCTCTGTTAGCCATGCTAGCAGATGGAACAGCTAACACGAGCAAAAAAGCAGATGATCAAACTTCTTGCAAGTTGTGCAATAGATCTACATGAAGTTTCTTATTGGATAGCTTAAATTAAAGCAAATTGCAAAGTGCAATACATAAGAATGTTTCTGCAGCAACTTCTACTGAACATTCTGCTGCTAATTTGGATGGCTTAAATCACAGCAGAGGTACCAGCGTGCTCAAGCCTCAAGGTACAGTCACAGTTTATTCATGATAAATTATACAGCTCTATACAGGTTTTCTTCATCTGAATTAATTTCAAACAACAGCAACATCAATGGAGACAGTTCATTACTCCTCACTGGATCAGTAAGATTTCCTGAAGCTTGGCTCCTCTGCATTGCAGAACATGCCTTTCTCCAATACCCAGCCCTCAATCATCATCTGCGAGCTCAGCCCCTGATCAGTGGGAACCATATGCCCCGCCCCTGACACAACTACATGGCTCAGCTTCTCTGACCTCTGTACATACCCAGCAAGCTCTCCGTCGATCTTCCACACCTTCCTCTCGGCATTCAAGAACCTCGCCAGCCCCTCCCACTCCATCTCTTTCATCCATGCCTCTGTTGACACCACCCCGTCCCGGAGATCATACTGCCCCTGGTACAACAACACTCTTGTCTTCTGGACGAGCTCCTCCACCATGAATTTAACACTCTTCATCACATCTGCATGCAGCGCCTTGTCGACTCTCTCGCTGCATTCCTCCCAGACAACTCCTTTTGCTGCCCCCAAAGCTGCTTTTGCCTCGTCAATGTTCAGGAACACTTCGAGCATGTCCGACTGGTAAGGCTTCTTCTTGCTGAGGTCATACAGTGTCGCTAGCCCGGTCACATTCTGCAGGTAATCCAGGACCTTGTTCCTGGCGTTCGTTGCCTCTGGCCATTTTTGGTCGTTCACCAGCCTCACAACTTCGCTTTGGAGCTCCTCCATTTGAGCCTTCTGCTTTTCATTGATTAGACCGGAGAAGTACGCATTGGCCGCATGAGTTGTCACCTGCGTGACCGGGTGTGTGAGCCCATTGCCAATTGCAACGCCACGGAGATTGATCCGCGTGCTTTCCGGCGCGTGCAAGTTCTGCCGCAGGATGTAGTACCCCGCAGCTGGGACATACTTGCCAGCATAGCTCTCGCCAGTGATGTACAGCGGGCGCGACCTGAAGGATGGGTTCTCATGGAAGAAGAGCTGGAGCGCAAGGTACAGGTGGGTGGCGACGGTGGGCTGGTCCTTAGGGATGTCGTCGGAGCTGGCAGCGATGCTGAAGCCGGTGCCGATGGGGTTGTCGATAAAAAGCAGGCCGAAAAGGCGGTTCCAGGAGTATGGATTGGGACGGAGACGAGGCGCATCGGGGAGGATGAGGAAAGGACCAAGCTCAAAGAAGTTTCCGAAGAGGGAGGAGCAGCCGGGGCCGCCCTGGAGCCAGATGAGGAGAGGGGTGTGGGAGAGGGTGGAGTTGGAGTGTTGTGCCTCGTAGAAGGCGTAGAAGAGGGAGGAGTTGGTGTTGCTGTTGATGGATAGGTATCCAGACTTGGTGGGCAGAGCTGCTTCTGGGAATGAAGATGATGCAGAAATGGCTAGAACGGCGATGATGGAGATGGAGATGAAGACGAGGCTGGAGACGTAATCCATTGTGAGTTGCTTGTTTGACCTTCGAAGCGTATTGCAATGGCTCTTATTGGTAGGCTTAAGCTTTGGGTTTTGGTTTTGGGCCGAGTCCAAGCCTGCGTTTCGATTTCGGCCATCTCCCACTCTGCTTGTGGAGTCTGATACCGGTCCAAATGTCGACACCAACCCATCCTGGGGATCATACTGCCCCAGGTACAAGCACCACCATCGTCTTACCGACTAGCTCCTCCACCATGAATTTAACACTCTTCATCACATCTGCATGCAACGCCTTGCCGACATCGTCGTTGCATCCCCTCCCAGGCCACTTCTTTTGCTGCCCTCAGAGCTGCTTTTGCCTCGTCGCCGTTCGGGAACACTTCAAGCATGTACCCCTGGCAAGGCTTCTTCTTGCTGAAGTTTTACATTGTCAATATCCCGGTCACATTCTGCAGGTAATCCGGCACCTTGTACCTCGCCTCCGTTGCCTCTGTCCATTTCTAGTCGTTCACCAGCCTCACAACTTCGCGTTGGAGGTGCTCCATTTGAGCCTTCTGCTTGTCGTTGATCAGGCCGGAGAAGTACGCATTGACCGCATGAATCGCCATCCACGTGACCGGGTGTGTAAGCCTATTGCCAACTGCAACGCCATGGAGATTAATCTGCATGCTTTTCGGAGTGTGCTGCTTCTGCCGCAGGATGTAGTACACCGCGGCTGGCACGTACTTGCCGGTATAGCTCTCGCCAATGATGTACAGTGGGTGCGATCCGAAGGACGGGTTCTCACGGAAGAAGAGTTGAAGAGCAACATAAAGGTGGGTGGCAACGGTGGGCTGGTCCTTAGGGATATCGTCAAAGGTGGCGGTGTTGCTGAAGCCAGTGCCGATGGCGTTGTTGATGAAAAGGAGGCCGAAGAGGCATTTCCAAGAGTAGGGTTTGGGGCGGAGAACGGGCGCATCGGGGAGGATGACGAAGGGAACGACTTCGAAGAGGTTGGCGATGAGGGATGAGCAGACGCCCTGGAACATGATGAGGAGCGGAGTGTGGGAGAGGGAGGAGGAGTCGGGGTGCTGTGCCTCGTAAAGGGCGTAGAAGAGGGAAGCTTTGGCGGTGACGTTGATGGATAGATAGCCGGATTTGGTGGGGTGAGCTGCAGCTGGGTATGAAGGTGATGCTTGAGATGCAGCAGAAATTGATGGGAAGGCGAGGATTGAGAGGAGGACGAAGATGGCGAACGATTCCATTGATGAGTTGCTTGACTGACTGCTGGAACGTATGGGCCCGGCTTTTATATGGTTTCGGTTTTGGCCGGGTTCAATTGGAACGAGGACGGGTTTGAATCTTTTGATTGACTTGTTTGTGCTTGTTTTACTTGCTTGGGAAAGACCAAGGATTAAAATATCGCCTGAAGACAGATGCGTGGTTTTGTTATTCTTGGCAGCAGCGTTATCCAATGGGAAGCGTATTTTGGTGGTTTGCGTAGGGTTTTTGTTTTGGCCGGTCGAAGTTTAAAAGAATCAGGTTTAGGTTTCGGTCCGTCTGCCCCGAGTTGCGGAGTCTACTGGGGACTGTTGCTTGGAATCGGCTGAAATGCAACTCTGAGGAGATCGCTATTATTGTAAATGCTCACATTTATGATTTAAAGGGTGGCCGAATTCAATAGACCCATTAAGTTCAATCATATAGAAACAAAATTTTTTTTAAGTATTTTTCTCAGTTGATTAAAAACATTTTTTTAAAATAAATTTTTTAAATGATTTTTTATTAACAATAATAAAATAAATAATTTTTCATAAATTTGTGATAATTTAAATGGTTGATTAGCAAAACTCCTGTCTATATTTTTCCCTAGTTTTTGAGATTTTTACACATAAATATATTTCTATCGTGTTTGAACTGAACTCTCTCATTAGGTAAAATCTTCCAAAATGATCAAACCAAACTGCATTTATTCTAATCAAGCCAACAATCGCAACTTACAACAATCATTATCTAGTTTATACCAAGGTTTAAAGTTTCGGTTTCGGTTTCGGTTTCGGGAACGGTCGAAACCGATACGTTTCGACCGTTTCGATCGTTTCGGTTTTGGCCGAAAGAATTTTTTAAATTATTAATTGATTGCTAACCAGAGTTTCACTATATTTTGACTGTGCTTTGACTTTAAATTAAAAATACGATAAAATATTTAAAAAAATTTGAAAAAATTTGGAAAATTATGAATGAATTTATACTTAATTTTACAATAATTTAAAATATTATTTAAGCTAATTAAAATTAATTTTGATAGTTACTCACTGATATTGTCTATTTTTAATATATATTAGTGTATTAAAAAAACATACAAGAAATTGATATGAATATGATTAAAATTTAAAAACATCATTTCATACATGATATAAATCCACGTCTTATAACCACATGCTGTTTCGATGTGGATCTTGAAGAGATTGATATTCTTGATCACCATACTCATTAGTACGATGAAATTGTGATCGATAGTATTGTTTAGCATGCGGATAGCAGGAAGTGGTATGGTCCTGCATTGACTGATGATATCCTGGATTGTATGAAGACATCTCGCTCTGATAACCGTCATAGTAACTATATCTCGCATCATCTGTTGGACCTTGATTAATATCTTGCCCACCATGCAAATTATACTAACCAGCACAGTAAACCCTAAACCGAACCGAGAGCCGGGGCAAGCATCATCGCTGGCCGACCTGCACTTGCGGGGAGAGCTGCACTCGGCGGCCGAGCTGCCCTCGCTGGCGGAGCTGCGGGAGATGCCAGGCTGCTGAGCTTGCTGGAGATGCCGGAGATGCCGCGCGGGGATGCCGAACATGCCAGAGATGCTAGTTTCGAGCCCTGAGCTCGCCGTGGGCGCCATGGGCGAGTTGCGGTTGGCCCAAGTGCGCTGAGGATGCCGCCGACGTGCTGAGCTCGCCGTCGACGCCCTGAGCTCGCCGCCGGCGCACTCAGCTTGCCCTGCGTGCGCTGCGGTTGCCCCGCACATGCCGAGCTTGCCCCGCGCGCGCCGAGCTCGCCATGCACGCGTCGAGCTCGCCGCCGGAGCCCTACACTCGCCGCCGATGGCATGCGCTCCCTGCAGCCGCTCCGCGCTCCCTGTGGCCAGCCGCGCGCGCCCTGCAGCTGCCCCGACCGCCCTGTGCCCGCCCCGCGCGGCTTGCCGGCGCGAGCGGCTTGCCGGCCGCCCGAGCACGCCGCAGTCGCCCGCAGTGCATGGCCCTCGCACGCCCTCGCCGCAGTCGCCCGTAGCCGCCCTCACCCTCGCCCGCAGCTGCGCTGCAGCGCCGAAACCCTAAACCGAAACGTGTTTTAGGGTTTCGGCGCGGGTTCGACCGAAACCGCGAACCATGGTTTATACTATGAATTATAAAAAATATATAATCATTTCAAATGATTATGTATAATCTCATGATTTTTTTATAATTATGTATAATTTTCTCCTTTCGTTTTTAATGAGGTTTTAAATTCTTAGATTAAAAAGTTCCACTTTTTATAGAAAATATGTAAAATATATTTTCTAATAAATATAATTAAAAGACCAAAATACATGTATTCTGGTTGTCGAAAAAATTTATATAAATACAATAAAATCAAGAAAGTATAGTACAAAACTTGAGAAAAGGTATTTTGAGTTAAAAGATTATTTTATTATTTAACTCAATGATAGTTCGTTGGGCCAAAACATCTAAAATTTCGTTGAAAACTAAATAAGAAAGTTATCTATAATTATAAAAAGTAAAAAATTATACCTAATTTAGCTATTTTTTGAGAGAATTATACATAAAAGTTATTTTTATTATCACTCTTTTTAATTAAAATTTTAAGATAGTATTATAAAAGGAGTCTATAGTCTAGATAGGTAGTTAATAAATTAATTAAAATAAAAGAACTTCTTACTAGGGGTTCTGTATAAACCAATTTATTATCATTTATCTGATTGGCTAATGACTATTGAAGATCAAGGACAATATATGTATTAGTCCAATGTTGAGGGGGTTGTGTGTAAAATCCATGATTTTTTTATCTCTACGCTCCGTCGATGCATAACCCGATTCTTTTCCCCACCCCAAATGCACGCCTCCGGGCTCCTCTCTCCTCCCTCCCCGCCTTTCGCCCTCCTTCCTCGTCTTCTCTCTCTTTGTAGGGCTCCTCCTCCTCATTTCTCCCTTATCATCCATACCGTCGATTCCTTCCTCTCTCGCCGCCGCACCATTCCCTCCCGGCTCTGCGGCCACGGTAGCGTTTTTTCCCATCCTTCTCCGCTCTAAATTCCGTTCAAAATTCTGTATTTTCGGCTATATTATGTTCTTTTACCATCCAATCCTATCTTCAGGTGTTCCAGCCATCGCCGACGTGGTTGTAAGCTCAGCGGAAGAAGGGTTCGGAGAAAAAGATTCGAGCTTTATTGAGGTCGGGTTTATTACCGGCGCTCATGGTCTCAAAGGCGAGCTCAGGGTGAAACCAAACACGGGTTTCCCAGAACTCAGACTTGGGACGGTGAGTATTCTTGCCTTTCTGTAGAAAGGATAGGGAAAGCCGATTTCTTTGGTCTTTCTTTGATTTGGTTGCGATTTTGGTAACAGCCTGGGACGAGATGGCTGAGGACGCGGATTACAGGGAAGGAATTGATTTCCGAGGTGGAGCTGGTAGAGGGAAGAGCTCACCCTGGTCAGAAGAGTTGGATTATCAGCATAAGTGGGATTGATACCATGGAAGAGGTTAGATATTTGTGTGTGTTCTTGTGACACACCTACAATGGCCATAATTTTCTCACATTAGACGGGTGCGATTTGCAATTGATCGGTTTGCTTCCTAGGAAACAGCATAGGAAGTTGAAATAGTAGCTCATCTGATAGCTTCAAATGATTGATTAACTCACATGAAACACAAAGGAGGAAGTGCATAGAATATCTAGCCACCTATAAATATAATAAACTTCTATCTGAATAGATTCTAAGACCACTTTTTGCAGTTTGAGGAAACCTCAATTTTTTCTGGACGCAGAGGCAGGCGTAGTTAGAAATTTTATGAATTCCTAGAGTTCACAAGGTTGGTTCTCCTCTATCTCTGGCATCAGAATGCATGTTAAAATTAATTAACAAGTTTTGTTTAGCTGTTTTCTGTAATCTAAATAGGTCTTATTGTGTTATATTTGATGTTAACCTTGATGAAATATTTTTGAACAATAATTATTGGAAAAAACATTAGGATATCTCATATCTGTTATTGTAATGATCAGATCTTGCTAAGAGTTGTTTGCTAATCAAGAATTCATGATAAAGATCCAATGGCCGGTCCCTTTGTGCTTATGAGTATGTGCAACTGTCTTTGTTTCCTTAACTAGTTTTTTTTCTCTTCCTTAATCTCCATCTCAGGCAAAGAAACTAGTTGGTTCAACTTTGTTAGTAGGGGAGGAGGACAGACCAGAATTGGAGGAAGGCGAATTCTACACTCCTGATCTTGTCAACATGAGAGTTTTTCTCAAGGTCTATTCATTTCAACTATTTTTTAAGGCAATCTGATACTTCTGTTAGATCTTGTAACTACCTGTGGAATTGGGATAGTAATGCTCTTTTGGAATGAAATTTCTGTTGCTGCAGATCTATATCTGCAACTTTGTTGTGTGAAATTAATCATTCGATACGTGCATAATAATTATTTCTATAGATGTGTTGTCAAAAGTAAATGGGTATAAAAGGAATGCTGAATAACTTACAGAAAACTCCAGTAAATAGTAATTGAAAAAGAGAGAGTAGAAATGTGTCTTGCTTTGATATTTTAAGAAGTCATCATGAAGGAACAAAGTAGATGTATCACCCATATCTTTTTCTACAGATTGCTACTCTTTCTATTATTAATGAAGGTCCTGGAGGACCAGTGCGTGCAGCATTGAACTTGCGAGTGAAGTTGTGGATTTTTTATTGTTATTACTTTTGCGTAAAAGAGCCCAGACATGGAATTAATTAGTTATAACCATATTTGTTGTCTTCAAACAAATGATGTTTGATGATAGTTGATAGATGGTCACAATGCAAGTTTGCTTCTGGAATCTTATTGTTTCGTTGTCACAAGTTGTTGGTATCATGATGCAAAACAAAATATTACAGTAACAGGAGAAGCTCTTATTTGATGCATTGAAGTACATAGAATCATGGATGTGATGGATATCATGCTCCAAGCAACTTTGTCATTTGCCTTTTGTTCTTCTGGATTATACAGCTCCTCAATGGAAACTTGTGCAGAATGCCTTATTGATTTTATTTTCTCTAATTAAACATTTGTTTTAAATGAAATCCTGTTAGTTAACTAGTCTGGTAATGTGAGCATTACTAGTTGACAGTATTTTGTATTTTGTAAGAGCTTCATAGATATGACATGGATGACCATGCATATGAATAATTACACAGATGAGGTGTTATCATATGTTTACTTGGTATTTCTTAATTTCTCTTCATATTATTATCACATAAAATGATAGTTGGATTATGGTTTATCAGCTTACAGTGGAGAGACTATTGTTTGTTTGAATTGACTAATGCATTTGCTGCCTCTTCCTTACAGGAAACTGGCAGGCAGATAGGAACAGTGGTTAATGTTTTCAATACTGGTGCTAATGATCTACTACAGGTCATGTATAATTCAGCTGAAGAAGGAACCATTTCCTTTGGTCACCTTGTGTGGATTCCATTTGTTGCAGCAATTGTTCCTGACATTGATATGGACAAGAGAGAACTGTGGATTACCCCTCCAAAGGGGCTGCTTGAGTTGAATTTACGTACTGACAGGAAATCTAAGAAAGAAAGACGCCAGCTGGTTTGGTCTGCTTCTTTGATTAAGTTTTGGTTTGGACATGAATATTTTGGATTACCTTTTCTCACTTACCAGTCCTTTTTTTTTTTGCATTTTTTATCTAACTCTTTTACTCATTTTAGTTTGCATAGAATTTGTATTTAGTAATTTCATTTTCTTTTGAAGAATAATCTTGTTCCCTGATTTCCACCAAATTGGAAATTTTTAAGTTCAGTTCACATTATTCCACCTTATAGGGGAAAAGAAGAAAATTCTCTTATGAGAAAGTATCGTGATCTGGATTGAAAATAAACATTTGACATGGGGCGGAGAGAAAGCATTTATATATTTAACTGCATTATGAAGACCTATGTCCAGCCATGCTCCATGATTCCATAGTTGTCTTGTGATGAAAATGGCCAACCTCCAGCAAGGAGTGTCGTTGGTTCTCCAAACAATTGAATAATCATGGAACTCTGGCACCATAGAAGTTTTAGAAAGAATCTCACCCTGCTTGTGGCATGGAAGTTATACAACAAACCGATAATTATGATATGTTGCATTGTCTCCCAAGACCAAGTTTGTGCTTTCTTTATGATGAGTTTTGTTAGTATTATTAAACCATGTAATTTGTACATTTACTTGCAAACCTTGCATGTAAATGGAAGCTGTATTTCTAAAGTGAGAAATTTATGAAATTATATTTCCAGTTTATTTTTTGACTGATGATAAGCTTGACACAAATCTTGTATGTTTGTTTTTGTGGATCATTCGCAGGAGTGGAAGGAAAGAAATAAATTAAAATATTCAATTATGTCAGCCAAGAAGAAGCTAAGACAGTTGGGGCAAAACCATGCTCTTGAAGGCTTAAAGTTTGGAGAGAATACTCAGAGGAGCACCCTTGTGGGACAGGTTGTGGAAATCAACTCTAGAGCATTTCAGCATGCATTGCAGAGTATTCAAATGACATCTGAAAGGTTAGTTGATCTTTTCCTTGCTATCTGATTTGTTGTTCGAATTTAGTTGGACGTCAACAAGTGGTTGCTTAGCATGTATTCTTCGGTGCCACTACAGCAGTTGCAACTCTCATTATCCATTCTCGGGAATAGGTTGTCTTGGTCCTCTTGCACTATCCTTTCAGGAGTCTCAATATTTCTGTGGGTTTCTGTTGAGCTCCTCATACACCCATATTTCTGGCACACCTTTTTCATATCTCTGGTTTCTCATGCAAATTTGAACATTGACACTTATCTTGATGTGGTTGGTGATGTAATCTGCACTTCTGTACTTTTGACAGATGCAACTTGCGAGAGTTTTTTGGTGCAAATGCTGCAATATTGTTCAAGAATGCTCTGAGAATCTCCAAAAAATGCCTTAGCAATTGCTATAATGATGGAGAAAGCAACATATATTCTGAGATGTATGGCAAGGGACTTCAGCTTTTTATGGTACCAAAAGTTGCTATGATTATCCTACTGAGTGATAATCTCGATAAGTATACTGGAACTGTTGATGTTCGGTTTGGAGAGTCCAAGTTTATTCTCCTAAAAGAGCTACTTCTTGACTGCAAGAGATTGTTGCAGGTACACCCATAAGATGTTTTTGTATTGGTATATCAGAGGTAGTTAATAACGAAGCAAGCCCTGCTGATATAGTCTGACCTTTTGGATTTATGATCAAATGCTACTATACTGCACCAAATAAATTTGGTCTAATTATGTTAGTTTTGGATCTAATGTAACTTGAAATATTAGATTGGTTCTCAGAATTGTCTCAGGGGCTTTTGTGTCCAACTGAGACATCTCAGCAATTTTGGATGAAAATGGTGCATTATGAGGTGAGTAAGCTAAAGTAAGAAAGTGCATAAGGAGGTTGCATGTGAACTGAAACATTTCAGCAATTTAGGAAATAGAGTTCTATCAACAGTAAAAGTAAGCTAAAGTGCATAAGGTTGCATTTGAATTGAAACATTTAAGCAGTTTAGGAAATAGAGCTCTATCAACAGGAAAAGTAAGCTAAAGGGCATAAGAAGGTTGCATTTGAACATCTAACTGTAAGAGAATATGTATTGCTATAAGCTATCAGCAACACTGATGTGAACAAAGAGCATTTTACTTTTTAATACAATAAGGCTGCATATCAGTTCCGAAGCCTCCTACGTGAATGCAGTGTTGCTAATAGTTAATCTGATTTTTCTACCAAGAATTAATCCAGCCAGAATTTTGAAAATAGAGTTAAAATCCTAGCCAAACTGTGGTGGACAAGGAATTTTAGTTGCACTAGGAAGAGAACTCTCTTCTCAGATTAACCACATTCAATTTCTTTATGTTGCTGTAAGCAGGAAACTATTGTACAAGTCCTAAAGAAAGTAAAGTCCACAGGTTTTGGGTGATCGTAAATGGGAAGAATCCTCTTATGGGCTCAAAATGTAACTGAATAGAAAATATAGTATGGGTAGTCCTTACCAACATTACAAACAAAAGTTGAAATTCTCAAAATATCCTGAGTTGATCAAACTTGATAATTTCTCAAAAGAAACTAATGAGATTATGGTTCAAGGTGACAATAACTGGTGTCATTAAAATTGGATCCAATAAGTTTGGTTACCCAAGTAGATTGATAATGGAAGTTCATTTTGGTAGCTGCTTGTGATCATAATCCAAGGTTCAGGTCAAAAAAGTAGGCAACCATAGTACAGCAGAAAGACATATTCATCATTGTCTTCATTAAAGGAAATCAATAGAGATTAATTCGGTTTTTGTTTGCGGTTTATATCTAGAAAAGAGTTTAAGTAAGAAGCAGAATTTCGTATATGTTGCAGAATTTGAACAATGGAATAGGATTCTAAAAAAACTCTCTCATAGAACTTATATTAAAAAAATTCTGTCTGAAAATTTATCGTTCGATAATCTTTAGTGCTATTGTTCTATACAGGTGAAAGAAGAGAATTTTGCCTGCCCTGTTGTTATGATTTCTCCAGAAAATGTTATCCAGTCATATGAACGATTTCTATCAGAGAATGACTACTTCGGTTTTAGCCATGAAAAGGTAGGACAAGTTGTTTCTTTATTTCCATCATCTATTGCATACTTCAACAAACAAATTCAAATCAGTGAATATTTTTGTGTCCTCTTTTTCTCTTACATTACTGGATTTTGTCATGTGACATACACCTCTGAGAGGCTGTATGGTGGTGAGATATTAATGAACGAAGAACAGGTCAGATTTTGGCTTTTATGTGTCACCTTTGTTTCATGTCACATTATTTTTGAGCAAGACAATCACTAAATGAGTGCAGTATCAAAGGTGTCATATTGCTTTTTGTCTAGATGGACATGGCTTGGCCATAGCTAACGCTGTGGTGGTCAGATAACCATAACTGTAGCGAATGAATTGGACTTGGACTTGAGGCTGAGTTAGCAAGTTAAAATCTTATTCCTTGTATGATAACCTACTGATAAGGCTGCAAGTTGGATTTGACATGTTGACTAGTCATCTGATTTCTTTTAGGAGCTATTTATTTCTCTGCTGATATATTTTGTTCTAATTATGGCTGATAATGTTGGCATGCTTAAGCTATGTGACAACCATTAGACATTGTCCTTTTATTCCATTGGCAGGTTTGGTTGTTGGAAGAACAGAAGCTTCCCATTGTTAGCCATTCTACAGATGAAAATTGTGGCAAAATTCTGCTAAAATCTCCATGGGAGATAATCCAGTCACCAATTGGCTCTGGAGGAGTCTTCACTTCACTCTCATCTAACAAAATCTTGGATGATCTCAGTGAGATTGGTGTTGAATATGCTCAGGTTAGAATTTTTCTATAATTCAATTCACCTTGGTAAATAATTAGCTATAATTTTTCTGCTATTACCAGGTTTAATTTAATACTGATGCGAGTAATGAGTACAGAAAATGCAGATATTTGTAGAAAATGGGAAACATGGGCCACTGGACTATGTAATATGCAAAGTAAATTACCATATTTTATCCAAACTGTGTTAATTCGCTCGTTTATTATTGTTTCCAGTGAAAAACCTAATTGATTTTACCATATCATCCACCAGACATCACAACTCTATTTCCATGTCCAGTATCTGTAACTGAGTTTGGCAAATAAATAAAGGAAACAAGATTTTTAAAAAAATAAAAAACTCATTTTTCCTTCTTGCTATGAACTTAAATTTTATCATAGTAAATCATCTGAAAAAAGTTTATCATAATGAAACTGTTCTTGTTTTGGGAGATTGTTATAAATCATAACAAGAACAGCAAGATAACTTCTATAAGTTGAGCATTCTTATGGTCCTTGGCATTCTATCTATCAAAATAATTTTCACCCCACTCAGTGGAGGTTTTCCTTCTTTTTTTGCCTTCAGCAGCATCCTACTGTCCTACTGCCTTCAGCAGCATCCTACTGTCCAATGAACACAAAATTTCTGCTTGATGGTTTATATGTCTGTAAAATCACTCATCTACAACCCTGTACAGGTCTGCAGCTTGAGTGATAGAACTGGCAGCAGGTGTCCATTGTTTCTTGGGTTGGTTGCTTCACGTGGAGCAGACATAGGAATCAAAATCTTTGAAGGCCAGAACGAAGCTGAAGAAGAAATTGACATAATATTCTCCATGAGCCATCTAAACAAGATATGCAAACAGCTTGATAAGCTACAATTCTATGCTTCTATGGAGAAACAGGAACACGTTGAGCTTGTGGACGGAGAGTGGATCAATGTTCAACCAGAGACGCCCAACGCACAAAGTTTTCATTGTTCAGTTTTCAGCTCCCTTGATACCTGTTCCCCTGATAATATTTGTATTATGGAGGTCTTGGATTAATTGATCTAACTTATATGAAATTTCAAAAATGAAGTTTTTGTGTTTTTCAAGTTTAGAAGGCACCAGTGATTCCATTTACTCATCTTCATGAAAGGAAAGACTAGGAATTCACCCCTACCAAAGAAGATGTAGCTCTTGAACATCCAACTCTTTATTTTTTAATTAATTAATAATAATAGTCCACCACAAAAAGGAAGAGAGGCTATTTACCACAAAAAAAGGGAGACAAAAGGTCAATGAGATCTATAGCTTTAACATTTTCCATTTGAATTGTACAACAAAGGCAAATCACCTAGCACCCCATTAGAATGCTTGCAGCAGTTCTCATGCCAATTCAGGCACCCACCCGTCTATAATATATTAGGCGTTTACAAGACAACAATGACTCCGAGGACAGTACCTAATACATTCTAGACATATCAAACTGCATGGTGCCTACATTCCTATGAGCACCAGCAGCAACCGTGGCAGCAGCAGCAGCAATTGCAGTAAATGGAGATTTTGCCTGCAGAAAATTTGCATCCACTCGATCAGCTATGGAGGCTTCCGCTAGACAGAAAGGTGAAGTCCTCATGTCGATAGCTATTTCTGGTGCCATTTTATCGGGCATTTGTTGTTGTGGTCTATGCTGCTGTTGGTAAGCCCTCTCCATCGTGGCTGGTTCATGTTTGGTGCACTCTGACTTGTTGCTGGCCTGGTGGTAACAGTAAGCAGGCGGAGCTACAGGATGTGGAGGAAGTGCAGCATTCCTTATCAATCTTCTTGGATCATATGCATCTGTTATACTTCCGCTTTCATATGGCATTACAGGTCCCGCAATTTTCCCTGGCTTTGCTGAAATGCAGAAGTGCTAGGTTGTTACAAGTGACTAATGTGGCGACATCAAGATGAGAACAAATATGAAAGATGCCAGAATTTACCAATTGCAACCCTTGGGTGAATGGGGGGCTGTGAAGCTCTGACTGGATCTCTTGGGTTCTTGCATGCTGCATTGGAGGTTTGCCTCTCTCTGCATGAAGCTAGATGGGGCTGTTCCTTTGGAGCTATTGTACTGGAGTGAACCACAGTAGATCTGCATAATACACAGGATGATAAGCGCAAGTTTGCAAAACAACAAAAGCTGCAGACATGTCGAGCTGGTTGTTGGCCTCACATACGACACTGTAATATTAAACATCAGTATTATTTATTTCGAGTACCAACTAGCATGTATCTTGAGCAGGTGCAGAGAAACTTTGGTAAATCGAGAATACAAAAAGGAAATAGTGGCATAACTTTGTGGAGTACTCTAGTTTGCGCTTGTATTTTAAGAACATTCCCAAAATTTGCCCACAGAAAAGACAAAATAATGTACTTGAAAGAATCATTAGTCACAGAAACAAAAAATGCAAGCGTGCTTCGAAAAAACAAAGCACATTAGTTTTATCTAGCAAAAAGATTCAGCAATAGCTTAGGATAAAGTTCTTTTTTGTTGATCTGTTGAACAAGAAGAAATTCATGCTTGTAGTATCTTTTTTTGTAAAAAAATAGTTACAATAGTAGTCACATAGTCAATCATCAATTTGTAGTCAACTGGCATGACCAAAATAAGTAAATCGCACTCACATAACAGTGACAACTCATGTGACCACTAATTTCAAGATGGCAGAAAGCCTGTATCAGATGCAATCTGCCATCGAGCACTTTTGCTGATGAGAGACAAGAATATTATCCATATTCTAGTTATTCAAGTTCCTGAACCCTTTATGTCCATCTTAATTAAAGAAAACTCCACCAATCAATTAACTGGCACAGACTTGTTATTCAATGAAGAAATCCTAGAGGTTTTCGTTTCACAAAATCGCAACATATCTCACTCTATATGAAGTTCAAGGATTTTCATTGTTTATCATGAAAAAAAATTATTACCAGGATAAAAAGTCCAATTTAAGCATGGTAAAACAAAAGCACTCAACCATCCTAGGGGCAATCTTAAGTTGAAGAAATGCCAAAAAATGATATTGGAAGAGAAATCAGACAAGATACCTAGGAAGAGAAACATGCTTCCTCGCCAATGGGATTACCGGGGCACTTCTACCACCATCTTCTTCAAGATGAGAAAATTGCCTTCTAAACTGATCAACAGCACTGCATTACAAAAAGCATGCACAAAGGTTGTTTAAAACCTTCCATGTAATATAATGTGCATTCAATAAGGTCTAAAACACACACACACACACACACACACAAATTACAAACCTGGGATACAAGAAGTTTGTCCTCTCTGTGCCATTAATATAGTCTTTAAGCAACTGAGGGTGATATTCCAAAATTTCACGGTAGATGAGTTCTCTGATGTCTTCCTTTGTTACTCGTCGCCGCTCAAATTCAAACTCTATCTTTGTGATCGGTTGGCATGATGGTTCCCGCTCCACTTTAGCCAAACCCTTGAAATAAGGATCAGCTAATGCCTGAGCCAATGTCATTTATATTAGTTCTCAAAATCTAGACAGAGTAAGCTTTTAGTTATCAGGAGTCCGAGAAAATTTTCCTCTTGATGCAGAACAGATTCTTAACGCAACTGAAATATGCCATCTTCATGAAAAACAATTTTATACAATTACGAATAGCATATAACAAGTAGAAAAGCATAGCAAGTACAATCAAATGCCATCTTGCTGAAGTTACATACCTCCTCAGCAGTTGGTCTATCCTTCGGATCAAAGGCCAACAGTCTCTCCAGTAAATTGAGTGCTAAAGGATCTGCATTTGGAAACTTCTGTGCAAATGGTATGGGCTGCTTTCTCCTCATGCTACTCAAGTACCTTCTTGCTTTTTCGTTTCGGACCTGAAATCAAAGAACATAAGCTCCACTACTTTTTGGTTCATATAATTTCCATCGTGAACACATTACTGGGTTCTGCAAGAATACCATACCCGAGAAATAGTGTCCAAGGAAGGCGTACCGAGGAGATCAGTCATCAAATCTAACTGGTGGACTACATTTTTGCCTGGAAAGAGAGGTTTCCCAGTTAATACCTCAGCAAAAATGCACCCTATGCTCCAGATGTCAATAGCAGGAGTATACTGCAACCCAAAAAGTACAATTCATTGTCAAATTTGCGAAAAGAAAGTACGAGAATATAGCATATGCTTAGTGACAGATTAAACACCAGTACCTGTAAGATATGAAATTTCAGCTTGCAGGAGAGTCAAAATCCTTCCTGAACAAGCATGTTTTCTAAATTACTAAACAATTATAGTGCTCTTAAACTGACTTGACTTTATGTAAACATCCTCCAAATCAAACACAACTAACTAATTAACCAGCCAAACTTAGCGCTAATAACAGCAAACAAAGGGCACCACAGGAGGTTAAGGAAACAAGGACATAATGTAAAAGGTGCAGAGGACTTCTATTCCTTGTGTATCATCAAAATAAAATCATAACTACAAAATATGAGAACAAAGTAATTGCACTGGTATTCGCATTGCAGAAGCACTAGGATTCATATTGCATATATGGTGAAAATTAAAATTGCACCAGTATTTCTAAGACTTGTCTAACATACCAATGGATCTCCTAAAGGAACACTTTATCAGATTGTTGCATCATGTCACAGAAAAATGACCATGGGTACAAAACTATAGCTTCTTTTAGGTCAATCATTCCACAACCATACAGTAATAAAAGCTTCAAGAACTCATACAAAGAAAGGAAGAACTAACATAAGTCTTGCATCAACATAAAATACTAAGCATCACCTTCCGAGTGATGAAAAACATTCCTCAGTGAAGTATATACAACTCAAAATGTATCAATTGAGGGGAAAGCTAATATGACAAATGTTTAGAAGCAGCAGAACGCATATCTCATCATCAAGAATCTGTTGGATGGTCGTTTTAAAATCAGAAGAGCATATTCTCTGCCAACATTGGAGGTAATACATAAAAGCAACTTCAGCATACTACCCTTTATGCATGGCCAGGTTAGATGTCACTACCTTATTGAGATGCTACTACTAGCTACAATTAGACAACTTTCACAAGATATTGCATTGAGCAATATGGAAGTACAGTAATTTGCAAATGAGTGCATTATGGACCAAGAGAACAAACCTTAGAGAAAAATGATCCACATAGCTCAGGTGCTCTATACCATCTTGTGGCAACATAATCCTGGAAGACATAATAATGCATCAGAGATTGCAAAAGCTTTTTTTATGGCATGCTAAACTTGAAAATTGGAGAATACCATCGCAATGTTAACAAGCTTTCTGGAAGATATTCATAAACAATGGAAAAAATAATTTTGACTTACCGTCCAAAATATTGTTGTGGGTGTATCACTGAATGCAACTCTTGCCAATCCAAAGTCACAAATTTTGAGCTTACAGTTCGAATTCGCAAGTATGTTCTTGGGCTTTAGATCCCGATGGTATACATTAGCTGCATTTCAAAAGGACTCAGCATTAACGAGTGGAAATGGTCTTTCTTTTGTCAAAACGCACACATTGGACAACTATATGGATAAGATAGCTCAAAAAAGAAATTGAAGAGTCATCAAACGTCAAAGATGCAATGTATAAGAGAACTTCAAAGTGCAATGATAATGAAACAAAAGGTTCAGCATGTCAGAATAACGTCCAACCATCTTGAATTTCATGTGTAAGGAAAACTTCAGAAAGGATGATGACACATGGAATCATTACAGATGCAAAACAGAGCTACAGAGTACCTAAATGAGCAGCATTTAACAATCAATATCTAAACAGAAAATGAAAACAGAAGCAGCTAGCCAAAAATGTGGAATATAGAAATAGATGTGAAATGTTTATTTATCAAATATTTAATACTCAACACCCGAACCATTCAACTAACTTCAACAAACAGAAAATAGATTTTATTTATCAAATATTTTACACTCAACATCCCCACCATTCAACTAACTTCAACAAACAGAGAGTAGGTTGCACCTGTGTGAATATATTTTAGAGCACGGAGCATCTGATAAAGGAAAAATTGATAATGTTCTTTAGTCAAGTCATCATTAGCCTTAATGACTTGGTGAAGATCCGACTCCATGAGCTCAAAAACAACATAGATATCTTTGAACTCTCTTTTTGAAGGAGGTAGCATAATGTGCTTGATCTCTACAATGTCAGGGTGTCTTAAAAGCCTGAGCAGCTTTATCTCACGGAGAATCCTGGCAGCATCAGATATGTGTTCAAAGATATCATGAATCTTCTTGATTGCCACTTTCTCTCCAGTGTGTGTATCAATAGCTGAACACACTACTCCATAACTCCCTTTTCCTATGATCTCCTGAATTTTGTACCTGTTAGCTTCCCCGTATTCGGTGAAGAAGTCCATCTCTGGTGTATTCTGCAGAAACAAAGGGCAAAAAGATACTTTTTGTCAAAATGCATTCCAATAAAGACTCAAGGCAAATGAGATAGCAACAATAGATGAAAACCCATAACAATACAGAAGAATGCACCCAGTCAAACAGTGAGAAAACAGTAAGCACAAATTTTACTATTTTAGGTAAAACAAAGTCCAATGATGAAGACAAAAGCACAACAGTGACATGCATTACCAACAGTGACATGTTCCACCATGGAGATTCTGGAGATCAAAGGAATCATGTAGCATCATAAATCACAAAAATCATAAGAAATCTTGTTAGTCCAATAAAAAAATTTAAAAATTCAATAAGGAAGCCTTGGTCAATTCTACAATAAAACCCTACAAGTTTAATAGTTATGCTAATCTTTCAAGGCAATATCAGTGATACAGGTAAAAGAGAAGTGACCCACTATCTTCATATCACATTTCAACTTATTTGATTACTCATCAATAGAAAACAAACGGCAAGAAAATGCTTGGAGGTAATATCCATGTGAATTACAAACATATGGTCAAAAGAAGTTTTCCAAACACTGGCTCTAGCTAACAACTCTATGGACTCTTTCTTCCCATTAAAAACACCCAGCTAAAACTGCACAAAGAGTAGGTCCATATGTCTCTGTCAACACAACTCTTGACATAATTTGATGCAATTATTGTCTAGTCATCATGCCATATCAAACAGCAAGTTCCATCAAATCCAATTAAGCCCAATCATGGAACCTGTCGTTTATCAGCAATTACATAAAACAGAAATCAAAACAGACCCGATCAAGAAACTCCACTGCCTGTGAAATATTTGGAAGAATGAACACAACTACAGCAATTAAATTTCCAAATATAATATGAAGGAATGATGGATCATCAGCTTGTGCGGGACAGAACCAGATCGCCATACCGAGCAATTGTTTGTTCAAGAATAGAATCATTCTAAACAAACACCAATACGCAAAAGAACCCTCTGAAGCGAACCCAAAACCAAACGGAAACAACAATAGGCCAAAAAAACAAGATTTTTCGTGAGAAAAAAAAAGGCCTTTCTCATGAAATCATAATATCCATGTTTTAAGATAAAAAAATGCAATGAACCACAAGCATATATCATCCAGGGGTCCAAATTTAAATAAAACAAACAAGAACTCGGCAGCCAAGAAGGAGGCAAGAAACAGGTAAAGAATCCCAGACCTTCCTTCTCTGTTCTTGCTGCATCTTTCTCCGCAGATTTCCGATCCAAATTCCCAAACTTCCAATATTTCCACCGCCTCTCAAAAAAATCTAAAAACTCAAACCCTCGGCACCAATAAATAACAACAAACCGGATCAAATCCTGGGAGAAATCAGCCACATTTACCCCACCTACCCCTGCTCCGGATCACCAACCCGCAGTCTCGCCCGAGCCGCTCCGTGAAGCATAGAGATCGGAGCAAATCCCTCATGCACTCCCGGACCCTCCAGCACCTCGACAGTGCCCTATCCTTCGCGTCCACCGCCAACAACAAAATCATAGAAAAGGCGCCAACTTTGCCGCCGCCGCCTCCTGCATCGCCCCCGCCGCCCCGCCGGTGCTCGGACCCCAGGAAAGCGATCAAAGACTGGAGATCGAGATCGGAGGGGGGCAGCGAGGAGCACTCGGGAGACGAATCTAGGGCCGGATTTATGCGATGGATGAGGAAAGGGAGTCGGGACGGTGCGGTATATAGTGGCAGCGGAAGGTAATTTCAGGAGTTTTGGGGGGTGAAAATGGGAAAGGGCGGTGGATCGGGTCGGATTTGGTGGGCGTGGGAGGCTGGTTTGAAATGAAAGCGGATTCGGGTAGAGGATTCGCATCGTGCGGTCAATAAAATGACCGTTAGGTTTTCCGTTGGATAATAATTACCGTTAACTCGAATCTGATCCAAATTAAGATTAGACATGATTACTGTGTTCTTAAAATTTTATTCTCTATTTTAATTATGAACGAACTCTCGGGTGATCACAACATTTTATCCTCGATGAATTCTATTAATGCAAAAATAATAATAATAATAATAATAATAAATATATATATATATATATTTGCTTTTAAACGGTTCGAAAAATGTTTGGCTAACGCGTGCAAATTGAAAATGCGAGCAATTTATGTCGGTGGACACGCTTTTGAGTAAAACAACAAAAAAAAAGGCAACGTTGCCGGGGCGGATGCCAAATTTGACATGCACAAATTTGGCAACTCAAAACTCATCCCATCGGGATGCGACACGTCAACAAATCATGCCGCGTGGCGTTAAAAAAAAAAATTTTCTTTTAGATAATGATAATAAGCATGGAATTTTGACGTATTTTTGCAAGGCAATTTATATTAAAAAAATTTATTTTATTTTAGTTTATTTTTCTCTAAGGTGCTTTTTTTCCGATAGTCGAGACGGACGGGAGAGAAATCAATTATTTCATCAATTTGAACCCTAAACGGAGGCCAACTGTTCGATGCATTAATTGTTTTTGGCTGGGCACCGAGCTAACCGATTGTCCTTAATATCTATTTAAGGACAAAGAGCTCATATCCATCCCCCTCTAAACCCTATTAATTATAAAGAAAACAACAACTCAATTATTTCAAATTATACTTGATTAGGACGCCTACTAGGTTTGATGAAAGGTCGACAGAACTGGTCGAAAATCAAATCGCTTCTTTTTTTTTTTTTATATGAAAAAATTTCTCGTAACTTTCAATAACTTCTATATTCGTAAATAAAAATAATTGAATTTCACCCTTTTTTTTTTATTCAAAATAACTTCTGTAACTGAATTTAATACTAATTTTTAAAAAATATATTATTTAAAATATTTTTAAACTAATAATATAAGTTTCTAAAAAATATTTCTTAAAAAATTTGGTAAATAATAATTTTACATATTAATAATTATATTTCTCAAATATATTTTCATCCAACCAAATAATGAAACTTAATCGCTTTCTATCACTTTTGGAAGGAATCAAAAATAAAAAAATAATTCTTTTCGTACTTTCATTCACTCTCGGATAATCAAATAATTTTATTAATTTGAGCGATCCAACCATTTAGATCTATTTGTTTAGTTGAAGATAGATAAAAGCGGATGGAAGTGAAATCACTTGTGCTCACCCAAAATTTACTTTTGTATTTTTTTGTTCGAAATAATTTATGAAAGTTGAACTTAGTGATTTTTTTTAATTACAATAATATTAATAATCTCAATCTAATGACAATAGTAATAATTTTTTTATAAAATTGTGAAAAAAATTAAACAAATACTATTTTACATACCAATATATTTTTAAGACACTTTCGTCCCCCTCAAAAGATAAAAAATTAACCCTTTTTAATCACTTTTAAAATCGAGTTAAAAGTGACAAAAAAAATAATTTCTCTTAATCTCCAAATCACATGATTTATTTAGTGGGGCTGAAGCCTATGTATTATTGGCCATAGCTTCCTTCAATCATGATATTTTAGTGGTTGAAAGTGATTACAACAGACGAATAAATACCAAAAAAAGAAAAGTTTTGTAATTTTTTTTAAAAAATATTATACTATTCAAAAATAGAAGAAAATATAAAAATTTATTTTTTTATTTTATTTTTTAAAGCGGTTAAAATTAATCTACTTCTGATATTAGTTAGATAAAAATATATACAAAAAGTATAATTATTAATATTAGAAAATTATATATATTTAAAAAATTATATTATTATTTTATGTAAAGTTATTATAATTTAAAATATTCGTTTATGAAATCCAATTCGAAACAAAAATATGTGAGTATAATTGAATTTATTTTTAAATTTTGAATTAAAAATTATTTTTTGATGAAAATATTCTCCCTTTCAATCACTTGTCCCACCTTTAATTAATCAGACGAGTCTAATGAGATTAGGAGCGATCGAAAATTAAATTTATGGTTGAATTTTATTCGGTAGATTTATGAAAAAATAATGATAATAAAAAGAGAAAAATTCAAGATTATGCACAACAAGCGATGCAGACTCGCATCAAATCAAACAAAATATTCCAAACAAGATGCTCTGCCAGTGTAAATTTGTTTGTCTGCTTTGGCAGGTTTCTCTTTGCCTTGTAGTTCAGCTCGCGCCAAAATGGAATGTCCACATCAGCGGCCGAGGGCAAATTGGTAAATTCATCTCCTATGTTATATTTTAATCAAATTAATTGGGTTTTTTTTTTAAAAAAAAAAATCGAATTAAAAATATTCGATGAAAATGGTTCTGACAATCTCACAAAAAATCCTAATTTTTTGCGTGATATAATATTTCTTTTGTGCGTCGATTAGTCGGCGGTGTACGCGAATCGTCCGACGCCGTCTCGGTGGGCCAAATTCCAAATCCAACCAATCTCCGGTCGAAACATGTTCCAATTAGCTTTTTTTGTTTTTTTTTTTTTTCAAAATTAACAAAAAAAAGTAATCGATTTCGATCTACCAAACTTAATTGCCACGTGTAGCGACGGGCTGACTGCCTGCCGAAGCCCCCCGACCAATTTCTTCTAATTATTCTTCAATTTTTTTTATAAAAAAAATCTTCATTTTCAGCCTCGTCGATCACATTTTGCTCGCTCCCGAATCAAATGCCATTATTTTTTGTCAACGCGCAGGAGGAACAGAGACCGCAATAATGATTTTATTTATTTATTTATTTAAGTAATAATGAAATGTGGAGAACCCGGCCGATGCTCATGCATAGCTCGTGATGTAAAAGAACCTCTCAATTATGAAAAATCTTTAAAAAAAATTATATTTTATATTTATTTATTTATTTATTCAGTACCTTGTGGTTTTTGGCAATTAAAATTTGAGCGAGTAGAATCTCAACTGGAACTGCCAATTAACGTAAATAAATAAACAAATTTATACAATTCGTGTCAAATTTTGCGCATTTTTCAAATATATTTTAGCACGTGATTGAAGTGGTCCTAACCGATCGAGATAATTTGATTGAAAAATGACGAAAGACCGTACAATCTCTGTACTTTTTGGGGTTCCACTAGTTTGGGCCCATGGGCCCATGCCACATGCATTGTCTTTACCTATAGGTTCTCATCACGGCCTGTACCGCCCAATGCAATAATCACCCAAGATTTTAAATTTTATTTTATTAGTTTAATTTATATTAAATTACTAAGTTTCTTATCTTATATCTACAGCACCCGGTTCGAATATTTGAATTTACAATTTGTATTTTAGTTTTTTTTTTGCCCTAATAAATTATATATTTTAATAATTTCAAAATATATATGTAAATTTATTCGTATTTTTTTTGTAAATTATATAATATTTTTAAATCTAAAGTCAAACTATAATAAAAAAAATTACAAATTAATTCAATCGAAATTGAAATAGAATTGATTTCAATAAAAATTGCTAAAGCTTATCAAATTTAGTAGGTGTCAAACCTTCCCATACCGAAATTTAAAAACTTGACAATGACATTGCATGCCTATTTTTGACCTTTATTCTACAATAATGAATGTACTTCTTTATTCTTGTACAATAGGGTTTTTTTATATATACCATTCTAAAATCTTTCCTACTTTTATATATATATTTAAAATTATATATTTATCCTTGTATTTTTGGATTTCTTACATATATAGAGAAATTTTTTTAATCATCTCGAATTAAGATTGATCATATTTGTAAAAAATTACTTTTATCTATCATTTCATAAAATTAAATTTCGGATGTATTTAATCCATTAACTCTTTCTACATCGTGTCCTCCAAGTGTTTGACGAATTCTGATAATATTATACGTCTCTCATTATGAAAAATTCTTAATTTTCAATATCCAATACTATATTTTATTATGGTGTGTGAGAAGTTAATAAATTAAATTTAATAAATACATAAATACATAAAATAAAGAATAAGAATGATTTTTCACAAATATAAATAATCTTAGTTTGAGATAATTAAAATTTTTCAGAGGTATATATAAGAAATTTAAAAATATGAGAAAAATATGTAATTTTAAAAATATAGAAAGTATATATAATTAGGAAAAATTTTAGCTATGTGTATGTAAAAAACTCTTTACAATATTGATTGCATAATTTTTACTCGTGAATTTTAATAACCATATTGACAAGAAAAAAAAACAAAACTAGCTCTAGGTGGTTGTCATGTTCATTGAACTGGGCAACCAAGTTAAATGTCTTAGTCATTCGTTTTTTAGCTGTGATACTAGAAGTTGTCTTGCACAAAACAATGGCAAATGGTCCAGGGTGCTGGCAGCCCATGCCTGTTGCCAGCCCAACACAATCGTACATGCATACCTTCCCGAGCAAACAAGTCCAGCGCGCGTAATAGGCAACTCAGTAACATAAATGTTTTCTCGAGCTACTTGTTGTAAAAACTAATTATCTAGTAATAATTAAAATACAAAACTCATTTTTAAACTAATCCATGAAAGCATATAACGAAGAATTTTCATTTTGTTTTGAAGGTTACTCTCCCAGTACTTTCCTGACTCAGCTAGATAACTCTGTTTTGAGTCAACGTTAGCCTAATTGGCATGAACGAGAATCAGGCAATCCTATCAATATCAGATATGGATAAACTACTGTCAGATTCTCTTCCATCGACATTAGTTGATCATGCATTTTCTTTCATTATACCGCGGCAAATGTTTTGTCCCTGATGCATCCAGGAAGCAAGAGTCGTTCTGCTCTGTTTCCGGCAATGTTGGGTGAATGAGCAGACAGGAAGTTCGTCCTTTTGGGTCCAAAATGAAGGTTTGAAAAAATCTTGTGGCAAATCATTGCCAACTGCAAAGCAAAACATGATTTTCACATTCTTTTTGAACTTATCTTTTTTGTCCAATTGCCACCTCAGGCTGCAAGATAATTGTAAAATATGATTTGATTATCATAAATGCAACAGCAATCCACATCCTGTACATTCTTGGTCTTCGCCGGTTCTTGAATCTGTGAACTGGCATTTACACAATCACATGTACTCATAATCTCATATAACTCAGCAACTTAATGCAAATTATCAACCATTTGACAAAGATCCAAACTGCAAGCAAGAATCTCTAAGTCCTGAAACCCTTTCTAAATCAAAGTTTTCAGCATCACATCTTCAGAAAAAAAGAAAAAAAAGAAAAACAAACCTAAAGCATGAATCAATAGCCATTGTAGCAGCAACATGAAACAAAGAAACAACAAGAGTTAATTCCACCAAAAAGGGAAAGAATTATCACTTCCTAATTCTACCCCCTTCTCTTCGTCTCTCACTCTCTCTCTCTCTCTCTCTCTCTCTCTCTCTCTCCTCATCAAGCTACTCCTACAACCAAAAACCCAAGAAAGAAACCAAGAGGAAGAACTCTTCCATCACCCACCCATCATCCTTCTCTCCTTCTCCAACCCATCAAGAAACGCAGCAAGCGCCCTCATAGCCGCCACCTGCTCCTCCAGCGCCTCGATGTAGTCCGCCGTCTCCTCAAACAGTGTCTCCATGCCCAGCGCCTCGCCGCCGGGCACCAGCCTCTGCAGCGTCCTTACTCTCCGCTCTATCTCCACCACCTCTCCTGTTACTACTACTTCTTCTTCCTCCTCCGCTCCTCTGCTGTCCAAAGCCATCTCGTCCTTGCAGCATCCTTTCATTATCCGGCGGCGCAGTGCCCGGCTCCAGTGCCGGCCACGGGACGACTCAGCGAGGCCAATCTCCGCGGCCAGCTTGATCCTTCTTCCTCTCTCCAAGATGGTGTCGTCGACAATGGCGGACTGCTTCATGGTGATGGGCTTGGTCTTCTTCTCCATCGAGTTTTGCTGAGAAGGTGGCGGAGAGAAGGGTATATTTAGAGAGGAGGAGGGTGGTGGAGTTCTAGAAATGTGAAGTGCCAGCGAGGATGGGCCCACAGGGCGGCAGGATCCCCACCACTGACAGTGCATGTCTGCAGATCCTGTGTGAATGTCTCTCTCTAGGGTTCGCTTTTGCATTTGCATGCATGCCATGGTTTTTTGGATTGTCAGTGGCCCCGTTGGCCCGACCCGGAAGCCCGTCTTATTTGAGAGTGAATTGAATCCGAGTTTCAGCTCTTTTGATTGTTTTATCGCACATCATGAGCATAATAAACACACGATTCAATTACTAACGAAGACTTGGTTGTTGATGATCATCTTCGTCATTGAGAAAAGAGAGAAATGGAAGGAGGACCACGAGCAGGGTTGGGTAGCTGGCAGGGGGAAGGAAGCCATATTGTGGGCGGTGGAAGCATGCATGTGAATGTGACGTGAGCCAACAGCACACTACTGCTCTGCATATGCCTACTACTCCTATACTGTTGCTGCTTGCTGCTCTGACTCCATTCCATTCTGTGATTTGTATGTGTGCTTCCAAGACACTGCTGCTTTGCCTGCCTCCCACCCAACCTCCCCAAGCTCCTGTCCATTTCCCCATGTGCACCTCCTGCATGCCCCCCCCACATGACATAAATGGCTCTATACATCTCCACACCTTGTCCCTGGTCCAGCATGTCCCCATCCCTTCCTCTCCGTGAGACAACGATGCAGTGTTCCTGACCTTCTTTATGGACTATCACCTGATATTCATGTTCTACGTGTACCAGCAAAAGCACTGTGTCTACAACACATTGGATTGGATGTGTTTGCTTGAATGCCTAGTTGCCCTTTTTTTAGGCGGAGAAATTCGTATAAGATAGTATATTATGCAACTAAATCTCCTCGAGAATGGGGAAGAAGGAAGGAGGGAATAATGAGTAGGGAGGCAGACGCAGGGGCTGGTGAGGCACATGCGGCCACATGAGAGGCCCACCAACCTGCTCCGCGGCTCCGCCCATGGCCATGTGCCGGGCCCGGCTGGCACTGGGCCCCGCCGTGCACATCAAGTGTCTGTGTTTTTGCCTCCGCAGGATCCTCCCGAGAAGGATCGTGAGATTCTCTCTTTCTGCAAGGGAGGGAGGGGAGCGTTGATGATGCAGTGCATATGGGGCTTACCGCGCTCCCCATGTGACCGCAGGATCCCGCGCCCACGACCTGTTCGGCGATTTGTCCCCTCCACCCTCGCGGTTCCAGGCCTGCAGCTAAACCTAGAAATGATACTATATTCGGCTGTGTATCGGCAGCCAGGGGTCTTCGGATCTTGGCCCACTCCGGCAATTAACGCGGCTGCTTGTTTCTAGGAATGGTCGGAGTCAGACCTTGTCTCTGCCGTCGCTCTTGTGTTTTTCTTGATAGGCATTAAATGAAATCATTGAATGACGATGTAATGACAAACACATCCTTATAATTGATTTTGTTACGTAATTTAATTAATCTTATGCTTTGTTTAACATTAAAAAAACTTAAAAGTCACCATGATTAGAATAATAATTAAACTTTTCCAAAGTTTCTGACGTTGTCAATGGACCTGCTGGAAAAGCCCACTCTGCCATTTCAATGACTTGAATTTGAATCCGAATCTTAGCGGACCGGCTGGCTCGCAAAAGTGAAAGCCTGGAAAATTGATCGTCACTTTCCTCTGAGATGAAGCATCAATAAAAACCGCAGATGGTTCCCGCTTGAAATTGAGTTGGTTCTTGAGCATGAAATAATGTCTCAAGCAACTTTGCTCAACTAGGGACAGGATGATCTCTCGAGAATTCCAGCACGAGACAGTTAAGCCCACAAATGTGCGATGAACTCTCCGCCGTCTACTAGATGTTCTGCATGAGCCTCAGCGTCGTTAGATGGCGCAAGGCGGAACCACTCTCTTGAAGATGCATGTGGTGAAGTACTGATGATCAAATAGCAAATCCGGTACGAAGACCACCAAGCGAAGTAATTTGAGAGATTATGCGCGACAAAACGACGATCATCCTCATGTTGTTGGGCATGTGATATCTTTGATTTGGTCTCCATGTCGCAGAGACTGGTGGCAACGTCCCATGCTAAGGTTGTGTGGGTGATTGTCTCGAGTTGGCATGCCCATGAGAGGAATCCTCTAATAACTCCATTTCGCTGCAGAGATGCTTCTGCATTGGACAACCTTCCATCGCAGTCTTTTAGAATGCGGATAACGGCGATCCACACTTGTGGAGTCAACTTGATCGGGTCGCTCTCCTACGTCCCTTCCATGGCCTGATCCGTGAAAATATAACTGAAGATCCAAGGATTGTAGTAATAGGACTCGAGAAGCGAGTACTGCCCGAGCTTCTTCATCAGACTATCTTTGCAGAAAAAGTTATCGTCTTCCCAGCACAGGCATGCGTCTGCGAGAAGGGCTTCTCTGCATACTCGCACAGCAACGGCAACTTCAACCGGTCGGAGAAGAGGAAACCTATGAATTGCCAAACCTCCGAAATCGCAACGGAACACACCAACAAAGTGATAAGAATTTTATCGACTGATGCAGTAAAGGTTCACTTGGCATGATGATGAGGGAACGTTTGGCAATACCAACATCAAGGCGTAGATATATGTCATTAGCCCCGTAAATAAGCCGATACACGTAATTAAGATTTTCAATCTGCTGTAGGAAAATACCTGCATGAATCGTCCTCGTCGAACACCTGCCGAATCGTGAGCATACGGCGGGGGCGACTCGAATATGTAGGCGTACTTGGTGTAGAAGTAATCGTAGAGGAAAGCGAGCTCCACCGCAACCACCTGCAAGGCTCTCTCCAGATCGTACTTGGGGAAGCAATTCCTGCAAGACATTGAAGATGATGCACAACGGTGGAAGGTGTTGGCAGGTTTGTGGGTGGAGCTGACGCTGTACATTGCGCCCTCCAACAACCCCAACGTCACCGAGGCTCACGCAGAACATCTAGCAGACGGGGGAGAACATCTAGTTGAGCAGAGTGGCTGAGACATTGTTTCAGAGGCACGAGCCAACTCGATCAAGCAGGAATCATCTGCTGTTCTATCGATGCTTCATCCGAGCTTAAACTGGCGATCAGCCTCAATTGGCTCGATTTTCATTATGCATGAGGTTTTTTTAGGAAGAACCACTGATGTTTGTTGTTAGATCATCTTTCAATGATTTCATTCAATGCCGTATTAATTGCCGGAGGGGGCCGAGATCCGAGGAGCTCTGACACCGATAGACAGCCAAATATAGTTTAACTTCCATGTCTAGGCGCAGACACGGAAGCGGGGACAAATCGCCGAACAGGTCGTGGACACGGGATCCTACTTTCACATGAACCCCTTATGCGCCGTGTCAACAATTCAACGCCCCTCGGCTCAAACTCGCGATGATCCTTCTGCGGAGGATCCTGCAGGGGCAAAAACACAAACACTTGACGTGCACAGCACCACAATGTCACCTGCCAGCGGGAGCCAGCACATGGCTATGGACGGAGCAGGATGGTGGAACTCTCATGTGGCCACAAGCGCCCAGCGGCCCTGCCTCTGGATCCGTATTGATTCTCCTTGCTTCTCCGTATTCGAGGAGATTGAGTCTACCGTTTAGTTTGAGAATAAAAAATGAATAATTTTATTTTGAAATAGTGACTTTAATTTATTTTTTAATTTAAATTTAAATTAACTAATTTAACTAAAAAAAATGAGATTATTTTAAACTAAACACTCCACAGTGTACTATGGGATTAGTATTTGTTATTGATGCATTTAGGTGATCAGTAAAGACACAGAGACACATACCGCAGAAGTTGACTAATGATGTGTGGCAATACGCCCGATCAAAGTGAGAATATCGAAACAAAAATGATTAGAACTAAACTCAAGATCGGGCTTTAAATTATGGCAATTCGAAGTGAAAATTCTTTTGTTGTACTGAGGTACGAGGAACCTCAATATTAGGCTATAAGTAACTCGGCTTGTCCTCGTATCGAATCAACTGAATTTTGATAAACACGTATAAGTGACATGATTTAAAGATCGAGTAATGAAAAAATCATGTTCGTCTGCAAAAAATAAATATTAAAAGTTCCGGAATTCAAAAAATCTTTTATTACGAAAAGTTCAGCAAAAATTGTGAGGCCGAAAATTACGAGATTTTAATATAATCAATATTTTATAAATACTACAATCACCAATGAGCTATGAAATTAATGCTCAATTATTTATTTCATTTTATTTATTAAGTCTTATCTAATTTGAATATTGGAGTGATCACAGTCCCAGAATTTCCAATAATTTTTTTATAATATTTTTTTTTTATAAAAGCTGATGAAAGGATGATCTAACATATTGAGTGTATGAGAAGGACCAAAGCAGATTTCGAACCAGGCACTGTGAACAACTTTATTGAGGCACTTATCAATTCTGCAGTTAAAATGCTGTGTGGCTTTATTAGGACTAACCCTTTCCTTAATTATGGAGGCAAAATTTATGCTACACTTTGTTGAAGATCGATACTTCTAATCAATCCTTTCAAGGTTATACATCACCATTCCCTCGAGCGAGGATCTGAACTTGCCCCGAGGAAGGCATTGAAGATTTTGGATTGCCAAGTCGGCCTTCTCTTTGGCTAGATCTTGAGATCGCTGTATGCCCCCGCACTTACGGACCAGCTCTATCGCTTCGTCTAAGGAACCTTCTTCACCGAATTCAGAGTCAATGATCTCCCTTAGTTTTGGTTCCTTCTCCAGTGTGAAGATGACTGGAGCTGTAAGATTTCCCTTGACAAGGTCACTAGCAGCTGGCTTGCCTAGTTGTTCTGCGGATTGTGTGAAGTCCAGAATGTCATCAACAACCTGGAACGACAAGCCGATATTCCGCCCATACTCAAACATCTGCTCACATATGCTGTTGCTAACGCCACTGAATACAGTGGCTGCTTTTGTGCTTGCTGCAATCAAGGATGCAGTTTTGTAGTAGCTCTTGAGCAAGTAATCTTCGAGCGTGATATCACAGTCGAAGAGGCTTGATGCTTGCTTTATTTCACCACTTGCAAAATCCTTGATGACCTGTATACCGAAGTGAGCAAGAATATATAGTCTGCATGTTGGGAAGGAAAGTAGAAGGTTAATTGATGCGAGCGGTTACTTGGCTGATGAGTTTTATGACTTCGATGTTTTCAAGATGTGCAAGAAACCAAGAAGACTGAGCAAACATGAAGTCTCCTACCAGAACAGCCACCCTTGTTCCATAAAGTTGATGGATTGTTTCCTTCCCTGCAGTCATTCGCAGGTTTGTCAATGAACATAGAAAGCAAATTGGTTAACATAAATGTAACATTGACATGAGAAACTGCCAATGTTTCTATCTGATATTGATTTGGGATGAATTAAGTTCTAGAAAGATATCATGACGTGGAGTTTTTCAGCTTCTAGCTCTTGGTAGACTTTCCATTGGTTGTCTTAGGTTTTGATGGTACTTCTATAATTTGGTATTCGAACGAATGCTGCAGCAGATATTTCTTAGGCTTTATAGCAGTTTTCTCAATTTACTAGGTAAATACTTAATATAAGAGTTGTAGTTATCCTAAGGTCCGACTCTTTTTATTTTTCCATATTTTGGTCCGTAGAAATTCTATCTAGACTTCACCATAGAGAGAAAAAAAAATACAATAACACATGAGCACATAACTATACAAAATTCTAAACTAAATGCCAAGGCAAAGGGGTACCTGATTTAAGGGTTATAGTTTCAGTTTCTGTGGAGATCAAAACCCAAAAGTGTCAGCTGCTTTGGTTTTGCTCAATACAATAATAGATGGTCAACAGTGGGTGACATGAACGTTCCAATGTTGTCAGTTTCAGCAGAAACTTTAAACTTTGGATAGATGCAAGAACAAGGAACAAAATGTTGCAATATGACTCCCACACAACGACAAGGGCCAACAATCATGCGTCCATATGCTTAGTGGCTGAATATACTCTTGAATTTAATGGGGTTTAGTTCAGCATGCAGATCTGGTCTAAAAGGAAATTCTACAGTGAACTTTAATCACAAACAAGTAATAGTTTAAAAGGCAAAAATAAACCCAGCAATCACCATGAGCAAACCAAAACAACTGTAGCAAAAACAGGCATTGAAGCTTGTCTGAAACAGAATCTCCCTCTCTTGCATCTGAAACTCTGAAAGACTGAAATACAAATTGGCATTGGCAATTGTGTTACGCTTTTTCCAAATAGCTGACACTTTTGAAATATTAGAGTACAAAGAGAAGTTGAATGCCACTTCTGACTTTATTTCTGGCTGGTTCTATAAGAAAGCAGTTATAAGTTCTAACAGTCCTACTTCAGTATTTCTGGGGGAAAAAAATCGTATCAATAGGAGAACATATTCAAGATCATGACAAAGCTTTTTTCTCTTGAACATCAACAGACAAAGCAGAGTTGTTGGCTCTGCCTCGAGAAAAGCCTACCAAGATGTAACTAGGCAAGAAGTGGCAGTCCCACCCAGATAACTACAGGAAGGTTGGGGCAAAATTTAAGAAAATGGGTTCTGAAATGAAGGAGCTGCTACAGAACTTTAAGAGCTTCTCAAAAAAGAAAAGGAACAACTTAATCTTTCAGAACTTCTCTGAGGGTTTTGGACTGCTCTTTTTGTTTTTCCCCTTGTGAATTATGTTGAAAGCCATTAAATTCCCTTGGACACCATTTCCTGGACTATGTAAACTTTGTTGACCGTCCTCTTTTTTTTTTGTACTCTTTTTTATTGCTCATTTTCTTGCAAAAGGCAGCTCTACACCTTACGAGGTTTTGAGTTGACATTGGGACATAGCACAGAAAGCACTAAATGCCAGCCCTTGAGAACTGCAGTTCGGAAATATTATTTCAATATCTTCAGTAGCAACAAATAGGGCTACTTAAGCGAACGTCAGATTTTTGTCAGTTTCAAAAAAATTGCAGTAGAACTGTAATGTAAGTAATATAGATTTGTTCTTACCAGAAATAGCTTAAAAAAGAATCAAACTTCAAATAATGATGAAGTGAAAGACTTCACAGAAAGCTATCAATGATTTTAGTATAAAAGCAATCTACCTCTTCGCATCCCACTATCATCAAGAACATCATCATGTATTAGACTTGCAGTATGAATCATCTCAATAACTTCCGCTAAACGTTGATGTTGTGGAGTTGGTTCTCTGGAATCACAATTTGTGGAGTAATGAATCAATAAAATCGCTTTTATATTTTGTTTAGAATATCTTACATTAAACAAAATCAACTTACTTCAAACCGGCAATTTGAGCAGTAGCTCTGGAAACTAGGAAAACTAAAGCTGGTCTCAACCTTTTTCCACCAGCACCAAATATTTGTTCTGCTGCAGATGCTAAAACTGGATTATCTGCGCCAACAGTCTACCAGAAGTTTGTCAGACACGACTCATGTAAGCGGCAGCATAAAACAAATGAAGCTATCTAGTGATAGAAGACTGAAATCTCCAAGAATGAGCAATATTCACATTACAAATCAAACAAACTACTCAAAGGTCCCACCATTATGCACGTCACGGTCAACTTAAGCCTACCAGCTTTCAGAAAAAATGGAGTGAAGCTTTCTTAATTCCATCAACCTTCCAAAAAAGGAATGAAAGCTAACAATCTGATAGCTACTGGCAATCAAATTTGAAATATGCTCTCCAGACTCCACACAGAGAGAGAGGAGAGAGAGAGAGAATGCAGCATAAGCATGTAGGTAGAAAATAATTGACGGCATAGCCATTAAGAAAACCATATCTGGATATTTTTGATGAATTTTCCATAACATCATTTTAGCTTATCCATGATCTAATTTCAGTTGTAAAGGACTTGGAAGTTGGTATTGTTACAAGCTCAGTAAAGCCAACTTCAAAGCAAAAAAAAAAAAAAAAACTCCAGGAGTACTATTCTGATCATCCTGCAAAGCTACCCAATGGTATATCACATAATATTGCAACTTCATCAAACACTTTTTTCAATTATTCTAGTAATTTAGGATCTAGCATCAAACATTGCCTCTCGAGTCATGATACTAAAAAAGATGAGGCCAAAAACTTTTGCACCCAAAACAATTATTCTTGTTTCCAGATCTTACATTAATAAACTCAGGGCCATTAAAAGTCACTGACAGCTAAGACTCTATACAACCATGAAGTACCAACCCAAGTCCGTATCCAACGTCCTAACGCTCCTCCAATTCAACTCCAACCAATTTCATTGTAGCATTTTCACAAACATCAGAATACACTCAATACAAGCAACGCAAGCAAAAAAAATACTCACCGATTTCAGATTCTTGTTCATCTTCAGCAGGTCACCGGAAACCACCTCCAGCAACGACGAAACTGACGTGGGGCTCGCCCCGGCCCGACATCGAACACCAAGTCTATGCAGCGGCGCGGACCGCCTGCCAGGCTTGAAGAAGCTTCTTTTCCGGGAGCCACCGCAGGACACAAGATCCAACACCGTCTGCCCAAGATCTAATCTTTGGCTTGTCAAAGACAACATCTTTCCAGCAGCAAAAACACAACACCAGAGTCAAGGATTCCTGGCCACACAACCAACAACCACTTATCCTTCCAATCCTCGCAACAAACAAAAAGGCTCAGAGGCTGCTGGTAATCCAACCACAGTCCAAGAAGATGAGCTCTGGATTCAGCTGAGGAGCTCGAGAAGAAGAAGAGGAGTAGATGAGATTTTTGTGTACACAGTGACGGCGAGTGTATACATATACATACAAGGAGGGAGAAGCTGTTGGTTTTTAAATGTTTATTATTATTTATTATTTACCGTTAAAATTAAAGTAATTTGCTTCCTATGTGGATCTTTGAGGTCCACACGAGGATTTTGCGAGCTGGGATCTCCATATCATTCGAGAGGCGGAGAGATGGGAGTGACCGGTCGAATGTTGCAGGCCTTGCCATGTGATTATCTTCTTAATTTTAAATATTCAAGGCAGACATAGAGATGAAGGATTTTTTTTATTTACTTTTTTTATTCAAAATTATTATTATTATTATTATTATTATTTGGATTTTTATGATGATTGAGAATGTGTGGTTCGGTGTTCTCCAATTGGAAAAAATATAATAAAAATAAAAATAAAAATCAATAAATCTTCTTGCAGTTTTGCTTTTTTTACATATAAATCCGTGTCTTCCTTGTATTTCTTTTTGGCCCTCCATCAAATACATAATTTCTTCTTGGCTTAAGTGGTGGCCATGAACATCAATCAAATTCAAAATTCACCTGTGCTTGCTTGATTTTGCTTTTCTAAAATTGTGGAGACACCATAATTAAAACCAATAATTAATTAAAAAAATGCTATGGTTTTTATGAAGCAGAAGGTCATCGTGGTAATTTTACTATCTTGATTGATATTCAGATTTATTTAGGGACTAATATGTAAATAGGAAGAAGTCAAAGGAGGAATATCTGATTTTCGAGGATTTCGGCCCGGTCGGCTCACTTGGACAATCCAGATTTGGTTTTGGTCTGAACCAACCATTCGAATCAGATCCCCGGAAAACGGATCTGCCCGACCGAATCCGAATCTGCTAAAGATAAAATCTCCTTCTGGGCGACGGAGAACGGAACCCTAGCTGCTCCGTCTGTTTACCCACCTCCGCCGCCGCGATCTCCATCTCCGGCGAGTAACCATGGGCTTCGAGGTCGGCGTCGTCCCCTTCAACCCCGACGGCTGGGGCCCCCCGGACACCCCCGCCTCCCCATTCCTCTCCTCCTCTTCCGCCACTCCGGCTAACATCCCCTTTGCCCCCTTCTCCCGCTCCGAGAAGCTCGGCCGCATCGCCGACTGGACTCGCAACCCTAACTTCTCCAACATTCGCCTCGGCGCAACCCGCGACGCTGTCTTCGACTTCGCCCTTGATGACGCCTCCGCCCTCGCTGCCGCCGCTGATGATGACTCCACCTTCCGCCTGGTCGACGGAAAGCCCCCTCCGCGCCCCAAGTTCGGCCCCAAGTGGCGCTTCCAGCAGCGCCCCCAGCTCCCCCAGCGCCGCGACGAGGAGGTCGAGGCTCGCCGCCGCGAGGCCGAGAAGGAGCGTGCTCGCCGCGACCGGCTCTACCATCTCAGCCACCGCTCCTCCGGCCCGGCTTCCAATGCCCAGCGCCGCGAGGCCTCTGCGCTCAAGTCTTCCGTCGACATCCAGCCGGAGTGGACGATGCTGGATCAGATCCCCTTCTCCACCTTCTCCAAGCTCTCTTTCTCCATCTCCGATCCGCCTGAAGACCTTCTGATCTGCGGCGGCGTCGAGCTTTATGATCGCTCCTATGATCGCGTCAATCCCAAGAACGAGCGCCGCCTCGAGCGCTTCAAGACCCGCAACTTCTTCAAGGTCACCACCACTGATGACCCCGTCATCCGCCGCCTCGCAAATGAGGACAAGGCCACCGTCTTTGCCACCGATGCCATCCTCTCCGCCCTCATGTGCGCCCCCCGCTCCGTCTATTCGTGGGACATTGTCATCCAGCGTGTCGGGAACAAGCTCTTCTTTGATAAGCGCGATAGGTCGCAGCTTGATCTGCTGTCTGTGAATGAAACCTCGCAGGAGCCTCTCCCGGAGGCCAAGGAAGACATCAACTCTGCGCACTCCCTCGCCATTGAGGCCACCTACATCAACCAGAACTTCTCCCAGCAGGTGCTTGTCCGTGATGGCAACAAGGTTACTTTCGAGGAGCCTAACCCTTTTGCTACCGATGGTGAGGAGGTTGCTTCTGTTGCTTACCGGTACCGTCGCTGGAAGCTTGATGATGGCCTCTATTTGGTTGCACGCTGCGAGGTTCACAGTGTCACCGACGTGAAAGGCCAGCGGTCCTTCTTGACCCTCAATGCTCTCAATGAGTTTGATCCTAAGTACTCAGGTGTGGACTGGAGGCAAAGGCTTGAGACTCAAAGGGGTGCTGTACTTGCTACTGAGCTTAAGAACAATGCTAACAAGATTGCCAAGTGGACTGCACAGGCCCTGCTTTCCACTGCTGACATGATGAAGATAGGATATGTCTCAAGGGTTCATCAAAGAGATCATTACAACCATGTGATTCTCAGTGTTATTGGGTATAAGCCAAAGGATTTTGCTGCTCAAATCAACTTGAATACTTCTAATATGTGGGGAATTGTTAAGTCGATTGTCGACCTGTGCATGAAACTCAACGAAGGGAAGTATGTGCTGGTGAAAGACCCGATGAAGCCACAGGTGCGGATTTATGAGGTGCCGGCAGATGCATTTGAGAATGATTATGTGGAGGAGCCACTGCCCGAGGAGGAGCAAGTGCGCCCACCTGCTGAGGAGGAGAACCCAGATAACGTTATGGATGCAGCTGCTGAAGCTGAGGTGGCTAATGGTACTGCAGATGAAGGCAAAGTAGAGAAGGATGCTACTGCAACTGTTGCTTAAATGGTATTAATTCCTGGTTTTGATGTTTTCGATTCCTGATTTTGGTGTCTCGGCGTTTATTAGTAATATGATTGTTTTGGTTCTAATCCATAAGGAAGTTTTTTTTTTTTTTGCCTATAATAGCGCTTAAGACAGATTTACATACTACTCTACTTAATTAATGGGCCTCGACTATGGTTACGATCGATCAATTTATCTTTTGTTATAAAGTTGACTCTTAGTCATGGATTTATCGCCAGTTGATTTTTGTGTGCAAAAATTTAAGCCTCAAAACATTATATGAGCTGCCATCTTCCAAGGATTTACATGGAATGAGAGCTTTTGTTACAGCAATAGATGATAGTGTTATATATGTGTTGTTGCTTATTATTGTCAACTATTTCTACTTTGCAGTTCATTCAGGATTTAGTTGTCAAATATGCTTGATATAGGCAAAACAGGAAGACTCTGCATATGCATGGTATTGCTAGAAGAATAGTAAGCTTAGTCTGGCCCTAGGAAGAGGTGTTCTTGTTTAGTGAAATATTGTTAGCCCATTAAACAATACTGGAAGTAGGAATAAAAGAACTCAAAGCAAGTCAATAGGTTCAAGTGATGATCCTGAATGCATTAATAAAGTTGCTTACCTGATCATGTATGAATTTATCCATGATAATAAGTTTCAGCCAGCTTCAAACCAGCACAAGTAACTAACTGATGCATTAGTGATGACTGACTATCTTCTTTGTGCCAGTGCCTGCAGCATTAGCTTAACATTATCCCAATCGTTGTTTTCAGATAAAATCCAGATGCAGTTGGAGCAAGGAAGATTACCAAGTCATAATATCTGTAGCTTAGGATCAAGTAGTGAGGGGGTTTTTGGTTTGATAGGTTTGCAAAATGAACTTTTCTGAAATTTTAGGGTGCCTTCAAACCCTTACTTCTTTCTTGTGGCAAATGACTTATTGAAGTAATGTCTGCCATTAATTTCAGTGGAAAGTGGTATAGCTGCAAATTGAAATTTGGTTGGGGAGCAGTTTTTGGAGAAATGGAGATGTGATATGTGTGATATTGTTGACCTGCTTTGAAGCATTAGGTGCAATAATTTGTTATATGAAAAGTTTTGTTTCTGCGATGTTTTCAAAGTCTTTAATGTTGCACTGCTAAATTTGGTATTAATCAATACTAAGACATAGAGCAAATGGAGACGTGATTTGTGATATGGTTGACCTGCCTCTGAGCATCAGTTGCGATAGCCATTTAGATGAAAAGTATTGTTTCTGCTATGTTGCTGAAGTTTTAAATGTTGCACTGCTAAAATTTTTTTCAATCAATATGAAGACATAGAACAATATACTGCATTTGTGATCGACTTCCTTGAATCTGTCCAGGGAGAGCCAGCAGAATATTCAAATTTCTTTAAAGTAATTGAGTATATCTTGTTGGTTTCCTTGTAGAGAATGTTCGAGCATCTCAAAAAGTTTTTTGCAGCTAAAGAATAATATGCGACAGATTTAGCCTTTGGAACCACATGAATTGTGTTGTGCTAGAATTTTAGGTATTGCATGTTCACAGAAGGTGGCACTAATCCTGTACCTTTTAGCAGTTGCCGGGTTGGTCAATTGTGTAAAGCAATTGGAAATTTACGTTGTGAGAATATCTTCTTTGGAAGCTAAATGACAGTGAATATGGATGATGATTGTATTTGTCATGTGCATATGTAGAAGAAGAATACTGCTCCGAAGTGTTGAGCTTTTGTGATCAAGTTTCTGTGATGCACTGCATCCAAGTATTCGGGAATCAAATTATGTTGGAAATGCTATCAATAGTTGGAATGTGATGTTATGACTGTTCAATTCTTCATTCTTGCAGAGATGAATTATGTTTCCTCGAGGCTAATTGTTTTTGCTTTGGTAGATTATGTCACAGATTTTTTAATTATAGAGCATGGAATGAGCAATGTATCTCTATCTTCAAACAACTAAAGAGACTAACAGATTTGCTGAATATTTGCTTGAATTTTTTCTCTTTCCATGCGATCAGGTATTACAGACAACTCTGTTTGATTGGTAGCAAGTGCTTAGATTGACAACCTGTCTTTTTTGGCCTTGTTTTAATGGCAACATTCCTCTCTCTTTTTTTTTTTAAATGAAGGTCGTTAACCCGAATGATCCCAATGGATATAATTTGTTGGGCTTTTGGAATATCTGCCCCCTTAAAACTGCATAATTGCTTTTGGATGATTGCTTTCAAAACAAATACCTTGTATTCTGACTTCATCTTATTAGCAGGGATAATAATTACGTATACAGCATTGTTTTTATAACCATACTTACAGTGTCCAATTACTCTAAAGCAGTATATGCTTCTTAGTGCAGTCCTATTCGTGTCACATGGCTTCTCCGCATTCTCCGCTTTTTTTAAGAAGTCTTGGAGTCTGTCACTATGTCCATTATTGGCACATCCTAACCTTTCATCTAAGCATTTCACCTTCCTGTTGATTTGCTTGCGAGATCTCGTACTTTATATTTTAAGCGATTGCTTGACTAATCAACCTTACCAGACCATTGGAAGAACTGACAAATCTTGGTTCTCTTCGTCCTGCATCCGCCAAGAAAATTTTGCTCGTACAATTACCTACAAAATTTCACCAAGTTAAGCAAATTTCAAATTACCTTATAATGCGGACATCTATAAAAACTCTTGACTCTTTTGCTTTGAGGTTTTGTAGAGAATTGAACCTGCAGTTGCCCCCAAAATAACATATGTATGGGAAGACCCAGTGATAATAAAATCAACTGGTTTAATAAAATTGAGCAATTTTAAGACTAAACCGTTCAATATTCAAATGAATACGACTGTAATGGACATTAGTAAACTAAACTGCTGTCTGGGTTCCGGTCCTATAGAATCGGACCGTCCGTTCGATTTTTAGGACACTGAGATGTGGGCGAGGCAAAATATTTTGTTTAAAACACAAACAAAATGTTTAAAGACATTTGATTAACTTACATCTCTGACTATTATCCTAAAAGATGATTGTTCTTAGATTAAAACAAAAATATTGGGAGCTATTTGTAAATATTGAAAACCATCATGTGTCCTTTGCATTGAAAAAACACTCGCTCAATACACATATCGACCTTCTCTGAACTCAAATATGGACGTCAATGCTTCACATTATTATCTTACTCCGACTCAGCCCCAACCAAAGAAAACAACCATGTATTACCACATGACTACTCGAGGTTGCAAAGTAATGACAAAAACGTTAATGAATAAATATTTTGACAAACTTATTCCACAAAAGAATGGAGACGGTTCACCCTGTCAGTTTGCTACTGTGTGCCAAGCTTCGGTCACCAACAATCCTTGCAAGAACAAAATCCATCCTTGAAGTGATGAAATCTAATCCTATCCCGAACAATGATCTCCCGCTCGTATACCCTCGAGATGAATTTGGTAGCATGATGGCAGTCGCTACACACACGCAAGTTCTTCACGATGCGAATTGGCATTCCCGGCCGTGTGTTCATCAGCCCAAAAGCAATGGCTAGCTTCTCACTGTGTCTTGATAGAGCAGTCTCCCTGTCTTCCCCATCAATGTTGAGCAACACTTCTCCAACTTCCGGAACATAGCCAGCCTTCTTTAACTTGATTAACATCTCATCCAAGAATGCATAAATCTGCTTTGTTTGTGGGTGCGATTGGTCTCCGACGAGGAACTGATGGAACAACCCATCCAGTTCAATGGAGCTGCAGCCCGGTGTTTTTCTTCTGCCAGCAACTTCAATGTTCTCCCTTGTATCTTTGGCGTCACTCCATCTTCCTGTGCTGGAGTATATATTGGCGAGTAGAACCTGACATCCCACATGTGCAGGCTCCAAGTTATTGATAAGCTTTCCAATCTTCTCTGCCATTGCAGTGTCACCATGAATTTTAGCAGCTGCTAGTAATGCACTCCAGATGGCAATGTCTGGAGCCATGGGCATGGTGGACACAACCTTTTCTGCCTCCTCCAGAAGCCCGTCGCGGCATAGAAGATCCACCATGCATCCATAGTGCTCTATTTCCGGATCTATGCCATGAACACTTCTCATTGACCCAAAATAAACCTTTCCCTTCTCCACAAACCTCCCATGGCTGCAAGCATTAAGCAATGACACAAATGTTACTTTATCTGGAGCTACATTTTCGGTCTTCATTCTTTCAAAAAGTTCAATTGCTTCCTCCGCCTGACCATGGATAGCAAAGCCACTGAGCATTGCATTCCAAGGACGTATGCCACGCGTGAGCTTGCCTTCTCCATTGAATATCTCCAATGCAGAATCTACATCTCCACATTTTGCATACATGTCAATCAGACCAGCAAGCAATCTGTCATTCAACTTGATCCTTGCCTTGTCAATATACACGTGAATCCACTTCCCTTGCTCCAGAGCTACAAGATTTGCACAAGCTGCAAGAACAGTTGTCAATGTGAACTCATTAGGCATCACGCCCGCAAGCTGCATTTTGTGAAAGAGCTCCATTGCCTCAACAAAACATCCAACCTACAATCAACTGCAAGGTAAACTTTCAAACAAAATCTTCAATGCAGAAAACAAAACTCTCACAGAAATTGTTTCCTTAACATTATTACCTGCACATAGCCGGCAATAAGGGTGCTCCAAGAAACTACATCCCTGTGAAGCATTTCATCGAACATCTCCCGGGCACTCCCAACATCACGAACCCCGACATATGCACTCATCAGCGAGTTCCACGAGAACAAATCCGGTTCAGGCATTCCATCAAACATCTTTCGCGCAAGCTCCACTTGCCCCCAGCTACCATACATTTTGATCACGACATTGGAAACAAACAGGTTGGACTCGAGCCCGCGCCTCAAGGCCTGGCCGCGGAGCTGCTCCCCCGCGGCGAGGGGGAGGCCGGAGGGGAAGCAGCAAGCGTGGAGGGCGAACGCGAGGGAGTAGGGGTTGGGGAAGAGGGAAGAGCGAAGGAGGCGACGAAAGAGGAGGAGGGAAGAGGAGGATGGGGAGTGGGCGCGGATGAGGGAGTTGAAGGAGAAGAGGTTGGGGGAGGGTGAGTGGAGGAGGAGGAGGTCGGAGTAGTGAAGCAGGGAGGAAGAGGAGGTGGAGGGGAGGGAGAGGAGGAGCTGGATGAGCTTGCTGGGAGGGAAGGGGTGGCGGGCAAGGCCGGAGGTGAGAAGCTGCGCGTGGGCTTTCTTGATTTGGTCTAGGGTTTTCAGGGAGGAGAGAGCGGCAAGGAGCGGATGGTCTTGCTGGGAGAGCCGTTGCCGGAGCATGGCCGGGGAAGAAGACGACGACGACGACTTCGGAGGCGGGATGGAGTTCCAATATCGATTTGGGCGGGCCCAAATTATCTTTCAAGAATTGGGCTGGGCCCTGAATTCTGCACATCTCTCCCTGCAAATATTTATATTTTCATACGAACCCTTTAATTTTTTTTAGTCGTCATAAATGGAAAGCAATATAATTGAGTTACAAAAATTTAACCTGCTGCGTTGCAAAACTTTTCAGGCAGATGCTTGCAAAGCGTACTTATAAATTTATTTTATTTTTGGGGTTAATTATATGCGAGTCCCTACAATCTTGACAATTACAAATAGGTTTGTTATTCACTTTCTTGCAAAGCATGGGGGCTTATTTGTAAGTTTATATCATAAACTAACAACCACGGCGGTTATCGACGTGATAACTAATAACGATAACGTCAATGTCTTCGTTGCTGATGTCTACTGACCAGCGGTGACATAAACTTAATTGTTGTCTTTTGAGATAACATATATATTTACTCCCATTGGCCACAAAACCCTAGTTATCAAATGTATATTTCACGCTGCCCAAGAACATGCAGATCATGAATAGGTGAAGCAGGACAATCTCATACGTTATTTCATCTTGACGACTGGTCCTTGATGATACTATTCTCAATCTGATCTGTCTGTTTAGTACTGGAAAGCCTTTATATAACCGAGCAACCATCTTCTCTGGCACATCGCTCGTCTCAAAATGGAAATATTGGTACACCGAAATTCATAACGGGGTTCAGCTACGAGATCCAGTTCACCGCACCAAAATCGATCCAATAAAAAATCGATAAGAATATCACTAATTTCAAGAGTTCGGTCTAACTTGTGCCGAAACAAAAAATCCTGAGGAAGGTTATGCAGATTACTCAAAAATAAATGCATTATTGGAAAAACTGGACCTGCAATTTAATTATAAACACATAAAATCCAAGGCGAGTATTCGGATAAAAATCACGATGAAAACCAAGAAAATAAAAAAAGGAATCACCAAAGTAATAGAATAATATTATTTTTCTACAAAAATATTTTATAATTCCTCATATTCGTTCCTGTGTTACTCATCCCTGTGAGGAAGATCTAGTTCATGCAACTGCGAAATTTCTGCAACAAATTAATAGTCGTTGAGAAGTTTATCCATGGTTCATTGCCAACTACTTCCTGTCTGAGAAGTTCCAATTTATTGTCTGCGCCTATTCAAAGTTATAGACACAGAAATTAGTTAAAAAAAAAAGCTAAATTAAATTTGATTTGTAGTCCGAAGTCTCTGCTCTATAAGCTTACCTCTCACTGAGAAATGATTCCCATTTCAATGTCAGCGTTCTTGGGTATCCATGTAATCGATATGCATTTGGTCAATAGAAGAAAATAAAAGCTAGAAAGGCATGTGCTGTTGCAGCCTCTGCTGGGTTCCGTTTGTCATCAAATCAGGCACCATGTCCTCCCGAGAAAACTCATTAACTACACTGCAGCAGCTACCTCTTCCCAATGCTACACTGTCCATGAAATGCACCAGAAGACTCCAGACTCTCTGTATGTTGTGCTGAGTTATCTCTGTGCTTTTAATGCGCGCAAACGGGTGCACAAAACCAGATGCCACTAATTGGTCAACCTCACCCACCTCCACCACCGTTATAAATTCCCCCCAATTTCACCTTCTCCAGCAACTCAAGCAGAAGGCTCGAGAAGAAGAAGAAAAATAAGAGGCATGGTTTTCCTTATGACTGGGCTGAAGATAGCTGCACATTGGCTGCTCTCGTGCTACAGAGAAGCCAGGAAGCTGAGGAGCAATGGCTTTCTTCACAAGTCGAGAGCTCACCAAGCTACTTCTTCTTCTCTCCTACTGCTTCCCGCCGTGAATAAGTGCTCACTTGAAGCAAGGGAAACTCAAACCCTAGTCTGTGACTTCTTTGAAACACTACTCAATGTCACCACCCCCTTCCCTTTTTTCATGCTAGTGGCCTTTGAAGGAGGCAGCCTCTTGAGAGCCTTCTTGCTGCTCCTTTCGTTTCCATTAATCTTACTGTTGGACTTGGCCTTCCATGAAGAGCTTAGCTTGAAGGTTATAGTTTTCATCACTTTTTGTGGATTGAGGACTAAGAACATGGACCTTGTAGCAAGGGCAGTGCTCCCAAAGTTCTACTTGGAAAGCTTGCACCTCCACGCTTATGATGTTTTTACTTGTGTTAGGAAAAGAGTGGTGGTCACCAGCTTTCCGAGGGTTATGGTGGAGAGGTTCCTTAAAGAGTATCTTAGTGCGGTTGAGATTGTGGCCCCTGAGCTCAGGGTTGTAAGAGGGGGTTACTTCACTGGCTTCTTCTCTGATTCTTTTCCTTCCATGGCCTTGAAGCAAAGTGCCCTCAAGGATCTCTTTGAAGTAGAAAAGGCTGATGTGGGACTCGTGGGCTCCCGCCGCCCTAATGATCACTACATATTCATCTCCCACTGCAAGGTTCGTCTATTTTTATTGAGATTTTTCTCATTCTCTTTTGCTTTAATTTGCATTGAAAATTATTGGAAATAGTTAGAATGGCAAACATTTTGTGTTGCACTATGATGCAGCAAAGGGCTTATCTCTGTCTCTCTCAAGGAGTCCTTTCAAATTTAATGATCTAATAAAGAAATGAGTTTTTCTCTTTTTTTCGCACATACCTTTGCCAAATTGCCTATATTCCTAGTAAAAATGGTATCTACATACTTGCTGCTAGAAAGACAAACTATTTTAGCATATATAAACACCCATGAAATTGAAATTTTCAATTGTACTTTTGAATTGTAGCATATATACGTTGTAATTATCTTGGATCTAGTTAATGTTTTAAAAAAAGAAATTATGCTGAACAGAGCTGATATAAAGACATACTTTATATTTATATTTCAAGAAATACTCAAATTTTTTTTGTCTGCCAGTTCCATGAAGATAATTTTAATACAAGGTTGGTGGCTACAATAAGTGTGAACCCTTGTACTTCTACAAGTACCACTGCAGTGCTTACCAAAAGAAAAACAGAAAACAAACAAAAAAAAACAAGTACCACTGCACTTCTTCAGCATCAAATTTCACAGAACCGGTACAACTACAAGAAAGAAAACCAGACTCATTCCACCCCGCGCACCCCCTACCCCACCCCCCCCCCCCACACACACACATGCTCGTATTACCACATTGAACAACTTCATCACTGACATTTGAAACTCTCATCAGGAAACTTATCTTGTCATCAAGGAAGAAAGCAGAAGCAGCAATGGCAATGCAAGTGCAGTGATGCCAAGGAGCAAGTATCCAAAACCTCTAGTATTCCATGATGGAAGACTAGCTTTCCTCCCCACCCCCATCGCCACCCTCTCGCTCTTCCTTTGGCTCCCCTTAGCTGTTCCCCTTGCCGTCTTCCGGATCCTCCTCGGCATCCTGCTCCCTTACAAGCTTTCCATCCTCATAGGCTGCTTCTCCGGAGTCCGTCTCCGCCTCGTCAATTCTCCCTCCGGCCTCACCACCATTAACAAAAGCCAAAGCCACAATAAAGGAGTCTTGTACGTTTGCACTCATAGGACTCTCCTAGACCCTGTAGTGCTCAGCACAGCCCTTGCCCGCCCGGTCTCGGCGGTGACCTACAGCATCAGCCGGATGTCAGAGCTGATTGCGCCGATGAGAACTGTCCGGTTGACGAGGGACCGGTCCCGGGACTCGGAGATGATGAAGCGGCTGTTGGAGGATGGAGACTTGGTGATATGTCCGGAAGGGACTACTTGCCGGGAGCCGTACTTGCTAAGGTTCAGCTCGCTCTTTGCAGAGCTCACCGACGATATTGTGCCGGTGGCGGTGGATGCGAGAGTCAGCATGTTGTACGGGACAACAGCGAGCGGGTTCAAGTGGTTGGACCCATTGTGCTTCTTGATGAACCCGAGACCGGAATATAGCTTGGAGTTCACTGGGAGGGTGCCGCCGGAGATCACGTGCGGTGGCGGCGGGCTGGCGGCGCAGGAGGTGGCCAACGGGATACAACGGCGGCTCGGGGAGCTGCTGGGGTTTGAGTGCACTGGGTTGACGAGGAGGGACAAGTATATGATGTTGGCGGGCAATGAAGGGTTGGTGAGAGAGCAACTTGTCAACAAAATCTAGGGTTTGCGTCGGTCGCTAATCTCCTGTTTGTAAATGTTTAGAGTTGCGCTAAACGTGATGCCGTGATAATTATGTGCGTTAGGGTACGAGAAGGAACGCTGAGTTTAGATAGAGAAGATTGGTGGAATAAAACAATTGGAATGGCCATTTTGTTTATTTTTTTTGTATATTTCTTTGTTCGTTTTTTAACTTTGGGTCTGATTGGTTGGAAGTAAATTATGGATTAAGTCTTTAATTATTGTTCTAATTCTCGAACGCTGTAAAAATTGGGAGTAGCTTTTAGTCCCAAGTAAAAAACAAATCCTCATAGAGAGCGTAAGTAACAATTTCTCCGGACGCTACAACACGGTAGATTTTTAAAAATTCTGACTTGCTCCAGCAGAGCAAATGTCTTGCCACCCCAACCGGGTACATATCAAATTTGCAATTATTAACTGCACAAGAATAAATAAACATAAAAAAAGAATACTGCCCATGCGAATTCTTCCTCAGTTTTCACACTATTATCAGAGAGTTGAGCGCCGTGCTGTGGCTGCAGCTTTATGACAGTGCATGGTGCATGAGCATAGGATGGCGCCGAGAGCTGGAACGAGAAGCGCTGCAGAATTCTGGCGAGGCCCATCTTTGCCTCAAGCATCGCAAAGTTCTGCCCAGTGCAGATTCTTGCCCCACAGCCGAACGGGAAGAAGGCTTGGTTCTTGGACGCCTTTGAAATCCCCTCCTTGAATCTCTCCTGCTTGAATTCATCAGCGTCTCGCCTCAGATTTCACGATCGCGGTGTATAACGATTATCGGCAAAAGGAGTTCAACTCCTCCGGGAGCCTGATGTTTCCCAACTTCATGTCGTTGCGTATTTTCCGCGTCAGAAATGTCCCCGGCGAGTACAGTCTCAGAACCTCGTTCAGTGTCATGGCCATCTGTGCCACATCCAAATTTGAACCATTTGAAAAATAAGGAATTACAACATGAAATGCAATTTTAGGAGGAAAACTTACGATTTTCAAGCGGCTCAGGCCATCGAAATCGGGCACATTCTTTCCAAAGTTTTGCAAAATAGAACAGCTTGCATTCCTCGATCACTTCGTCGGTTTTCATTCCGGCATTCTTGTTTTGTTGCTCATATTCGATCCAAGTAGCAAGCTCAGAAGATCATCATTTTTGGAGCCTCTGATTCTGCTAGCCTCTTCTCTTTTCTTTATCGTGCTTATTAGAAGCGCTCTAATCTCTCTGTCGGCTCTCCCTTCGCCTTAAGTTCTGCTTCGTGGCCAGAAACATGAATATTATTTGTGTTTGGAATCAAGTTTAGATTCCATTTTCCTCTCACTTTCCTGCAAACAAAAGAATTGAATGAACCTGAAGCAGCCTCGGAAAACAGCTGCGCTTGCTCAATCAGCAGCTGAAAAATGCGCTGGCCTTCCTGGTAGCTGCTGAAAAATGCGGTTCGGGAGATGACATCTCCGTTGAAGCTATGCAACTCAGGCCACACATCCACTTCGCCGAACCCATTGGAGCCAACAACCTTCTCCCATCTTTCAACTAGCCCTTTGCAGCAGAGAGCAAACGCAGGCAACATCCACTGAAAATGAATCACAACACAGTAACACCGAAATGTGAAGAATGATGCGAGTTCACTAGCTGTAAATTACCTTGAGCTTCTCTTGATGGAAAGCAGGGTTGATGATCCCCCGTTGTTTCGCCCACTTATCGCCTTCGTAAACTACGAGAGCTGTGGCCAGCAACCTCATGGATGGATTCGAAGGCGGCTTCCGAAAATGGCCAACGTTGGATATTATCTCTCTCACTAGCCCCAGCTCAGGGATGATCACTCTTGGATGAGGGGCATGCCAGGTAAACGAGATCTTGCCTGAACTCATACAAGCATTTCAGCACTTTTTATTCTCAAAAAAATTTTCGACAATTCACATTTCCTACCTCGCAGAAGAAGAGAGAAATCAAATCCAATGAAGATATAATTTTATGCGTATTAATTCTTCCATCCATATAAACAATCATGAATCCTTTATATTATCTCAAATATCACGCGGAATTCTAGTTCCCTTGTGAAAGAAAATCAGAGTCAGAAACATTGAACGCGATTCCTGAAACCTTCTGGAAGAAGGGGAAGGGCGGGGGACGCTGCCATGCGAGAGGCTAATGGGCCTGGCCTGGTTGGCCCGGTAGAAGTCCTTGAGATGGCCGTAGTAGAGCTTGTAGTCTGTGCCGGCAAGCCCCCGGGCCCAGAGTTCGCGGCTCAGCCGCCGCAGCCACCACCATATCAGCTCCGCCATCCTCCACGCCCACACTGCCAGCGCCGCCAGGCCCAATGCCAACCATCATCGGCCCGTCACCAAAGCCCATAACCATCATCGTTTCTCTTTTTTTCTAGGAGACTTGGTCAGGCGCAGGGGATGATATGGGCTTTTGAAGTGTTTGCTACTGTTTGGGTGTTTGTGCATATTAGCCCTTATTATTGTACGATATGTGTTCCATGTCCCAAATGCGTGCATCCCTCTGAATGTTCTGGTGGTCTGTCAATGTTCGGTGAATTGAATCGTCTTGAAGCTTACTCATATGTAGTATATGACTTAGGCAATTATTTAAATATGTAATTTAACGTGTAAAAATGATTTTAATGGCAAGATTCGGGATGAACCATATCAGATCGTTTATTAAAATCAAGCTCAAAATAGCTTAATCATACTTTTTTTACAAGAAAGTATTGCTCCTTCTGCACATTTTTTGATGAAAATTTAAATATTAATGGGTGAAAAAAAAATCAAACCTTTAAAAAATAAAAAATTAAATTTAAAATTTTAAACCAAGATTTTAAGTTTTGATTTCTGAATTAATTTCGGTATCAACTAAAATTGATACATTTCAATCATTCTAGTCAATTTTGGCTAAAATTATTTCATTTCAATTTCGATTAATTTTTTTTTAAAATTTTTTTACTAAACTTTTACTTTACATTTAAAAAATATTAAAATTTTCTTTAAAAAATATATAAAAATTATATATGCATATTTTTTTAAAAAATTATTAAATAAAAAAATTTTGCATAAAAAATTTAAAATATTGAAAAACATAAATTTGGCTCAAGTAGAATTCAAATCCAGACCAATATAATCCGAAATTATAAATAATATGTTGTAAAAATAATGTATGAATTATGTTATATATAAATACTATATTTTATAAATAATATATAAATATAAATATTATATTTTAAAAACTCAAAATCATTGAGTTAGAACCTAGACGTTCTAATCAAAATTATATCAAGAGTTATACCGAATCAATAATCAAGATTTATTTTAAATTTTGGCTAAACTAGTTGGACCATCTGCATCAAATTCTGCCATATGTACATCAATAATAATCATGAATGTCCATAAGTGTTTTCTATGGATAAGAGCATTGGTAATTGACCAATTTAATGTGTATAAACTGGCCAGTTCCAACTATTACACATAATCACTGAGTTGAAATTATAGGCCGCTTCAGTAGCATAACATAGGACCTACCCGAACTTTTTTGAAATTACATATACCTCCCTGTCTTTTAAATATTTACATATACCACCCGAAGTAAACAGCATAAAATGATTGGCTCTGTATGACAAATGATAACACCAGAAAGATGCCCTGGCATCTGGGAAAAAGATACAAAAGACAGCAAAAAATGGCTAATCTGAGTATATCAAGGAGATATATCATCTTTAGCTTCCTGCCGATATGGCTAGTGATGTCCTCTTGATATCTGATTCATCCAACGCTAAGATTACTGATAAGAGAACAATTAAGGGAACCCCAAAAAAAGCAAGTTTCAGAATTTATAGCAACCATTGAAGCAAATGCTTCAGCAGGAGCTTTCCCTGCATCAAACATGAGTTGATGCACAACAGCTAATCTGAGTATAGCATACGGTTTTTGTGTCATTGAGATTTACCATCATCAGCATCCTCTAGATATGGACTGTCATGTTGTTTGATGTTCAATTCATCTGATGCCAAGTTTTCTGAGTAGAAAACAATTAAGGGAACCCTAGAGAAATAAATTCTGGAATTGATAGCAGCCAATGATGAAAATGCTTCAGAAGGGGACCATCTTTTCCTTGCATGTAACATAAGTTGATGCACCATTCACTCAAATCCCAGTCATTTGTTGTGGGACTTGAAAGATGGCGAATCGACACCTCTATGCCTTTTTCTGTTCCCCTAAGATGGGCAAAGCAAAGAGAATTTGGCAAATGGAGCAGCTGAATAGTAGTTACTCTTTCCATGAATATGCAGATCCTAAAATGGTCAACTAACTCGAGGAAGCTTGCTGCTGTGATGAGGAAGGAGAAGCAGATTGCTCAGCACTGTGAGGTTTACCTCCGTCCTGCAAAATTCAGTGGTTGTTGTCTGTATAAATCATGTTTGCTAAAGCAAAAAAATGATAATGATGCAAGTTCAAATGATACTAAGTCTTAAGTAAAGCAATTAGGCTAAGAAGAATAAGAATGGACTGCACTGTGCCTACACTCTGCTGAATGTTTGTGCAAATCAATTCCAATATAAAAGAGGGAGTTTATATCATTGCAATTTACAAAAACACCCTTTTTAAATTTAAATATTTAGTTTCTGATTTTAAATTCAAATAAAAAAAATATTGCATTGTATAAAAACACTTCATCCAAGTGTGCAAAGAATGTGATCTCATTCTTTAAGCGGTGCTCGCTGCTCAGCGTGCAGTTTATCCTTTCCAATCTTTCCGTTTCCTGATTTTCTCCCTCCTTTTCCTAATTCTCTAATTTTTTATATTTCAGGAGCACATTCAATCATTGCAAGGCAAAGTTTGTAATCAATCTGTAAATTCTTACTCTATTCTATCTTTTGTACCAAGTTGAGATAATTTCCTCTCATTCTCCCTCTCATGGTTCACAATTTGTTCTGTTTTTCCATGCATTCTAAGGTTTTGATTTAGGAGTTAACAAAATTAGGATTTCTGTTCCTTTTGGTTGGATGTGGATTCAATATTTTATTCCATTCATGCATATAAAAGTTCTTTTATCACATACAATATAAAACAGATCTCTATTAAAATAATTGCATGAAGACCGTATATGTTAAAGCCTCATTTGACCTTTTTTTTTCAGGAACATACTACAAAAAAAAAAGTAGTTTCTATGAAAAAACCAAACCTAACATAACCTCGAAGGTTTTCTACAATCCTCCTTTACACATAGGAAGTCGGATTATTCACAGAGCACCCTTTGTCAAGGATGAAGGCTATCCACTCCTGATTAAGATTAAAGGTATGTAAGTCATCTATCTCATTTCCTTTTCTTCCTATTTGCTTCTCATGTTTGTGTGAAAGTGCAAAAGTACAAAAAGAGGTGGCAGAACAACTTGGCGCTAGAAGCTATAAGTAATCTGCTTTGATAGTTGGTCTTAAGCCAACTCTCAGAAAATGCAAGAAGGTTTTGTTACTTATGGATGATAATTATAGTAGAGGTGAGTTTATCTCCCTAAATAATGCAATGGGTTTTTATTGGTTTTTTTCTTGATACTGGAATATCGAAGGTTTAGTTTTCCCTCATCAATTAGAAGGGTTGTTTGTAATTGTTTATGTGCTAACATAACAAGCATCCATTTATTGTGTAAATTACCACATAAATGTATCCATTAGGAAATATATCAAGATGCTCAGTTAAGCAGTTCTAAATCGGTTAAACCTATGCTCCTTAGATTACTGAATTCCATATTACTTGCACCAACTAAGCGTTATCCATTTTCTTCATTATGATGGATGATGTATTATAAGGTGCGGTCATGTTGAAGGATGCAAACTCACGAGGAAGGTGAAGATTTATTCTCAAACTATCTATTGCAGTCTCATTAAGTAATTGTTTAAAATTTTTTCATTTAGTTTACTATATATTTATAGATTTTGAATGTATCATTTTTCACATTCACCTTACATTAACACACAGCGTATTATGTATTTTTAGAACTGATACATCTCTGGAGTTAAATTGGTTACTCGGATCTCATTGTGTTGGCTCGAATTCATTGCTTCATGATATTTTGTTGACATCAAGCTTTTCTCCAAATAATTCCTATTGTGCAGCCAAGTGTCTTGATTTTTGGTGAGTACAATCCTACTAGGCTACTACAGTACCAGCATAATTGAAGATAGTCAGAATTCATATTGCAATATCAAACTGACAAAGGGGTTGGTAGGTTGGTATAATGCACAACAATGGCATCATTGTGTGCAATGAGTCCCATCCGTTTTGAAATTGTTGCAATTTGGTTACGTTGTTAATAGTCAAATGGTGTTTCCCTGTTTATGAATGCATCTTTTTTTGATTTTGTAAAAGACCTGCAGGTTTCTTATTTTTGTAAACTATTCATTAATTAATTTGTAATACATGAGGGAAATTTTACTATATTGGCTGTTTTTTATCAAAGACAATCTCAAACATCTCGGCACTCAAATTTCTTTTTAATTTTGTGTCTCATGCCATGCTCCATATTTGCATGGCTGATAAGTTTCTAACTTTAGTTGATGTTCCTTTAATGATGCCATTATCATGCTGGTTTTAGTTATAAGTGTTATTTACTTCATAAAAGAAATAAGCGTTATTAGCATATATATTTTTGTAGAACATAAATTACATTACAATCATTTATTGAAAATCTCTCTTGTTTATTGATATTGATGGGCTAGATACTAGTCCAAGGTTTCTAAAATCAGCCATTTAGGCAGAGGCGGAACCTAACCACCCAACTTAGTCAAATGGGAGTCCATTATGTGGTAAAAATTAACTAGGTGGACCACTTAGGCGCTGGCTTAGTAGCTTAGGTAGACGCTTAGGTAGCCATCTTGAATCTTAAGGCACCGTTTGATTCGGAGTCAAATTCAAGTTCAAGTTTAAGATCAAAATTAAAGTACAAAAAAATAATCTAATTAATTTTTTGATATTTTAATGCTAGTATGACTAATAAATAATTTAAATTTTTTTTAGATGATTATATCTTTAAATATATTATTTATTAATATTTAAATGAATAAATATAAGAGTAATATGATAATTTAATTTTTTAAAGTAAAATAAAAATAGTCTAATTATTTTTTTAATATTTAGATGGTAGGTCGGTCAGAAAAGAATGATCCTGATCTTGATTTCAAACTAAATGCATCTTAAAGGATCAAACCCAATAAATAATATTGCATTGGATCTAATTAGCTTACCTGATACAATATTAATCTTTGATTTGTTAATATAAAAATTACTTTGGAGTCTTTATTTCTATTAGTAATAAGTATATATGAATTATTTTGTATAGAACATGTTGTTAACATATGTGCGCGCACACACACGTATATATAAATAAATAAATAAATATATATATATATATTGATAATTTTATATATCATATCATTTTTTAAAAATATTTTTATTCAAAGCTGCTCACATATGCATAACACTTTTTAGAAACCTTATATTAATCCCTTCAACTTCTTTCATGGTTATCTTTTTTAAGAGAAAATTCTAAAGATTATGTAACGTCTTCAACCCAGCACGATATTATCCCGAAGTGTCTGCGGTCCATAACCCACCCAATTCCAAATTTTTTTTTCCCACTTTTTTGGTAAAATACTTCATTATTGAGTCTACGACCGTCATCATATTTATTTCAGTCTCAACTTCTGCACTTTATTGGCGTGAAACTAAAGACAACTGCTATCAGTCACAGAATTTATTACTTGTCTACTAATCTGCTGGCCCATCGGGCTTAACAATCTCTCCCTCAAGAGCTCAGCATCCTCGTTGAGATAATCCACACCGATTAAGAGGTGTAAAGTGGTTCTGATACCATTATATGAACCTCTTGATCTAGCACGATATTATCTCTAGGCGTTTGCGGCCGGCAGTCCACCCCATTTCAGAGTTTTATTTTTCCCAATTTTCCGAAAAAAGAGCTCATTGTAGAACTTACAACAGTCATCATATTTAACCCAGTCTCAACCTCTACTTTATCAACATGAGACTAAAAATAACTGTTGTCAATCATAAGACAAATTGCCTACCAACTAACCTACTGGGCCACAAGACCTAACGGATTGTTACTACAATTTAAATATAACCTATCAATTTTTATTAATTTGTGTAGCATTTGATTTTGTCAAGTGTGCATTGCATGTGTACATTTGTTAGTCCACCCAAAGATTCATCAAGAATTTTCAGAATTGACAAAAAATATGAAAATAATCAGTTTGCCGCGAGTCCTAATGGATTTATGAGATTGATTCACACAACACGTTTGCAGCTTACAACGACAAGAAGTTCAGGAGCACATATCGGAGGTGTATCAAAAGTAAAAATATAGAAGTTGTTGTTGCACAAAAAAAATATAGTTGTTGCCATTTGTACTGGAAGTTACCTGTGATGTTGCAGCTTGTTGGCTATACTGTTGGTGCGCAAGTTGACTTGCAGTGTACTGTTGTAGATAAAGAGCTTGCTGCTAAAAAAGGGAGAAAAACAAGAAGAAACATAGATTAATCAAATTCCATCTATCAGTTGTTACAAATAATTAGATAATTCATAAATACAATTGTAATCCAAGAATTTTTCAAGAAAATGGAATTGGTAATTAAGCGTAAACTCAGTTGGCACAGTTTTACACAGAGAATAAATACGTCTGCATAACAGAGTATAGGGCACTGAATTTGGAGGTAGATTCTTCCTAAAAACACTTTGGGCAAGAAAACCAGTTACAGTCACAAGCAAGGAATGCTAACGATGCTTATGCATTTCAAAGTCATATCACCAGAAATATGCAGTCCAAATACTTCTATATCTGAGGGACTGGGGACAAGTAATGGAGATATACAAGTTCAAGCAATCCTTATAATGGGAGGTTTAGAAGCCAAAGAAGTGGCCGAACAGGGCATTTTAAATTACTCCCATGTAGAAAAGGTTTAAATGCTAAGCAAGTTCCAAATACCGCATCTCAGCAATTCCAACTCATTGTCACAAACTCACAATACATAGTTTTTGGGAACTAATTGTTCAGAGAATCGATAAGTGCAACATGTCTTCAACACAAAAGATGACAGAAATCTGAAGGCCTTACAAGTTAACAATATGCAGCCAATAGTTGCTCTTGTCAAAGCATCAAGTGAAATTTTAGTGCTGGAGGGAACTGGAAGGCATGTATGGAGAATTATCTGCATTTAACACTAATATATCCCACAGAAAGCCCAGATATTCTTATTAGAGGTTTTGCATGGGAGGCAGCAGAACCAGATTGGCCACTTAGCATTACTTGAAGAACTTTAATTGCAAGAATTAACACCTCATCAGATCTAAGGAAAAAGCACAATAATTAAAGACATGTACCTGTAGATAATAGCTATTCAGTGATGCTTGAGGATCAGAGGCAGTTGACTGCTGCTGCTGCTGGAGCATCTGCTGCTGCAATTGGAGCATTTGCTGCTGTTGTTCTTGTGATAACTGTTGTTGCTGTGGTAGCTGCTGTTGTTGAAGCTGATTTTGTTGTTGCTGCTGAAAAAACTGCTGCTGCTGTTGGTGTTGCTGCTGCAAGAGGAGAAATTGCTGCTGCTGTAGATATAGCTGTTGTTGTTGCATGTACATAAGATGCTGTTGCTGCGAGTATGATTGCTGTTGCTGCCGATACTGCATCTGTTGGCTCTGTTGCTCATCTTGGGACTGCTGCTGCTGTTGATCATGTTTTTCATGTTGAGATGAGTCTTCTGACTCTTTTTCATTAACCTGATGCTGGTTTTGCTGCTGTATCTGATTCGGCTGTTGTTGACTGTGAAGCTGTCGTTGTTGGTGTATCTGATGGGGCTGTTGCTGTCGTTGCTGATGCTGCGGCTGGAGTTGCATTTGTTGTTCCTGTTGCAAGTGTTCAACCTGTAATTGCTGCTGTGTCTGGCTTATTTGTTGGTTCTGTTGCTGCTGCAAATAATAGAGCTGTTGCTGATAATACTGCCAGATATGGGGAGGAAATCCCTGTCCACTTAAAGAATATGCATACGGCTCAGTGCCTTGAGAAGGGTACTGATATACTTGCACCTGAGGTTGAGAAGCAGACTGGCCTTGTGTCTGTGCATACACAAAGGCCTGCTGCATTGGATTTTGTGCTGGCCAGGCAACATTGCAAGTTGGGTAAAACTGGGCAGCAGCCATCTGATATTGAGCCGGAAGTTGACCAGCCTGCTGGCCCTGTTGAGAATTTATCCAAGCCTGCACCTGATATGGACAGCTTTGAGCTGTGAGCATTTGTGTGTTTGTTGCAGCTGAAGCATATTGTAGCTGTGGAGCAACCTGCATTTGTTGGGATTGTTGAGAATGAGCATGAACATGACTATGGGGAGATGCTCCTGCAGGAGTAGCCTGCCGTGAGTTTGATAGCAATTCAGGCTGTGCCCAAAGTTGGGGGCTTATTTGAGCCCCTGGAAGACCTCCGTCACCGACAGAATGCAGTGAACTCAGATCTTTTTGAAGGTCTGCCACGGGTGTGCCAGATCTGGGTATATGGACTAAAGATGACTCATCAAAAGGCCTTTTCTGCAGCTCTACTGAATTTCTGCCATTAGATGGATGCAGAGGAGTGTGATCCTTTTGGGGGCTAGCCTTAGTTGTGTCAGGCCTGGATTCATCGGTCATGGAGTGTTCATTATAATGCGGACATTTTTGTGATTCTTGTGGAATCTGGTCAATTGATGGATGCAGGGGACTACTATAGTTCGCCTGTTCTGCTTGAGATCCATTTGATCTGGATGAACCAATTACACAGAACTCGCTTGCAGCATCCTTATCTCGCAGCATGTCTACATCTGGCTCAGAGGAAGCATGTGAAGCATTAGCCTCATTAGAAGTATTTGGCATGGTTCTCTGACTTTCCACTTCTGGAGAATTTACTGATAGATTATCAACTGCAGATGGTCTGGTATCAGCAACAGGGGCTGCATCATGATGCCCATGAACTCCAATTTCAGCTGCAGAGTCTTTCGATTGGAATCCTCCAGGGTAATGACGAACTGACATATTGGCATGTTCATGATGTTCAATGTCTTCGATAGTTTGGTTTTGCATTTCAGAAACAACTTCCACAGTTCCTGTTGCATTACCTCTATTATCTTCTTCTTCAGATGGGTGAACTAGAGTCCCTTCAGATATTAGACTTGCATTATCTTCCAGAGATGGCTTTCCTGGCATATGCATGTGTGAACAGCCATTGCTATTATTTGCATCAGCATGGCAAGGAGGGACAATCAACATTACATCTCTTAGTGCTGCTATCTTGTCCAAGGTGTTCTCCCTTTGGTTAGTCTCATAACTTGCCCTCATTAGATGTGGGAAAAGTTTTATATGACGATACCATGCCTTCCTGATTTCGTGACTAGTCCCATATAGGTCAACAAACTGCTAACAACAAATAAATGAAAGCAAAAGTTATTCAAAAACATGTTAGAATAGAAGCTGACAAGTAGACAAAATTTCAATTTAGTAAAAAACAAATGTATATAGAAGAAAGGTAAGGCCAGACATAGCAATCATGACACTGTGTAACCAAGTCAGGTAAGCAACAGTTATTGAAAGTACCTCAGCTACATAAGAACACATTCATTGTAGTAGTAAAGAGCTATATTATGTCAGAAAAAGAAAGAGTGACCACATAAATGAGGAAATTGTGGACATGATGAACTATAATATGTTAAAAACAAGTAACTTACAAAACTAATTTTTGAGATTCGCAAAGCAGATAAGGAAGGTTACAAGACCTCACCATTAATCTGATCAATCAGAATGATAACCTCATTTAGGTCCTAGAAAGACAATGAAGAAAATAGTAGACACTCCAGTGGAATAAATTGTGCTTTGAATTAATTGCCTTAGTAGTTGGATTAATACTTTGGAGTTACTGTAAAGCATGCTAATAATAAACAGTCATAGTGATGGTCTCCAATAAAACGTTACAGATCCATTAGAATAACAGCCACATAAGCATCCTCAGTAATCATTCAGAAGAAATTTGGACACCATAAAGCATCATCACAGGCCATCGATCTGACACAAACAAACCTTAGAAAGAACCAAGATGACCTCAGAAGCATTTACCAACTCAGTGGTGAATATACAGGGTGCTGGCAAAACCCAAACTAGAGATATTCTCGGGATTTTTTTCTGTTTTCCCAAAAGTAAATAGCACATTAAGAGCTTTATAGCCATTTTATATCAGTCAAAATCTCTGACCTCTTGAGTAATCTAGTATATCTAAGCAATTGCACCATTTTAATTACATAGGATTGAAGACAACGCACAGAACCATATCATCCACTTGGACACTACATCTTCAAAAGACTACAGATTGACATAATTGTTATTTTGCACCATCAATATATTGGTACTTCGTATTGTTTCAATTTCAGTAAAAGTGCATATCCCCTCATTAGATTTTGTTTGTGAACTATTAACAAAATAATGCAAAAGGTAAATGTTATTTTCGTATTTTTAGATTAAAGCAAAAAAAAAAACAAAAAAGGCAACATGAATCACATCAGAATAAAGACAAACAACCTCCCCTTTCAGTTGTTCCTGATTAATTTCTGTGACTATCAAATATGCAGCAGCTAACTTGCCATTTACTTTGAATGGTGCTGCAATGTCCAAGGTTTACAACTTTCCATCATCTGTGCTTGGAAGATAAAGGATAGTTTTTGTAAAAGGAAATAATCAACAAAAACAAAAGCAAAGGTGAGGGAAACCTAATTTTTTTTTCTGGAATTGATGATGATAATTCATACATAGAAATTTACTGAGGAAGAGAAGACATATGACCTTTAAAAACAATTTTGAGATCTCCTCCCGGTCAGTAGAGCTCAAGGACTGTGACATGTCTGAGTTTGGAGTAATTGAATCTGCTATAAGACAATCCACTTTGGATATCTGCTCAGGCCCTCCATGCATGGTTAGGAAGCGTATCAATCCCTGCAAGGAAACCAATGTTCAAAGTTAAATCAGAAAACTTAATGCCACAAACTAGATTTCTGTTTTGAGATTTAAAATATTTACTCAGATGTCAAGCAAGACCTTGAAGCTATCGTAACTTTAAATGTCATGTGATGAATCTTTCATTTTTCCAATATGAAGATGCCCTTGGTTTCACTGGATTTAAGTAAAAATATATCGCAACTCTGGAGAAAAAGCAAATTGGACAGCCAACTAAGTGGACTATTTGAATGTAGCCCGTGAGGGCAAGGATCAAAACAAGTATTACCCATGCTTTCAATAATTGTCCACATCCCAGAGTCCAATTCTCATCTCCCATCACTACACCATTTATCGGAATTCTCGGCGTTTAAAGGACAGCGATCACGCTAACACCAAGAATATCTAGCGTTGGTAAAAAGATCGCTGAGAATTTCTGGCATTTCTTCATTAAATATTGGGAATTCTTAGCGTTAACTTAAAAAAAGCTAGAAATTCTTTTGAAATTTATGTTGTTTGCTAGGTTCAATTGCCCGAATAGATCAGTTTGATCGCCCAAACTCTAGAAACAAAAAATATCTCCCTATTTCTATTCTGTTCAAATGTCTGAATAGGTCGGTCTAATTACCTAAACTTTGAAAATAAAAAATAGTTTGTTGTTTCTGTTATTTTCAGAGGTTCGAATAAATCGATCCAGTCGCTAAAACTCTAGAATACAATATAATTTGCAGCATTTTTATAAAAAATAATTGGTTTTTTAGACGTTTTTAACTTAAAAATGCCGAAAAAGTCTCCTTCTAAAAACCCAACCTAAGAGTTCCTACCTCTGTAATTTGCAGCATAATGGTTTCTCTCTACTTTCTTCTTTCCTTCTTCCTCGGTGCATTCAATAAGTTGAATCTCTATCTCTGTCTTCAATTTGGTGCCTCTTTTTTTCTTACCAACATCCCAAATTCCACTTCTCCTCCTCAGATCATTTCCTATATTTTTTGTTCAAATTTTATATTTCTTTTAAGTTCACTTATTATTTTCTTTATATGGTGGTTGAATTTTTCTATTCCTCTTCATTTTAAAGAATATATCTATTTCTAAATAAATATATTTAAAAATCTCAATTTTCATAGATTTTAAGATTAGTTGTAAGTTATTGATATCAATGGTTGATTTTATCATTAATGTATTTAATTGTTGATTAAAAATGTTAGAATTGAGTTGAAACCATTTACTGAAAGTAATTAAATCTTTTGCATATGGGAGAACATTGATCGAATATAATGTAAATATAAAAGAATATGGATCAAATATGGTGTGAACATGAGCAAACACAGGACGAAGACGGAGAACATAAGTCGAATACAGGACAAACACATATAATATACTGGATGGATATGGAAAAACACAAATAAAATATGGAGTAAAGATAGATGAACATGGACAAATATAGGAATAACACTGGTTGGATAAAATACAGAATGAATATGGAAAAACACAAGCGAATACAGGAAGAATACGGATAGGATACAAAATAAATATAAGAGAACACGGGTAGAATATGAATAGAATGTGAAATGAACATGCGAAACTACAAATAGAACACAAATAAAATACATGGTAGACATAAAAGAATACGAGTAGAACACATTGGATACTGATTTATAATTCAAAAGATGACGATTTTATACTAAACAAAAATAAGTCTTAAAGTGATTGTCCAACATATGTAATTTAATTTATATTGATATTATCATATATACATGTTGATTTTTTTCTAATTACCTGTATTTCTTGTTAGAACCATGCAGACATGTTAATTGTTATTTCTTTGATTGCATACGGATTTATATGCATTTTTTTTTCTTTTTAGGTTATAATGGTTCAACCATGAAAGTATATTGAGACTATCATAGACACTCTTGAAGATATGGATACAAAAAATGCCGGTATTGAAAACCCAATTCTCATCTAGTAGAGATTTTCATTTAAATTCCAGTGGACACAATATAACCTCTTTACCTTCCGGAACAGAGGATCAGAAGATATACCCTGACAAATATTTGAATAATTTAAATTAATAACATTTCTACTTGTTTATTATTTGATAATTATTAACTATTTCTAAATCATGCAATTTTTGAATTTTGCAAAGTCAAGTTCTGCCCAATCTTCAAACAGAATAGGCCACAGACCTTACTAATTAATCGAAGTTTGGAATTTAAAAGAATATCGATTGTAGCTAATCGTTGACCAATACGGACAAATCATCATGCATAATTCGATCAAATTCTCTATTCAACTAGGCGTAATAGTCAATAATAGGAACAAGTTATCCCTAACTTATATTGATTGACAAATAATACTAAAGACAAAGAAATAGAGAATAAGAGCAAATATCAAGTTATTAATATAAATTTGATATTATATTTATAATATGCATGACATATTTATAACTAATTATTCTCATAAAAAATCAAGCTTTAACGATATAGACAAATACAAATTTAGAGTACTGTAAAAAACAGTCATGAAATTATTGGGCAAGCGCTGATAGAACTGAAAGACGAACATGAACAAACTGTATTTTACATTATTTAAAAACTAGTTAGATAAGCTCACCTCTTATCCAAACAGCAAGATTGAAGTGGTAAGAGCGAAGATATTTATATTGAAAGCTAATCATAAAATTATTATCAATTGTATTATGTCTTTATGTAAAATAACTACTTATGCAGCTGGAGGAGTAAAACAGAATTAAGCCTTCAAAACTCGAGATATTTTGGCCTCCCATATGGTCGACAAGACATTCGCAATATCAATAATAAGTATTTTTCTAATTTATTTTAAAATTCTATTAAAGGACATATTTTTACATTGTTCATCGTCTTTTATAAGCTCAAATTAAACAGTTGCGGCAAGTTATACCGAAGGATTTTATGTCAAATAGTATTGTTCAAAACAAAATCTACACTCAAGTTTTTGGATATAAGAGACATGACAGGCTACAAACTTTCTATATGGAATTGATGCCCATGGAGGTTTCCGAGAGTATTTTCAGAGGTTCGCACAACAAAACCTATTACAGTGAAGTCCAAGCAAAAGCTATAATACAAGCTAGGCTATCGTTTATACATTCCGTGATATATATATTCTGTGCTTTATACTACTTTTCCATTTTCATATATATTATTAATTTGTATGATTACACAAAACTATGAAATTAATCAAGTTGCGGAAAATGAAACCAAACATAGGGCAAGGAAACCAATATATCGATAAGCTTGAAAGGTACTTCGTCCGTTTCATTATCACGCCAAATATTTTATGAATATTATTTTATTTTGTTGTTTGTCAATACTATTTATATGTATTTTTATTTTGTTTTGCAGGGATACTAAAGTCACAGGAATTTAAGGATGTGTGGAGGCAACAATCGAGAATGAATGGGCCTTCATGAAGCTACAGACAAGAATAGTACATGTTTTAGCGATTATATTCTATCTTTTTAACTTTCGTTTGCAATGTGAAATTTTTTATATACTATGCTGGTTATAAAATTATTGAATAGTATACCATATTCTGTTATAAATTTTGTAAAAATTCTTTCATATTTGTAAATACAAGGCATATATACATACATTATGTATTTATAAATACAAGTAAAGAATTTTCCAATGTTCTAAATAAAATACTGAGAATTTTCTCCCGTATTCATAGGAATTCTTGGCATTTCCCATGTGAAACAGGAAATCATTCCCAACATTTTATACAATAAATGCCAGAAAAAATCATGTATTCTTGACACTCATAAACTGCTGCAAAAAACATTAGGAAAGATCATTGCTGGTGTTTTAAAATACCGAGAAAATTTGCAACATTTTTTTAGCTGATTTTTACAAAACACCAAAAAAAACGTCGTAAACACTTTTCCGGTATTTTTTTCTTTTATTGATGGCGCTCTGTAAATGACGAAAACACTTAAAAATCTTGCAATGCATTACTAGACAACTGACAGCCAACTTTACACACCCACTCAACCTCTTGTCATTTTATTTGTTCAATCACTTCCTTTTATCAAATAAAACCAAAAGATACAGATAGACACCCCAGATAGTCATATTAGCGGAGACTACTCTCTTGGCATGAGGTTATAGATTAACTCCACAAAATGTGTGGGGTTGAAATTTGGGTTCCTGATTCAGTCTTAACTAGGATTTCTAAGTTGCAACTTTTTGGAGTTCCATGTTACATGCCTGGGCAGTTATTGTGGTGAATAGAGAAAAAAACATCCAACATATTAGCTCCAAACTTGATTCTAATGAACCAAAATAGAGTAGAGACTAGAGACTATCATGAATCTGCAGAAGGCCAGAGGCTCAAGGTAAAACAAACAAGTTCAAAATTCTCTCAATGGAAGCTAGTGATAGTTATTGTAATCGTATGATAGAAAATCCCTCTCATAAAACAGGAACACTAATGCAGCATAAATTGAATGACCAAGAAAGGAGGCAGAAGATACCACCTCTATAATTGATCTGCAAGGCTTTTGTTGGATTCCCTTAACAAAAACTTCTCTTGCAGAATCTATGCTACCAGTTACCTGTAAAAAAATAATGCAGGAAAACAGGTTTATGAATGCCCAAATGCAAAAACTGCATAATAACAAGTTTATAAATGCCCAAATGCAAAAACCTATCCTGCTACTTAAAGAATAACCATCGAACAGAAAACATTGTTTCAAACATCATAGCACATTATGTCAGTACAATGACAAGAAAGTTTACTTGGCAGTTTTGGATGTAGACAGTACCCCTACCTCAAGAGAGCTACATACAAGAGATAAAATATTTCCACAGATTATTATAGATGGCTATTTGCCAATTCTAAATCCTCCGAGTATCGGCCAACTATTGTATTTGATAAGCCATGGTACTTGTGAATACACATTCTTCAATGTATTTACTTGCTTTAATGGAAAGATACTTGGATGATGATATTACTAAATGAACCTTGCAGTGTTTGGCCCCAGTCCTGAACAAACTAGCAGTACTGAAATAATCAGTGACGTGCTTAAGTTAGCTAGACCTCCATAGAGGCCAGTGGTGTTACTTCTCTTGCTTTCCCTACTTGATTAAAGAATTTCAATGTATGTGAGTCAGTGTTTGTTGCAGATAGGCAAACATCTGATGTAGTAGCAAAGAAGGGATGACTGATGATGTGTCTCCAACCACTGTCACTACTAGTAGCACAGTAGGTAAAAATGGAACAACTGGCTCAACTTCAAAGCACATATGGATGAATGTTTTCTAAACTAAAGGGTGGAGATGGTCAGGTTGAAAAGTCAGTGATACTAGCCAAGATCCCCCAATCAGTTCAGACTCATAGATTAGTTTGAGTTCATGTAAATGTTTTCCAAAGAGAAACACAAAGCCAAGAAAACCAATTACATGCTATAATTTGTCTAGCGTAACAATATAGCAGAAACAACAAAAAATTGAAGTATATCACTCAAACATCTTAATAGTTAATATGAATATTCATTCATGAGGAAGAGACTTGTGAACCTACCACCAGGGTAAATTGAGCAAAATTGGAGTACAGTACTGACAAAACATTAGAGTCATCTTTTCCCATAGCAGTTTCAATTGCTTTCTCATATAGCATCAGAGCAGCTATGGTGTTCCCCTGCACACCAAGATTATATGTCGCATCTAATGACATGGCTATAGTTCAATAAAAAAACAAATGAAGTAAATCAAGTACCTTGCGCTTTTCCATATTTGCTTTCCAATTAACATTTTCAACAGGGTCAAGGGTCAAATCAATACCACATTGAGGAAAAAAAGCAAGAGCATCAGAGGTACCACCATGTTGTTCCTTCACCATAGCATAGTAAATATGGAAAACTGGGCATCTCTGATAAAAAAAAATAAGAGTTGGAGGTGAACATTGGTATACAGAAATGCATAGAGAAAAGCCAACTGACACAGCTAACAGTGAGTTGATGAGCATCATTGAAACAGCTGCTTAATGTTCTCTTAGCAGCTGATTTAATATATCGAAGAAATGGTATTGAGGCCAAAAATGTAACAAACTAAAATGAGCTTGACATAGCAAAAAGCGGGTTTAGGGAGCAGAGCAACATCTTCTCTTGTGGCCCACAATTTGTATAAGCAACAATGCTTTTGCATTGGACCAAGAATCATCACATTTCTAACAGAGAGACATATATATCAGGCAGTCTATTTACCTACCTAATAACAATAATAAGAAAAAACAAAACATGCACATGAACTACTTTCATGCCATAAAGCAGCAGTTGCACACTCAAGACAATATGTAGATATATATAGGAGATAATTTGCATATTTTAGAAAAATTCAAAACAGAATTCAGAATTATTCCAGGTTGTACTAGTCTTAGTATTTTGTACCTTCAGAAAGACAGTTGATGCTTGATTAAGAACATAATTTAATAAATGTCTACCACCCTTGGCCAGTACAAATTCTACATAACGGATCCAGAACTCCGAATAGTTAGCACATGCAATTAAACACCTTTGATAAAGGTTTACAGCCTGTCAATTGAAACCGAGGAAGGTTTAGATAACATGGAACATAAAATGATTAAGCTGCTTGAACTAAGAACAACTTATACCCAATCAAGGTCTCCTTGCAGTTCAACAAAGTCAAGATACTTATGCCAATTTTCAATCTGGCTGTCATCAAGAGGCTTAACATGAAAATAGGGTCTTCTTATTTGTGCCTCATAGTAACTGATATTTCTCTGTATTTCGCTTGACTTGCTATATAATAGCTCTCCAATTGCCAGATATCTCTTTGCCATGTTCGCACTAGGAGGGGCACCTTTTTCAACCAGAAAGCCTTCAATTATTTTCGAGACTTCTGCGTCTTTGAAATCATTTTTGTCTATTGCTTCAGAATTAAGTTCAGTTTCTGTTGACATTTCATTTTTATCTAGGCGTCCAATTTCTACTTCCCATGTAGCACGCAGTTTTTTGAAACTGAAACAGTTGAAATAGAGTGATAAGAGACCAAGCAAAAAGATATAACAGAGTAACAGGCAAATTAATAATTAGAGACTTATCTAAAACAAATAAACCCAAGGATCACATTCAAGAAATAGGTCCTACACATAACTGTTCATAATAGTTATGTAGATTCTTGGTTGGAAATCTGAGAGTGTTGATGTAGATACGTGCCAGGCAATCCCATTGCTTCTGAGAATATTCAAATTCAATGTATTTATCCCAAACATAGTTGCATAGATAATCTTTCCCAACAAATGATAAGGCTCTCTCAAATAATCTGTAAAAAAGAGTCAAGACGTTAGTCTGCCAGAAATCTAGCTTACACTGCTGAATGAAATGAGGACTCCATCAGATCTACTGCAATACAGGATAGTTCTGCTAAAAAGTTGTTAGAGAGGGAGCTATGAGTTGGGTATATGAGTGAGGTGGGTGAAATGAGGGAGAAGGGAGGGAGAGATGTCACACCCAGCTCCAACACAGCACAATGCATCAAATTCATCTTCTAAACAGATCAAGTTTGCATATCCCATATGGCCTGTTAAGGCAAAGGCTCATGACACTCCTATGTAACTGCTAACAGTTAGGAACTAATTCAGTATGATCAAGTTAGAATAAAGGCAGTTGAAATATTATGTTAGCATTATCCTCCATAATGCTTCAATACTGCCATCAAATCCTTGGATTGCTCTTGCCTCCCTGTCCTATCAAGGGCAAGCACGTGAACTCTTAGAATTTCCAGATCTGACTCCAACAACTTACAAAATGACATTGGAATCGTGCTGATAGAATGACTAATTTTCAGAGGTAAATTAACATCACAGGAAGCAAAGCCCCATCCTTTATCCATGTATAGATCCACTATAGATTTATCTGATATCTTTCGTTTCACATATGTACATGTAACAACGTAGTGAGCACACAAAAACTATTTTTACTTTTATCAAAATGAGATCATATAAAATAACCTATTTATCAGAAAATCTTCAGTGAAAATTTTATTATGATTAACTTTAGCCAAAATCTAGTGCTGGACTTGCAATTTCTAAAGCCTTTATTTATTCAATTACCTTCTGACATCAGCAGGATCTTTATATGCCATAATGGCAAAGCTACAATAACGGACCCAAATGTCAACCGAATATGCCAATACTTGAACAGCCTGTTCATATACTTCTTGTGCCTTGTTTAAAGTGCACAAGCGTGCCATGTGATTTGCATATTTTGTCCAGTATCCAAAACACAATGGAAACTCTGACAGAAAATAGTCATAAACCTGGGAGATTCTTTTGATGTTGTCCTGCAGTAGGCACACCGATATCAGAAAAATTGATTCAAAATGCACAGAAGTAGCACGAAACTAAGGATAAAAAAAAAGAAACAAAGAAACAATTGAGTAAAAAACCTAATGTATTGGAAATTCAAGAAGAAGAAAAATTAATGCTTTGTGAAAGGGTATAAAGAAACAATTTACCAAATGCATAAACTTTCATTCAAAGAAGTCATAAAGGTAAACTAGCTATACTTATACCTCCCTCATAGAGGGAATGCAGATTATGGCTTGAACAAGGAACTACAAGGCAGTTCGTCACAACAACAAAACCGATGGTATGCCTCCTTTAGTTAAGAGACAACTGCCTTGGAAGAGTTTGTGCAGCCATTCTGCATGCGTCTTGAGAGCATATTCAAGAGCTTGAAAAGCAGTTAGGATTTTAACACAAGTTCTGCAAATGGTTGGCTATCTAAACAAACACACAAACAGTATATGTTAAAGAATATCTATATATTTTCCGATAGAGTCTGAGAGATTGCAGACTCCATCAACCAGAACTTTTGCTTTCTTATTTCTTATCTCAAATTTTGCAAAAGAAAGCTTTTGTCAACTTCAATACAAAGGTAGAAATAGGACTAAATAAATCCTCTCGTAAGAATATCAACAGAATTACAGAAAAAGGTTTTCAAAAACTTTAGCAACATTGAAATTTATGTGGTAAAAGCATAGAGGAAAAAACCGCACTCACCGGTGTAGTTTTCTCAACTTCAGCTATAAGCGAGGTCCAAGTGTCAATGTCAATCTCGTTATTTTCCACCAGCTCTCGAAGTTTGACTTCAAAAATATCAACTGCAAATACAAAAAACCAAAAAATTTAACTACATCCATTTCAGTCAGACTTTTCTTCTTCTTTTTTTTTTTTTTTTTTGCAGTAGATAATATGGGTAGCAATGCTTAAGGTGAACTTCAATTAGCCACGACCATGGTTTTTACATATACTTTCTTTATGCTCCACGTGTAATCCTTCACATTTCAGTTTTATAATTCCACATCAAAATCCCAAATTCCACTGCAATTGGTGTCAGGGCTCTTAACAGAAGATGTGGCTCATCATTTACATGATGCGCCAATTTGAGCACAAATTGTCGCAGAACTTTTTGCAATAAAATTAAACGAGCTTCTTTTCTCCAAACCACATTTCTACACCTCTTCTTTTTTCAACTAGCAAGGAATTCAGGCAATGACACGTCCGATAACAAAGACTGACCAAAATGTCTCTCAATTTACTGTCTCATTCTAAAATTTCTTATATTATCCTGTTATTTGCCCTTCAAAAACACGATTCAACAGTCTGAAATTGGATTTCTCAGTAGGGTTTGTCGTTTTCTTGGAATCCATCTCCTTTGCGATTTATTTGCAATGGAAAAAAACACGAGGAAACAAGAAACAGAAACAAATACCGGATTCATCTGATGGAGCGTCCAGGGTTTCGTCTTGCTGCATCTCATCTGCTTCCCCTTCTGATTTCGCCATGGAGCTATCTTTCTGCATCTCTCGGCTCTGCGAGAAAGGGAAAACAGCATCGTTGGAGTCGGGGAGTCGCCACTCGCCATATTTCAAGCGAGGCAAGCGGGTCGGGTGGGGATGGAGGGATTCGGATTGAGAAACGGCTGGATCCGACAGGATTTCGACTAGTAGAGGATTCGGGTTCAAACCCAATAGCCAGCAGGGATCTTGGCATTTGATAAGGATGACCGCACGAGCTGTTTGGATCAATTTCAAACAGGCCAAATTGGTTAAATTGGGACAATTGTTTTTCTCAATTCCGTTGTTTAGATAACTAATAATATTTGAAAATAGTTAAAATTGATAATTTCAACAATTTTCAATTCTAGATTTAAATTTTAAATAAGATTGAATGAAATTCATAATTCCGTTTAAAATTGTGTAAGACCATAGAAATAATAATTTTCAATCAAAATTAAGAATTTCTCACCCAAAATTTCACCTAATTTTTTATATCTAAAATTATATAACAAACTTTTATCCACTCATTATTTTTTCACATTCTTGTAAAATTTTAGTACCATAGTTAATTGTTTCTAATTTAAAATATATTTTATTGATTGAATATTTTTTTAAAAATATTCTATTTTTTCGTAACTTATGAAATATTATAAATATGCAACCTTAACATTATTTATATTTTAAACCACGAAAAAAATTTCTCTACTCATTAATTTTTTTTACATATTTTTCTAAATATTAATACCTATATATTATCAATTTCTACTTTAAAAAATATTCTATTGATTGAATAAATATTTTTAAAACAAATTTTTAACCTAAATATTTTTTAATATTTATATATTTTTTAACCACCAAAATATGTTTTATTAATTAATTATTTAATTTTTAATTTTTAAAAAAGTATAAAAAAATAAAAAAAAAGTAATTTTGCTCATTTGAAAATGATTGATTTTTATTTACAATTCAAACACAAAAATTCATAAAATTGACAGAACTGATAATTCCTTAACTTTACTTCAAAGTATATTCAAATACTAAAATTATCAATTTAGCTAATTCATCGGAGCTAACCAAATTGATAATTGCCTAAATCCCAAATCGAAATTAATTCAAACGGCCTCTTAATATCAAAGTTTTTTTAAAATTCAAACGCAGGTAAACTTTAGAATAAATCCCATTTAGTATCATTTCTCTGTATTTTTATTTATTTGAAAGTATTTTTCAAGAATAATACAATTTCAAGTTTTTATAAAATTAGGATATATTTGGTTGATAAAAAAGAGTAAAACTAGTCAAAAGCAAAATTATTTACGCTTATTTTTATCATTTAATTATATAAAAATAATTTTTTCGAAATCAGCATATTTTTAATCACTTCTGATCTGAAAAAAAAAATAAATTAAAATTTATTTTTATATTACATTTTTTTTCTATTTTTAAAATTTTATATTATTTAAAAGTAAAATAGTAATTTATAAATAATTATGATTGGATTTGTTTTGACTCAATTATAATAGTTGTTTGATAACAGGATCGGATGCATCCCATTACAAAACACATCCAAGAGGATTTTTTGTTGGTTTAAGTAATCCGATTAAAATTATTATTTAAAACATATATGTGAATTAATTGAGACCCTAAATTTGGGGGGAAAATTAAATAATTCACTGAACCATAGCAAATGGAAATCCGGATAACTCTGAAAAATTCGATGCGTGCGTTTCCACATGTCATTTCACCGCATAATCAGCATTTATCCACTAAATTTGTAAATCCATTTGGCTCAACATATTTCCAAACGAAGTTCACATGAGACAAGATCATCACCGTACATAAATCCTCAAGATCTGTTTTTCACTCAATTGCATTGATCTTGAGGCAGTCCGACGGTCGAATTTTCATCTTAATAGTTTTAGCGTACATCAGGTCCCACAACAATAGTTTTGATCCCAGGTCAAAAGTGCAAGGTCTGATTCGAAGGTGCCGATAATAATTTTATTTTGGATCACAACGACAGAGCCGCAGCGACGGAATCCAAATCAGATTCGAATATCGCTAGATTCCTTCGTCCCCTCTCGCTCTATCGCATTGGGCTATCCCTTTCGGTCCCAGTGGGTTCGGCTTTCTAGGGTTTTGTCTCAGAAACCCTAGTTCTCCCTTTCCACTTCTGCTACTCGGTATGAGGCTTGCTCCCCTTGTTTTGTGATGATTTGGTTTTATTGCCGTTTTTCTGGGTATGAGGCTTTCCACTTCTGCTACTCGGTATGAGGCTTTCTCCCCTTGTTTCGCGATGATTTGGTTTTATTGCCGTTTTTCTTGGTATGATCTTCTTCTCCACGGTTTTACGAGTTTTGCGTGATTCAGATGGGGGTTTTGGGGAAGAAGTTTGAATATTGGGCATGATTATGGTTGCAAAGGGTCTTCCTTGTTGGAAGAAGTAAATTTTCTTCTTGAATGCGTGTTCTGTTCGGGATATGTTTAATTGAAATAGAAAAGCACATTTCTTGTTGATAAAAATTTTCCGCAAGATGATACATTAAGAATTTGATGTCTGGAATAGAAAAGCAAACTGTCGCTGCTTGCACGTGTCGTATGTTATTTCTAATGGTAAGCCAAATTGTATTAACTGAAGGACTTTATTTGATTTGACATGAAATAATAAAAGGTGTTATAGAGAATGAAAAATTATTTTACTGACGTATATTGAACTGATTTTTAAGGATTTCTGAACTTAAAACTTATTACTAATTACTGACATCCCATTTGTTTACGAAACTTTTTTGAGTGTGGCTTGGGTCACTCATCTGGTCACACACTATAGTCATTGGGTGCCACATGGTAAAATTCAAATCTTGATATGTCAACTGATCCAATTTTTTGTAACATAATATAGATTTTTATGAAATTGTAACCTGATTCATTCTTTTGTCAGTTGATTCATATTTTGGTAACATGATGTAGTTCTACATTGTGTGATCCATTTTTTTGATTACATGATTCATTTTTTAATTTTTGATTCATATTCTCGTCATTAAAATTTATGTCTTGGGATCTGGATTTTGCCATGTGGCATTTGACAACTATAGTTCGTGTCCAGATGGTCCTACCCCTGCATGACCCAAGCTGAAGTCAACTTGTTTCCATATATAGCTGCTTGTAAACTTATTGTGTCTATGGTATATGGAAATATCTTATTTTTTATACGGCTATTGCTCTGACTTCATGACAATTGCTACAGCACTCCTAATATGGTATCTGCTCATAGTAATGTAGGAATGGATTTTGTTTCCTTTTTTCGTTGTGCATTACCTTTGGAAAGTGTTGTCACGATTACAGAAAACGGAAGGATTAAATGAGATAAGGTCTAAATGTCATACATACACTGAAGAATATTTGTCTCTGCAAATTCCTACTTCAAAAAGCTAGAGTCAAATGCAATATTCACCATGTGTCAATTCTCCCTTCTTCTATATCTGATAAATTTGCAAGGTCGTTTTAATACTCTGATTCTTTTTCAATTGATGGGCTTCATGATTTTCTTCTCTTTTATGTGGCATTTCCCCCTTATTTCATCTGGGAGCAGCTTAGCGGTGAAATGCAAAATAATTTTGTAGTGATTAATTACGAATGCAGAAAGCTTCCCCTTATTTCATCCAGGATAAGCTTAAAATTGACTTTCAAATTGTCGATGTCCTTCTGTATCCCCAACTCTTTATTATTTTTATTATTGTTTATTACTTTTTTTAAATTTTGAATGGCAGAGTTGGTGATATGGGACAACCTTCAGAACATTCATTGCTATCAGGTAAATTTGGTATAAGTTCCTGCATTTTCAGTTAGGCCTGAGAAAAGTATGTCATAACTGTGTAATTTTTTTTTATATTTTATATATATATATTTATTTTTTGCAATTCTAGGTTCCTCAAAGTTTCCATCAGTTAATAATTCTCAAAAAGTAAGGAGCAGCACATGGGGAATTCTTTCAGGATCCGATGCACATCATGCATTTAGTGATGTTAGCCTTTTCTCGACTTCATTACCAGATTTTTCAAGTGCCGAATGTACCTTCTTTCCCCTTGTATTGTCAGATTTTTAGAAGCTTCATTTTTATAGAATGGATTTTCATGTGTCTTCTTTGCTGCTTCATTTAGTGATTTTGCCTAGTTTGGAAGAAAGGCTTCAGTCCATTGAAGACTCTTCTTTCAAACTGAATAAGTGTCACAAAGATGCAGAGGATAAGGACTCCAGTAAGGATCTTGATCTTCTGGGGATTGGAAGCTTGTTGCCTGGTGATGAGGATGAGCTTCTAGCTGGCATAATGGATGATTTTGATTTCAGTCAGTTGCCAAGCCAATTAGAGGAGCTAGATGAATGCGATATTTTTGATAGTGGAGGGGGCATGGAATTGGAATTGGATCCAGCAGAGGGCCTCACTCTTCATATGGCAAAAACAAGCATTAGTGATTCCTATGGAGGAATTGGGAATAGCAATCATAGCCTTACAAACGGTATTGGGGCTGTTGCTGGGGAACATCCCTATGGAGAGCATCCATCAAGAACATTGTTTGTTCGAAATATCAATAGTAATGTTGAAGACTCTGAATTATGGAATCTTTTTGGGGTAAACTTTTTGCACTATTCCTGTCAGATTATGTCATGAGATATTTCAGAGAGATGATAGCTTATGTTGTGAAATTATTGCTATAACATTCTCTTCTTCATTTACCAGAAGGAATATTAGTTGACATATATCTTTTGTTGCCAATTGCAAAAACAGGAAGGCTTTTTTCCCTCTTCTTCTTTGTTTTAGATTATATAGGGTGTGTTGGCCTATTTGCTTCTGCTTTGCACCAAATTCTGCTAATTCTTCTCTTTGCTTTTACTGCAACACAAAAAAAGCAACACCTTGCTGTAGGATATGCCAATTAACAATTATGAAAATTGACTTTTAACTTTGAAATATATAGGAACCTCAAATTGAGAAGCACAGAAAATATAAACAGTGTTTATATCTTCCCTCTCTAGTCTTCTCTTCCTACCTGGACTCTCCTGTTCTGCATCCAGCAACGTCTACCCCATCTGTTTGATATTGTATTCTCCCACTTGTTACTCAAGCACAATATAGCAGTTTGTAGGCTTCAAATGGCTCATAGAGAAGCTTGCCAGGGAGATGTATGTTCTGTAGCTTTAAGTTTACATGCCAGTAGAAATTGCCTGTCAGTTAGTTAAATACAAAACACTAGGTTCTTTAAGATCTATAGAAAGACATATTCTTAGAGCACATGTGGAGATTTTCTGGCTTAGAAATACTCGTGAGGTTGACAAGCTGTTGTGAAGTAGCAATTTTGCTCTCCTAAATGATAAAACAAACACGAAATTGTCAAGTGGTAGAAGAGAATGTAGCTTTAACGAATTTAGCAGAACATAAGCCAAAATCTGATGTAGCATTGGACAGTAACCATTGCATCCTAAGGATGAGCTCATTGTGTGTTCTGAGCAAGTGCATTGTCAACTAAGGTTGTGTTTGCACCTCTCTGACTACTAGTTATCAGATTTATATTGGATATGTCGCTTACCTTCATGCTGAGATGTTTAATGGTCCTGTTTCTTTGAATCTGGATCCTCCTCTTTTGCCTATAATATACCTTTCTCCTAATTCACATTTAGATCTTGGAGTTGATTTTTCTTTTGTTTTTTTATTTTGTAGCAGTGTGGCGATATCCGGTCTCTTTATACTGCCTGCAAACACAGGGGATTTGTTATGATATCTTACTATGATATTCGACATGCTCGGACTGCCATGAGGACACTGCAGAATAAACCCCTACGCCGAAGAAAACTTGATATTCATTTCTCAATTCCAAAGGTCAATCCCAAACCCTGCTTCTTTTGTTGACTTATTATCCATTTTTTTTACTTTTCATCTCTTAACCTGTTTTTCAGGAAAATCCATCGGATAAAGATATGAACCAAGGAACTCTTGTAATCTTCAATTTGGATCCATCTGTTTCAAATGGTGATCTTCTTCAAATTTTTGGTGCCTACGGAGAAGTGAAGGAGGTGGGCAATATGCTTCTTGCATATTTTTTTTTGTGTGTGTGTTGTTTAGTAAGCTTCAAACTTTTCAGATGTTTACATGTTAAAGGTTGGCATGCCTCCACTTATTCTGTACAGATACGGGAGACACCTCACAAACGGCATCATAAATTTATTGAGTTCTATGATGTAAGGGCAGCAGAAGCAGCCCTTCGATCATTGAATAGGAGTGACATTGCAGGGAAGCGTATAAAGCTGGAGCCAAGCCGTCCTGGGGGAGCTCGTCGAAAGTGAGTTCAAGAAATTTCTCTAGTTTTTTCACTTTAGCCATGCATGCATGAATTTCGTCCATCCATCTTGATGATTTTCATCTTGAATCCATTTAGTCTAAACGATTCAGTCTGTTATTTTCATTAGTTTGTATGCAGAATTTGTTCTTCCTTTTTCTCTCAAGAATTGCTCTATTGGTCTTTGTCAGCAAGAATTTTGTTTATTTCAGGAATTAATTGAGTTAGAAAACAGTTGCTTGACATTCTATAACCAAACAGCAAAATTTGCAAAGCCTGCCTTTTGAAAGTTTCAGATAGTAAAGAGATAACCTGAACAGTTTAAGTAATTGATGACTGTGGCACCTAATGGTATGTCAATAACCAACCTATGATGCTAAATCTGCCAAGAACCATTGTTAATTCTTTTGCTTTGGAGTGATTGTTTATAACGTGTCATTGGAAGAGGAGACTGGTAGCTAAAAGAGGAACTTTATAAAGTTTGTAAGGATAAAAGTTTTAGACCTCTATTATTGAGGATTTGATTGATTGTTTGTTTGTTCGTTTGTTTTTTCGAGATAACACTTATTGAAGATTTGTTGTGTTCACTACAAATAGTTCAACTACTGCCTATGGGCTTGAAAATGAATAATCTGCTAACATGGGTTGCTGCCTATGGGGATACTATTGACTTGTCCATGGAAGACAAAACCATACACAATTCATACAGGGTTTTTTTGTGCATTAAATAGTTCTTCTTTACTGGCTCTTGCATGCAATTCTTTTTTGTGCACATATTATTATTGTCTTCCTAATCTACCATACCACTTGCATTCAGTCTGATGCAGCAACCTGGCCAAGAGCTGGAGCATGATGAAGTCCGGAACTACCTGTATCAAGTTGGCTCACCGATAACCATTTCTCCTCCAGGTATATTGGTTAATGTCATATGAAATAAGAGACTTTAGGCCTATTTGTTTCTGTAAATCATGCTGTTTGTTGAACTCAACTGGAGCCACATGGACAACAGGCATGCAGGCAGGTTTTGGCAATCCAAGTCATTGTAGCCAGTCCCTAATTCATAACCATTCACCAACAATAGGAGGCAGTAACCCGCTTCCTGGATTACATGCCATGCAACCTTCCACGAGATTGAACTCAGGACAGATCTCACTAATTGGAAAAGACAACAGCCAGCTCAATTATGCTGGCCATTTACTCTCCAAGGAAAATCAAATCCATGGAGGTACATTTCAACACTCTCATTCATTCCCAGAGAAAAATAGTCGGATGCTACATAATTTAGGCTCAAGTCCACGAAAGATACCTGGTTCTGTGCCCCAACCTTCAAAGGCATCTGTCGCTGGTACCCTTAGTGGATCCCAATTTCTTTGGGGCAGTCAAAGTCCAACTACATATCCTGAGCATACCCAGTCAGGCACTTGGGCAATGACATCTGGAGGACACTCATTCACATCTCATGTGCAGCAACAAAAATTTCCCTATTCAAAACATAATGGCTTTTTTCATACATCATCATATTGTCATATTGGATCTGCCCCAACTGATGTTCCTTTTGAACGGCACTATGGCTATACACTGAGGTCACCAGATGCATCATTCATGAGTCAAGTTGGTTCTGGCACCATGAGGAATGGTTGGGACAATGGAAGTATTATGATGAACATGGGTGCTAGGACTCCTTTAAATTCTGGGGTTAATGAGAAGGATTCTCCTGGTTTTAGAAGGATTACATCACAGAGACAAGATGACTTCTTCCTTGGCAATACTCCTTATCTTGCACCAGTATCTATTGGCTTTGAGACTTCATTGGCACTTAACCGGAGTTCTTGTGTTAATAACGATGGCAAAACCAATGGCAAATCTGACTATCAGCTTAACCTTGAGAAAATTCTGAGAGGCGAAGATACCCGGACAACTATAATGATAAAAAATATTCCAAATAAGTAATTTCCTTACTGCACCCTTGCAATTTATTCTAGATCTTTTGAAGCTAAATCACTATTGACTACATCTGGTCTTGAATGTTTTTCCAGGTACACCTCAAATATGTTATTAGCAGCTATTGATGAACATAACAAGGGAACTTATGACTTCTTTTATCTGCCAATTGATTTTAAGGTAATCATTGGTCCTGCAAAAAATATTTTGCTCTGGACTTGATTCACTGGAGTTGATGGTCCACCTCCTTTTGTTCACAGAATACATGCAACATGGGGTATGCTTTCATAAACATGCTATCTGCTTCACACATCATTCCTCTCTATCAGGTTATTCTTCCACTCCATGTTTAGCTCTAGGGCTTACAATTTCATTTACCATTCTGCCATTGGACTGAAAAGTGTGATTCCTAAAATTATGGGGGACAGGAGAGAGTTTTTCAGATGTTTATTTAGAGCTTTGTGAATGTTCAGGCATTTGATGGGAAGAAGTGGGAGAAGTTTAACAGCGAGAAAGTTGCCTCACTGGCATATGCACGGATCCAAGGTAAAGCTGCACTTATTGACCACTTCCAGTATTCAAGCTTGATGAATGAAGACAAACGATGCCGTCCTATTCTCTTTCATTATGAGGGGGCTGAGGTTGGTGACAAGGTAAGACAGTCTATAAGGCTACCAAAATTCCATATTGCAATCACAGTGATAATATTGTCCAGGAGTTGTACTTATATGCTCAGAAAATTGTATGTAGTTGTCATTTTAATATTTTCTAGTAAGCATGGTTTAAGAATGACACAAATAACAAAGCACATTTGGATGAATTTTCCCATGCTTTTACCAACCAAAAAAGACAATGCTGATGCAAGAAGTAAATGTCTTTGACTTGAATTTTTCTGCAGTTTGTTGCATTTCAAGTTGTTGATTGATCTGATATTGAATCTTTGTCAATGTACAGGAGCTTCTATTAAAAAATGGTGTAAATATTTGTGTGCATCCGCGAGATGGGACTTCTTCATCTGAATGTCAGACAAGGGATAGCCTAGATGAGAAACCAGAGACTAGCAAAACTTCTGAAAGTGGACTAGGAGAAAGATAGCAAATCCTGCGCCCAGTGCTGCCTTTTAATTCCAGGTGTTGAAGTTGCACGAAGGAAAAACTTTGATGCAATTGTGCTGTAGTATTAATCATTTTTTGAAGTGACGGATGCACCGAAGCCTATCACAAACATGAAGCAGAGATGAAATGGTGCTGTTTCCAACAGGTGATTGTATTTGCAAGATAGTTTTGTGTGGTTTATTTTTTTCATTTTGCGGTAACTCTTTCCATGGGTTTTGATGGGAAAGAAGTCTTTACGAGGCAAGTTAAATTTGCAGATACTGTATATATACTGATGATGATAGCCACCATTATCAGCAACAAGACTCTTGAGTTGTACATGGTTGTATTGAGGTGTTTGCGTACATTTCCTGCTAGGCCCTGCTGATCATTTTGTCCTGGATCACAAGATGTAAAGGCTAATTATATGCTGAACATGTCTTGTATATGAGAGTTGATAAGACTGTTTAATGGTGGAAGTTTGATGGATTGTCAGTTATTTTTGATGTTAAAAACAAAACTTTTCTGTATCAGATTGTCACAGGCAAACATTGTCTGCAGGGAAGCGATTTATTACAAATTGTTTCATTAATATATGTAACATAGGAATTTTAAGAATTAAATCATGAATATGTCTGGGTCATGCAGCACATCCTCAAAAGCTGCAATTAACAAATAACAAAAGAAAAGTAGCCTGTGTATTTATCATAATATATGTAATTTTTGTATCTACCAAACGCTTGAGTCTGCCTATTCAATATTTCTCAGGCCTCAACTATGAGAAACAAACATAAATAGGGATAAAAAGATGATTTTATAGTTTTTTTAACCCAAAAAGTTTTCAACACTTATCCTTATCCAATCTTATTCTTATTCCAAGCAAGATTGGAATGATCCTATCCTTATATCACACTATCCTGTCATCAAATGCACCCAAAAGGATTGGATTAAGTACTAGTCTTGTAAATTTCTTTCAGTATATTTACAATTAGGAAATACGATATCAATTAGAAAAAACATTCTATAGATTGCATACTTGACACTCATCCATCAACCTGAGAAGATTTATGTACAAGAGAAAACAAAAATGACTACAAAGCTGTAAACCTTCATACCATAAGATGTTCTACCAGCAAATGCACAAACTCACTCTCATTCTCCAACTGCCGTAGTTTTGGCATGACTTGATCTTGCACCCAAAGACCTGGAAGTAAAGAATTGTTCGCCGCAAACAGCAAAAAGTTAGCCAATACTAGCTAAAGCCTAATTTGATGACCATACAAATATATTGTATGGATTTCCTGTAGAATCTGGCATATAACATGCAGGCTTTTCTTCACCAACAGTCATGACCATATTTTGATGACCATACCAAACACTGACTGGATTTCCTCAGGAATCTGACATATAACATGTAGATTTTTCTTCTCCAACTGTTGTGACTCAGCCAACAGTGGAATCCATAACAGTACCAAGAGCAAAGCAAGCCATTTCAAGCCCTGTGCGTCTAAAAGGGCAAAGGTATGATAATTAGAAATCATTGATTTCTTATGATTGTGAACAAAATGAAAATGTCATAGATTAAAGATTACCAAATAAGATACCAAACTAATTCTATCACAACAATGCGACCAATATGTGGACCAAAAAGACATACAAGAGGCAAAAAAACCAATTATGAAAAAGCTGCTAAATGGGGGAGGTAATATTGGTCTCTCGGTGACTAGTCATAGACCAAAGGACTTATCCATTCTCCATTTTTTCCATGCATATATCTTCTACAATTTTCATAATTCTCTTCTGACATGCAATGCTTGTTTCAATAAACTGCTGTTGATCATCCTCGGGACTAGTGTTCTGTAACATCTCAAGGATATATTGTAGACCATTAATAGGGATCTTTATCTCATGCCAAATGTATGCCAGCTCCACGAATCTTGCAGAACATATCCTGTCCTCTTGATTTCAAACTTGACAGGCTTGTTTCTGGCCCGTGGCTACAATCTGCAAAAAGAAGAAGCAACCAAGAACATTACCATCCCTGTCAGTTCCTTTATTTGCTGTAAGGAGCACCTCAATATAGCTTCGCTTCCTGTCAAGAAAAGCAAAAGGAATCCTCTCTATCTCCTTTCCACCAAAGGCATCACATAAGAGAATCATGAACTTGGATGCTGCGACTTCATCTTGAAGTTGGCACAAGCATCCAAAAATTTCTCCAACAAGCATTTTTCCAATTACCTACCCCCTCTTCCAGCCAGTTAGCCTCTCCATCCCCAAGTTCCATTCACAGCAACATGCCTGATAATTTGAAGCAAATATTGGAGGCATTAGTGGATTATCACTTTGCATAATAGCTTTATAGTCCCCTTGCAAGCAAACAAGTTTATTCCCAGCAGTTTTCTCCCCAGTCAGATCACAACCCACAAAGAATATTCCAATAACATTGTTATCATAATCTTTACTTGAGAAAGTATTGGCCACAATAAAAACAGTTGAGTTTTTCTGTGGAGAACCAAATGTGCGTAATTTTAACATTATATTTTTATCCTCCAAACCTGCAGAGAACAGGAAATATAAGGAGGAAAAAAAGCAGCCAATTAGAGAAGGTCATGATGTTAGCTGATTACAATAATAGCTTTTTTGCATAGCACAAAGTTGAACTGGTGCAGAACAATGTATTTAACAAAATACATGCCACCACTCATCCTGCATCTAAACTTATCCTGCATCTAAAAGAAGTTAGCTGGTCAAATTGTAATCAGTCACAGTTCTTTCAAAGAATCTCATCACTATGAACACTCATAAACAGAGCAAATATGCTCATAACACTACTATATTAGCTAGATGGAATTTCAGCAACTTCAAATAATTAGTACGATTGTCAAAATTTATCTCTTGAAGTTGCTACCATATTACTTCAACAAACCTAATTAAAGAAAAACAGAACATAAAGAAGAAATCATGCTGCAATAATAAGCTATCAACGGATGGTACTCATGACTTCATAAAAAGAAGTGCTTACCTTTTAAATCTCGTGAGAGATGTGTCCTCATCATATCCCTACATTCCTCCTGAAGCAGTACATCAGCCAGCGACTTGCCCACAGCTTCCTTTGCCGACAAGCCAGTAAGCTCTGCTGCTCTAACATTCCACCCATTCACCAGGCCATCAGCATCCACAGCTATAATTGAAGCTCTAGCTGTTTCTATCAGCCTCACCATCTCAGAAGCAGAAGCAACTGAACTAAGCTCGTCCATTCTCTGAACTCTGACATCCTGAATCAAATTTCTCGTTACTAGTTGCGGATAGCGCATTGCGTTCATCTCCAATGCCTCCCATGGCTGGCTTTTATTCCTCAACACCTCAATAAATGGCTTAAAAGATGAGTTAGGATTCATTCCTCCACCGCCACCATCTTGATACTTGCAATAGTCCTCCATGCCTCCCCACCAGATTTCCTTTGCAGTGCGAGACCGGAACCATAACAAGAAACCATTTGCAGAAATTCTACCAGAAGCCATGCCACAGAGTTCATCACCAAGTGATGGAGCAACCGGATACCCAGCCTCTGCCAAGCTATCAGTGCTCAACACTGTGGCATCTCCATGGCACTCAATCAACCACCCAACCTATGGCACACTCCATTATAGTAGAGTGCTGCGCCGTCGTACTTCACCAAGTTCATGATATTCGGGGACCGAGTAACCACCACAAAGGGACTCTCCTCCCTAAGCAATAGATCAGACAACAAAGCCTGCATCTTCAGCACCTTCTTCTCCGCGCACAATGCCACAGATTGAAGCTCCATGCCCAGCCGTAGCCCAAGTGCCTGAATCAGGAGCTCACAGGCATATCGAACTGGCAGAGGAACATGTCTCGCCTTTGTGTTATGGCAAACAACCAAACCCCAAGATTTCAACGTTCCCTCATCATTGACGATAACTGGCAGCAGTAGCAACGCCGCTGCTCGAAAACAGGCAATTCGTCGAACATCCGATGGGCATGGCGCTCGGAGCATCGAGAAAGTAACATCCACCGTCTTCTTGAGACGTCCATCCTGAATCACCGGCACAGACTCTGCGCCGCAATCCGAGATCATCCAGATCTCAAAAGGAGAGCTTGCTTCATGAGGGACTTCATAAGCGGCGAAATGCATGGCCACGAAGGGCCAGAGGTCGAACCGGCGGATCTCAGAAACGACCTCGCCGTGGCCGTCGCTGTGGAGTTTTTAAACGATAAGGCGGTCGAAGCCGGTGAGCTTCTGGACAAGCTCAACGGCGGCATCGCAGAGGGCGGGGATTTCGCCGCCGGATAGGGACTGGAGGCAGGAGATCGCATCGGGTTTGGATGGGAGCAATGGAGGACGAAGCAACGGGCTCGAAGTCGATCAGCAGGACGCCGGCGGCGGACCGATGGAGGACAGCATATAAGGGTTGGAGATTGGATTTGGAAAGGAGAGGGCGGAAAGGGAGGCAGCGTAGGAGGGGGAGAAGAGGGAGCGGACGTCGAGGGAGAGGAGGGGTTGGCGGCGGGGGAGGCGGAGGAGACGGTGGGCGTTAAGGCTGAAGGCGAAGATGGAGAAGGTGGAAGGGTCGACAGCGAGGAGGCAGCCAGAGGACTGGATCTGGCCGGAGACGACTGCAGCGGCGGCGCGGCGGGTGGTGCTGTTGCGGGTGCCGGTGGAAGGCGTTGTGGCGCGCGGGGAACGGTGGGGGATCGGTCGGTTATGGGCTGGTTCGATTACCGATTAGCCGTTAAGTTAGTTGATTGGGGACTGATTAGGGAATTTGTTTTAGGTGATATAAAACCAAATTAAACAAATTTACGGAGGGGCATGATACCGGCTTCGGTTTAGGTTTTGGTTTTGGAGTTCGGTGATGCAAAAAACTCAACCCAAATTCAATTTTTATTTAGCTCAAGCACCAAATGAAGCATTTTGGCGAAGATAGAAAATCGCTGATATCATTTCATGTCAGAATCATTTTGGTTTCGGGTTTGGCGGATAGTTAAAACCAAAATATTTTGATTTTAATTAGACGATATTTTGACGAGTTTCAATCACCAACAAACGCAGGAGGTACGATAACTGAAGTATATACTCATCAGCGAGAGACAGAGACAATTAAGTGGCGGCTGTTTTACTCGCCAACGAGCGACAGAGACAGGTACCAAGTGGCGGCTGTATGAGTCGATGAAGTGGTTATCAGATTAGCCGCAGAGTTTGAAACTCGTAGATTTTGTGAATTAAAAAAAATGGAATGGGGCCTGATAATAATCAGATGAGAAATAAGGTGCCTTACATTATTGAAGAAGCCTAGAGGTGGTGGCTTCTTCCTGTCCACTTCTTTCTTTTATTAGAAGCAGGCTCAACTGACCCTGGGCCATCTCCATCCTGCTAGACAGAAGGGGCATGGTTTTTTTTTTTTTTTTTTTTTTTTTTGTAAAAATAACAAAAAACGATAAAAAAAATAATTGAAAAAATGAAGAGAGAAATACATATATATATATTTAAAGAGAAAATAAATTAAACAGAGAACACCAAATTCTAAGAGTGGCAGAAAAATGTGGATTATGTTCAAGATAATTGTATCTATGCAACTCTTAAAATAACGAGAAGTGCTAAATGTTTTCTCCAGCAATCATAACAAAGTAAAAGTTGGAAGTCAGGTTGATAGCTAATCACCAAAAACTATTAAAACATGAGATATGAAATCATTACACCATACTAGATCACAATCAGCTGCCTGATCAAAAGAAGCTCTAATCTGCTAAGCTTTTGAATGCACCGCATGCGGGTTTAAAAGCTCGCCACGCTTCTCTAATGGAATGGATGTGGGTCGCGCTAAAGCCAATCCAATCTGCTTGCAGTCTTTTCCCCAATTGCTTTAAATGGACACTGTAATTAGCAATAAAAAAATGTCTCATCGGCTCCCATGGACATAATTAACATGTGTTCCTCAAGTCAATAGATATGAAATTTTCTATGTAGAAGTTCCCAGAAGTGGCTTCTATCCAATCTCTACGAGTCTGTAAGTGTTCTCAACCTAGGGTCTTCTATTAGATTTTGTGACGACAACTTACATCTCACTTCATTTTATCTACAATCTCATGGACCATATTTACAGAACAGTGATTAAAACCCCTTAAACAAAATCAAGCCCTTAAAAGTCATAGAATCTGTCGTAAAACCTTATATTCTAGCCTACTCCTAGGGGAATCCCAAAGCCGACTTTACCAGAGCAGCTAAGTAAGAATTTCGCCAAAAGTGAACAAAAGAAGAGCACCAACAGAGGGAGAGAGTATTCCCCAGTGCCACTTTTCCCTTTTTGATTTAGTCCCATAAACCATACAAAGAGGATATGGAAAAAGCTAGAGAGAAGGGCGAGAGGCTCCCACCATTGCAACACCAAAACAATCATGATCTTAACCATCATTAGCCACCCCACACAAGGCATGAATCCCAAGCCAACCCCTTCCTTTTCTTCACCATCTTCTTTCTCTCCCTCTGTCTCCTCTCTTTTACCACCTTCTCTTGCTTGCAACTGAAATACTTCCATCCTCCCCTCTCAAGTTTCCTCTTATTCTCTTCCTTTTCTCTCTTCTTCCCAGTAAGGAAGATCTGATTCCTCCAACATGTATAAATCTTCAAGAGAGACAAGTACCTTCCCCTTTTCAAAGCTCTCTCGTAAGCTTGGGATAAAAGCAACTGGTTAGAGAAAGCATAAGAGAGGAAGAGATCAAGCTTCTCAATCACAAGGTTTATTAGTTTTAGGGAGATGGGTGTGAGGACTATGCAGTGTCTCATCTTCTTCCTGGGTCTTCTCTTCTTCTCAGGTTAGCGTGGTTTCTCTTCTCTTCTTTTGTTTGTTTGTTGGGCGGCCTCACAATTTGTTTCTCATATTTGAACTCTGTGTTTTGCATCTGACTCATGCTTTGATGCCTGAGAGTCCATTTGGAGATAAAAACAAAAGCATGCTTTTAGGAGACCAACCAATCATGTTATTCTATTTGCCTTTCTAGTATTGGTTTAGGAACTTCAAATAAAAAGAAACTTGTTGGAAATCAAATGATTTCAAGCCCCATGAAAACCCAAATATCAATTTTATTTATTGTGTTATCTAAACTTGGTGCAGCTCATTCATCAGATGGACTAGAGTTTTTTTTTTCACAGGAGATTTATATTGCTTGGTTAATCAAGTCGCTGAAACATAATATCATGCCCAGGTAGACCTTATTTTTCTTCTTTTTTTTTTTGAGAAAAAGATGAGCTCCTATGTGATTTACAGTAAAATCCTCCCTAACAGATACTAGATGGAGAAAGTCCATCATTTTTGAACAAAGGACCTAAGCATAGTCCTTCCATATTGAACTTGAAACAGAAGATTATAAATTTCTCTGCTCCTCACTTGGCTATTATTCCTATACCTAGCTTTGATCCCAAGATTGACAAAGAAACTACTTTTCATTGGTTACTTCACGCTGAAGTTGTAGATATAACATTAGATATTGCTAACAGTCTGAACTGCAATGAGTTGGCAGGAACAATGGCTAAAGAATCGAAAGACAGCTCCTGCAACCTATCGTCTTCCAAAAGACTGCTCTCTCTCAAGAAATTGAATGACAAATCTAAACCAATGGAGCCTTCTGAATCTATGCTCAAAAAGACTCAAAAGAGCTCAGAAACAACAGAAGCCTCTTCCAGCAGAATGCTGCATTCTGAAACTAAGCTAGAGTCCTCAAGCACAATGCCTCAGAAGGATGTCGTCACTCCTCTACCAACAGTTCCAGTTATCAATCCATCAGCACCAACAACTGTAAGCACCCCAACAGTGACCACACCGACATATAATCCCTACATAACTCCAGCCAATCCTACCACTCCCCCCACTACTCCAATACTGACCCCAGTTACAAATCCAACGACCCCAGCAATGCCAACTCCTGGGTCATCAACATCACCATCCTCATCAGGGCAGAGCTGGTGTGTTGCAATCCCGACTGCTTCGCAGACTGCTCTGCAGGTGGCTCTGGATTATGCCTGTGGCTATGGAGGCGCAGATTGCTCAGCAATCCAGCAAGGTGGAAACTGCTTCAACCCCGACACAGTTCATGACCATGCATCATATGCTTTTAATGACTACTATCAGAAGAATCCTATTCCAACTAGCTGTGACTTTGGAGGAACTGCTATGATCACTAGCACTGATCCAAGTAAGATTTTAACACGGCAAAGCTTTGAAAAACATCAATCTGCCTGGTTCCTAAGAGTTTACATTATTTCTATGAATTATTTCAGGTACTCCAAGCTGTCATTATCGTTCAGCAAGGTAAATATTTCCCTCCATGCAGAATCTTTTGTTCTTTAAATGACTCAAATATTAAAATTTAACTAACAAATACTCTACCTGCTAATGAATCCACTAACAGCACGAGTTCCACTGTTCTGAATACAACCAATCCAATGGGATCAACAGTATTTGGATCAGTTCCTCCAGGTTCAAGCAATGCCACTTCTGTATCAATGGCCATGCCGCTGTTCTTCACTGTGACATGCCTTCTAATGTCTTTAATCTCCTCGAAAGCCTATACATAACTATGACAAGGACCTATGATATCAGAACAAGCAAGAACAGAGTGATCACTGCTGCTACTTCTACAAGTTGGTTCCAATGATCATGAAGTAGAAGACAAATAGTACATAGAAGAGGTTGCACTGCACATTCATTTCTGCTAGTGAGCTTTCGGGGTTGAGCAGCCTCTTCAAATGGAATCTGCCAGGCAGTTAGTATCATAAGTGTTTTCCTTTTGCTATCGCTACAAATTTCACTTATGTAATTCATTCAAATTATTATTTTTTATATACAAGTTCTGTCCAGAATACCTAGATTGAGATAATACAAGCACCTATGATCTGTTCTTTACCATAAAGGCCTGGTCCTGGACTATACTAAATCATGGGGGAGGATAAATCTAGAATATTCAGATAAAGTTATTAGCTAGAATTTAAGTTAATTGTCCAGAATTGAACTTCAAGATAGAAATGTAACATTACTCTCCAACAAAATTTGTATCCAAAGAAAGGAAGGTGTGAACCAATGGAAGATGAAGGCTAGACCCATGAGGCAGTCAAAATTGCATGGAAATGGAGTATAATATCATTTCATATCCAATGACTTTCAAATATATCATGCTAATGTAACAATACAATACAAGGACACTATCTTAATATTTCTCTCAGGTAATGTTGAAGAGAACACAATATCAAGCACGCATCTAATTTACCCCATTGGTTACATTCCAGAACCTCACACATTTGACAACTAATACAGAGCATCAAGAGGGTCCAATCTCTTCTTCCATGTAACATATAACAAACACTCTTAGAGAGTTTCTTGGTGGAACCTGTAAAGGTCAGAATAAAAACAAGCAGGGGACTATAGTTATGCAGATGATAGCTAATGTAGCAATAATGGATCCTTCGTTAAACGCTTTTCGCAAGCTTCCTGCCCTAGAAAAATGTTGGAAAGCCATGTATCCAGCTATCACCAATGAAATTATTGTCCCAGCTTGAGTACCTCTGTTCATGAAAATATAAGCAATAAAATAAGGTGGCAATAATAGGCATATGGTTTTTCCAAGACAATAGTAGATGATCCAGATGGCCAGTGCACAAAGAATAAGAAGACCAAGTCAAGAACAGGCGGAATTCACATGGAGAAATAACAGAGCATGCACAACACACATGCGGAATTTGGTCGCAACAACAACACCAGCAACTTGCCTTAGATTCATCACTTGATAAGGAGCAGCAACTACAAGCAGGATCGTCAAGAAGGGTAGATCCAATTCACCTACAGATCAGACAGACAGGATTCAGTGTAAAATGTAGCTAAACGTAGCACTTAAATACACAGCTTCTGAACATAAAATTTGCACCACCAGTTCATCCTTCAACTTTAAAACCTACCTGGAATGAAGTAGAATAGTCGGACCAGAAGTGCCAGGAAAGCAGTCCAGGTACCATACTCACCCCTGCAGCCAGAAATTCATCTAATGAACACCACATTCTAGCAGGAATACTTCATCAGTTGTATATGCTTACTTGATCCATGAGATCACATCAGTGGGTGCCTGCAGAGCAAACAGAGGAACAAGAAAGGATTTTTGGATTGCAGTCCCTTTGGTAAGCATTAACACCCTACAAGAAGTAATTTTTAGGTTAAACCACGCAAACCCAAGTACCAACAAAGACGAAAACATTGAACAATTGCATGAAGTTTGATCAATTTCTTGTTTTTCCCCACTCTAACGCCATCAATTACAGTCTAAAATAGGTTAATATACAAATTTTAACTGCGAGAAATTTAGGAATTTAGACTTTCCCAATCGACACTCGTATATTAAACTTCATGCCAACAAGGGGTAAATTCGTAATTTAGACTTTCCAAATCGATACATGTTCAGTTTTCACTCCCCAAAACCAAAAAAAAAGAAAGCGGAAAGAAGCCGGTTTTTTATTGAAAAGAAACAAAAAGAAATTGATCTCCGGAGCCAACTCACCCGGCAGCAGCGGCGGAGGCCCACTGCAGCGTCTGGACGCTGACCGGCGCAGCGTAGCACAACGCCCCCCCACTGTGAGGCCGCCGGCGCCGGCGCCCGACGGAGATATAGCACCCACCACTTGATTGGAGGAAGGGCAGACTCGTCAATTTCAGTCGAGGGATCGATCGGAGATCGGCTCTGGCGAGGCCTTTTTCGAGAGAAGGAAATTGGGGGAGGTGAGGCGAGGGAGGGGAAAGGAGCGACATGGATGGCATCTTCTTCTTCTCCTCTTCGTCCGGTGGTGATGATAACGATGAGCGGCTGTGAATAATAATGGAGGAGGGGGACGGTGAGAGTATTGAAGCTCGTCTGCGCAACGAACCGTCGATTGCGCAACAAGTGTCGCGGTGAGCACGTGAAGAAAAGGGCCTGAGCCCTGTTTGGGTCTGCAATTTCGATCCATCTCAAGAAAATGATTGCTCAAAAAATATTTAAATTATTAAAAGAGAATTTTGCCTATATAGTAAAAAAAAATATACAAATTACATGCATATTTGTCGAAAATTATAATTAATTTTAGATCCTGAAATTTTTTTTTTCAGACAAATATCCTGTATTAGTCTCCGTTAATATTTATTTAAATTGAAATAAAATTAATATAAAATAATACATATTTCAGAATTAATAATCTTACGAAAAAATTGGTAAAAAATTGAATTTTCAGAAACATCGAAATAATTATGATTTGTAACATATATATATAATTTTGGTTTTTTTAGAAATGTATATCTAAAAATCTCTAATTAACATTAAACAAACTTTTGCACAAAATCAACTTTGTCATGACAAATTACACAAAACCACCTCTCTTATTATAAAATTTGTGACGCAGAATAAAACTAATTTCTAAATTAGACAAATGAATTATAAAATTATTTTTTGTATGGTGATTATAGTCCTTGACAAATGAATTATAAGTAATTATCCCAAATTTTTATACAATAAAAACAAAAGGAAGGTGATTTTGTACAAATATTTTATTTTTTAATTAGGTTCGGTTAGATAAAAGAACGAAACAGTTTGGGGTTTAGGATTTAGGATTTAGGGTTTAGGGCCACATGTGTTTGGGTTGGGCCTCGTTCTGGCTCATGGGATTAAATAATGGGCCTCGTTTCTTGGAGGGAAGAAATGGTGAATCGAACAATTAAGTTGAATGATTTGTTAAAAAAAATATTAAGGTGAATTTAAAGACGAGAAATTGGAATTTGGAAGCGGAACTCCAAAAATAAAAGAAAAAAAAAACGGAAATCCGAACTGAGCCGGCATGTCGTTTATAAGTGAACGAAAGAACGAAAAAAATCTCCGCTGCGAATTTAATTTTACTATTTGATTGAAGGAGAATAAAATTTTTAAAAAATAAGTATTAATATATAAATAATTTTTTTTATTTTTTATAAATAAAAAATTTAAAAATATATTATTATTGTATAAAAAATTATTAATATTATTATGATTTAAAATATTGTTAAATTTACTTTTTTAAAATTACTTCAAGGTAAAAATATATGAAAAAAAAATGTAATTGATTTTTTTATTTTCAAATTATTTATTTTATATTTTAATAAATTACTTCTAGAACTCCCCTGGTGGGCCATGGCCATAATTGAACTGGTTTGAGCTCTTGACATCACGGACAGACCACCTTATCTATCGTGAATTCCCACATCAATTTTTTGCTAGTCTGACGCAGCAAAGAGCAAGAAGAGAGTTGCATATATTTGGTTGTAGATGGTCCTTCCAATCAGCTGTCTCCATCTACACAAATTAGATTCCCAAATCTCGGTCGCTGATTGGTCGACAGTTCGGGTTCGGATTATATGGCCAACTTTGTGAAATAATATTTTTCGTAAATCTAATCCGTTGCATTTTTATCGCGTTGAATTCGACTGCAGTCAATTAGATTATGACTATCAATAAAAGTGTTTTTGGATTGTAAGCAGTAAACATAATTTATTACAAAGTAAAATTGTCAAAAAAAATTATATCATGTACCAATATTTGCAAAAAAAAATAAAATAAAATAAAAATCCATTTTATACTATATATTTACAAAAAAAATCACATCAATGAAATATTTAAAATTATTTTTATTTTATTTTTATTTTATGTAAATTAATAATAAAAAATTAAATTATTTCCATTTGATTTTATTTTGAATAATCGGTTCACAATTATCGGACAACCAATTTAATAAAACTGAATTTTATATTCTCGATTTTATGAAATCGAATAATAGATCTTTTATATTAATAAAATAAAATAAAATATTTTTTTAATTAATCTAATAGTTATCTAAATTAAAAATAAATGAGAATAATTTGGACTCTTTATATTAATTTTAATTGATAAAATCAAATTAAAATAGAATATTTTTTGAATATATTTAATCGAATTTATAATATATGATAAGTAATTTTTTTAACAATAGTAATAAAATAGATAAATTTTTATAAATTAGTAATGGGTCATCTGGTTGGTTGGTTCCTAAAAATTCTTATCTAAACAAGCGCAATAAGAAAATGGACTAATAACCATAATTAGGTATTGGATTTGTAGTTGGATTGGAATCACACGTATTCCACATGCTTAAATCAATAGTATAAACAATGTACCTACTCCGCAGCTGCTAATCATATTTGATTATGTCTCTAATTCTCTCACTAATCAGCTGCAGTTCAACTACTTTCTCTTTGTATTTTGTCAAAAGAGGCTTTGGTTTAATTTGAATCACACTTTGGATGTTTTGAAGTTAATTAGTTGAAGAATAATTATTAAACTTACTCATATGATACATCGCATGTAATGATAATAATAATATACATTATGTCGTTTTGTCACATATAAAATTGTTTTTGTTGTCAAAATTTGATTAGGGGATAATATTAACATAACAAACGTAATTAAGTACCCAGTTGCTAGAAAACCAAATGTAATTAAGTACGCCATGAGTTTAAAATTTTTGGGTGCGCCGCTAGAGTAAATGTAGCAAATATAGGTTTTTGCAAATGCATCCTCCAAAAGAGAACTTAACAGATTTTAGCTTTTCGGGGGGGTTTTGGTTGCATAATACTCTAAATTTTAGGCATTTATATGCAAATAATTAGAAAATATTGGATATTCTTTTTACATAATAACCACCGTCAACAAATTATGTTCCGCCAGTTTTGGTTTTATTATGAGAACAGACGAGAACTCTTTTTCCAAAAATTATTTAAAGCCATTTTATTACCGCTATAACACTTCTATTCATCTTTAGCAAGACTTACGTACAACAAAATTCATTACTTATTTTTTAAAAATTATTACGAACAATCCTCTGAAATTTATCATATTTACTGGTAACTTGAACTTACTTAATATATCAAATACATTTGATCCTGATTTATTTAGGAAAATATGATCATATTAAAATATAAAAATATTTATGTGTTTTTTTTATTCTTTTAATCTAATCGAGACGCAGTTAAAAGAATATCATTGAATAATCGAAAAAAACTATTTTCAAAATTTTATTTTTTGTTAAATAAAAAATGAGAAAGAGAACATAAGTCTATTTAATTTTAACTAAGTCGTAATTTATTAGAGAATTTTTTAGTAAAAAATCATCTATCTTATCATTATTAACAAAAAAATGACTTGCATTATGTTATAATTTTTTTTTAAAAACAACAATTGAAATATTTTAAAAAAAATTGTATTTTAATTTAATTTTATCTGTTAATACTAATATAAAAGAACTATTCGAAACATAACTAAATGAAAACTATTTAGTCTTCTTATATTAATTTAATTAGTAAAATTAGAATATGATAAAATATTCTGCAAATATTTAATTTGACATATTTTTTATAAATAAGACAAGTAATATGTTGCTAATAATAATAAAATAGGTATTTTTTTTATAAATTTATAATAAACTATGTGGTTTCTTATTAATAATTATTTATTAAGTAACTCAGGATCAAATGAACTATTATGTTAAGAGATTCTTGACCATTCATTTCTGAAATACAAAATTATAAATAATTATTGAAATTACGAAAGGTTGTCGATAAATATGATAAATTTTGAAAAGCTATATACCATGGTTCGCGGTTTCGGCCGGTCCCGAACCGAAACCTAATTTTTCGTTTCGATTAGGATTTACTGTTTATAATTACTGTTCATCTTCGCCGGAGCGCGGGCGGGAACGCGTGCTGACGAGCGCGCGGGAGCGGGAGCTCGCCGGGCTCGAGTCCGAGCGGGCGGGCGGGAGAGCGCCGGCTCGAGCGCGGGGCGGGAGCTCGCCGGGTCGAGCCCCGGGCGGGCGGGAGCTCGCCGGGCTCGAGTCCGAGCGGGCGGCGGGCGGGAGCTCGCCGGCTCGAGCGCGGACAGGGCGGGAGCTCGCCGGGCTCGAGCCCGGGCGGGCGGGCGGGAGCTCGCCGGGCAGAGCGCGGGCGGGCGGAGCCGCCGGGCTCGACCGGAGCGGGCGGATCGCGCTCGAGCGGGGCGAGCTCGCCGGGCTCGAGCCCGGGGGCGGGCGGGAGCTCGCCGGGCTCGAGCCCGGACGGGCGGGCGGGATCGCCAGGCTCGAGCGCGGGCCGGGCGGGAGCTCGCCGGCTCGAGCCCGGACGGGCGGGCGGGATCGCCAGGCTCGAGCGCGGGAGCTCGCCGGGCTCGACCCGGCAGGCGGGAGTTCGCCGGGCTCGAGCCCGGGCGGGCGGGCGGGCGGGCGCCGCCGCCGGGGGGGGGGGCGGAGGGGGGGGGGAGGGGGAGGGGGAGGGGGAGGGGGCGAGGGGCGGAGAGAGGAACTCGCGCTGGTTTCATGTCCGAGCCCAAGGGCCATGTGCACTCGCTGATTTATCGGCACTCTATCGCTTATCTCGCGCCCTCACCGACCTGACCCGTACTTCCGCAAGATGAAGCCGACCTTACACTGAGGCCAACACTATCGCCAATTTGATTTCGGCGTCAGTATCGATTTCTGTCAGATACTGTTCACGTACATAATATTTTTTACGTAATTATTCATTATTTTTTTAAATTTTTAAACATATTATAATTTTTTAATTTGAAGTTAAAAAATAATTGAAATAAAGTTAAATTTTAGTCAAAATATGATTTTCATTTTAGACATTCGATATATGATTATACTTCAGAACCGCTGCCACGAGATCGCGCAGAACTAGTTGTTCTGGCTCATATGTCTACAAATGCTCGTCCGGATCATCCAGGTACTGAATTTGTAGTTCCACACCCAGATGTTCCAAACTCAACTGATGATGATTATGATGATTAGTTGTATTATCTTAAAATTTATAAAATTATGTATGTGTGAAGTACATTTTAATGAAAAGTTAAATGTGCTTATGCTAATTTTAACTTTTAATTATATTCATGTTATTTCTTATATATTTTTTTAATATACTAATATATATTAAAAGTAAACAATATCAGTGACTAACTATCAAAATTAATATTAATTAACTAAAATAATATTTAATATTATGGTAATATTAAGTATAAATTCATTCCTAATTTTTCAAATTTTTCCAAATTTTTTTTAATATTTTATCATATTTTTAATTTGAAGTCAAAGTACAGTCAAAATATAGTCAAACTCTGGTCAACACCCAATTAATAATTTTAAAAAATCTTTCGGCCGAAACCGAAACGGCCGAAACTGAAACCGAAACGGCCGAAACGGCCGAAACGTATCGGTTTTGCTGGGTCCCGAAACCGAAACCGAAACCGAAACGGTAAACCTTGCTGTATACAATAATAATTCCTTATTTTTATCAAATATATAATAAAAGGCCGAGAACACCCATTGCATTTAATTTTATAATTTATTTGTAAAAGCAGGACAGTTCCAACAGGGTTAGCATGGAGAATCGATTTAATGGTGACAATGACAACCCTTGCATTGCTCCAAAGTATCGGTCCCAATAAATAGCACACAATTTTTTATTATTATTTAATCAAAATAAATAAATCACAATTTGCACCTAGTTGTAAACCATGAACATGACAGCATGGCACGACTGTTGGCTGCAAAAGGACGATACAGCCCGCGAATGTGTCAGAACTAAAAGAGCGGTTGGAGTGTATATTACATACCAAACCAAGGTTTTAAATTTAGACCGAAACGATTCGGCCGATACCATAACAGATCAATTAAAGGTGTTGCGGTTTAGAGTTTTTGGCGAGCGCAGAGAGGGTGGGGGTGAGCGCAGCGCTCGGGGAGATTGCGCAAGGAGCTTGCACCCTCAAGCCGACCTCTGGCGTCCGCACTTGCGCGCTTGCACAAGCGGGCTCGACAGCCGGGCGTTTGCGCCCTCGCCGAACTAGCCCCTGGGCGCTTGCCAGTCTACCACTACTTTTTTATCCGCCTCGCGCTCTTATCGGCCTGGCCCCTGCTCCTGCAAGCTAGGGCCACATCTCGCACCTGCGCCAACGTTGTCGCCAGCTCAACTCTGACGTTTTCGCGGATCTCTGTTAGATACTGTTCGCGTGCATGAAACTATTCACATAACTGTTCATTATTTTAAAATTTTTTAAATATATTATAATTTTTTAATTTGAAGTTAAAAATAATTAAAATTAAATTAAATTTTGGTCAAAATATAATTAATAAAATAAAAAAAAAAATTTGCTTGAAACTAAAATGAGAATGATTTTGATCGAAATACGTTAATTTTTCTGTTTACATGCATGCATGCATGACTGTTCCATCGAAAGTAAAGCAAAAAAAAAATTGTGTCGGTCTTAACCTCATGTGAATTGCTGTCACGAGATTATGTATAGCTAGTTGTTTTTACTTGTATGTTTATAAATGTTTATTCGGATCATTCAAGTACTGAATTCATAATTTCACGTTCAGATGTTTTAAACTCAACTGATGATGATTATGATGATGATGATAATTTGTTGTATTACGTTATAATTAACAAATTATATTTGTGTCTAGTATATTTTAATAATAAGTTAAATTTACTTATGTTAATTTTTAACTTTTAATCATATTCATATTATTTCTAATATATTTTTTATATAGTAAAATATAAAAAAAACACTATATCAGTGATTAACTATCAAAATTAATTTTAATTAATTAAAATAATATTTAATATTGTGGTAAAATTAATTATAATTTTTTTCATAAATTTTAAATTTTTATAAAATTTTGTTTCTAAATTTTATCGTATTTTTAATTTGAAGTCAAAATATAATTAAACTCTGGTCAATATATAATTAATAACTAAAAAAAAAATCTTTCGATCGAAATCGAAATAACCAAAATAATTGAAACTATTAGTTTCATTGGGTACCGAAATCAAAACCGAAATTAAGATTTAAAATCTTGTTATAAACACCAAAAGACGAACCTGGCGAGAGCAAACCGGTAATTTCACACGTAGATTTGGCGTCCGTCCTCTGTTGCTGTGTTTGACCTCCGAGCACGCAACTCATTTTCTTACTAAACCCAGAAACAAATTTTCTTTATTAATTCAATTTTCTTTCTAAAAATATTAAAAATCTAAAGTTTAAAAGTCCACTTTAAATGATTTCCTGATTTTCTTTTCTGGTGTTAAAAATGGCCCTGAAAGGGCAAAACTTCTCTGCTCTCGTTTGTTATTCTCTTCACTGCTTCTCTTTCCTCCGATTGCAAACAAGCTCTGTCATCTGATTTTCTAGGGCTTTGAGGAGTCCATCGGCCATTAAAGGCAAAAAAGAATCGATTTTGAACGAAAAATAGGCTTTTTGTCTTCCCTTGGAGATGTATTTGTGGTTGTTTTGCTGAAAGATTGCTTCTTTTTTTGGTTTAAAATTTAAAAAATAGATTTTGAGAGATTAGGGCCCCACCATTGGGCACATCTCTGCTTGGGAGCCAGTCTGGGTTTTGCTGGGTTGGTGGCATTTGAGGCTTTCATGATTTGAGGCTCTCACTCTGTAGGAGGGATCTCTTTTCTTTGTTGAGTTTTCTCTCTTCCTCATTTTCTCTTTTTCTTTTTTCAATCTTCCCCTTGTGTGGAGAAGGCTGGATCAACCGGGGAAATCACCAAAGGTGTGTTTTTATTGACATTTTTTTTAATTTTCATCGATGGTGTGGAAGTTTCGGATGCTATGTTGACGTTGTTTTCTGAAGAAAAATGTTCCTTTTTACTTGAGTTTTTGGGGATTTTGATGTTGTTTGTGGATCATATTTTCTACATTTTTTTGTTGGATGTTCCATCTGTGCAACGCAAATAATAAACTTTGGATCTTTCTGTTTTTCTTCGAAACATCTGGTTGATGATCAATATTGCTGTTTGATTTTTTTTCCCAATGGCCTCTATTTTATGGTAGATTACAATTTGGTGTCACGGGAGCCTTGTGGATCTTGTTTTTTCCTCTCTCTTAATTGAGTAATGAATTGTAAAGTGGAAAAGGTGTATGACAACCACTTTGCACTAAAATGGCAAAAAAAAAAAAAAAAAAAAATTCATGATTTGGAATCCATATCTTTTCGATTTACATTGCTTGTCAGAAATTGATGCTTCCATGGCGTCAGATGGTTTCTTGTGATGAAGAAAGGAGCATCTTGGTTGGTATTGTTTGAATTTGGATGGAACTTTGCAAATTTCAGCACTTGGAATCAAAAATGTGATTTTTCTGATACGCTGTTCTTTGTAGTTCAGAAAGTAAGATGGCATCTGGAGGTTTGTACAATTTCTTAGTTCAAAAAACATCCTTTGCTGGACTGAGAGTATGGGTTGTGATTGGAATCTGTGTTACTGCCCTCATTGTGCTGATCCTAATTGTTCTTCCGGTCTGGATCGTGTTTCTTCGGAGGAAGGCAAGGAGAACTTTTGACAAGTTCCCGCTCTTACAAATCCCAAATGTTTCCAAGGAGATAACTGTAGATAGAGTTGGTGGTCAGACTTTAGCGCAGAGCTTCCATGTGCGTGAAGGGCCTATCCTGAACTCTCATTTCGAGTATAGTGATAAGGACTCGGAGAAGATGTTGGCGCATTTGACCAGGAATAAATCAAGTGAAGCTGATACATTGAGTCAGTGTAGCTCGATTTACCATAATGACAGAGCTGGGAGTTCACATTCTGGTGAGGATGGCAGCTCAGGACCATCGAAAAAAGCATATTCCACATCCGTATTGGTATCGGCATCTCCTTTGGTTGGCCTGCCTGAGTTTTCTCATCTTGGATGGGGTCACTGGTTCACTCTCAGAGATCTTGAGTATGCCACAAACCGTTTCTCAAAGGAAAATGTCCTTGGGGAGGGTGGATATGGAGTTGTTTATCGAGGACGGCTGATTAATGGTACAGAAGTTGCAGTCAAAAAGCTTCTTAACAATCTGTAAGTTCTATTATTGTTATGTTAGACCTGTTTCCTAGTTTTCTGCTGGTAACTTTAGTGTTGATTGCAATGAATTTTTACTTGCAGGGGGCAAGCAGAGAAGGAATTTAGAGTGGAAGTGGAAGCTATTGGCCATGTCCGGCATAAGAATTTAGTGAGGCTCTTGGGATATTGTATAGAGGGGATTCACAGGTGAGAGCTAAAACAGGAACACCGTTGCTACTTCATATTTTTATTTCTAGATGAATTGTGTACAGGATGGAGCAAAATTTGTACATTTGAGATTTTTGCCAAGTGATCACAACCATAACTTGTTTGGATGATGCTTTGATTCACTATTTATGTTTTCGATTTTGTTGTTTTCTAACATTTTCTTCTCTCTATTTGTTTTATTTACTCCGAAAACTATATAAGGTATTGATCCACTAGGCTAGAAACAACTTGAACAGGGTATTCAGCTTATTTTGGGTTTATTGATGAGCAATCAGCAAAATTTGTATTTGCTCTTGTTAATGAAATAACACAATTCACCTCTCATTATATCGATTGAATTTTGGTAGGATGCTTGTATATGAGTATGTGAATAATGGAAATTTGGAGCAATGGCTCCATGGTGCCCTGCGGCAGCACAGTGTACTTAGCTGGGAAAATCGCATGAAGATCATCCTTGGAACTGCAAAAGCGTAAGTTTTGGTTCCATTGCAACTGTCATTGCAATTTACTTCGATTTCCCCATTTGTTGGTATGATCTGAAATGGATATATCTGATTGCTAACCAAAACTCATTGACGGCTGTAGGCTTGCTTATTTGCATGAAGCCATAGAACCAAAGGTTGTCCACCGAGACATAAAGTCGAGCAATATATTAATTAATGATGAGTTCAATGCTAAGATTTCTGATTTTGGATTAGCCAAGCTCTTGGGTTCAGGAGAAAGCCATGTCACCACTCGAGTGATGGGAACATTTGGGTACTACATCTCTAATTTTTCTAGTCTGGTTTCTATGTTGGATGAGAGAAACAAAAGCCATTAATATGAAAATTTTTGTATTTCTCAGATATGTGGCACCTGAATATGCTAATACTGGACTGTTGAATGAGAAGAGTGATGTTTACAGTTTTGGGGTACTCTTGTTGGAAGCTGTGACAGGTAGAGATCCTGTAGATTATGGTCGGCAGGCTAATGAGGTATTCTTGGAATGCCACAATATATGGCACATTAATGCTATTTCATTGTGTGCATTTTTCTAGTTATATGACATAATTATAATAATTAGTGTTATTGGATTTTTCAGGTGAATCTCGTCGAATGGCTCAAAATGATGGTGGGAAGTAGGAGAGCTGAGGAAGTAGTGGATCCCAGCCTGGAGAATAAACCAACAACTCGAGCTCTTAAACGTGCTCTTCTGATAGCATTGAGATGTGTTGATCCTGATGCTGATAAAAGGCCCAAGATGGAGCAGGTTGCTCGGATGCTTGAAGCCAACGATGTCCCATTCCGTGAGGTTGTGATCTCATAAAAGTAAGCTGACCCTTTTCCCCCCATACGCTATGTTCATGGTTTTCAACTGAAACATGACTTTGCTTGATGAAAAAGGATCGGAGAAACCGGAGGAGTCACATGGGAGGCATGGACATTGGGTCCCTAAAGGAGAACTCCAATTCAGTAGGTCTGGACAACAAAGTAGAAGCATCAGAGGGTGGCACATAAAGTTCAACAAAAGAAGGCAATAGCATCACCACTTTGCTAACATGATTCAAAGCTTTTCAGCTAGATGTTATCCCCGAGCAGCTGGCCACAGATAGAAGATTGGTTTGAACGAAGTGAAGTTAGGTTCTGTTTCATGTGGGATTTTGTTCATACTACTGTTTTTGCTGGTAGCATCAAGGTGTTAAGTGAGGTAGGAAGAGAGTTTCTTCAATATGTTGTACAGGTTATCAGATACATATTTCTTTCATATTTATGTCAGCTTTATCTTCATCATGATTTCCTTTGCCCATTCTAGTACTTGTTGTCTGTTAAAAGCATTTATCATCAATTATTCCTGTTTTTGCCTTTTGGCAGTGACTAATGGGGTTCCTTTGCTTTGGAATAAACCCCTGCTTCTCACTGTAGTTAATTGATCAAATGGTGAAAGATCTTTACTTCAGTTTACTTCTGAAACTGAAAGGAGACATTATTGCAGATATCTTAATTGCTTTTAATTGTCCATGTTGCTGCCCTAACTCATAGTTTTCTTTTTGTCCTATTAAGTATAAATTCCTACATGGAATCACATGGCCAGTGACCATTTTTTTAGATTGGTAGATGAAGGGACATGTTTGAGCTGGTTGCAGCCATTATTACTGTCACAAGTTCTTCCTGAATTCATTGTTCAGTGGCAAATAAATATAGTAATGGAATGATTGTGTTGTCTTGGAAGAAAAAGAAAAACAATCGACCCAAATTAATTACTCTAATATGACCTTTTGGATTCTAAAATTGATTAGATTGCAATGTTTGTCAAAACATCAAAAAAAGGTTATGACAAATTGCTTCCAGCCGTGCATTGTGACTCCTTGGGTCCCCACTTTTACTTAATGTGTTCATACTGTTGAAATCCATCAGTTACTTGATTTTATTTTTGGGCTATAGCTGCAAGCAAAGTTTCAGAGCATCACCCACTCAAATTAATTTTCCCTGAATACCCTTATGATTTTCATGCACAAATTACCCAAAATTGTGTATAAACTTAACTTTTTGCGATCTTTCTAAGGCCACATTCTTGATCAGAGCTGTGGACCAAGTGGCTCCAAACTGCACAGCAACTCTATCCCTTTCCTGCATGATCTTTCTTTTGATTTTCTCTAGCCTTCTTAATTTAGATAGGTCTATTTCAGGACCTTTACTTGAGGACCACTACAATCTCTTCCCATCAATGGCATCTGTCACAGTACAAAATGCAAAAAATGTATGCATGAATGCCACCTTCCATTCACATACTGCCATTCATTGAAATCCAACCACCATTGCTTACAAAACAGTAAAAAAACAAGAAATATTCTGCTACCAAAGCAAGACGGATTTCAGGCTCCTGATTTCTGATCTGCCAAAAGGATTCATGCATAAGCGCAGCTACCAAAACCTGCAAGAACAGCATAAAAACTCAATGCACAGCAATATTGAAGAAGGAAAAAAACAAAAAGATCAGGTTGCTTCCAAGCTTTACTTGGATCAGTAGCGACAACAAGCCCAGAGTTTTTGAAGAAGCAGTTCCAGTAATTCCTCCCCCTGTTCTGATAATACAGATTCATGGCAATAGACGCATGGGAGATCAGCGTATCAGGGTAAAAGCAAGGGCACCCCTTCTGCAGCACACTGCAGTCCACCTGCGAGCAAGCATAGTTGATGTTCCCCAGCAGTGTCGCATCATCAGATGAAGGCTTTGCCACACACCAAGTTTTCTGCAACAAATCAAAGTCATTACAGAAACCCTCAACAGTTTGGGAGAAATTGAGTTGAGCTTGCTGAATCTACCTGTCCCTGCTGCAGTTGAGATGCTTCACCTGTGAAAGAACAAAACAAATATGAAACTTCGACGAAAGCACGGTTTATCCAAGAAACAAACGCACTGAAACAGTACCTGAGATGAAGAAGAAGAGGAGGAGGAGGAAAGGGATGAGCTTTGCTGCCATTGCTGAGCTTGATGGAGGAGGAGACGAAGGAGAAATCTTTTCTTGTGCGGATTTAAAATAAAAATGGAGATGGGTCACAACGGCTAATTCTTTTTAACTTTTAGCTTCGTGAACGCTTTTTTGTCATGGTGCGGTCGCGGGTTGACGTCATCATGTGAGGGGGAATCTAAATGCGTCAGCATTGGCTGACCTGGCACTTTCTCGTTTCGTCCACCGGTGTGAGGCTTGTACGCGGGATGCTTGTTGTGCGGGGAGATGAACGGTCGTGATGGCACGCCCGTTGGAGTTCCGCGTAACGCTTTTTCTTAGGAACAGTTTGGTGGGGGAAAAAAAAAAGAAAAAAAAGTTGAAAATAAAATTTTTTTTTTTTTATTTTTGTTATTTGATTATCGAGAGATGATTTTATAGAAGTCAATCCACGTTTAATAAAATTTCGATAAAATAAAATAAAATTTTGATGGAAAAAAAAGATTAAATGGGTTCTTATTTCATCACTCTTTTTCTTTTTTCTCATTGGCAGACGGGCTTGAGAGCTGTGAGTCTGAGGTGTCGAACTGGCAGCTTCTGAGCGATATATTGAGGATAGCTTATCCATCAGCATCTCTGCCCGCCACCAATTGGCATGAAGCATTACGACCTCGATGGATTGGGTAACTAAGATCAAATCATTATTGATCAAATTAAGGATTATGATACCAAATTTAAAGAAAAATGGTCATATAGGAAGTTACTCTTGCGGGTGCGCCAAATACCAAATAATCAGGTTATCACGCTTGTTAATCCATAATCAATCATGCAGTATGATATTTGTTAATCCACGTATGTTTGTTAAATCCTAAATTTTAAATCTTAAGATTTCGTTTGATTTTGGATCAAGATCCGATTTATCGTCCAAATATTTAAAATTTAATCAAATTAATATTATATAATTTAAATTAATTTAAAATATAAAATTATTAAAATACCATTGTCTTTACTTCAATTTCCTTATTTTCACCCGCAACAATCATTTCCATTCTCCTCTCTGTCTTTTTGGGTCTGCAATCATACCCATTGTCCTGTTGTCATCGAGCACCTCCGCGCAGTCATCGACATCGAAGATCTTCTTCGTGCCGTGTTGGATGGCGAAGAGGTAGCTGACGGACTTGCAGATGTGGGAGCGATAGAGAAGATGAGTGATGATGCAGAACTCGAGCTGGGCTTGGTGATCTAACGAAAAGTAAATTGCGCTCCTAAGAGACCATTCCGGCGGTGTGCGCACGGTTCCAATGACGAGGAGCTGCATCCCTTCAGCCGCGCCAAGCAGCAAAGGGTCTGGGATGGATTAGAATCCGGGAAGGAGATGATGAGCCAGTGCTCAGATTTGAAGGAGACGAAAGGATCCGGCAATGGAGGAATAACAAGGATGGAGGAGAACACAATATGTGATTAGAGGATTTCACTCCGAGATGACTTGGGAGGTGTGGGTGCGTTTGAAGCAGAGGAGTGTCGCGGTGTTGGAGATTGAGGGAAGGAGGAAGGCGGCGACAGTGGCAGCTACGAGAATGATTGGGGAGGGGGGAATTTTGTAGATGTTTTCCAACACTCAGGCGGCGAAATCGAGGGATTTGCGGGGTTGCGGGACGGAGTTGAAACCCTAGCTAGATATTTGAGGGTAAAATAATTTATAAAAAATTTAAACTACTAATTAATCAGATTAATAATTAAATACTAAATTTTTGATCAAATTTTTTTTTTTATATTTTAATTTTTATCTTGAGCTTAATTTTAATCTTAATTCGAAATCAAAGACAACCTAAAATCTCGTGTGAAAATGAATATTCCTCGTGATCACTGGAGTTCTATGTACTCCCGACGCCGAGTGTTCACGACTCCATCTTTATTTTAGATTTAATTGTTATTAAAACTAAGGTATTCAGTTGCCTAAATGATGCCAGGCTGCGGGACTATAAAATGTTTTGGTGAATTATCTAGATATGCAGCTGAAAGTCCAGACAATTTTATTTTTAAAATCATAAAATTTATATTTAATTAATATATTAGTCGCAAATAATATACTTTGTTTATCTCATTAGAGGGTCATTTGAAAGAAAATTATTTAGCGACTAAATGGAGCATACACAGATCAGTTTGACAATCGAATAATGGCTTAATATCTAAATAATTGTTTTTAACTACACAAATTATTACTCTAAATTGGCCACGACATAACTTAAAAGGTTAACATTGTAGTTAGCTTGTAATAAATACTTAAAAAGGCCTATTGGTGGGAACGGAAGATAACCTCTCACCAATCCATGTGGATAGATAACTTATCCTAAAGGCTGATAAGGCGCCAACTGGACGAAACCATCAACCAATGACAAGGAAGAAAAAGATCTGAATGGGATAAGGACCCCCAGCATCTCTTCCCTCCGTCATCCTATTTAAACATCTCTATCCTCTTCTCCCATTCAGCCTCTCTTTCACTAACCTTCACGCCAAACACCTTCAGCTAGCTAGCAGCATCAATGGCCGCCACCATGGCCCTCTCCTCCCCCTCCCTGGCCGGGAAGGCCCTCAAGGTCGCCCCCGCCACCTCCGAGATCTTCGGCAAGGGCCGGGTCACCATGCGAAAGTCCGTCGCCAGGCCCAAGCCCGTCTCCTCCGGCAGCCCGTGGTACGGCCCCGACCGCGTCAAGTACCTGGGTCCATTCTCCGGCGAGCCCCCATCCTACCTCACCGGCGAGTTCCCCGGCGACTACGGCTGGGACACCGCCGGCCTCTCCGCCGACCCCGAGACCTTCGCCAAGAACAGGGAGCTTGAGGTCATCCACTGCCGCTGGGCAATGCTCGGCGCGCTCGGCTGCGTCTTCCCTGAGCTGCTAGCACGCAACGGCGTCAAGTTCGGCGAGGCCGTGTGGTTCAAGGCCGGCGCCCAGATCTTCAGCGAGGGCGGCCTCGACTATCTCGGCAACCCAAGCCTTATCCATGCTCAGAGCATTCTTGCCATCTGGGCGTGCCAGGTCATCCTCATGGGCGCGGTCGAGGGCTACCGCATTGCCGGCGGGCCGCTCGGGGAGGTCACCGACCCGATCTACCCCGGCGGGAGCTTCGACCCCTTGGGACTGGCCGATGACCCGGAGGCGTTCGCGGAGCTGAAGGTGAAGGAGATCAAGAACGGCAGGCTGGCCATGTTCTCCATGTTCGGTTTCTTCGTGCAGGCCATCGTCACCGGCAAGGGTCCGCTGGAGAACCTCGCCGACCACCTTGCCGATCCCGTGAACAACAATGCCTGGGCCTACGCCACCAACTTCGTTCCGGGGAAGTGAGAGCCGTTGTAGAGCGTTTGTCCGTGAAATGAGCTGAGATTGGTGATGTCATTGTAAAAAGCGTTGAGATCTCTGTACCAATAATTTTACCATTTCATGATTCTTCAGTTTGTGACCAAGAAATCAAGCTTCAGTTTGCATATGGTGAATGGTACATCAAGCTTCACCAAGGGCCTGTCTAATAAGTGCTCAATGGACCTGAAATCATAGATAATTTCATAAGATTATGCAATTTTTTTTTTTTTTTTGAGCAAACTGGTAATAAAGGGCAATAAGTTAGCCACGGACACAAAGTTCAGGCTACATAGATAATTAACCAGCTACTCGCTGGAAAAAAATACATCAAAAAGAGGAGTTTTGCGGCTACATGTATAATTCTCTCGCTCCCCAGTCGTCACCCCGTCTCCAGCAAGTTGTCCATCTCCCATGTTCACATCCACCATCCTCTTTTTCCTGGCCCTGCACACATACATGTGTTTTAGCTTGGTTAGGACCATTTTAATTGGGTTACAAGCTTCAGTTTCTTTGCAATGCAACCAGGCAATGAAATTTCCTGTCTGAAGATTTGATTGTTCCGTTCCCTCCAGACGCACCAACATACCCCAAGCACCACCGTGTCTGCAGATGCGCGCCCTTCTTCCTCCAGTTAGCTGTGTGCTTTTCACTCCCACAATGCATTTTTATGTATTGGTCGTCAGCCCCTGCAAGCAACCATATCCATCTAGTATATTCACTCTGGAACAGGATATGGGAATTGGTTTCTTGTTCCATTTTGCAGAGAGCGCAAGTATGTGGCTCTTCCTCTATCACTTTTTCTTAAACAGGTTTTCCATGGTGAGATTTTTGTTCTTAATCACCAACCAGCTGAATATCTTGATCTTGAGGGGACCCTGTCTTCTCCAGATCTGCATAGGAAATCTTGTATACACCCATTCATCAACATTCTACAGAAGGATTTAGCTGTCCATTGATATTCCCTCTCCATAAGATGTTATCTTCTTCATCTTCCTGTGTCAGCTGAATCAAACTCAGCAGTTGTTGTGCCCGCTTTTGTGCACTGTCAGAGCTTCTAATAAGTAGGAGTTATCTCCAGTTCTTACAGCACTGTTTCTATTCCATAATTTTAACCCCTCAATTCCTTGACTTAAAACGAGCCTTGTAAAATACGTCTTGTGCAGTTTTGCCATCAATCCATCTGTCTTGGCAGGCAAGTATTCTATCCCCTCTGCTGACTTGGACTGCCAGACCTATCTGGAAAGCTGTCTTTGTGCTACCACCCCTCTTCAGAAATTTGAACACGTAGATGGCTCTTTGTGGCTTGCTTTTCCAAGTTTCAGGTCTTCTCTCCATCTTATCAATCAATGGTCAGCTTTATTTAGTCTCTTTTCTCTCACTGGAGCCCAGATATTTGAATGGAAGCAGCTCTAATTTGCAGTTCCTTACTTCAGCTAATTCTCTAGCTAGTTCTGTGTTATCTCTCAGGCCATCAAACACTATAACGGAGCTTTTATTAAAGTTAATTTTCATCCCAGAGGCCCCTTCATACATGCACAGCAAGAATTTCAGGTTCAGAAACTGTTCTCCGCAGGGGTTGCAAAACAGCATTGTCATCAGCACACTGTATACGTTGGTGACCACTTCCTGTCCTTGCTTCCCAACATCAAGCCCTTTTAATATTAGCTTATTCCTTGCCATTTTTAACATCTTGTTTAGAACATCAGTCATCAGGACGTACAAAAAGAAAAGGAGACAAAGGATTTCTTTATTTCAGTCTCTTCTTGCGGTATATGTTACCATATGGCTCCCCATTCACCAGGATAGATCCTGACAGTGCATAAGCATCAATAACCCATTATCTCCGTTTGGGTCCAAAGCCCCTTTTCTCCATAAGTTCAAGTAAAGATCTCCGATCCAAATTATCAAAAACTTTTCAAAATCAATCTTTAGAAGTGCTCAAGTTTCTGCCTTTATGTTCATGAAAAAACAAAGAAAAGTATCCCATTCTTCGATTATGTGTTAGGCTTTATTGTTTTCAGAAGCAACATGTTTTTGTGTATTAACTATCAACAACACAATTCGCATTACTGCAACTAAATTGAACATTTGGAAGAAGATTTGCAGCTGTTGGGATGTTTAATAGAACCAGCAACTAGCTTGATGTTCGGATCCTTGGATTTCTGCATGCTCATCACAAGCATAAAGAGTTGATGTTGGCATCTTCAACAAGGTTTTTCAGAAGGGTTTCAGAACTCCGCCAAATAGAAGAGTTTTTTTTTTTTATAGTTTTCTCACGTGCGCCAAATTCCAAATTTCAAACGTCCATTGACTGCCACAACATGAAGACAGGAGTTTTTATATGTGGGTTCCAAAATTAGGTGTACGATTACAACGGTAACGAGTGACTATTGGTTCCTCTCATTAGCTTGGCCAGGGATGAGCTAGCAATGACGATGGAACAATCCTACATCATATGTCCAAATAAAAAGAAATTATAAACATGTATATTGAGTTCAAGTGTTTGGGACTCCAAAATCAAGGAAAAGGTTCGGATGGATTGCTGTCTTGCAGGAGCAGCCACTGAAACTAATGCTCAATTGCTCATAGTTTCTCTTGGGCTATTCCTTTTGGCCCATCGCAAAAAAAAAAAAAAAAAAGAAAACAGAAAAGAAAAGAAAAGAAAAAGACATGTACTTCAGTGTCAGCCATCTCTTTTGTGAAAGATCCATAATATCTCAGTCTAGATTTCACTGGTGGCTCCTATGCATCCAGGCGCAAAAAAAATCCAACCTCCTACAAAAAAAATATCATCAAACATAGTGGCCAATAAATGGCCAAGTACACAACCGAATATACCCAGCCAATCAGAACAAATATTCAGATTTCTCTCGATAAACTACCTCACCATCACATCCCCCTACTTCATCTCTGTCACTCCATCTCGATGCTCCTTTATATACCCCACAAGCTCTGCCTTCTCCCTCTCAGACTAACCCCCTTCACCAGCTTCTGTTCTTCTGCTATCTAACAGACAGCTTAGTCTATCGACCATGGCCGCCACCATGGCCTTGTCCTCCCCCTCCCTGGCCGGGAAGGCCCTCAAGGTCGCCCCCGCCACCTCCGAGATCTTCGGCGAGGGCCGGGTCACCATGCGAAAGTCCGTCGCCAGGCCCAAGCCCGTCTCCTCCGGCAGCCCGTGGTACGGCCCCGACCGCGTCAAGTACCTGGGTCCATTCTCCGGCGAGCCCCCATCCTACCTCACCGGCGAGTTCCCCGGCGACTACGGCTGGGACACCGCCGGCCTCTCCGCCGACCCCGAGACCTTCGCCAAGAACAGGGAGCTTGAGGTCATCCACTGCCGCTGGGCAATGCTCGGCGCGCTCGGCTGCGTCTTCCCTGAGCTGCTAGCACGCAACGGCGTCAAGTTCGGCGAGGCCGTGTGGTTCAAGGCCGGCGCCCAGATCTTCAGCGAGGGCGGCCTCGACTATCTCGGCAACCCAAGCCTTATCCATGCTCAGAGCATTCTTGCCATCTGGGCGTGCCAGGTCATCCTCATGGGCGCGGTCGAGGGCTACCGCATTGCCGGCGGGCCGCTCGGGGAGGTCACCGACCCGATCTACCCCGGCGGGAGCTTCGACCCCTTGGGACTGGCCGATGACCCGGAGGCGTTCGCGGAGCTGAAGGTGAAGGAGATCAAGAACGGCAGGCTGGCCATGTTCTCCATGTTCGGTTTCTTCGTGCAGGCCATCGTCACCGGGAAGGGTCCGCTGGAGAACCTCGCCGACCACCTTGCCGATCCCGTGAACAACAATGCCTGGGCCTACGCCACCAACTTCGTCCCAGGCAAGTGAGCCAGCGGAGGAACAGCTGCGTTGCTTGTCTGCAGCCACTGTGCTCTCTCGACCACAGAACGCTCCGTTGAGTAGATGTCATGTGCTAGTGGATTGCGATTGGGGTTGGGATTGTGAACTATTCAGCTCTGTACCAGTATTTTCGTCTTCCACAATATTAATATTTTGTTCATTACTATCCATCTGCTGTGAACGTAAACAAAATCATACAATCGAATTCAATCGATATACATAACTGGAGAGAACACAAGCCGTGCTGCACAAATATCAATTGTAGAGCCACCAAGAACTCGCACAAAATCATCCATGTATATGTTGCATAGTAATTGTTGCAGCTGTTCAGTTACACCAACGCGTGTTTCACGTCTCTCTGATGTGTAACCAGAAGACAAATCTGTGATCAACATGCTCAACAGCTGGCGGCGCTGCCCCGAACAAAGTGGAATGCACAGCAGAAGCTGTGGTTTCCAAGTGACTGTCTGCAGCTGATTCGTGCATCCTTGAAATACCGTTCTCTACTGGTGTTTATTTACAAACATTTGGGTGGGAAGCTGCGTGCCTGAACACTACAACTGCAGCGCAACTCTCCACATACCATGCCAGTAATTTGAGGATTCAGAAAGAACTATACACCACTGGCGGTGGCGGCTGCTGCCCTTGCTCTTGCCACAGCCTTTTCATATAGTTCTACATACTGATCAGACGAAGCATTCCAACTAAAATCGATTCTCATATCCTTCTGAACAAGTTGTCTCCAACTTTCCGGACTATTCAGGTAGTGATCGAAAGCTCGCTCCATAGCATGGCTTAGCGCCTAGCAAACATAAGGGTCAATCAGAAATATGAGTGATCGAAAAACATGACTGGCAGAAATTGCACTAAGATTAAAAAATGTTAGCTACCTGCTCATTGGGTGTGGAAAATGTATACCCATTGCGAAAGTGTGCTGGTACTGTCTCATCGTCAATGTCAAACACGCTACAGGACATGACACAATGAGATATTAGTGATCAATAGATTCTAAGATATATATATATATATGTACATTAATGAGCAAATTGGATCACATACCTGTCATTTAATCCTCCAGTTTTCCGCACAATTGGCACAGAACCATATCTCATAGCTATCATCTGTGAACATCAGAGATCTTGGTCACTTTGATTGATATTGACTTCAAAAACATTACTATTTTAGTTTATATTTAACTTAAATAATATGACTAACATGGAGGTAGAGGGCATATGGAAAGGGATATTTAAGAGCCAGAGGAATTTACAATGAGAAATGATTTCCCAAACACAACAAGCAGCACCCAAAAAGGGGAATGTCACATCACCAAGGCCATTAATAAATTAACCTTCTCACGTGATGTGACAGGCTTTCTGAACTTTCCTAATCTAAAACTGAGGAAATATTAACAGCAAGGTGGGCCACGTCAAGTTAAATTTTCTGCGGTGATTGCTGAGTTGCTGAACCAGTGGTGACCTGCTAGCATGAAAATTTTAGAATTTTAAACAGATAAAGTATTGAGGTAGATACCTGAGTAAGGCCACATGGCTCAAATAAAGATGGGATAACGAACAAGTCAGATGCGGCATAAATCATATGAGACAAAGCTTCATCATATTTCAATACCAATTGGACATGAGGGTTGTCATGGAAATGATTAGCAATACCCTCAAACTCCCTCTGCAATGAACAAAATCAGTCAATGGTCATAATTAAGTTTTTTGACCAGTACATCAGACAAGAAGAAATATTAGGTCCATATAAATCAATTACTCAAACAATCTTCAAGGTCCATATGTATCAATTGATCCTCGATTATGATAACAAAATATGCTCTTCTCTCTCTCTCTCTGCTGTTATTGGAGATCCTAGTTGATCATATGTGCAGGAACAAGAATATATAGAACACGAGATGAACAAGAAACTAGGAAATAACATTGGAACAGCTACGATCAATGTGATAATTCACTCAGGGAACAAACAATGTTTTAGTTTCAAATTGAAAACTTATCTAATTAACAGCAAAAGAAAGTTCATACTGAGAGGAGAGCATACTCATTGAGCACAAGCTACTCAAGGAGGCAAAATACTAATGCAACCCAAGTGCTCGCAACTCATCCAACTCCAATCTTCTAAATAACAACAGTTTCACATACCCCACTTCAGATTTCTAACCATCAGTAGTTTATCATGGCCAAGAACCACCATGATTTCCAAAAGGAGCATGAAGGAGAGGATCTATCATTCGAAAGCTCAATCCACAATTTGGTTTAAGTGGAGAACACTTCTGAGTCACATGAAATGATGCTTATATGACTTATATCAGACTTTTGAACATATACCCAACATATATGCCCATATAAAACTCAGAAATTTGTATAGACACCCTAAGATCCAATTTTGGATCATTCACCGATAGTAAAATTACAAATATTACATGGAATGGCCAAAATAATGCTGCTGTGGTATTTCGAATCTCCCGTGATTTCACAAATCTTCACATTGACTAGCACTAATTTGGGGATCGCACGGAGGGTACTCTACTTAATGCAATCAGAAACTTTAGAAGGTGTATGTACACAAGTTTGTACTTATGTGGAACAGGAGCTTATACTCAATTTAAAAAGCTTCCATTTAGAAAGGATAAGACTTGTTCACTAGTTGGGATCAGGCTAACTACATGAAAGCCATAACAAATAAGAAGGAAGAGACTTGTGCTTAGTAAATCACCTCATCCACATTAAAATGATTTCACACGCTCATGATTCACAATAAACATTAAATAAAGCTTCCACAAAGTTTAAGTACTTCTAAATTAGAAAAGTAACAGATAGTTGTCCACTAAAATCATTTGGCAGCAACATGTATTTTGACCAAAGAGATAATTACCTTAATATTTGAGACAGGGCTTGAACCTAACAGCACAAACTGCCCCCCTAATTCCAGTGTTCGATAAATTGCATATCTGATAAGGTGGACGCCTTTTTGGGGAACAAGTCGTGTGATACAACCAACCTGAAGCATGAGCCATCGCAGTTTAGACAGGTCCAATTTGAAGAAGACAAAACTGCACGTGTTACAAGACCGAAAACCATTTTGAAAACTATCCAGTAATATAGATGCCAACCAATCCAAATGATTACTTGTGATATCCAAATTACTCATGGGATGTACACAAGAAATCCACCCTAATGTCAACAATTTCCATTTTTGATTTGAACACTGACATAAAAGGAAATAAAAGAATTATGTATGAAATAGATCATAAAGCAATCTACCATTTTGGATCTGCATTTTGATTCAAATGGTTACTGTTAACCCATTAAATAAAGTGGTTTGTTCGAGGGAACAATTACTAGTAGTTATTCCAAAACGTATTAGGTACTATATTACTATCCATTCTTAGTTAAATAGGGGAAGTCTGTTTTACACGAAATAGCTCAATCAAGTCCAAGTTCATGATGCTGGGTCAATCTTCATAATTATTGCAATTATAGAATCTTCAACATAAGGATTCCTGTAAACAGAAACCACTATGTGTTGTCTTGTGCAGATCATCTCCCTTTTCCAATTGATAAAACTGTTATCTCATTAGTTCTACATTGTTCTCTATTTTGCTTGTAACCATTAGTTTAACATAACCTAACTTCCAGTAGAAACTAGTTTGAGGCCGGATTTTCACAACTCCGAACTTGAAAAATTGGAACACTTCTTGAATACTAGCAATATCCCATAAATAACAGAACCATTAGCAGATGATCCACAACAATCTTGAGATAAAACCATTATAAGAGGTTATCCCAACAAAGTTTTTTCATTCCTTTACAGTCCCTTAAATTCCTCCCTCCTCCAACCAGACAGCTGGTCCAGCACAAGGGGTTGATAAAAAATTAATAAAATTTGTTGGGCTGCAAAGGAAAAGAAAATATTTTTGAGGAGGTGAAAAGGAAAATTTCCCTTTTGTTAGTTACTTTTTTGGTAAGCACAAACAAGTCATGTTACATGAATGGTTTCACCAACATTAGTATGGAACTCTAAGAATGTATTTTAGTCTTGATATATACATGACATGATAAATCAATAATCCAAACTAATAGCAAAGAAATCAGCATCAAATAGGCGAAACTAACTAGCTCAACTGTCGATCACAAATACTGCTTGAAGACACAAGAAAGAAGCTACCAGTGGTCGGAAGGCATCTGAAGAAGATAGGTTAAGATGCTTCCTTAAAGCTTCTTTATTCTCTGCTTTTCCATGAATATCATCAGGGCTATACTGAACTTCTAGTAATGAATCTGTTGAAGGATCCCATGCTTCTGTATCAATTCCATTTAGAATTCCAACAAACTTTCTAGAATGAAATTTCAATGTGTCTTGAAGGCCACGGCCACCCTGGAAACAAGAAGCCAACCATGGTTAAAAAGCCACATGATTGTAGAAGATATTCACAAAGTTAAACTAATGCTTGACCTCAATTACATATAGACCACATTGCAAGTTTCACAAAGAAAAGAGAAACATGGGTCACCACACTATATCTCTTACACAAGGAATTTATTACTAAGCAAAAGAGCAAGAATCAGCTCTGACAGATTGGGAGAAAGATGCAAGTGGCACACAGACATTGTCATAAGGCAATTCAGTAAAGATACACAACAGGAACTTGTGAAGCATGCCAGTATATTTATTTTTAGAGTTACAGTGAAAGCAAATATTTGGAACAAAGAACATATTCACTACAACTGATGCGATTTCATTTTAGGGAATTGTGAAGAGCAAGGTTTGTATTGGAAAAAGATAGAAAGGGGTGAGAAGATAATAAACCAATAAAACTATCATGTCAGGAAATATGCACGAAAATAATGAAAAAAAAGGAGATAAATGACGACCAATCGGAATTGGTCCCCAATAACTGTTTCTGTTGATCCAATTCTGAGAGAAGTCAATCCTTGGGTAATGATTCTTCATAGCCTAGTCCCCCAATAGGCACATTACTATCAAGATAGAGACATTTAAAGGGAGATAATGACAAGGTTAAAAGTTTATTCTCGGTTCACAAGCATTTGAGAACTTCAGTTTGTTCCTTTAAATTGCTAAAAAGCACACAATGAAAAACAGTACTAAAACTAAAACAATAGTGAATTTGACTCATCCTTTAAACCTGATGTTACCTCTCAATACAATTGCTATTTGCATTAGATCTCTGCTCTCTTGCAAGGGTGAACCCTTTCTCTCAGATCCTAGGTAGTCTTCTGTCTCCTAAATGATCCATGATATTAGAGAAAGAAAATGACTACATAAAAGAATTGTTCTGTTTTGATTTAATGGTACTGCTGAAAATTCTTTTTTTCAAGTTGTAGTCAGAAAGCAGCAGCTGCTAATGCTTCCCAGTGTCTTCCATAGCCGTCCTTAAATGTTAATCACCTACATCATGCTATATATAGTCTAAAAAGATCTAAGCGTCAAAATTATTTCACTACAAACTTCTAAATGATTTTTTTTCTAAATTCTTTTTTCAACATTAACAATCCTGATTTATTCATTTTGTGCTGGAAAATCTATAATCAAACATATGGAAGGCACACAGGACAAAAGATAGGGGTGACCAAGTGACAAGAGGCTGGATTTAGTGGGTCCCTTGGAGAAGGTAAACAAGATTCTCCTTCAATGTAATGAAAAAATCATAACATTAATATTGGTACTAACTGTCTAAAATGGACATGTCAATGTTTTTGAACAAAAGCTTATTATTGTCAGAAATCATTTAGTTGAACAAATTAGACAGAAGTATTTCTGTCAAAAAGACTATAAAGACTACCAGCAACACAAAGGGAGCTAATATCTGTTTCAGAAAAAAAGTAACCCTATATGTGCTTCTAAAAATATCAGTAAGATGTTGAGCCACTATTAGAGAAGCGGCAGGCACAACTCTCCCAAAGAGGTTTGAAATTTGATTCTCTGCAATGGTTTTGGGGTCCTTGCCAAAACCCCCACACAAGCAGGAGCTTAAAAAATAACAGAAAAACTAGAGGAAATCACAAAGCTGTCATTGCAAAGGAAATGCTTGTGACAAAACTTGAGTTATCAAATGATCATGAATTTGGAATTATGACTAGCAATCTTGCATAACAGCAGAATGATCCCTCCTGAATCTGTATATAAGCAAACTGATCATTTAGAACAATTACATGAAAAGGTTTCGCTATTACCTCCGGAGTGAGAGCTTCTTCAGCGTAAGTTGGTGATACAGTTGTAACAATATTTGAGTACACAATTGCACCCTGAGAAGGAAAAGTAAAATTTTAGAAGGGTATTCACCCAAGAAGGGAACTGTGCAACCAGATACCTTAACAGGATTGATTTTGTCATGTGCAGAGTGATCCTGCATTCTATCTGGTCTATGCAGGTGGTGGACATCAAGGCCACATGATCCCAACTCCCAAGCAGGGTGTACTCCCTGATATTCTAAGTTGTGGCACGTGAAGCAAATCCTTGCAGAATTTAAACCTCTTGATGCATATACATCCCAATAAAGTGGTGCCTGAAGCAAATTGTCCTCCTATCATTAGAAATCCTAATAGAAAAATTAATATTTCACTAATTCTGTTTAACATGAATGCCTTGTTGTTTCAGTCTATTTATTAGAGGCAAGTAAACAATACTGGTGCATACAACAAAAGCAGTGTGCCAGTCATGGCAATGAATTATGTCAGGCTTCTTCCCAGCTTGATACAGCAACTCAAGCGCTGCGCGGCTAAAGTATGAGAACCGTTTAAAATCGTCATGCTCCCCATAGAACTGTCCTCTCCAGAAGAAATTTGCAGGGTGATGTGGCTCTATAAAATAGACTGGAAGCCCTGCGTGTTTATCAATTTTATGAACATCAGTACAGCAAATCATTTCATTCTTCCTAGAATCCAACAATACTCCATAAGTAGAATATAATAGGCTCTAAACCTTCCACAGTTCCAATCCAAATTTTATTTTTGAATAGGTGTCCATCAAAATAAGACTCTAATACTGCATCAAGCACCTGCAAGGATATCCAGGACATGATATTGCTCATTAAAGAACCACTACAACTGTTATGAAGGTAAAATACTTCATTCACAAAGAAGAGTGAAAATAAGGAAATAGCATACCCTGAGATTGCCAATACATTCATAACGCATGCAATCATATTTAGGAAGAACTATCTCCACTAGGTGCCCCTTCCTTTGCAGTGCTTTACCAAGACCAGAAACAACATCTCCTAAACCGCCAACCTTAAAAGACAAATATTAGGAAGTTAGGAGACATATAACAGAGTGAAGGTATAACTTCCATCTCTCCCAGGTGTTCAAAGTTAATGCATTCCTCTTATCTGTTTTAAACTTTGAATGTACAATTTTATCATTTTGGAGTGTATATGGATTTAACATTTACTACTGATCAAACTCGCCCAATTTGCAAGAACATCAGAAAATTATTAAAATATCTAGACATCATCCAACGTTTGTAAATCACCGGCAAGTTAAGAAAGTTTTAAATAAATGGCATGAAGTACAAAGCTCATAAAATAGTAAATGAATAACTACAAGTATGGAAACGTGGAGACCAACCATATGGGAATTTTGAGGTGAATGTGGACTTGGTTTGGGAGGATATCATCTTGCTCAAAAATTAAATAGAATGTTAGCTAGCAGCAATAATGAAGCATCTTAGTCAGGGCTCATAACCTAGTTTGTACTGGAAGAGTGAATTATAAATAGCCTTTTATTTCCAAAACAAACCTTGTATTTTCCACCGACAAAAACCATTTAAGTTTCCCTTCTACTATCTTTGATCTTCATGCACACAAAAAAGAAAAGCAATCTAAACCTTCTTGGTCGCACCTACTCAGGGAGACTGCATTTCAAAATCTAATTATACATGAGTCCTAATTTGTAGCATGGCAAGCATTGACTATTGCAGACACTACTAATAGTAGTTGAAGACTCTCAAGTGATCCCATATCAGTTACCAAAAACCTTGGCTATAATGAACTAGGGTAATTCTAAACAAATATAGTTCATAGAATTAAGCTTCCACCTTACGCTCAGTAAAGGGAGAACAGAATCAGTAGCACCTTGGTGCATTTTCTTATACTTTTTGAATAATCTGCATCAAACATCTATCCCTAGCATGTCAAAGATACTACATACAAATGAAGGGAATGAAAGCAATGTGCATTCCTGGTCCAAAATTTTCGACAACTCTATGATTGGCTATAAGTGAACTTTCATTACCAAGAAGGTAAAATTTTCTCCAAGTAGATCGGAATTAAATACAATTCCTGCTATACGTCTGTGCCATAAAAATATAAGGCTCAAGAAAGCAAGGAAGTGGCAGATTATATCAAGTACTAAGAAGCATATACCTCAAGGTTCACTACTAGATCACAGAGGATCCAAGGAAGTCATATACAACACTTATCATTGCAAAGAGTAACTGAAGCTTCTAATGGCAAGCAAGGGGTACCATCACTAAATCCAATTTCTTAAGCTTGCTATTTTGAGACTGAAAATTCACACGGAATATCAACCCTCAGCAGACATGATTAAATAAAATTGGAAAAGAGCAACTGCATATTTGCTACAAAAGAAATAGAAACAGTTGTAAGGTCCCAGCTTGTGAGCCCCTTCTCAGTTAACCAAGCATGTCACAATGTAATTGACCATCTACACTCACTTCAAGCCTCAACATTTGAACTTACTTTTCGCCAACCAAAAAGCTCACAAGAATGTCATTCCCTTAAACCTGAGCTTTACAGAAAGATGCTTTGTTATGTTAACTGCTCTATCTAAGTACCAAACTTAGAAAAGTGAGCTGACCTCGTCAAAAGGTTAGTTAAATGAACAGATTTGGTCAATTTTTTCCCATACATTTTCCACAGAATTAAAAGCAAAAGCTAGGTCTCAGCTCAAGTCACGTGCCCAATGTTACTGTTCAGAAGTTGATATTTTTGACAAAAAATGGTCATATTTGACAATATAACTCGAAATTACCTTTGCAATTGGTGCCATTTCTGCGGCAATATGAATGATGTTTAACTTTGGACTGTGTGACAAGAAGGCAAATATCAGGCAACAGAGGATACCGAGAGGCATATACTTTGAAATCCTACAATGCCAAAAATGTTAATATTGGCGGCTAAGAAACAGCACCTCGCCTGGGACGATGTAAATTTGAGGAATGAAGACAAATTTTCATGCTCTATTTTGCCCTTGCAAGCCAAGAAGGCATCACGAATTTGATGATCTCTCTTCCATGCCATTTCTCTCAATAGGTTTGCATCTTTGGAGGATATTTTCTTCTCCAGCAATAAACTGTCAACTGTAAGCAGTAAACGACTCCAAAACTCCCGTGGCATATCGTCTGAAGTTTCTGCATGCAATCTGTTATGCCTTTCTTCTTCTAGTTTATTCAGTGAGTCTTGAAATTCTTTCACAGTTTCTTGATACAATTGGATATGAGAATTTATTTCCTGATCGGACTTTCTAAGATGCTCCTCAAGTATTCTTACTTTTTGTTCCAGGAGTTCATTGGATTGCTGAGTCTCCAGTGCTGAAATTTTGCCCACATTTACTTCTTGCAAAGAAGCTTCTAACATATCAACCTTCTTCTGAAGCTCATGATTATGTTGCAAAACAGTGACCACCTGTTCTGCTTGTTTTGTCGCCTGATCAAGCAAAACCTCTAGAATTTTCACCTTCTCTGATAAAGCTAAGCATTCAGATTTGATCATGGTCAGTTTGGAAACATCTTCCTGAGCAATTGCAAGCTTAGTTTCCAACTCCTTAAGGGACAACTCTAATGTTGAGCGCTCATTCTCCAACATAACAACTCGCTGCCCAGTTTCTCTAACATCAACTAGCTTTGCCTTGAGATTTTGTATATCATCCTTTAGTAACATGTTCTCTTTTCGCAAGGTACTCAACTCCTGAAGAAGAAAATCTGAATCAAGTTGTTTTGGATCATTTTCAGGTAAATTGTACTCCCATGTGGAATTCCTAGAAACCATTTCATCCCTAAGTTTCTCCAGCTGATTTTCAAGAAGTTCTACGTGTATCTTTTCCTGGGCTGCAACCTTAATCCGTGCATCAGTTTCTGCCAACTTCATCTCTAGGCTGTTAATCTCTGCTTGCAAAGCCTCTTTTTCTGTAAGAATGCTGTCAAGTTCCTCCAATGCACAAACTCGAGCTTCATTGAGTAGTAGTATATCTACCAAAACACCAGTTGCAAAATAAAATTGCCAGCTAAAAGTTCAAAAAAAAGGAAAACAGAAGTTCCATAGCATAATGATGTAATGCCCACTTTTTTCAGCATTCCTGATCATTCCTATCAAATCTTCAAGCCGAACACTTGGAAGTTGATTTCTGCCTTCAAATCTCTCTATCTGTAACACATAAATCACATTAGGAATCAAAGAATGTGAATGCATAAAATACTCAAACATGCAAAAAATTTCTTCACCAAATAACTAGGCCTATATTCACACCAAAAAAAACTAAAATATGGAACATCATAAAGTAACTGCCCACAGAATACCTCAATAGGTTAGTGATTGGCACAAAAACAACCCTCATCAAAACTGACAATGACCAATGAGAATATTATCCAGATAAGCTCTACTTGCTCAAATATTTTCAGTAGCTACAGATCTTCTAAATAACTTCATTGATAAAAATTTATAAAGAATCAATAATAATTATTTCACAAACATATTAGAGGAATACTCTATAATCAATATTATAAAAAATAAGGTTTTCTTTATTGAGGTTTTTTTGCACACAACCAACTCTATGATTGGTTTATTGCACAAAACCAACTCCTAAATAACTTTATTGATAAAAAATTATAAAGAATCAATAATAACCATCCACAAACATATTACAGGCAAAACTCAATCATAAATATTAGAAAAAGAGAAATTTTTTTTTTTGGGGCGGGGGTGGGGGGTGGGTGGGGAGGTGGGGCACGGGCGGGGGGTTTGCACACAAGCAACTCTATTATTGGTTTATTGCACAAAACCACCCTCCTCTTCATTTTAAATCCCCTCATTTCTTTCGGAACAGAATGAAGCAAAAATGCCATTGTAGTTTTCGTGCAATAAACCAATAACAGAGCTGGTTGTACACAAAACTCCCTCTTTCATTTGGGAACATAATATTGGAAAGAGGTTATACGTTGTCTGATAACAAAACTTGATACAGGTGTAAAATCATATACCAAAGCATAAAGCATATGTATCAAATATTAACAAATACAACTGGATACTTTGAAATCTTATGAAAATTATTTTAGTACATCTGAATTTAAATTAATAGGTATAGTTGCACTTAAAGCTGGAAAAAAGTAAATCATGAGAGCATGTTTCAGCTCACAAGAGGAATAGCAACTCAACCAAAAGGAAAACATGGCTATTTTTGATAAAGGGAAAAAACAGTTAAGGATAGAAGAACATAGTAAATCAAATAAAGCACCATAATAGCTTGAGGAAGAATCAACCTAAACTAAGCAAAATATTGGAGATGGAAAACTATACCGCAACATTTTCCTCTTCTGAAGAGGATAAAGCTCCATTCATGATAATACCATCGCTGTCTGAACCAGCATTTGAAAGAATCTGGACTTTAGAATTTAAATCATGGCTCGTAGCATCATCTCGAGCATCATTTGTCTCACCATCATTGGACTGAAACTTAATGTTCAAGGGGAGGTTTTTTTGAATAATTTTTTTAGCTTGCTGCTTCTTTTGATTGGTGGACCTGCTGAAGTTCAAACAAATACTCAAATGAGAGAACAGCAATGATTAAAAACATACTTGTAACAGGGTTAAAGCAATAGGAATGACTTTGTGAAATTATGTCTAGTTTTTGGAAACTAGTCTTCTTTGTCTATGCAATTATTCAGTTTCAGATAACCTTTCATATTCCCTACTCATGTAAGCCCATCTATTTTAGTAGGATTTTGGAGGATTGCTACTAGTTGAATTCTGTATTAGCTATTAGAATTTCTATACATGATGGCCCATATACATCTAAGTGTTTGGAGGTGCAAACATCACATATTGCAATCACAACATGCTTAGCAGCTGTAGGTTCATATGGGTGTATGATGGTTCATATAAGTGTCGCAAGAAACACAAACAGGACTGAGATTGTAGTTCTGTGGTCTCAAGTACAACACGAGCAATAGCTTATACAAACCCATATGCATTCCATGCACCTTCAAAAAATATGTTCACAACAAAATGATTGTGCCTGAGACCAACTCTTTGATGAAGACAAGGAAGCAAAGAGCAGTAGATGAAACAAACTTGAAAAGCATATTTAAGTCACTTCTGCACTGTAGCAAGTGATTTTACGTTCTCCTAAAAGATCCTACTCCTAGAATCAACAGAAAGAATGATTCAGTCATCAACTTCAATGATTAATCCATGAAAATAAAAATATCCATCGCGGGTTCCCAGTAGAATAAGACATCGCATCCAGCAATCAACCTCAATGATTCAGCAAGAATCCAAGAACGATATCACAGAAAGATCACACACAATAAAACATTAAGATATAAGGAATAGAAGCGAGAGCATAAATCGAGAACCTTAAACTCAAGAACCTCATTCTACTTAGAAAGAAGAAGAGAAAAGAACCACAAATCCCGGAACCAAGCATTAGATCATCATCATCCCCTCAAGAAACATCAAACGTTAAAGAATCAAGGATCACTTCCATCCAAGACTACCAACCGATGGAGGTCATCGATCCATCATCCATCGCCGCGAACAAGAAAGCAGAAACAACACAACAGGAGAAGAAACGATATCGGACCTCAAGTTCCGCTGCCGACAAGAGACTGCGACCGACCGCAAGGAAGGAGAAGCAAAGAACAGCCGATCGCCGGACACCTTCCCGCAGCCCAGGCCACGGCCGACGATGATGAAGGGCAGAGAGCACGCCTCCGACACCATCGGAGACCAGATCGAAGAAGAGAGAGGGATCGAGAGAAAGAGCTCTAGGGCTTCTTGCCGCTCTTCTAGTGGGGGAGCTCGGCGTTCGAGCCTTTTTTCGAACAACGGCCTGGGCGGTGCGCTCTCTCGCTAAAAAGGCGGAAATGTAGAGCAACGGAAACGGATGTAGGTCCCCATCTGGGTCACGTTTTTTCGGCTTGATGAGTGTAGACTGTTTGATCTGGTGTATTGAGGACTGGGTGTGGTACACGTGGCGATGTTTTGGACCGTCCGAAGAGGATTAGAGCTGATGTCATCATAGTGCCAAGGGGGTGGATGGGTTGGATGGGCCGGATCTGTTGTTCGTTGGGTCTTCGTTTTTCATAACAAACAACTGCTACTAGGAGCCCAAGAACCTCGGATGGGGTTCGGTTCGGGCTAAAGCCGGTTTAACCAGGTTCAGCGAAACGCGCGGTTAAGCCGGTTTGGTTCGGTTCACCCTTGCCTAAGGCTCCAAGGAACTCCTGGGCAATACTAGATCCAAATTTGCCTAGGCTCCAGGGAGGCGACCCAGACGATTTTTCATTTTAATATATTTTTCATTTAATGCCATATCCAAAAAAATATTTTTCAAACCAAATGGTTACCTGAAGGTAAAATGATAATTAAATAATCAAATAGACAGCTAGATATCAAGTTAGACATTTATTTAGCATCTAAAGCTATCAGTCATTGAGTGTCCGATCAAAGCTAGATGGAACACAAAACTAAAAGAAAAACTATGACAATGAACTTGTTCGAGTTATTGATCGTAATTTAAAGTTCAACAAAAAAAATCTCCAAATCAAAATAGAGAACAATAGCTTAATCAGACACGACACATTCATTTCAAATATGACCATCCTCATCAAACTGAATGATCCAATTCAACCATTGATTTTTGGCTCTGTTTCAACGCTTTATCAGGCAATGAGAACATAACCTCTTTCTGCAAGCATATCTGCAGCAGTAGGAGGCAGATTGTGCCTGGACACACCTTGTCTGACCTTGGCATGAGTTTCTGCATCGTGTTGAAATGTAGAAACCAACTGCTGGAGTTCCAACTTCCTTACATTTACCTGCTCTTCAGTAATCGGTGGCTGTAGTCCGAGATAAAGCAGGCCAAGGCCAACCAGGACAATCCCTATGAAGAAAAGGATTGCTGCAAACAGTCCAAAGGCATATGGAGTATTCTCTGCCCCTGGAATTCCATCAACATTGATCCCAAAGAGACCAGTAATTATTGAAAGAACTAGGCCACCCCCACCAAAAACTGCCAAATTATGGGTGATGCGGAGGCTTTTATCCTGAAAAAATTTAGAAAACATTTCGACATCTTTATTAAAATATCTTAAGAAAACAAAATATGATTCATGAAGAAAATGCATATGGTAAAAGTAGACTAAACAAGTATACATGCTCTGAAATGAAATCGAATATTTGTTGGGAATACCATTCAGATAGTGCATGTTTTTTTACGCCACACAAGCCTGCATCTTTGTACTAGAAAAGGAGTGTTATACTTAATGTAGTAAGCACTGCACTATACCTGCAACCATGCACGAACTGTGCTCTGCATCACATCCTGGATAGTGAACAAACGTCCGCGAACAGCTTCTTGCTCCTCCAACATTTCCCTTGTACTCTTCTTAACTCCATCTAATAAGGCTTTTGTGGCATTTCCTCTCAGATGCTGGAGAAGCTCAAATACAATTTCCTCTCTTGCATGTAGCGACCATTTCACTCTGATGACCTGCACGGTACTATTGGACTGTCATCTACCAATCTATGAAATGAAATTCAGAAACTAGATTGTATGGAAAGCTTGATTTTGAGCACAGAATTACACAGTGTTCTCCATGTACAAATATACTGAAATTTGTATTTTCTCCTCTGAATATTTTGTCTAGGATTTCTCAGATGCTAGCTCAAAGATGATCTGCCTTCTGAAAAATCTCAGATTGTGCATTTTTTTCATGGTGAAAAACTTTATTTATCATTCCATCTCTTAGAAAGGAGTGTGCTCTTTCCTTCGATTTTACTAACTTTATTTATCATTCCATCTCTTAGAAAGCAGTGTGGTCTTTCCTTCAATTTTACTAACTTTATTTATCATTCCATCTCTTAGAAGCAGTGTACTCTTTCCTTCAATTTTACTATCTGCTTATGATGATTTATTCTCTGTCGCATTTTTCTTTGCCAGAAAACAAGTTCCATATATTCCCATATAGAACCATCAAAGGGATCATATAGAAATTGCTCCCATTTGATTGACTGTCAACTATCTCAGCAACCCTCTGTTTGAAAAGAGAGAAGAATACTTGATGAGAAGAATGGTGGGAATACCTGGGTTGCCAATCTCTTAATTTCTTGATTCAAAATTATGCTGAGCAGATTCAAGTCTTCATGGCTTCTCCTGATGATAGAAAACAAAACTATTAGCATTCAGCACTTCATGAAACAAAATACAAATTAACTCATATTGCTGCATGCTATGAACTAATCTTTTCCTGCCATACATGATAGCAGCAAATGGAGGTACCTATTTACAAACTTCAACTCAATTTCATCTGCAGCTCCAAACACGTATTTGCGAAACAATCTAAAAGTATCCAAACAAACAGGAGTCAGTAAAAAATTGCAACAAGTTGATATATATCTAAACACCAATATATGATCTGTAGATAAAATTTCCACACAAAGATGGGTTGACAGACTGTTATTCAGTCCATACAGCACAAACCAATCTCATACCTATCGTCCCATCGAGAAAGTCGACAAGCTAAATGGGCAATGACTTCATGAACGGACTTCGGAGCTGAATTCCCACCAGCAAGAAGAAGCTCCTAAAAAATATTTCACCAGCACAATAAAATAGCATAGCTAAAATAACTTGATAAATAAATAACATATGATATAACATGATCCACGATGCAGAAGTAATTAGGTCATATTATTTCTTCTTTAAGTACCTGCACTTCAGTGAGGCCTAGAACATTTATGTTCGAAGCAGAACCTTTAACATGCATTGCAGTAATCAAAAAGTTTTGAGCTTGCCATGAGCGGAGCACAATTGGTATGTCATCTTCATCACGGACTGGATCACCAACAGATTGCCCCAAAAGCTCAAATAGTAACCCTCCAGCAACTCTAACTGGGACCTGGATAGCATAACTAGGTCATCATATTTCATTTAACAAAATAAGCCATAGATTAAACAAAAATAAGGTATTAAGTTGCTATAGCACAAGATAGGGGGGGCATGCATGTACTAGCTAAGATAGCACCAAGTATTTTAGCTACATGCAGACACTTTGGAAAGTAGACAAGTGTTGTATAAAATATGGAATAACATGTCACCTCATACAATAGGTGCTTCATGCGATCACTGATCAGTCGACTTTCATCTCTGAGAGCAATACTTATGGCAGGATGCAACCACTGAGCATTACTTAGCCATGTATCAATGTGATGATAACCTGCAGTCACATGACACCACCATGTTGGCCCAGCCGGGCGCTCCCAATATGGAGCAGCAACATCTGCAACAGTAATGTCATCTTCTTCATCATTAAACTCAATCTGCTGGGTAGCCCAGCTAGCATCTGTTTGAACCATCCGGACAAGCTCTGAAATCCTGCCCCATCCAATGGGGACCCAATGACTATAAGAAAGATCCCCTTTGTAATCAGGCTCTTCTTCCTTGTCATCAAGCTGAACAACTCCATCAATACCTGAGATTGATGTACTGTAATTTAGGTCCATAAGAGATGTAGAATCCAGAAGATTGCTCTTAATATTCTGGGGAGGATTATTACCCAATCCAGACCTAGACACTTGCTTCTTTATATTCTGTTTGTCTCTTCGGTGCACTATCTGCATCCTTGTACCTGACTTATCAGGACTGATCCACCTCTGACCCTTTATGAATTCAAAAGCACATATAAGGCCATCAGTCCATAGCTCATTCCCTGGAGCACTATCTTTATTGAAAGGGATCTTCACAACCTCTAGCTTCTTACTCTTGCTTCCTACGCTGGCTGACTGTTGATTGACTGCATCACTCATTTGATCTCTTCTGCTTGACTTGGAGTTGGAATAAGTTAAACTGATTATGCTGGTCTACAAAGGGGAAAAACAAAATAAACATGTCACAATAGCCACAAACCAGAACAGCTACAGGCCATGATCAGTCACAAAACCTGACTAGTGCTGATAAATAGGATATGTGGTCCCAATATTGCTCCAAGATGAATATTCATAAATCAAGATGAGATTCACTCAAATAGATTTCAGCAAAAATGCAACAGAAATTAAAATGGAAACACATTAAATGTAAGCTTGGGTGTCTACAGAATACGAGAGCAGTTAAAACGAGCGGCATACTCATCTAGCTTGTTTCTTAACTACTAGCTCAATAAAAAAAGGTAAACTAGAAATACGATCATTTCTTCATAGAGGCAATGTCAAAAACTTCAAATTCAAAGTCAAGGAATGAAATACATTTAAAGAAAGGCATAATTTTGCTATGTAATAAACAAAGTTTGCAAGTTTTGGTAAGAACTGCAATACTTCGAAAATCTGGAGAAACATGTGTTTCTGAGACAAAACTTAGTTCAGAATCCTCCAATGAATTCAATACCAACCAGTGCAGTTCCAACCGAACTTTTTTTGAAATATAAGCACTTATTCATATGTGGACATAGAACTTCTCAATGGGTTTGAGCTCATATCTACCACCTGAAAAATGTTCCCTAAATTTAAACGAAAAAACGAGGTGAAATTCACTTAATCCAACACCAACCAGTGAATTTCCCAACTAGATTCTTCTACAACACGAACTATTAATTAGAACTGGCAAAATTAGCGCATAAAGAATATCAAATCAGGGAAAAAGAGAACCTTGAGCGAGTCAGAAATCACCGCTGACAGTGGATTGGCGAGAGGGATCGAGAAAGGCGACGAATCGAAAATAAATAATCTCCAAAAACAAAGAGAAAACAGAAAAAGAGAATTGAAGGGAGATGGGGCACGGGCGCGGCAAATAAAGCGTTCCACTGCCATCCGATTCAGTTTTTTAGGTCCTAATTTTTCTGTAGGATTTTTATTTAGAAATGTTACATAAAACCCCTCGTCAAATCCATAACTATAGACAGGGTCCTGATTTCACATATAAACCTCCTGAGAAGGTTTCAAATGTAGACAAAGAAACGGTCTCATCAAAATTTTTGAAGGAGAAGGGGGTTATTTGCAATTAAGTCTTCTCGAGGATCGCTCCTTTTTCCGGTTCAGAATCCCGATTTAGAATGAGGTTGTTTTATAATTCTGGAATATGCGTGGGCGATAATTCAGTAAAAATAATTAATTTAGAATTAGGCCATAATTCAGTAAACATATATTGAATCCTATTGGTCTTTTTTAGCTTAACACCAAATATATATTAATAGTTTTAGATTGCCAGCTGACCACCTTCATGTCATGTAGGATAATTTGGATTCCGTCGCAACAATAATATAGACCGTGTGTTAGTTTTGTGATGTCCACCATGGTGTAAAAATATCGTGATTCAATGGCCGGATTTTGACACCGTCACACATGGACAGCTCACGGCTACACAATCGCTACTGCAGCTACTGGATCCAGTTTCCTTAATATCCAAAATTCAGAAAATGGACATAATGTAAAAAAAAAAAAAGAGCAAGGAATGCCACCCAATAACCATACATGAAATAGCATATTTATCTTAATAATTGAATTAATTCTTCTTACCAAACAAAGAATTATGTAATTCCAGTAAGAAATAAGATTGTCCAAGTAAATTTCTGCACATGTTTCAAGCTTCCCAAAGCACATAGCGAGGTGCTCTAAATCCTGATACATATCATCCCTTGCTTGTATTATGAGTCAATTTCCATGGAAGAAAGGGATTTTGGGCCGTCCCATTTGATCAGAAGCAAAATTGACAGTAAAAGTGCCTGAGGACCACCCCAATGGCCCATAAAAGAATCAGACACAAAATAGTAAATCACTGTCTTTAAATAGGAAAAATATATTCCCAGTGATAAGTCATCAAACATGATCTGTGCTCTAAATCATGATCACTGGAGCTTCCATTGCACAGGGGAACAGATTAAGCTTCTCTGTCACAACAGTGATGTCATTGTACTGAATACAATCAACTCATTCATCAAATGCATCCTGCAGGAACAAAAAACATACAATGAAAATTTTTCACGTTTTGAAATACTTAACTTCCTAAATATGGAGAAATATGAAATACTTAACAGCTATCCTGGTTGCTCAAAAAAAGAATCTATTCAAGAATAACAGCTTACAGACCTTCATTGGCTATTCGTTCATGCTTGGATGATGTAACAATAAACTATTGATAAATCTATGAGATTAAAGTTTCTCCAGCCTTGTTTATGCCGATGTGTGAATAATGTTGATGCAGCACACGGTCATTAGTAGCTTGGGTGTACTGGTTTACTGAATTTGACTTCTTTTTAGTTTCCTCACACTTCCCCAAATGACAATACTTGTTATTTGTCAAATTATGAATCATGTCAAAATAAACTCTGTTGGAGGACACTTCAAGTGAACATATGGCCTGCCGTGTAGATCATAGCAGTTATTGGAGGACAGTTTAAAGAAAATAAGGTGATAGAAGTGCTAGATAACTGCTTCACATTGATCTCACTCACTTTTCATATATCACGAGTATTTAAGTAACTTTTATGAGAGGAATTTATAAATGCTAACAATTGATAAAAGTAAAACAACATATTACTGTAATAAAACCAATCTAATACCAGATATTTAGATGCATAAGTAATAAAAAGGAAAATAAAACAGGTGCATGGAGTTCGCACCCCTCCAAGGTCATAAAGTTCAGAAAGAAATAAAAAAATTGAACAACATTTTCAGTGGACAACAAGAGCTAGAGAAAACATCGTGGTAAAGCATTCTGACTTTTTAAGCCATCATTATAGAAGAAAAGACGAGTCAGAAAGAATGAAGTACATGTTTGGTGTTCCTTTTTGTTAGAATTTACAGCGAAAGATTCACGAATCACCCAATTAAACTCTTTCACAAAGTTTCGGCAACGCCTCCACTTTCAGAGAAAATCTCGAAGAAAACACCAGGAGAAACCACCATAAGATACCACCAAAAAACACTAAAAAGATCCATACATGAGAGTCAACATTCTCTCTCTTTCTTTTCTCTCTATTTCTTTCTAGTTCAACATCAACATTACACCACACCTAAATCGTATGTATTATTAGAATATTTATAACCCCTTATTAAGTCTAAGTTTACAACTCTTAATATTATAAATCAATCATAGATCTAAATCCAACTTTAAATTCTTATTTTAACTCAAACTTTAATATGAATTCGAGATACCTAAAACTCAACAATTTTCAACTTGGCTTGAACTCAGGCGTGCCACCATTATGAAACTTCAACTATTATCTCTCATCCAGCCCCTCTCCCCGGGCTACTAGTTTATTGAGTGCGAGTTCGAACCAACCTCAAATTCGCTCTTTATACCTACAGCCTTGTACTTTTGAAAGACTTTTGGATGACCAATGTCTGCTGTTATAGAAAAACAACTCGAGAAAAACGTTTATCTCCTATCAAATCACTCTGATTATCACGTTTTCTTTTCACCATTGTAACTATCGAAATTCCACCTACAATTGTGTTTTCTACTAATCAATAAATATTGCTGCACTTCTCTTCTTTCATCAGGATTCTAACACTACGTGTTACCTTCATAACTTCATTTCTCGCTAAATAATTATAACCTTTTGAGTCTAGTACACCAACCGAAATTAGATTCTTGCACATATTAGGAACATACCTCATCCCAGTAAGAATACAAACCGGTCCATCAAACATCTAAATTTGAACTATTCGCACATCGGCGATCTCACATATCGAATTATTGTTCAACCAAACAATACCTTCTTTCTTATTCTTCTCATAAAAAGTAAATCAATCCTTCCTGAAGCAAATACACTAAGAACTACCAAAATTTCAAATTCGCTCACCAGAAGTATCGATTTTTACGGATACTGTAAGAACGTCTTCATCCGCACTATTCTCAAAACTATCATCTGCTATTATTGTCGTCATATTGGAAGGTTCTATCTTCCCACGTTAAGTATAATACCGTCTAATGTGGTCATACTTCTTACGCGAATAACATTATACTTTTGCTTTCAATTTTGATTTGAATCATTACTTGTCTTCTCTACATTCTCTTAATCTTCCTTTTTCGTGAGTCATCAATCATTCACCAAACTCCATATCAATATTAGAGTTTCTCCTTCCCTTATTAGAAAGAAAACTAATTATCATTTCTTTTATCTTGAAAATTTCTTTAGCATAAAAAATTGTAATTACAATATTAGCGTACAAAACAGTAAAAGACATCAAGAGAATCAACGCCTTATCATCCTTTTCAAACTTCACATCAACATTCACAAATCATTGATAATTTTATTGAAGATATTCAGGTGATATAATATAGTCATACCTTTACTCATACACAGTTCATACAACTGTTATTTCAAGTAGAACTTATTCGTAAGATTTTTTAATATGTACAACTTCTCAAATTTTGTCCAGATGTTTACTGTCGTCCTTCATCAATGATATTATACAAAACCTCATCAGTCAAATTTAAAATAATTAAATTCAATGTCTTCTGATCTATCTCCTCCTAGTCTTTATCACTTATATTGACCGACCTCTTTTCTTTACCCTTTTACGTCTTTTTCAGATCTTGATAAATAAAAATCGTCTTCATCTTCTTCTACTATAAGGCAAAATTTATTTTGCCGTCAAATTTCTCCACCTCGAGTAAATACTTTGTCATCTTGATTATTTACCCCTAAGTTCTGATATCAATTGTTGAGATTCGCAACGAAAGGTTCACGAATCACCGAACTAAACTCTTTCACTAAGTCTCGACAACGCCTCCACCTTCGAAGAGAATCTCCAAGAGAACATTACGAAAAACCATCACGAGAGACCACCGAGAAGCACTAGAAAGACTCATACATGAAAGCCAACACTTTCTCTTTTTCTTCTCTCTATTCTCTCTATTTCTCTCTATTTCAACCTCAACACTACACCACACCTAAATTCTATATATTAGTAGAATATTTATAGACCCTTATTGAGTTTGAAGTTTACTTTAATTACAACTGCTAATATTACAAATAAATCATAAGTCTAAATCCAACTTTGAATCTCTACTTTAACTCAAACTCTAATCCGAATTCGAAATACCCAAAAGTCAACACCTTTTATCACAAAAATGTACACCTTTTCAATTAGCACAATGGATTGATATTAAGCAAATCACAAGCCATATTTAAGACAAAAAAAACCCATACTGCAAGAATCAAAAGCCTTTTTTCAGCATATGCATTCAAAACATGATGTTTCTTGATAATGCGAACACTTAAAATCTAAGCACTTACTTGAACAGAAGACGGTGATTGATAAAGCTGCCAATGCCATGAAACAGTTGAAAACCTATTTATCCCATCCTTCGACCTTGACATTGTGAAAGATAGTCCCTGACCATCCTCAGAGCTGCAACTGGAGATCTATTAATACTCATTGCTGACTTTGCTCATGTTGAACAAGTAGTAGAGTTACCAGGCGGGCGTGGGAAATCGGGCTGTATTCCATTTCCATTGATATCCATGTGATTCGGAGTAACATACTTCCCAATTGTGACTACGACACCAGATCCATCGTGCAGCTCAAAAACAGACTGAATTAAACCCTACAGACATGCAGATTTTAAAATTTTGGTACATATAAAAGCAACGATAAAACCTAGCAATTCCATTTGATTTGTGGATACTCAATCAAAAGATGCAGGACTGTTGATTGGACCTTGCCAAAAGTTTTTTCTCCCACAAGAATAGCTTTGCAATTATCATGAAGAGCTGTAGCAACCTAAGATGTTCCTGTCATATTTAAGTTATTCACAGAACTTCAAATAAATCAATAATAAAAATATAGGATGTGTGACGCACTATTTCACTTGTGCTTGCGGTCCTGCTGTTCACCAGGACCTGCATAGATGAATTATCAGTAACATTTTGCCAGAAATAGCCTACATATTTATTAAGGAATATTAAGAATGACAAAAGAAATTTTCTGCTAGAGATTATTCAACTAAACACAGGTGATCAAGAATCAGGACTTCTTGATTTGTTCTGCCAACTCCTTGATGTAAACAGGTTTATAGGAACCCAAGAAACCTAATATCATGCAACACATCAATTTAGCTGACTGATCTAAGTGGAATTCTGAAACCTTGATAGAAGTATCCACTCAGAAACTGAAGTACCTCCATAGTCCATCCTGAATGCTATACAGTGCCTGCTTGCTTTAAACACAAGATACATGACCAATGAATCAGCTCTGCTACAATATAATGAAAAAATTCAAGCTCTTCAGAGTCAAATATTTCACCATGTTATCTACCATCGATATATTCCTAAGCCTTCACTTGATGATGCCCCTCCACTTAGGCACCAAAACTGGCTCCTGATCATTCCTCAAACTAATTTTGAAATTTAGCACACCAATTAAGATCATTAGAGCACCTTTGAGTATTCATGCTCTGAGTCCAATGTACTATAAGATAATGAACAAAATTGAATATCCCTTTTGAAGAATAGGAAGATGAGTCCCTCAGCACACTACTTCTGGAGAAGGGCTCTCTTATAGTACTGACTTCAACATATTGGCATGAAATGAACATACATTGAATATCATATACTACTCATATATTTTTACAATGTTGGAACTATGGGCATGTAATTTTTCTTTTCTAGGGAAGTACCACATGCATCTTGGCCTGAGAACTTCCACTTTAAATGCACTCTGTGTAATCAGCCTATTCCTGAAATAACTGTCAGCTAACACTCAAATACTAGTTGCAGGTCTGTTTCAAATCCCCCTATGTGAGCAGAAGGAGACGCAAAAAGAGGCAAGCTCCTAAAAATCAAGTTTGACTTCATCTAGGACAACCAAATAACTAAATGCTAACATTCAATTATTCACTAACACATAGAAACTAAAAAATCCTCAGAATGGTCAAACACTTGTTGTGAATATTGAATGACAGAATATAAATAGAAGATCTGCCAGAAAAAATACGCATACAATGAGGGGAGCAGTAATTGTAGGCTCAGTTTCTGCAATAATACTTTTCTGGATTTGAGTGTCTCTGCCAGCAGTATAGATGATCTGTATATTAAAAAGGATATCCATTAAACCAGCATGCAATAGAAATAGGAAACCAACACTTCGTCAATAAAAGTAACCAACTTGAGCATTTGGTAATTGGTCACACAAGAAGTTAGGGAGTGAGTTGACTTGAAACTTGGTTCATGAAAGGCAGGGACCACTGTGAAAAACACAAATAATGACCAGCAAGTATTCAAAAATACAAACTAGACTAACTACAGTACTCATCTCCCAAGATGATCTTCTATCTTTTATTAAGAAATTGTTTGGTTGTTCAGAAGCGAATGGAAGTATGGAAAAATTACTTCTCTCCACTTCTGACACAATTTTAAAAGTGGTTAGAAATAATTCACTTCTAACATTTGATTGGATGGAAGTATATTTTAAAATTATAATCATTTACATAAAAAATTATTTATTTAATTTTTCATAAATACATTTTTTATGTAATTATTTATGCATAATATTTTTTATTTTTATTTTTTATAAATAAATTTTTTAGATAATTATTCATGCAAAATATTATTTATTTAATTTTTTTCATAAATAAATTTTTTTAAAAATAGATTATTATTGTATGTGAAGTTATTCATGTTTTATAATTTAAAATATTATTTGATTCATTTCTAAAAATCATTTCGAACCAAAAAATATGAAAACAAAATTTAGTTCATTTTTTATTTCTGGAACAGAAGTGCTCATAAGTGGAGTGATTTTTGAGAAATCACTCTTATACAACCAAACAACAGAAATGGGGGGAAGTGATCTTACTTTCAACCACTTCTCCCTATTCTTATCAAACAAACAGCCCCTAAACAAAAATATCAGCCTTCTCTAAATGGAGACAAGCTAAAATAGAATCTGTAGCATGAATTGTTGTTGAGCTAAGAACTGACCAAGAAATGAACTATTTGCATAAGGCTCAATCATTTGACATCCTTATTCTAGCAAGATTCAGTAGCTTATGACAAGCTATAACTTTTTGTGCTTAATTAATTAGAGTGATCATAGTGAATTTAAAATGTCCATAGGCAAACTAAAAAAATGGAGGAACAGAAATGATTACCAAGATTGGTCACAAGTAGAGAAACTTACAAGAAGGAATGACAAAGAGCACACTACAATTTCAAATTTTGTAGCTTCTAAAATAAAATTTTTACCAGATGACTGTTTTAAAACTGAACGATTTCTCAATTGTTTTAAAACTACATACCGTTTCTCCATTGTTCAGAAATAATTTAGCAACCTCAATCCCAGCCTAATCAAAACAAACAAACAAACAAAAAGAACCTTCAGTCCAAGATTAAAAACGTTTGTTCTGTAACTACAACTGCATAACATTCGTAATCAAATAATTTCATGACTGAAAAATGAATTATCTAGTTCAAAACTAGTCAATATTGAATTTCAGCAATACAATGAACCACAATAAAAAAGAATAATGAAAGCTAGAGAATGTTATAGCTGTAAGGAAACATAAAAGCTGTAAGTTTCAAAAGCAAATCATCACAACCACCATAATTGTATCTTATGACAATTTGAAGTTCGGAAAACACACAATGGGGTTTTAACAAACCTCTACCAGCCCACCAAGATTATCCCTGAGATCCAACACAAAGTAGGAGGCACCTGATGCTTGAAGACGTTTCAAAGCTGCAGATGCAAAATAGCATGCTAACATAATCATATCAAGTATAAAATGAACAATTGACCAAAACAGAAGAAAACATAAGTAGTTATTTAAGAGTCATAAAAGCAAAAACAAGATATTAGTGTGTATATTTATACTGAAATTTTGATTAAGATGACTGAAACGTAAAAACAATAACTAGAAGAGTGGCAATGAATCCTTGAAAAAGGAGCAAATAACAGAATATTTATGCTTCTGGAATCCTAGTTATTAGGTTCTTTTGGTTGTCAACCACAATAGCAAGGATACATCTAGTTCAAATATATCAACCCAATGATACACAATAATTGAAGTTTGGAGGGTAAAATTTCCCAGATAAATATTATTTTGTAGGATTTGAGTAAAGAAAATTAACAATAAAAAACCAAAAAGGATAAATACAGTTTTAATTATACATAGGATCAAGAAAAAAAATAAGGACAGATGAGGATAAACAAATAATTTAGTATAATTCACTAACTGAAAAACAGGACCAGCTTCCAAATGGCATAACAAATTCACCATCAAAATCTAGGAGTATACCTATTAGCAGATCTTTCCTCGCCAATGAGTTGAACTCCTTAATATGTATATATCCAACCGAAGAGCTCCCATCATCTCCTTTCTCGAGATGATAAAATACAGGTGACCGAGCAACAAGTTGCCTCTGGAGCTTAATTGATTGAATTGGACCACAGTTTCGATGTTTTACCTACATTCACAGATATAGCATGTTTAGAAACACAAAAACTACAAATTCACTGATAACATTATAATAGAACTGTTTTGACTAATTGACATCTGGACCATGACCTCAATAGTCACAAATGTGTCTTTTGGACCTTGCAGCATCAAGGATACATCAAATGCTGACTTTCCTTTAACACTCACTCCATTAACTGACAGGATTTCATCACCCTAAAAGCAAAAATAGAAGATTAAAAATTAAAAAACTTTCATTTACATATGTTTTCACCAACTTTCAGAAACATAGACAACCAAGAAAAAGAACTTACTGAAGTACAGAATTACTATATTAAGGAACATAAAGTTAACAAGAGGTGGAAAAGAACACAGTATAATATCATGATCCTGAGCACATTGTGGATGCATAATTCTAATGAAATGGCCATAGTTTGGTTGCCAGGGGTATTGGCAACATAAATATCGGTACCTGTTTCACACCAGCAGAATGGGCAGGACCATCTAGGATGACTCCCAAGACTTTCAACTTGACAGAACCATTGTCATCTGGAACTTCTCTGAGATTAACTCCAATCCCTGTCATGTCATACTTGGCCATCTTTGCAAACTTTTACCATTGATCAAAAGTGTAACATGACATGCAAATTAAAAACTGCAACTCTTGTTAGTAAATTGTGGAGTGAAAGAAATACTGAGCAACCAAAGATGAGGAGAGAACTTAAAAACAAAATGGAAATTCTCAAGCAAAAGCAGTAGCTACATTCAATTTTTCATCAAAACTGATGAATGTGATCCTGAAAAAAGAAAAGGAAACCCAATTGGTTGAGAAAAAAGATAGATTTTGCTTTCCGAGAAATGAAACAAAATATCAAAAGTAACAGGCTTGAGCCTATTTCCAAGAAAAAGAGTAATCGACAAATTTTCAGACCATATAATGTGAAAAAATTGAGTTTTTAGTAAGGAACCACTTGCTTTATTATGAATTTGTGAAAAATCACCTATCTAATTACTATTAGCAAAAAAACCACTTGCCTTCTACTATATATTTACAAAAAACAACCTCGATTAAAATATTCAAAAAATATTTTATTTTAATTCGATTTTACCAATTAAAATTAATATAAAAAAGGCCATATTATTCTCATTTAATTTTAATTTGAATAACTATTAAATTAATATAAAAAATAACTTATCTAATTTTAGATTTTATGAAAGATCAATTAATTAATTTTATAAAATTTAAAATTTAAAATTCAGTTTTGTCCAACTGGTTGTCTAATATTTGTGATCCAATTGTCCTAAATAAAATCAAATAAGAATAATTTGATCTTGTATATTAATTTAAATATTAAAATCAAATTAAAATAAAATAATTTTTAAATATTTTAATTGAAGTGGTTTTTTGCAAATTTATAGTATAAGTCGAGTAATTTTTTGCTAATAGTGATAAGATAGATAATTTTTTACAAATTTAAAATAAAATAAGTGGTTCATTGCTAAAAACTCTAAAAAATTTTATTATTAAAATATGTTTTCTCAATAAAAAACACCTTTCCAATTGCAGATCGCGGGATGATTTTTTAGAGTTACTGCCATAATTACATGATAAGTACTTGTAACTTGTAAGAACTTTTTATTTGGAGAAGAATATATGAGATTCATCAGATAAAATCTTGAACAATATATAAGAGTAACGCATCATTTGCTAATAAGTTGAAATTTTCAATGGATTGGTGCCTAAATATATTCCTGAGAAGAACATGTAAACTTCAATTTCTTTTCATTATTCCAAAAGAAGATAAATTAATATGCGAACATAAAAAAAAAAGAGAAATACCTCAGATGGAGAAAGGAACCGTGTGTATGGGTCACCAAGGCTCGCCAGCATCTTTCTGATAACTTCATGAGCTTTAGATCTTGTCCTGATGTTGCTCTGAAGGACCTCCTTCTTCACTTTCTGACCAAAAAATGAAAAATGAAAACATTGTAAAAAATGGGGCAACTGATAATTTTGCTTCTAAACATAATTCATATCAGTCCCCCTTCTCTGATATAAACTTCTAGAATACATTCTGGAAGGAATATCCACATGAATACAATAAATACTAAAATAACAAACAAAAAGGGAGAAAAAAGCGAGAAGGATTGATTTACCAGCCACTTCTCAGGGGACCAAGAGGAACTCCCAAGAAAACTCTCGTTGACGACGTCCCAGGCCTCCTCCACGAGGCCCACGTTGGTGAGCGCCTCGGGAGGCACCGCCTCTCCTTCCAGAGCCTCGTCCTCTCGGCAGAGATCGGCAGCTGGAGACGACAATGGCGGAATCGAAGGGAACGCAAGGGAAGGAGAGGAGACGACTAGGACGCAGGAGAGGGTTCCGGCGATGCCTCGGAGGAGAAGCCTCTCGAGGCGCCAGGAAGTTCCCTTGCAGTTTCTGGAGGTAAATCCCATGGCGCAACTCCGGCGGAGATCGCCGGAGGCGGCGACGATTTGGCTGGAGACGAAGCAGGACGCCATAAGAGAGCTTATCGCCTCGCACGGTGAGAGACTGAGAGTTGAGTTTTGATGGATTTAGGGCTTATTTCGTTGGCGAGAAAAAAAATTGACAAAACATGAAAACAGTGGTCAAGTGAGATAATTTATATTTATGTTTTTGGTGTTTAATTATTTAAAAATATTTTTTATAAATCATTTTTTATTTTAAAAAATATTTTTTATTTTCATTTCATTTGAAATAACTTTTAAAATAAATTTAATAATATTTTTAACTATAATAATATTAATATTTTCATACATAATAATAAAATAAATTTTTAATAACTATTTATAAATTTTTAAAATAAATGATATCTTATATATTAATAATATATTTTTACAAGGACTTTTTATATACAACTTTTAAGATTTATTTTATTTATCAAAAATTTCCTATATTTTCATTATATCTACATCTTTTCTTTTTGAAATTTATTTTTTTTTATTATTATTATTTAATTAAAAATTTTACTTTTATTTTTTGTAATTTTGTAATTTAACCTCTTAAAAATTTATTAATTATTTTTTATGTGAAATTTTTTCCTTTTATTTTTTTCCTCTTCTTTCTTTCTCCTCGAGCCCTATGCTCACTAGGCCTCATCCTTCGCGCTCACACTCACACGTGCCTTGCACCTCGTGCTCATGCTTGCGCTGCACCGCATCATGCCCAGGGAAAAAGAAAGAGGAAAAAGAAAAACTAAAAAAAATTCACATAAAAAAATAAAAGTAAAATTTTTTACAATAATTTTGATTAAATAACAATTAGATATCATAAATAATAAATTTCAAAAAAAAAAAGATATAAATATATACTAAAATTATAGAAAAATTGTAATAAATATAACAAACCTCGAAAGATTTTTAAATCTATTTTCGAACTGACTTGCGCTTTTGTTGTTGGCTATTGGGGGTACGTTTAACAAATACTTCATCCAATCGGGCAAAATTTTGTATACCTTTTCCAATAATTACATATACCACGCTGAGTCTTATGCTTATTAGACTTCCTTTGGTCAGCAAGGAAGTGATCCCATCCTGGTATTTTCACACAAGATCTTTCATTCACAGGCTCAGAGTAATTGAAAACAGGCTGAGCAAAACTGTTTTCTCCAGCAATCAAAAAATATTCTCGAATCGAGCAAAAAATAAGCGTACAGGGGAAAATATCTTAACAGAAATCAGGAAACACCTTGTTAGATGATTTTGTTTGATTTGACTATTACAAAGTCCACAGAAAATAACTTCCCTTCCAATGAGAGGGAAAGAAGTGCAACGAGCACATACACACTGAGTTAACACACACACACACACAAACATTCTAAGGTACATCATTCTCATTGCGCGAGCAGTAGCACTAGTGCTCCCCTACTAGCATGTTGGCTGGTTGAGACTCCAGAGGTGGAGTATCATAGGGCATGACCAAACCGTGTTGCATAGGAAAAGGCTACTCACTCCTTGGGCACACTGAGAAGCCAGGGAAGTGACAGTTGATCAGTAGTTGTGCTGCCACAGCTGGTGGTGTGACTGCTGAGATTGTGAAGCCTGAGGGTTACTCAAGTTCCCTTCACTGGGGTTTTGCTGGTGTTCCTGGGAGACCCCAGCTTGCGAGTGGGAGTGGTACAAATTTGTATAGCTTAGGTTACCAGGGGGTGAGAGTTGCTGACTTTGACGAAAACTGCTGAGCTGACTCTGCCCCATAAAGTTGTAGAATGCATTGGCTGGGAGACCTGACATTGTTCTAGTACCAGCCCCATAGGTCCACATAGCAGGGTTCTCGCTCTGGCAACAAAGCCAAGGTGTCAGATATTGAATCGGAATCAGTATTATTCAAAACTTATAATGCTGTCAGCATTAGTATCAATTAAACGTTTGTGTGACAAAACTATATTCCAAAGGATTTGAGCTCATGTCAAACTGAACCAAGCTACAAGATGGTATCATCAGATCAGCACTAGACAATTCCAATACTAACCAGCATCAGTTGAACTTCAAATTGCGAGAAGAACCAAACAACAATCAGAGATACAATGTAAAATAATTGCATAATTAGTAGAGATCATTTACACACCTGTTGGGGCAGATGGTTTGCTTCTTTGTATTGTGAGCTCAAAGCCTCATCAAACCCAATTACTGTGTTTCCAGATGCAGCTGAGGGGTTAAGAGCGAGACCTCCAGGAATGCTACTCGAGCTTCCAAAACCACCATATGCAGACGCTACAGCAGCAGATTGAGGCAGGTTACTTACAGAAACACTGCTTTTGTACTGTGGTAGTGTATATTTCATGCCTATGTCATGCAATGCAGTTGGTGATTGATGGAAAGGACCATTGGAGGTGTAAGTTTGCTGGTAAGCAGCAGATGGCATGTATGCATAGCTTTGCGGCAAATATGGGTAGCTAATCATGTTGGCAAAATGCCCTAGGGGAAGGGTAGGTTGAGAATATGCATGGACAGGAAGATGCTGAGGCAGTGTATGGCCTGAGGCGATACTGGTGCTAGGCAATGACTGCTGAGTTTGTTGTGGGGAAGAGAGAACCCCGGACTTCACAGCCTGCATGGACAAGCTCAATCAGAACAAGAATTGAAAAACTGTACGCCTTTTAGAGAAGTATCAGAAAATATACTAGGAAAGGGTTGTGAGTCTTGTGACTAGACCAAATTTTATGACAATGAAAAAGAAGTTGATATCATGAGAAACAAATAGAACCACAACCCAAGAAAAAGCAAACAAATGTGGCAGATTTTGCTTTTCAAAGCTCATAAAATGCCTCAGGTCAACAACCATAGGCATTCCACATTTACCAAACAGTATATTTTCAAAAACATGCGCAATAAGCATATAACTCCAACCAGCCATATGTATATAGTGATCAGCAATCTATCTATTTGTTCTCAATCTGTATTGATATAACAAAACCAAAGTAAATTTAGGCAAGTGTCAAGAATGAGGATCAGTTTTAACCATTAATTATTACAAGGAAGAGCACGTACCTCTGGGATAGAACTTGTTTGCCCGCTGATTAATGACAATGGGGCACCATATTTTGTAGACATTGACTCAGTTGTAAGTAGGTGCGAGAAGGGATGGTCCAAGTCGTGAACAGGTTGAAGTGTTGATGCCAATGAATTGTTTGCCAAAACATTGCTATTTGGTGACTGTATAATAGACAAATTTACTTAGTTCTTTCACAATGAAAATCCAATTAAGAGGCAACAGGAAAAACACTACAGATAAATGAAGATAAAGAGAACAGTATTGAAGCAGTAGGAACTGCACCCAAATAGCATGTGCATACAAATGTAAAATTTTTTGATGATTGAAACTATTCATGTTGGTACTTCCATGATGACGACAAACAGTTTCTGATGAAGCTACAGAGCTCAGGACTTTTGCTTCTTTTTATGTGTACTTCTGTTTGTGTGAAGGAAAAAGGTAGCCTAGATTTGATGCAGAAGAGAAGAAAACTGAGCGAGCAACATAGAGTCAAAATGGCTGGAGAGAGGAGTGGATATTGGATTCAAAGTTGAAGGACAAAAAGTAATTGATAGAGCTACCAATTGGAAATCAAGATGGTCCAATCAGCTACTTGCACTGAAGTAACAACTGGGGAGTGCAAACAAGATCTTTCAAGAGTTGTTTCAGTCTGTAAATGGAAGAGACAACTACAAGAAGGATTGCCTCTTCCAGTGGGTAATGCTATTAAAGAAGTGTCTACTGTTATTTGGTTTACCGTGTTGTGGACATTTTTAACAAAAAATGTGCAGATAATCCCAGGTGTGCAATAAATTCCTGAAACTTTTAAAAGTCTGTTAAAACTGTGCACTTGTGTCTCGTATAACCTGCCTGAACCCTCTCAATTCAACTTCAATTACAAGAAAGGTTTAGCTTTCCAAACCCAACAAATGATGGCATGTAAAATAATTTATGAACTTGAAGAAAAAAGGGTATAGCAAATGTTGGCAGTTCACAATTCTAGCAAAATGATTAGGTCGAAACTCAATAATTTAAGCTGCATTACCATTAAACTTGAAAAAGGAGCAAGGTTTTGCAACTGTGGATCTGAGTTTGGATAACTGCCTTCTGCAGCATTTGACTGTGTCATGTTTGCCAGTGGATAACCAGAGACAGATGTGAAGCTGTATTGCAACCCATTTGCAGAATCTAATGGATCATTTCTTATTATTTGCGGCTGTGGATCTGGAGATAAATCAAAATCCCTTGTGGCTGTACTAGTTGCAGAATCGACATTCTCATTTATTGTGGGCCTAAGCTGCCCGTTATCGTAGTACTCTGGACTCCTGCATTAAACACATCTCATGTCATGCCAAGCCAGAATAGAATATTCTAATTAAAGAGTGACTACCTAGCATCTGACTGTTCAGCTGAAGAAGTATCATTTGCTACTGGAGCAGTATCCAACTTGGTTCCCAGGGTTTTTGATGATAGTGATCCAGCAAATGCAGCACTTATACCCGTCCCAAAACTACCAAAGCTCAAATGCGAGCATTCGGCATTTGTAACCTGCAGGTGTTGAGGAATTATCACAGTACAGTTTCCCTCCGCTGATGGTGCAGCTACATCCTCCTGCAGACCTAGTTGCTGCAAGTTGGCAGCCACTGATGAAATTTCGTCATTTGCATCCTCCACTGCAGTGGCTAAGCACCACAAATGAAAAGGTTAGCTTGGACAGAAGTGAATAAGCTGAAAGAAGGAAGACAGAATTTACCAAATGGATGTCGTAAACTGGACGCCAAGTTCATTTAAACAGCATTTCAATTTGGTATGATGTATTTCATGTACAGTGACAAAGAAAATGTACATGCAAAAAAGGGGTAATTGGGCAAATAATACTTGAAAGTACATCATAGGTTAGAAGGTTCAACTTTTAAAATAAATGTGAGGGTTCGACACTATGTAATAATGCCCCTGAAGAATACAGGATGCAAAACTGGGAGCACTAAGCACTTCACTGTTCCAGTTTCAATACGAAATAATAAATCCATGGTTACTCCAAAATTATTGATAACATCATCTGCAGATGAAACAAGAAAATCATGCTTGTTATTTCAACCAGTATATGGCCACAAATCTCAAAGTAACTGATCGATCATTCTCATTGGCTAGGGAATAGTGAAAATCTCCTCCAAGAAAGTAACTTCTGAATAGCACTGAAAATTCATCCACTATATTTGCTTCCAATATATCTGTTTTGAGATTGTGACAACCATCAGCCATGCAGACTTCCATTTCTTAAGTGAAAAAAATACTGAATTGACAAAATAAGATATTTTGAACTGAATCAAATTAACAGTTCCGAGAATGTGGAAAAACTTCACAAGAATGTCCATTTTTATAAGCAAGATTACCTTTATGATGCTCAAAACCATGTTGGTGAGAATGATGAGAGCCCACATTCATTGAGTCATCAACCATATGTGATTTATCCCCCAAAGCATCTAGCTGCACTTGACTGTCAGAAACAGAGAAAGATCTAGTGGTCTCTGCTGGTAGACTTTCCTCAATAGCATCAGCCTCAAACTCTTGAATCTCAGCCAAACGGTTTATACGCAAGTTGGTCCCATCAGGAAGATTAGATGTCTCAAAATATAAAGCAGAGTCACCAGATGTGTCCTGAGCAGATGACACAGCTGCTGCTGGTGACTCATCAACTAGGACCCAATCATTAGAAGAAAATTGCTGGTCAACAGCATTATGCTGCTCTGACATTGTTCCTCCAATCTCCACTGGATTCTGAGAAGAATGTGATTCTTGATTTGAATCCGATGGCAAAACTGATGAATGGGGCCTACCAAGTGGTGGCATATTTGATATAGGTGCATTGGGCAATGTGTGATACATGTCACCAGACACAACAGGTATGATGGGAGTTTTTCCTTGAGGCCTACCCATCTTCACAACATCAGCCATTGAACGATGACCAGGTACCCCAAACCAACTATTTTGAAGGCCAGATGAAGATTGTGCAGTGAAAGATACTTCATCAGTTACTCCGGCTGTCTGAACTGTATTTTCCATGGTAGAATCGCTGCAATACATGAAGCAATTGATAGAACAGGACAAAAAGACCAAATAATTTACCAAAATGAGAATGGTTTTATCACCAAAATGCCTCCAAGAACAAACAAGCAATCATGTTATTTGAACATAAGAAATCTTGCAGCAAGATCATGATCATCTGCCAGATCATGATTCTTTACTTGAGTAAGCAACTAGAGAACACAGCTAAAATTTAAGTGATTATCTCACAACATCAAAAATAAAAAAAAAAAATATAGCAAATACTGCCAACATAAGGGTGAAAGGATCTTATGAATCTTGGAAATTTATTAAATACAAAATTCACTATCAGGACAAAATTTCTAACCAAAAGTTTAGCAGTGAATAAAATAGTTTAAGGCAACATTATGACGTGACAAAAATAATGAGTGTCATGAAAATAGTCCGGAAATGGCTGGGAACATTGTGCCAATGTTGCACAGCATGTAATCCAACACTATCCAAGTCCAACATTTATTTAATAATTGGAGTAAACATTACCAAGTATGTATATTGCAACCAGAAATAAGCAATTGAAAAAAAAAAGTTTAATATCTAAGTTTAATTACATGATTTACGAAATGAACTGAACAAATCTTTTTAATTTGTCATGAGAAGGTTCAATAGTTCATATACTTCACTGATAAAAACCTCCAACTCGTATGCCATTTTGTAACTCTTATGACAACATTAGTTCATCTGAGTCCAGATAGGACAAAATGGATTGACATGCCTGACAGCCAAATACTTAATTTTCTCAAAGGAAGAAAGTTTTTATGAAACATTATTCCATTAGGTCATGCTCAAACAAACAAACAAGCAAATCAAGAGTTGGAAAAGTCCTGCACAAAGAAAGAAATTTTCATGTTAGAGGTCATGCTTAAACTAACAAAAAGGTTTCCCCTTTCTACACAATAAATCAAGAGTTAGAAAAGTCCTGGTGGTAGTCAATCAAGCATGCACTGTTTGCATAATGTAAAAATTTTTTAAACGGAAAATTAAAAATCCAAAGGGATTTTAAGCTGACCCATAAAAAATTTTGCTTTCTGAACATGTATGATAAAGCATTGCAATAAATTTCTTTAGACAAACTGCATGTTATTTGTGTCAGTTGCAACAATCATAAAGAATAAATCTAAGCTACATCTATCAGTGAAAACATAGGAATGCTTACAAAGCATTACATCAAGCAAGCAAAAGGACGATTCAAAATGGAACAGAGACTAATTCAGGAGTAGATTGTTTAAAGATTCAAATAATCAAGCACAGTGTCATATAAGTTTGGACAGTACTAACTTTGCTGTGGTTGGTCTTTTATTAAGACTACCAGCTGATGTGACAGATCCCAAATTTGATGCAGAAACAGCACTTTCCAGATTTTCTTTTTTGTAAGTAGGTTTACCACGACCAACTCCAGAATCTAGAAGAGAATACACATTAGTGGTAGAAAAAAAAAAGCAATCTAAACCTTTTGCTGATGAAAACCAGTAAAACATGAAGATCAGACACCATACCATTGGAGCTGAACTGGGGGGGATTAATTCGTCCCACACGGTCAGTGCCACTTCTTACTCCCCTGGTGGAATTATTGATCACTGTTCGAGACCTGTTGTCTGGTGTCTCTTTGACCTATAGAAAGAGAATAAAGTGGCAAATAGTGAAGCTTTCATCAACTAATGACAAAGCATACGCTATTTACTTTAGAAAAAAATTAAGAGAGAGCAAATGAACACTGCATCATTTGGAACATGTGTGACTTTGTAGCATGTAAGTTGCGGAGTGAATTCAAGTTGAACAAAAGCATAACCTATATTTTAAAATAAGCAAACCAAATGTTAAGAAACCAATATGACAAAAACAAACAAAATATGGGTGATCTCGAGAATTAGAATGGACTTAAATCAAAATAAGTCGAGAAGTACTGCCAACAAGCTTCATACAGACGGTAACAATAGATCAATATTAACATTCAAAGGTTTGCCAACAGCACTAAATGCTTGAAAGATAAACTAGGGTTTTGAGATGCACTAACCTCTTTCTTCTTTTCACGTTTGCTCTTCACCTCATGAAAAGTATCTACAACAATGACCCACACCATGTTAGAAACATGCTCTCCAAGAGCGTTACAAAACCCCATATTGATGGGTTCGCTGATCTTAAAAATTTGTGGATATGACCAAGAAACTAATGAGAAGCAGGCAAAGGTATTCAATTAACAGCAGTAATATCTAAAAGGATCAGTAAATTCAAGTGAAGGTAAAACTCCACAGAGCATAAGAAGGAAAATTACAGCAGCAAGAAAATAACCAAGATCGCATTGCAAGTAATGCAAAAACATCCATACCGAACATTAAAAAACAGGAAATTTTTGACAAACACCCACATAAGAATGTGTTGAGCCATCACATTAGGAAATTAAGCTCGAGAAGGGAAACATATACACAAGGACAACCACTACACGAGTCCATCACTGTTTATCAGATACAAGGGTTTATAGAAACTAAAACAAGAAGACGAGAGACAACGATAAAGTAATCTGTGTAAGAGAGCACAAACAACTAGAAAAAAAAACGCCCAATACAGAGAAACCCATTTTCCCCTTGCAATCCACTATGCCTCACCCAAAACGGTCCAAGTTTCATGCTTGTGGCTATGATTTCAAGGAAAAGAACCCAAAGCACAAAAACAACCAGAAAATTCACCCTACCAAAAGAGCAAAAAACCACACGAACAAAAGAACCAAGAAGCTATTTCTATTTCACAGATCAAAGCGGCCAAACAAACAATCCTTTCTTTGCTTCCCTAATCTCCAACAAAGCCCAAAACCAACAAATTAATGAAAGAAAAATCAAAACCCTTCCAGGAAGCCAATTCTTCCTCCAGTTTAGCCATAAGGCCTTCCATAGATCAAAAACCAAACAACCCCAATAAAAAAGAAAAGAAGAAGAAGAAGAGACGCTTGAACCCATCGCCCCTCTACTATCTACTCACACTCCAAAACCCCCTCAAAAAGCCAAAAATTCCATCACTTCCTCACAGAAAAAAAACACGAAACAAAAGAAAGAAGTGAATAATCCACAGAATGGACGGACCCTGGGAAAGGAGGCGCTGTACAGCTTCGTCGGGGTCCATACCGCACTCCCTGAGCACGGCGTAGATCTCCGCCTCTGGGCAGTTCACGATCTCCTTCAAGCTCGCCACCATCTTCCTCGCCTCCGCCGGGATTCCCCCCGTCCTTCCCACACCGCCGCCGCCCCCGCTCATGGCCGCCCCTTCTCCGACGAGAACCAAGGCCAAAGGCGGCTCCTTTGTCCTCTCCTCGGGCCCGAAGCCTCGTTCTGAAAAACCCTCGCTCGCTGCTCTTCTGTTCTTTATCCCTTTCTCGCTGGTTTTCTAATTCCGAAGGAAGCGAAACGGCTGAAATCTACTGCGGTAGTGTGGTTATCTTCGGTTTATTTCGAGTGGTAATGAGGGGCGTTTTGGTCATTTCGCTCTGAACAGGTAGCGATGCTTCCGTTTCAATTTACTCCCTTTCTCCGCCAGCTAGTTGTGGCAAGTGTTTTATGATTTGACTCCTATTTTTAAATTAGAAATTATGACTTAATTGAGAATTTCATGCTTTATTAATTAACAAAATCTATTTAAATTTAGGTTTTAATGATACATACGAATCCCAGGTTGAATGAACGGGAATTGACCCTAAGATTTGGTCCAAGAATGGGCTAGCTGACTCGAGGTAAAATTTCGTAAGACATCGAACCGTAAAAAGTTTGATCTAAGTACAGAAGTCGAGGGGGTGATAAGGAACAAGTACGAATACAAATTAGAGATTAAGATTGTCCAAGGCACATTTCGGTTTAGAATTATGAAACTCGGTTCACCGTTATATTGAGTTGTCCAAACCTTGATTTTTTTGGTTGTATATCTAAGTCGAGATTTCAATGAACTTAAATATTCCAAGTCTAAATTTGGGAATGAATTCCAAAAGATCTGAAGTTTGAGATTGTCTGTTACGAAAAATTCGGTTAAGATCAGGGTGCTGCAAATCATAGAATTTTGATGTGATCAACAATTATAAATAGCTCCATTTCGGAAGAGGTATGGACTAATGCCCAATTATTCATTTCACTATCATATTTTGAATCTCCATCCTAACTTAAGCATCGGGGTTGTTGGCGTCGGAGAATTTTCGATAATCTTCTTTATAATTTTCTTTTGTGTAAGGTGATAAATAGGTGGCCTAGCAAATTAAGTTTTCAAGAGATTGTACAAATTGAAGCTAATATCAGAATAAGACTCTGTCAACAATAATACTTTCATTGAAATCTACTCCGCTACCTTTTCTCGTTCACATATTAGAAGAATTTTTTATCATGGTGCTAGCAACAATGGTGTTGACGTCCACAAATTAACCAAGAGGGTAGATTGCTCCTGTGTTGATAGAATTGCGTGACTCATCCGATAGCCTAGATCAACCCACTCATCGAGTCAACTAAACCACCCCACCTCTTCCACTATAAGAACCATGGGGGGTTTCATTGCAAACCATTCCTAAGATGCTTGCAACTCCTCTCGCCTTCATGAATTGACAAGAGTTTCAAGTATTGATTTCGGCAGTTCAGCGAATGGCAGAGATGCTGGAAGTTCAGGCTCAAATGATGCAACACATCCACCCTCAATCTCAAGTTCAACTTCAAGATGAGCCTCCGAACTTACATGATAAATCACACAAGTCGTCAATCAGCCACACTATAGCGGGCATCATCAACAAGACTACCAAAGTCCTCTTGTAAGAACCTCTTCACAGCATTACGTTCAAAGGGATCATGAGAAATATGACACTACATATGACCCGGCTAATGAGCCTATATATCGTACTCATGAGCCTCGGACAAAACTACTCAATGGGAAGATGCTTCACAGGCGATGTAGAGAATGTTGAGCGTCCTTATTTATCCTAATTTTATGAGGTATGATATGTCTTTCATTCTTGAGATTGCCTATTTTTCAGTACAAACAAAATTTCATCCTCCCTCGTACGAGGTATATGATGACTCCAAAGATCTTGTTGATCATATAAATACTTTTAAAAATGTTGTAATTCTCCAAGATGCATGGGATTCAACCATATGCAATGTATTCTCTATAACACTTCAAGGCCTAACTCAGGCATGATACGCTAGACTACTGAGGCACTCAATTACATGCTTTCATGATCTAACCGATAGGTTTAAAGAACAGTTTATTTCTTTGGTGCCTCGGTGAAAAAACCATTTCACACTCTTAACTTTGAAACAATAAGAGGGTGAAAGTTCGAGGGACTATTTGGCTTGGTTCAACAAGGCCCAGTTAGAAGTGTCCACCTCAACAGTTTCATCATCCTCACTATAGCAATCAATATAATAAAATAACATCATGTGGCATATGAGATGGCTAGAAGATTCCCTAGGACCTTGACCGAGTTCATCCAGATTGCCCAAGAACACATCAACGTAGAAGAAATTATGTTGGCCAAAAAGGTATATGAGAGCCGAGGTAAACAACAAAAAAGAAGCATGAGAGAAAAAAATCATCCAAACTGAAAAGTAGAGGGTCAAGTGAAGAGAGAGCCAACGGAAATTCCAAACCTATACACCACTATCCACTCTAGAATAGAAGTGTTGGCTCAAATAGAATATCGAGATCTTTTTAAAAAGTCATCACTAATCATTTCGAGCAGGTGATAATTCGATCAATCAAGGTATTGCCTATTTCACAAAAACTATTGTCATGACGCCAAGGAATGCAAGCATCTCAAGGATGACATTGAGAGGCTCGTCAAGGTGAAACACTTAAGACACTTCATTCACCGAGGGTAAAGAACTGATGAGGCACCTGCTTGAGAAAATAGATCATGAGGTTCCCCTCGAAGGAGCCTCATATCCAAGTTGCAAAACCAGCCAAATAAAGGTCATCTTAATATGATCTTCGTCAACCTACAACACCAAGTGAAGTCTCGACCTTAACCTCCAAATGTTGAGCTATCATTAGAAGGCAAGAGGAATGTAAAGAGGTCAAACAATGACACTATAATCCCGAGAACATGGATATAGTATTCTCAACAAGAGACATTCAGAGTATTTGGCTCCTCATAATGATGCTTTTGTTATTTCGATGATTTTAGATTGTTACTTCACGCAGTGTGTCATGATAGACATATAAAGCTCGATCAATATTTTATTCACTTGGGCTTATAATCAAATGAAAATAGAATCAAAGTTGGAACCCTATATGAGGATGCTGATCGGGTTCATGGAAAATTCAATCACTCCACTTGGCACAATTAAGTTACTTTTAACTGTCAGAGAATGTCCAAAGAGCTCCATAATTAAAATACAATTTATGGTGGTTTAAACTCATTTACCTTATAATGTTATATTGAGGTGATCAGTATTAAACTAACTGGAAGTAGTAACTTCGACCTTCCATTTAGTTATGAGATTTTCCATTAAGCATGACACATGTGAAATTTAGGGAGACCCGGGAGTGGGAGGTACGACAGTGGTTGAAGTAGCGGCATCGCCAGTGGAGGATTGCTAGTTGTTAGCCATGGAGATCGCCGGAGGACTCACATATGAAAATGGTGAATTACTCGAATTCGAAAGCGACGGGTGGAAGAAAACAAAACCATAGATTAGACACCCAAATTTATAGTCCCCCAGAATCGTCCAATCGTCGACACATGATAAGATCACGGTTATCACCGAAGCGTCGCATTGTTTTAAGCCGAGGTGTGAATCTTGGGAGACACATGGCGAGATTGCAATTTTAATGGAAGCATTGATTCGCTTCAAGTTGAGGTATGAATCTCACAAGACATGTGGTGAACATCGGTCATACACCTTCAAGCAGTCCACCATTAATGGGATGCAATGCCTTAGAAACATGCACTCTCATGACCAGAATGACATGACGCCTTAAGTAAAAGCGATTCATGCCTTCCAAAAAACATGTGTCTAACATACTATCTGAGGTAAGGATAGACAAAACCTCGAACCCAAAGTATGTATACTTTAGTGTTCGGACTTGGAGAGCACTGATGATACATATGAATTTGAGGCAGAATCAACGTGAACTGACCCTAAGATTGGGGTCCAAGAATGAGCTAGCCGACTCTAGGCAAGATTTTGTAGGACAACGAGCTGCAGGAAGTTTGACCTAAGTACTAAGGTTAAGGGGTGATAAGGACCAAGTGCGAATACGAATTAGAGATTAAGATTGCTAGAGGAAAGGCACACCTCAGTTCAAAACTATGAAACTCAGTTTACTATTATACCTAACTGTCCAAACCTCGGTTCTCTCAGCGGTGTATTTAACCCAATATTTTACTGAACTTAAATACCCCAAGTCTAAATCTGGGAATGAATATTGAAAAAATTAGGATTTAAGGTTGTTTGTTATGAGAAATTCAGCTAAGATCAAGGTGCCATAGATCATGAAATTTTGATGCAATCAACAACTATAAATAGTCTAATTTCTGGAGAAATATGGACTAATGTTCAATTATTCGTTCCACTTTAATATTTTGGATTTTCATTCTAACTTGAGCATCGGAGCGACCATTGCCGAAGAATTTTCAGTCGTCTTTTTCACAATATTCTTTTATGATCAGTGACGAGAAGGTGACCTATCAAATTGAGTTCTTAAAGGATCATACGGATTGAAGCCAATCTCATATCAGAACTCCATCGACAATTTAGATAGCTTGGTCTAAATAAATTAAAATATCTTTTCAAAAAATCACATGCATTACCAGTTTATCATAGAAATTATCTACCATTTAATATTTTACAAAAGAAAATGCATTGTTGATTTGTTTGCGAAAAAATAACATGAAGTAATATAATTTTACTTGACCCAAAAATACGATTTTTCTCAATTATTTTTCTTATTTTTTATGTTAAGAAATTGATTTTTTTTGCTTTTTATTCCATAAATGGAGGCTAAAACAATAGAGGGTCACCGTTTAGTTTGATGGCTTGCCTTAAATGGTAAAAAGTTAGATACATTGAACAACCGCTGTCAGCTTTTTTCACCGATTGGTGTTATATTTGACCATTTGGCGCTAAACTGCAAATCATTCTTTTCGAAAACCTTACGGCTTAATCACATGTAGGTCGTATGACCCTGTTGCTGCAGGACGAAATTATGAATCTTGCTGGCAAAGAGAAAACGAAAACTGTAAGCAACTGTGAATTCCTGATAGATTTTTGCCACCATAGTCAACTCCTGATAGGAACATCATGAATAAATTTTGCATACAGAGAGCCGGGTTCTGGTGCTTTTGTGCACAAACAAATACAAACATCAAACCCTGATCTAGCTTTCTTAAAGCAAATCCAGCAACAATAATTTGTTCCATTGACAGAAGTGTCACCAGAACCTTCATGACATCATATTTCAGTGGAATCATGAGCAAGCAGGTCATGGAGATAGCCAAGACTGAGCACAAGTTACAGCCAATGCGCTGGTATAGCTGCATGAATTTGTGCAATAGGGACCTATGTACTGCTGGGGAAAAGAAAGAAAATTTGTTTCAACAGTATTGAGATCAATTCCATGTAGTTGTATGCAAGAAACAATTTGAACATACTTGAATTCTTAGTTTGCAACTTTCTTCCTCAGAAGATGTTCTACATTAAGAGTGTTGATCTTTGCAGCAAGGATGAAGTCGTTTTCTGTCAGCCCTCCTGTACCAATATAATGACTTGAGTTGAAGAAAGGTAGGGGAAGGAAGAAAGACGCATGCTTCATCAGTCTTAGTAATCTTAATGAGTAGAACGTTGTTGAATATTCATCAACTTACGATATCTCTAATGGGTTGAAAAAATTTCCATCAGTATGACAATTTTCCATCTCCATAATAGCAAGGGTTGAGGGACAAAAATTGTGTTTGATATCAGCTGATCTTGAAGAAGTAAAAATATAGATTCAACAAAATGGAGGAAAAGGAATTGATTATCAAAAAATACAAAATAAAGGAAAGAGTTTTTAATAATAAGTCACTTATTTTATTATGAATTTACGAAAAAACACCTATATTATCACTGTCAACAAAAATTCACTTATTTTATATTATAAATTTACAAAAAATATCTTAATTAAAATATTTAAAAAATATTTTATTTTATTTTATTTTTATCAATTAAATTCCTATAAAAGGCCAAATTATTTTTACTTGATTTTATTTCAAACAACTGGTTCACAATTATCAAACAACCGATATAATAAAATTAAATTTTAAATATTTAATTTTATAAAATTAGATAACCGATCTTTTATAAAAATAAAATAAGATAAGTTATTTTTTATATTAATTTAATGGTTGTTCAAACTAAAATCAAATAAAAATAATTTGATCTTTTATATTAATTTTAATTGGTAAAATCAAATTAAATTAAAATATTTTTAAATATTTTAATTGAGGTTATGTTTTGTAAATTTATAATATGATGCCCGTAATTTTTTTACTAATAGTGATAAAATAGATGATTTTTTGTAAATTCATAATAAAACAGGTGATTTTTTGATAAAAATTCTAAAGAAAAACTTTACCGGTGAAATAGCACTTTTTGCTCAATCTTAGATTGTGTTCCTTACAAATGCTAGTAAATAGAACATCTAATGGACCATCTTAATGGCTTAAGGCATTTGACATGCATAAAACAAGAATTAATGGAGAAATCTTACCGACTGAATGGGTCCATATATCGATCTTAACATTGTTCCAACCTACTAGATGGAGGTCAGGATGATGACCTGAAAACAAAAGTATGCCAAGTTAATTTTTTCATAAAACATTACATCACACAGTGATTTAATTTTTTCATAAAACATCACATCACACAGTAACTTCCCAAACTGAACCTAACCTCCACAAAGCCATCTATCTTGCTCACATTATTATAAAAAGAAGCAGCTCATCGCATATTCAAACGCTAATTATGAAATTAAACAGAAATCAGACACCACAAGCAAAGTCATTCAAGTAGCAATTACAAACATGGCTGATTTAAGATAAAATGACAACACAATCAGTTAACAGTACTCTTACCTTGAACTGATAACTACTTTATAGTATTATGTATTATGTATTCAACCCAAGTATTCCATTAGCAATCTTCCTAGATGAAAATAAAGCATTAAAAGTCAAATGCACCTATCTAGGACATTCAAATCCAAATTTTTTTACAAATAAACTAAAAATAATTCATTTCTGACAATATTAATTTCATTTGAATGTTACAGAGGAACTGAGATGCAACATAATCCTTAATTCCTTTTCAATAAAATATGATACTTGAAGCATATAACCATTTAGACTCTTGTAATAAGCATAGTTGTATCTTATCTTAGCATAATCAATGGATGGTGAACTTCAAAGGGCAATAATTTATTTTGTAGAGATTTTTTTTGTCAATGGCACAAATTTTGTAGCAGTTAAAAGGATCAGATTGTTCCTGAGGTCTTCTAGCCATTAAAGGAATTATAATATTGAGCAATAATTAGCTGGTGCAAACGAATTAGTCTGAGTCCATCATTATCAACATTCAGCATGATGATGAATACTGTAGAGAGAGGATATTACTCAAACCAATTTCAGATCACAAAAGTGCATCAACATGTATAAGTAAAACATAGATGCTACAAACACCTTCTGTTTCAGCAACATCAGCTACCAGTTGAAAGAATTCCAATCCTTTAGTAAAAGTCTTGACTTTCCACAAACGGTGCAACTTCATTGTCCCACCTTCATTCACTAGACTCCATCCTTCGACCTGATTAATAAAATAGTCAAAAGGCAAACAGTCTAAAATGCTATAAAAGAGACAAATGACAAAGACCAACCTGTGGAAGTAATTCATTGGCTGACTGCTCAGTCATTGATCGAATATCTTTCAAGTTACATGGTACACACTTCTTAGCTGTCAAGTCTGAGAATTTACACAAGAATTTCAGATGAAAAGATAGGCAAAAGACTCCTACTTTCCATGCATCACTGCAAAAGTTCAGATACTACAGAATCTATTTGGAATTTGCGGAAAAGTCACGAGCATACAGATCATTGGACCACATTGTGAACTACCTCAGAGTATGAGCAAAAATAAATGTGCAAATGCCCAACTCTAGCTGATCCATTATTTCAAGTGGTAAGTATTTTATCTCAGGAACACAAAGTGCGGATATGCACATGTCATACCATGACCAATGGGTAATCTGCTAGAAAGAAAATACCATATAAGTAACATGAAATTGTGAGCAAAGTGACCTCAAAATTTAGCACTTCAAACCGGAGTTTTAAAGCAAAAGAGAATGCTAATTGATCAGAAAAACCTACAAGGCAGATGAACCCCAGTACTTGCGGAGATAATCGCCAGTAAATAGTCATAATCCCAAGACGATCGATATCCTAGACTCTCATGACAAAAAACAAGTAATAAGCAGAAAAGGTAAGGCACGCACCTTGTGACGCAGAACAAAAACTAAACCCAGCTAACATCCAAAATGGTGATATTTTAATATGAGCTCGGCGTGTCCTGGATATCGAATAAGAAAATGTGCACAAATAGCCAGCCATCACACAAAAATCAAATAAATCTTAAATAAAACATACTTTCTTCATATGCTTATAAAGTATAAGACGACGTACAACACCGTATCATGTGTCACTGACCACTCAAAACCTACAACTTCTGATCAATACTGTAACCCTTCAGTAATTTAAAGATATAATCACACAGAAGAAGCATTCCGATGTTCAAATATGAGAATCTTATATCACAGATTCAGGAAATTATCTCTCCTGGCTCCTGTATCAATTCATAATCCGCTATTCATTGGCGACAAGTATCAAAATTCACGCAATCAAAATCTCAGATCGAAAGGATCCCTCCTCTTTTAACCTAAACCCCTGTTCTCACTTCTACGAATCCACTCAAATGATAATAAGAGATAATCGAGTAGAGGAGAGAGTACCGTCCAAGGAGGCGTGAGCCCGGCGGTAGGATCCCGGAGAGGATGGCGGAGGAGGAAGCGGGGATCGCCGGAGAACCCTGCGGAGAAGAAGAAAAAGAAGAAGAACAAGAAGAAGAAGAAGAGGAAGAAAAGGAGCTGAGGATCGAGATCGAAGAAGGTATCGATGGACCGTTTCGATTTAGATAGCGAGAGCCGACCTTGAAGGGAGAGAGGAGAAACATCCTCATCATCGGTGGCATTCTGGCGACAGTGGGCGAGAGAGACGCGCGGTTGGCTGTTGGCAATAGAGAAACGGTGGCGTCGACCAAGGAAGATGAAGACGGCCAAGGGAGACGAAGACGGCCACTCCTACAATTCTCTTAATCGCGCCCGTTTGGATTCAGTCCGATTTGGACGTGAATCTGATGATGATTTTAAAGTTTACCTTTTTAATTTTTGTTTTATCATTTTTTATTTTCTGTTTTCTTTTGAAAATTTTGTTCTTCAATTTCAATATTTAAAGATTTTGAAGCTCAAAATTTCTGCTTGATTCTAATTATTTATTTCCATAATTAATTATCTTCATTAATTTTTTTATTTACTTTTCATTAATTAATTTAATAAAATAGTAAATAACGTTCAAATGATTGGGAGCCGTCCTAATTTGGAACAGTGGTGTCCAAACAATTCGAATGGGCTGAATTAAGAGAATTAGAAGTTGAATTCTCTCTATTCCGATATTTGGATAACTAATACTATTTGGAAATTTCAAACGAGATTGAATGGAATTCACACAATTCCGGTTGAAATTGTGTGGGATACATGGAAATAGTAATTTTCAATTGAAATTAAGAATTTCTCACCCCAATTTTCATCCAATTTTTTATATCTCAAATTATATATATATTTTTTTATTTACTCATTTTTTTACATTCTTATAAAATTTTAATACCTATAAATTAACTTTTTTAATTTAAAATATATTTTATTGATTGAATATTTTTTAAAAATTTATTCTATTTTTTCTTAACTTATCAAATATTATAAATATGCAAATATTTTAAACCACAAAATTTTTTTTTTCTACTCATTAATTTTTTGTTTACATATTTTTCTTAATATTAATACTTATGGATTATCAAATTCTAATTTAAAATATATTTTATTGTTGAATGCATATTTTAAATATTATTTTTGTAACATTAATATTTTTAAAAATATTTATATATTTTATTAATTTATTTATTAAATATATATATTTAAAAAATATAAATAAAAAAAATAAGAATAATTTTACTTATTTGAAAATGATTGATTTTTATTTTCAATCTAAATACCGAAATTAATAAAATTGACGGAATTAATAATTCCTTAACTTTACTTTAAAGTATATTCAAATATCGAAATTATTAATTCGGTCAATTTCTTAAATTCTTTAAAATGATTGAATTGACAATTCCTACTATTCCAAATCGAAATCGATCCAAATGGCCTCTAAATTTTACTTATGAAAATTTAATCACTGAATTAAAACTAATTCAAAATTAGGTCCGAGCTTCTTTGCCGAATTTTAAGAACTTTAGTGGGATCGCGTTATACAAGTGTGCTAAGAATAGGGTCTCATTGAGTTTAGAAAGTTTAAGATGATATTAATTAAAGTATATCGTGAGAGCCTTCCATAATTGTATATTTCAGAAGCATTTTAGAAAAATATGATGTTTAAGACCTTGTTAAACAAATGGAAGATTCGGAATGAAATTCGCAACATAAATCTCGACAAAAATTATAATGAAAATCACAATAATCAACAAATAAAAGATTGGACATAAATAATAAAAATTAATGTGTCGTGACAAAATGTCGAGTAAATAGCGACCGTCGAAAATTTTTTGATAATTTTTTGTCTTGCATACTACGAGTGTCCCGAATTAAATTAGATTTGATCAATAAAGTGAATTGGATGTATTGGTCGATCCAATATTTTTCCTAGATCTATTTATTTTTAACAATATAAAAATTAGGAGAAAAAAAGAAAAATCAGACAAACTATGGAAAAAAGGGAAAAAAAAAAATTTAATCTAGAATGCTAAAACATAAACTCGTTGATTTTAAAGTTTTAAAATATATAGTAGAGAGTTGTATTTGTATAAAATAGAATTAAAATATTAAACACCTACATAAACCGATACAAATAAAATACTCACAACACTATAAATTCTAACAATTATATTAGAGCAAATTATATGAGTTCAAATACAAAAATGTAGGATAATTTAAGTATAAATCGCACAAATACAAAATATAAGATAATTTAATGTCATAACATATTAAAAGGCACGGTCTTTTTGCAAAATAAATGATTTATTATTTTAAAATAAGAATTCAATAGAAGGGATGTTGTCAAGGAATCCGATAAAATAAAAAATAATTTTAAAATATATAATTGCAAAAAATTTCTTAACTAATATTTATCTATAATTTGCTAAAGAAACGAGTGTTTATCTCAATCCAATGAAATAAAACTTGTATCTTAATTATTCAGTATTTTAAAAAAACTTAAAATAACTTGATAATTAATGGATCGCCCAGATCGATCTGAGTCGGATCCGAATCACGATCAGATCCCGGAAAAACCGATCCCCGTTTTATGGGGGTTCTGGAATCGGCAGGGGCCGATTTTTCGATACATTGAACAACTGAATCTACAAGTTCAATTATTGTCTTAGACTCATCACTGCTCTGGATTCACCAGCTTAGGCCCTTCCGGAACATCTTCACAGTGCCCGACGAAAGGAACCAAGGCTCCCACATCAACTGTCCTCTTCGTCTTGCAGTCCAGCGACGGCGGCGCATGGTAACACGGCTCCATGGACATAGCTCGCTGGCACGGCGGCTCCGGCACCATGCCATTCTCCAGCACGGTCAGAATCCACGGCTTCACGCTAGCGATTCCCTGCGCAACGTACCTAAGCGTCAAAATCGCTCTGGTCACCAACATGTCCGTCAAACTCAGTAGACTGACCTCGGCGAGAGCTTTCATGTCGTGGGTGGTGTTGTCCGTCCGCTGGTGCTTCTCATGGCGCGGCTGGTAGACTGCGACTGCATCTCCGCCTATCGTCGGGTGCTCCCAGTACATGTTTCTGATCTATCCGCGAACTCCGGCCTCAGAGAAGTTATCAGTAGCGCGTGTGAGCTTGCCTCTTTAGAAGGATTTTTCCAATGGAGACGTTGCTCCCTCGCTGGCAATGAGCGGGAGCAGCTTCTCATTGAACGAGCATCGAAGAGTCTGATCAAGCATCTGCTCCCATGGATTAATCCCGTTAGGCAGAAGCAAGGTTGCGTTTGGATCGAACACTCTGATCTGTTCCCCGACTCTCCATCCGCCTTTGCTAGATAGGACGTGTAGGACCTCGTGATCAAGCTCCATACTGCGTTGGAAGGGTGGAGGAGATACCTGCGAAGGTGATGCAACACCGTGTCCTTCTCGGAGAACAGACGGCGTAGCTGTCTCTCAAATTCTGGCATTAGGAAGAAAGCCGGCTCGAAGTACCCGTTTGATAGAACCTGCCAGGGTATCCCTTCAAGAAGCGCCTGATCTTCGTCGCAAAAAAAAAAAAAAAAAAAAAAAAGGCTCGTCGTCCTCGGTGAAGTCGTGCGACTGGTGGACGTAGAAGCTGCGAGGGGAGTCTCTATTCAAGGTCGTAACAGGGTGATAGACGAGTCCAGCAGGAGAAAACAATATGTTTGTAAAAATGGCTCGCAGAAGAGGTCGTACCCATCGGCTCCCCTTCCGAGGAGCAGCACGCAGTCGGTGAGGAGCGCGTAGAGGAAGGCGGAGACAATGGTGATCATCTTGTTTCCGAGGCCGTTGTTCGAAATCCAGACAATGTATTTGCAGTGTGTTTGATGTGCGCCACTGGGTTTAGAATCAAGGTCCTTCATGGCTTGGTTGAAGAACTCGGTGCCAGGGCCGCATCGTCTGTGGTAGGCCTTGTGGTTTCTGAGTTTTTGAAGAAGGTAAGGCGAGGGCTTGTGGGGTGATGGCATGTGGTACAGTGCAGATTGGTACATGCTTTGGCATGAAGTTTCATTGTGTCGAGGAGCCAACAGGCCACCAATAAGTATGCCCTTTGATGCATTGGAATACTGAGAACCTTCATCCGTCTTCCTTTCGTAGCTCCACTGATCTCCATAGGAGACAAAGAAGACGGCGAGGAGGAGCAGCGCCGCAAAACCTGTGAGAGGAGCCAGATAGATGCCGCTGCGCAGCCTTGAGGAGCTCGGTCGAAGAGCATCGTCCTCCACCAAGCCGGATTGCTCCTTGATATGTTGCTCGGAGCGAGGTGCAGTGGCGGATCCAGAAATTCTTTTGAAATTTTAACAATATTAAAAATTCAGTGCAGAGTTATTTATTATTACTAAATAAAAAAATTCATGTAATAAAAACATTTTATATGGAAATAAATAAATATTTACTAAATCCCATTGAATAAAACCGAAAATCTCTCCGCTTTCCAGTATCATAATCGCCCCAATCAAGTGAATTGAGAAAAAAATCCGACGTAGCTCAATATAATTGGCGACACATATCACGTTAAAAATTGGGATGACATTCTACCGGCGGATGACCTAATCGGCACCGCTCAAAAAATACGGGGAGATTGCCGTCATGATTGACGGTTCAGATCATCGAGGAAGATCGATCAGACGGTGAATTTGAGTCTGCATCGGTGAGTACACTCCTTGCTGACCACGATATAAATATGTACGCTCGACAGGTGGGTGAGTGTGTTTTCGACAAACTTCCTTCCCCAAATTTCCTTTGTACGCATTTTCCCTTCCGGATTTTCTCTGCTTTCCCTTCCGATCCTCTCGTCGGTGAGCAAATCTCTGCTTCATTCCATTTATTTTTGCATTCAATCGAAGAATTTCTTCGTATCTCCCAAATTTAGGTATAATTCCTGCAATTTCGTGGATTTTTTTGCTGGGATCTTGGATTTTTGTGCAATTTTCTGGTTTTTCTAGGGGGCATGCGTGATTTCTGCTGAAATTTGTGTTTTATTGAGGGTTTTCATTTGATTTCTTTCCAATTATATCTATTTTGCTGCAGCTATGATTTTTGTTTGTTTTTTTACCTCTTTTTTTTTTTTTCAATTTTTTGGTAGGTTTTGATGGGATCTAAGCGTGGAACTCTCGTGATCTCCGTTTTGATCTCGTTTCTCTTGCTTCCGCTTGTTCTTCGGGCATCGGCCGATGGATTGGTGCGGATCGGGTTGAAGAAGAAGCCGATCGACGAGAAAAGCCGACTTGGAGCGCGGATTTCAGCTGAGAAAGGAAAGTCTCTGAAAGGGAGGAGGTATGGGCTCTGGAATGGCCTTGGAGGCCAAGAGAGCGCAGACACCGACATCGTCTCCCTCAAGAACTACTTGAACGCCCAGTACTTTGGTGAGATTGGCATCGGCACTCCCCCGCAGAAGTTCACTGTAATTTTTGATACTGGGAGCTCAAACCTCTGGGTTCCGTCGTCGAAGTGCTATTTCTCGGTTAGTGGTTTATTCGTTGATCATAAGGCTTAGTTGGAATGGATTTGATGTCTTGACCTGATGTCAATTTTTTTTTTTCACAGATTGCGTGCTTGTTTCACTCCAAATATCGGGCTGCTCGGTCGAGCTCCTATAAGAAAAATGGTTTGCTCTGATTCCTTTATCTGTTTTTGTGTGGTTTTAGTTGTTTTTGTTGCTAGTGTTTGTGATGTGGGTTTTAGTTCAGCATTGTTGTTTGCTTGGTGGCGTTATCAATTAATACTTGCTGCAACTCTTTTCAATTATGTTTTGTGAAAATGGATGGTGATAGTAGCTAGTTTTGAATGAGATGAGTGGGGAGCAGGGATTCTTTTCTCCATTAACACAAAATGGGGCCTTTTACAAATGTTGGTACTCTTCTCTCTCCTTTTACAAATACTGACCTTATTCAGGAATTATGAGTTGATGTTAATCTGAACTGATAGAACTTCACAGTAGGTTAGTCTGAAAGTACCTGGTTAGATTAGGTAAACAAAATTTTCCCTATTCATATGTGCTAATTCATCATGTAAAAAGCAAGGAATGACCTTATGAAGGACTAAGATCTGTGAAATTTTAGACTTAGAATCATGATGGTGTATGTTAAGTTGGTTAGGGGTACATGGTACCCTATCATACCTCAAGCTTAGTAGTGAACGAGTGGCATAAATTGATCCATCACTGACCTGTTTTTCCTGCCCAGGCCTCATTTGAACATGATGTGCTTTGTTTCGCAAATGTGAATGGGTCTTAGTTCATGCCAACTGCTTTCTCGAATTAATTGGAACCCATGGTTTCCCTTGCACGGTTTGCCTGTATTATGATGTGGTTGTATGTTTTCTGTCAGTGAGCCAGACCGAACTGTGTTGCTCCTGATAATCAGGCTTTGATTATGGATTCTTCATATGGTAATGTCATTCTTTTGAGCAGGGACATCTGCTGCAATTCACTATGGAACTGGAGCTATATCAGGTTTCTTTAGCCAAGACCATACAAAAATTGGTGACCTTGTTGTTAAGGACCAGGTAAGTTTCATCACATACTGTGTTTCTCCTGTTTGTTATGCTTCAACCTATCACATTGATTTGTCATTTATGCTATGTGTTCTTTTAGCTTTTTATTGAAGCTACTAAGGAGCAAAGTCTCACTTTCTTGGTGGCAAAATTTGATGGCATTCTTGGACTTGGATTTAAAGAGATCTCAGTTGGCAATGCAAAGCCTGTGTGGTAGGCTGTCCTATCTTTTATATAATTTTACTTCTTCACAGAATTGTTTCTTCAACATGCATGAAGTGGTGCTATGTAAAATTAGTTGAATTTTTTGGGGGTATTTGCATTACATGACTTTTTAGACTACTAGCAGATAGTGTTTTAAGTTAGGTATGCTAAGACATGGGCTTTTTATTCTTGTAACATAGGATGGGGCATAAGATTAAAAATTAGACAGTAACATGTATTACTTTCTCCTTTCTGCAGGTATAACATGGTTGAGCAGGGATTAATCAAAGAACCAGTTTTCTCCTTCTGGTTTAACCGTAATTCTGAGGAAGGGGAAGGAGGTGAGATAGTATTTGGAGGGGTTGACCCTAATCATTACAAGGGTGAGCACACATATGTGCCAGTGACTCAGAAAGGATACTGGCAGGTAGATTTGTAGTTCTCTTGTAATTGCTCCTCTCCTCCAAATTGGTTACATTTTGTTGTAAGTATCACTTCATTATATCCAAATTTTCTTTTTGCAGTTTGATATGGGAGATGTTCTCATTGGTGACCAGTCTACAGGTATTCACAACATTGTCCTCTATATTGTTTTGACCTTCGATATGATACACCTACTTGGTTTATTATTTTGCTTGTACATGTTTTTGAACATAGAAAAACATTGTTTCAATCTAGGATTCTGTTCTGGAGGCTGTGCAGCTATTGCTGATTCTGGAACTTCTTTGATTGCTGGTCCAACTGTAAGTGCCTAATTTGCTAGCCGTGAATGTGAAAGACTTCAGCTTTCATCAATTGCCATGACTTTTTGGTGCTTGTATTTTGTTGAGATTGTTGTTGCACAGTGTTTGATATTCAGAACTATGAAACCTAGATATGCCATTGAGGCTGTCAGATTATAACAATTTAGAATGAGGTAACTAGGTTCCTTAGGAGAGTCAGTGTTGAATGAGCTCGCATGATATGAGCTCGTACCAAGCTTAATTTTAAGTCTGAATACTACAGCCGTGCTTAGGTCACTTTTTATTTCAATATAGGCATGAGCTAACATGACAGCTGTTCACTTCTTGAGCAAGTCTCATCTATTACTTGGGAGTTGAGGCTCTAATTTGAAGTATATTGTCTCCTATAGTGTCTTTAATCTAAAGCCATGGGTGTGTTTTATCAAATTTTTCAACCAGGTGAACTTTAGAATGTTACTATCTCCTGATCAATCTTTCCCTGTTATAGACACTAGCTAACATGACAGCAGTTCACTTCTCGAGCACGTCTCATCTATTACTGGGAGTTGAGGCTCTATTTTGAAGTATATTGTCTCCTATAGTGTCTTTTATCCAAAGCCATGGGTGTCTTTTATCAAATTTTGCAACCAGGTGAACTTTAGAATGCTACTATCTTCTGATCAATCTTTCCCTGTTAACAGTCGTGCTTAGGTTCCATTTCAATATAGACATGAGCTAACATGACAGCAGTTCGCTCCTTGATCAAGTCACATCTATTACTTGGGAGTTGGGTCTCTAATTTGAAGTGTATTGTTTCCTATAGTGTCTTTTATCTAAAGCCATGGGGGTGTTTTATCAAATTTTGCAACCAGGTGAACTTTAGAATGTTACTATCTCCTGATCAATCTTTCCCTGTTAACCTCTGTGATTTTATGTGAAGTATATTTTTGCAGACAATCATTGCTGAAATCAACCACAAAATTGGGGCCGCTGGTGTGGTTAGCCAGGAGTGCAAGGCAGTAGTTTCACAATATGGGCAGCAAATGTTGGATTTGCTATTGGCAGAGGTTTGTATAAAATTTTCTGTTAGAATCCCATGTCCAATTGACTATTTTCATGAACTCCAGTACCTTATAGTCCTCTTATCTTCTCTTCCAGAGCCAACCTGCTCTCATCTGCTCTAAGATTGGCCTCTGTGCCTTTGATGGAACTCAAGGAGTCAGGTTAGATGTTAACAATAAGCTGGTTATCAATCAATATTTGATAGTGTTGTTGTCTAGAGCATTTTTTATTTGATTTATTATCTCATTTGGCTATCTCGTGGTTTCAGTATTGGCATTGAGAGTGTGGTGAGCGATAGTGGAGAATGGTCATCAGTTGGGCGAAGTGATGTTATGTGTTCCGCATGTGAGATGACAGTTGTATGGATGCAAAACCAGCTGAGGCAGAACCAGACACAGGAAAGAATCCTGAACTACATCAATGAGGTGAGCTTCTTATAACTACCAAGATATAATTGTATTTTTATCCATGTCCTCAAATATCTTTGATGCATTATCTCATCTGTTCGATTGCATTGCAGCTTTGTGAGCGCCTGCCTAGTCCAATGGGAGAATCCTCTGTTGACTGTGGTACCCTTTCAACCATGCCTAGTGTTTCTTTTGCAATTGGTGGTAAAACTTTTGAGCTCAGTGCAGACCAGGTATATAATCTCAATTTTCATAATAAGCATACTGTTAGCCCCTAATATTTCCATCAGATTTATGATAAAAGTTTCATTATTATATTTATCATGCATTTTTCAAATTCCTATATTATGATGTGTCCTAGTAGGTTAAATTGACTTCATGTTATAATGAATGTAACTGGTTCAGACCTGCAATAAAGAATTTCATTTCTGATCAAGTGCAAAAGACCATCCTTTTTGTAGATTAAGCTTTTGCTTAGATATAGTATACCATGTGAATTATCATTGTGTTCAAACAATTTTTATTTGCCTTATTATGGCCCATTTTACATGTATTTGTCAAAACCGATGGAATTTCTCCATCCACAAAAATGCTACAACAGGAGAAATCAGTACAAATGTCCTGTTTATCCTTTTCTAATTCCATTTCATTTTATCGGTCAAATTTTCTGTGCAAATATCGTGACTCTCTTACCATGTGCTTGGAAACAATTATCTTACTGCTATGGAGTTGAAACTTAAAATGAAAAGTATCCTTATAGAACATTGTGTAAGTGTGTTCAGTTAATAGCTTTGTTTTTCTGTTAATCCTTTCTATGCTGGCTTTGTTACAAAGATTTTACTAAAGATTTTACTCTTATTAAGTGTAATGGGCTGCTCTTAGTATGTAATTATAGGCTGCTAGTGTGATGTGCAATGGGACACACTTATATTCTGTGTGCTATGCAAAAAGTTCTGATTGTGCATCAAACTTTGAAAGTAATGTATTTCTGAGGCCCCTTTATCACTCCTTATTCTAGAGCATGTTTTGACATATGCATATCCTCCAATAGGGGATTTATCTGCTAGTACTCTTTTGCTACTTTTTCCAGTTAATCTCTGATGATGCCTTCATCTGAGATCTTATAGCAGCATTCTGTCTCCAGTAAATTCATCTGCTTTGTTACTTGACCTGGATCTGGATCTGGATCTCTTCTGACATATGTATTTTGTATGAGTAATTGTTCTGTGGAGAATCTGATTGTGTCCTCTTGGGGATGCTATCCTTACATGATGTCGCTTTTCTGTTTTCTTGACTGATAAATTATCTTTGTTCTTCTGCAGTACATTCTTAGGGTTGGTGAGGGAGCCGCAGCACAGTGTATCAGTGGATTCACAGCCTTGGATGTGCCACCTCCTCGTGGACCTCTCTGGTATCAACTTCCTGCATTCGTTCTGTTTTTGGTCTAATGGTTGATCTGATGCTTCTCCGTATGCTGTAGGATTCTGGGAGATGCCTTCATGGGAGTTTACCATACTGTATTTGACTATGGTAATTTGCAAGTTGGGTTTGCTGAAGCAGCATAGTATCAAAAACATCCAACACGAGGAATATGTCAGATGTGTTGGTACTCTTTCCATATTATGTAATGGAGATGGAGTTGCATGGCGATGCTAATGGCATGTAAATATCTGACAAATGCCGCCACTATATTTTTCTTTAGAAATCATGCTTCTGCTTTACCATTGAAAGTTCCTTCTTTGTGGCCTACATTCGTAGTTTTGGTTTTATACGTCTGGAGTGAAGATTCAAATTGCTATTAACTTATTATGAATTTCACTAATCTCAAGTTTAAAAGTTTGGAAATTTTTTACTGAGATTTATGAATTATCTTGTTTTTAAATAACACAAAAAAATGCAAAGTAATATAAGATAAATAATAATAATCATATTATTATTATTATTATTATATGTGATTTATTTAAAAGCAATAATCAGAGATTATTGAAAAACAGTAAAAAACAGTAAAATGATTCATATACGAAAATTTTTCTAATTTTTTAGTTTAATTTTAACACTATCACATTTAAATTTTATGTATTAGTAGAATATTTATGGACTCTTATTGAGTTTTATTTAATTACGATTTCTAATATTATATAATAAGTATTAAAAATCAATCATAAGTCAAATTCAATTTAGAATTTTTATTTTAATTCAAACTCTAATTTGAGTTTGAAGCATTCAAATTTAATAATTTTCACTTTGATTTAAACTTGGGCATGTCACTATCACAAATCTTGAGCTATTAACTCTCATTTAGCCCTTTCCCCTAGGTTACTAACTTATTTAGTTAATTGCAAAATGCGAGCTTGAGCTAATATTAAATTCGGTCTTCATATATATAATTTTGTATTTCTTGAAGTCTTTCGGAATATATGTGTCTGCTGTCATAATAAAAATAACTTGGAAAGAACGTTTATCGTCTGTCAAATCACTTTAAGTATCACATTTTTTCTTTGCTATTACATCCATTGAAACTCCACCTATAATGATATTTTCTACCAATAAATAAATATTGTCGTATTTCTCCTTTTCCATTATGATCTTAATACCGCGTGTCATCTTTATGATTTCATCTCTCGCTGAATAATTACAGCATTTTGAATATCTTACACTAAGTGAAATTAGATTTTTTTTCACATTTTAAGGACATGCTCACTTCAGTAAAAGTACGAATCGCTCCATCAAAAATCTGGATTTGGACTATTTCTATATTAGCGATCCCACAAGTCGAATTATTGCTCAAGCAAACAGTATCTTTATTTTTATTCTTTTCATAAGAAGTAAACAATGCTTCCTAAAGTAAACGTGATCATACTTATTATACAAATAATATTGTACCTTCATCTTCGATTTTGATTTGAACCGTTACTTGCCTTCTCGACATTCTCTCGAATTTTCTCTTTGGTGAGCCATCAATTCTTCACCAATCTCAATATCAATATAGAAGTCTCTCCTCTTCTTATTAGAAAGAAGATTAGTTACTATATCATTTATCTTAAGAGTTTCTTTATCATAAAGAATTGTGGTCATAATATGATTGTATAAAACAAAAAGAGACATTAGGAGAATCAACACATTATCATCTTTTTCAAATTTTTCATCAACTTTTAGTAAATCATTAATAATTTTATTGAAGGTATTTAGGTGATACAATATACTTATACCTTCGCTCATATGCAGTTCGTATAATTATTGTTTCAAGTAAGTCTTATTCATGAGATTTTTTGACATATACAACTTATTAAATTTTGTTCAGATGTCCATCGTCGTTTCTTCGTCAATGACATTGTACAAAACCTCATCAATCAAACTTAGAATAATTAAATTCAATACATTTTATTTTATTTTCTCCTAATTTTTATCGCTTTTTTTGAACGGCTTCTTTTCTTTACCCTCTAACAATTTTTTAAAATCTTGATAAATAAGAACCGTTTTCATCTTCTTTTGTTATAAGGCAAAATTTACAATTGTTATTTTAAGTAGAACTTATTCATGAGATTTTCAACATGTACAACTTCTCAAGTTTTTTCAAACGTCCATTATTATCTTTTCATCAATGACATTGTACAAAATATCATCAGTCAGACTTAAAATAATTAAATTCAATGCATTTTGATCTATTTTCTCCTAATCTTCATCGTTTATTTTATCCAGATTTTTTTTTACCCTCTAACATCTTTTACAGACTTTGATAAATAAGAACTGATTTCATTTTTTTCTGTCATAAGGTAAAATTTAGCTTATGTCAAATTTCTCCGTATTGAGTAAGGATTTTATCATCTTGATAGTTTGCTCCTAAGCTTTGATACCAATTATTGAAATTTGCAGAAAAAAATTACGAATAACCTTGTTCTCAAACAATATAAGAAATGAGAAATAATATAAGATAAAAGAAAAGAACAATAAAAGACACAACGATATATGTGGTTTACTCAAAATTAATTTATGTTCATGGGAGAGTGAGAGATTCATTTATTAAAAGACTTTACAAGAGTTTATAAACAAGACTCTAATTTTTCTTATCCAATTAAACTCTTTTACCAAATCTCACCGACGACTCTACCTTTAGAGAGAATCTCTAAGAGAATATCATAAAGAACCATTACGAGAGGCTACTGAGAAGCATTAGAAAGATCTACACGTGAGAGTCGATAATCTTTTTTTTTTTTCTCTCTAATTTTTTATTCTTCTTTTTCTATTTCTCTCTAGTTCAATCTCAGTACTAAGGTTTGAAGTTTCGATTTCAGAATTAGTTTTGGCACCCATGAAAACGATATGTTTTGGTTGTTTCGGTCCCGTTTCAGTTTCGGTCAAATTTTTTTAAAAATTTTTTGACTAAATTTTGACTTTCAATTTAAAAATATTAAAAAAAAATTTAAAAAAAGAATTATATATATATATATATATATATATAAGTATTAAGTAAAATTTTTTTGTCGTAAAAAAATGATAAATATGTGAGAATCCAAAAATTACAATTGCTTAGATTTAAACCTGAGTTAAAGACGTTACCATTAAGTTAATAGTGATTTATGATATAATTATAATATATTTTTGAAATCGGAAACTGAAATCAATGACAAATCATTTCGACTATGCCCGAAACGTTCCGAAATGTTTTGGTTTCGGCCAGAACTGAGAATCATGCTCAGTACCATACTACATTTAAAATTTATATATTACTAGAATATTTATAGTCATTATTGAGTTTGAGTTTTATTTTAATTATACCTCATAATGTTACATAATAAGTATTAAAAATAAATCATAAATTTAAATTCAACTTTAAATTTTTTATTCTAATCCAAACTTTAATTTAAGTTTAAGAGATTCAAACTCAATAATTTGCGTTAAGAGGGCTCTAAACGTTGGCAATGGACTATGATGTGTAATAAGGCTGAAGGATAATGATAGATGTATGAGTCCTGCTGCTTGGCTTCTCACAGTGGCCATTAAATTTGAGGATCTTTGATAACTAAGTTCTGTTGATGTGGTCTGCTCTTCAACCGTGCTCTGTACTTGCACCATCCCATGGAAAAAGATAGAGGAGTCACACACTGATTTCAGTCGAACAGATTCTGTGACTAGCTGTAAATCCCTCGATGATGGGTTCGCCCATCAATTTTGGAAGTAGATCCGCTGATTTATGGCGGTCATTCAAAACTCCTTGATGGCAGGATGTGCGGTACTAACTCTTTGCCGGTGCCATTCCATTGGGATTCTTGGATGTCTTTTCAAGGACAGCATAACATAATATTCGGATATTTTAAATTATATATATTTTTTTATAGCTGCAAACTCGTCTCCAGATTGTAAGCTGAGGTCCCATAGATTCTATTTTTATAGGGAGTCATAATTGAGTTTTTTTAATGCCTGTTTTCTAATTAGAATTTTAGATTCCGTTTGGTTTGAGATCAGCTCAGTATCAACCTATTTTAAAATTATTTTTTAAATATAAAATTAATATTAATTATTTTACATTATTATTAAATTAAATTATTATAAAAAATTACATAATTTTTTAAACTTTAAATTATTGAAATATTAATTTTAATAAAAAAAATATTAATTTATAAAAATAATTTATTAATTTTTATTTTAATTTTAATTCTGATTTCGAATGAAACAATGCCGATTATCTACGACAACCGTTAAAATTTTAGACAGAAAAATTTTGACTTTCGTTCTAAGTGTTAGTGGTCCAAAATATTTTGCTGACTGTTTTATATGCTCTTGCCTGTAGACTTGGAACTCGCATGAATCTGCCTTTTGTAATATGTGAATGAACTATCTCAAAAATAAGTGAACCGCAGCCACGTGGGAAATTTATTGACGGAATCGTCCTTGGGATTGCGTCCTAGATTAAGTTCGGGTCCAACCGAACCGACCGGATGGTCCGGCCCAAGACACTACAAAGCCGCACGTGAACCACCGCCAACGAACCCACTACGGCGGGTACCACATGGCCCGTCCACGTGCCGGTGCACGTGGCATGACTACGTGAGCGTGGGACCCACTTCCCGGGTCCAGTCAAACCTGTTGACGGGTTCCCTTCTCCCTCGCGGGATACGGCGGCTCGATCGGATTGAACCAGTCGGTCCAGATCTGCAATTCCGCCTCCAGTGATGTCACTCCCGCGCCCTTCTATTTCTGTTTTCTCCCTTCAGCACTTTGACGTTGTTTGCTACTAGTTTGACATAAAATCCCGACCTTCCCCTTCTTCATCTCTTGCTTATCCTGATTTTGATTCTTAAAGCTAGAATTCGTGGTTATTTCATGGATACCGGAAGCCATTGCTTCTCCGGCGTTGACTTCTCGATGCAGCTTTGCTCCACTGGCGAGCGGACGCGGACGGTCGATGAGATGGACTTCTTCTCAGAGGATAAGAAGAGGGCGGAGGAGGATTATAAGGTCCCTAACGTTAGTGTCACCAAAGAAGATCTCGCCATCAATGTCAGTGATCCAAGTCCCTGATTTTTTTTTTCACAATTTAGTTTGTTTTTTCAATTGATTTTTATTTCTCTCGATAATCACAGACAGGATTGCAGCTCACTGTGAATCTGGGAAGCGACCATTCTACGATGGATGATGGACTATCCACAGACGAAGAAGAAAAAGATCGGAACAATGAGGTAGGATTTTATTCAATTTTTTCAGGCATTCGGATTCAAAGGAGAGGTCTTGGACTTGAGTCTTGAATCATGAACTCGGTGGTTCTTCAGATGAAAGCTTTGCGAGACGAGCTTGGGAGGCTAAACGAGGAGAACAATAACCTCCGGAGCATGCTAACTCAAGCCAATGGCGCCTACGACGTGCTACACATGCATCTGATGAGACTTCTACAACAAAGAGACATGGGCAAGGTTAAGGTTAGGGTTAGCTTTTACATTGATGCATCTGTGTCACGTAAACAACTAACATGGAAGTCGTTCATTCAGGTGGTCATCGGCGACAGCAGCAAAAGAAGGCAGCTGATGGATCTCAGCACGGCTGACATTGACGAGCCGTCGCATTCTTCTACTAATGAGCCTCCAAACAGCAACGATCATGAAATGACGCTGCTCGAACCGGGGCTGCCGGATTTGAGGAATGGTAGGGGAATTGCTAGAGAAGACAGTTCCAACGGGCGGGAGCCTGGTAGGGAGGGCAAAGAGCAGCATTCACGGGATGCTGAGCAGTCGCAGGAGGCCACCATGAGGAAGGCTCGCGTCTCTGTCCGAGCTCGGTCCGAGGGGTCCATGGTGAGTCCGTAACAGCTTTTTGATGAACTTAATCTGCCAAAAAAACATTCATAAAATGACAAATATTCCTTGGCTTGAACGTCAACATACAATTAAGTTGAGAAACATAATTGAATGCTTGATCTGTTGTTCAGATCACGGATGGATGCCAATGGCGGAAGTATGGGCAGAAGATAGCGAAAGGGAACCCTTGCCCCCGTGCCTACTACCGTTGCACTATGGCCGCCGGCTGCCCGGTTCGCAAACAAGTAAGTCCCGCATTCGAAATAGTAAAAATGCCGATGCGATGCTAGCTAAACAATCAAACAGTCCTCTTTAACTATATTGCCGACTCTGTCGACCCCGATAGGTCCAGAGGTGCGCCGAGGACCGGACGGTCTTGATAACAACGTACGAGGGCAACCACAACCACCCTCTCCCACCGGCGGCCATGGCGATGGCCTCCACCACCTCTGCCGCCGTCTCCTTGCTTCTCTCCGGTCCTATGTCGAGCACCGACGCCCTAGTGAACTCCAATGTGTTTGCCCGGACAATGCTGCTCGCTACGTCGACGATGGCCACCATCTCAGCCTCGGCGCCCTTCCCCACCATCACGCTGGACCTCACCCAGACCCCAAACCCGCTCCAGCAGCACCGACCGCCGTTCCCGCTTCCCTTTTCGCCGCCGCCGCCTACGTTGTTTGGCGGTCAGACCTTGTTTGCCTCGGGGGAGGGGAAGCCGGAGATTGGGCAGGCGAGGTTGTTGTCTGACACCGTGAGTGCGATCACGGCGGACCCCAATTTCACTGCGGCGCTGGCGGCGGCGATCACTTCGTTCATGGGTGGCAGCGGAAATGCCGGTGGCGCCTTCAAGAGAAGTCAGCAGCAGAGCAATAGCGATAATAAGACGGGAAATAGCTAGATTTTTTTAAAAAAAAAATTTCGAAGATCATAGCTAGAGTTGATAAATTGCTTGGATAAATGAAGAATTTTTCAGAAATTTTGAGCCATTTTTTCTTATTTTTCTGAAAATAACAGAATTGTTAATTGGATTGTCCACCACACAATCCAATGCAGCATTGCTAATGGATGCGGCCTTCTTTCAAACGGTTAATACACAACAGGAAAAATTATCAATAACCTCTGAAAATTTTTAAATTTATTAAACAGTCCTTCAAAATTACTTATAATCTATGTATTGATAATATAAACAGTTAAAGAATATATTAAACAAAAAATGCAATATAAACAGAATCACAATAATAAGATTATTTTTACTTATATATAAACAAATATTTGTGCAAAATGAAAGTGCGGAATTATTGATAATTTTAAAAATTATAGAAAATTATTGGTAAAGTTCAGAATTTTTAAGGAGTTATTCATAATTTTTTAAACTTTTTAAAAAAAATTTCTAAGATAAAGTATGTAGGTTCGCTTTTCAGTTGCTATTGTGTCGGTTAAGATTGAATCGAAATTGATCATCTCACTGGTAACACACCACATATTATTACTTTATTAGTAATTATATCCATTTCCGTTTCAACCATGTTTTTAAATTTTAGTTGAAAGGTTTTGATTTTGTATTAATAAAAAACGTTTCGATTTTAAATTTAATTTCAGAGTTAACTAATATATTATATTATTTTAGGTATTATATTTGTATAAAAAAAGTGATTAGCTGAAATGGTTAAGGCTTTAAATTCAAGTGTCGGTGATTCTAATTTGACTCCTACCAGATATATTTTATTTTTTTCATATTTTAAGTAATTTTTCAAACAAAATTTTTGTATTTAGTATTTTTTTAAAAAAATATATGTATATAAATTATTTTTATATTTTTAAATAATTTTAAATAATTTTAAATTTAAAGTCAAAATTTAATTAAATAAATTTTTAAAATAACTTGATCAGAATTAAAATGGATTGTTTCAGCTGAAACTGATCAAAGCGACCGAAAAAGATCAATTTTGATGTTCTGGTTTCAACATCTCGGTGGAAGTGTAATTTTTTATTTATCTTTTTACTCTGTTAATGAAAAATAGATAAATATTATTATTGGCAATAACCTTTTTGTTAATCTAAAATCAAAGGGACCCGCGTGGAGTATTTAAAATGTCTTAAGAGGCCCACAGCTTGACGAGGGCATTTTGAGCTGTAGCAGGCCTAGCCAAAAAGAAGCTCATGAACGCCAATTATTGGGCAAACCCTACCCAGATCCAATAATCAAGTCCCACGGGTATCACATCTATGAAATCTCTGTAACGGGAGAACTCAAAGTTTGGTTTGGGATCAGGATTATAATCAAAATCAAAATTATTGAATTATTTTTTTTATAAATTAATTTTTTTTATTACAATTAATATTATAATAATTTAATTTTTTTAAAATAATACTTTAATTTAATAATAATATAAAATAAGTAATATTAAATTTATAAAATTAAAAAAATAATTAAAAAAATATTAATTTTGATTCTGATTTCAAATCAAACAGTGCCTACGACCATGCACTTGATTACTTTCGAGTTTGAACTAATCCATGTATAATGACCAAAGCAATAATTTTTTTTGCATCGGATATCCTGCGGGAGCATCCATCCAAACAAATCCTAAGTGTCTGTTTGGTTACTAAACGCGATGATCGTGATTTATAATAGAGTAATATATTTCGTTCTCCTTCAAAATTTTAATTAGCTAATCGCGATTAAAATCACAACATTTCTAAACCAAACGGTCCTTAAGGCTTTGCTAAATTGTCAAACAAGATCTTTAAAGCAGTGGCTCCACCATCTCCATTATTTGGATCAAACTGAGGAGTGGATCAAAGCTTTTGGAATCGAGTTAGTCGGCTTTGTCGTTTGCTGCTCACAATCCCATCCCACAAGTCGACGTCAGTCTATTCCATTTTGTCTTCAAAGCTTTCTCCTTAAGCAGACTTCGGCCATCTGCTTTCCATCAAAGGTTGCACATTTCTGAAAGACTCCGAAAGAGGTTACACTCCTCATGTGAAAATCTCTCTAGTTTGTCGATTCTAATTATTTCATTAATCAAAATAAACTTATGGAATAGACATTTTTATTGCCGAAAGAAGCATGATTTTAACAGATAACCGAAAGATTATTCCGCCAAAGCAAGATTCTAATTAAGTGGGATGATTCTTAGCACTCTTGTGAAGGCATTCTTCATAAAGAGACTGCAGTGATGTCAAGTTAGGTGCCAATACAATCATATATCAAACTTTGGCATGTGAAGAATATTAACATCTGTGCATCTTGATCATGATCCACAAAGCAAAGACCCTGACATATATTATTCCAATAGTAGGGTTCCTAAAAGAGATTACTTCATTTAATTACCCAATCAAACCAATTAACCTTCAAGATGTGATATATAGAATGATCCCTTGTTAAAATATTTGAAAAAGATTCTAAGTGAGGTTATAGCAGTGAGATTTAGAAGCAAAATTTAGCACTACTAATGGCCTAGAGTTAATATCAGCTTCGTCGGATAAGGACAGCTATTCATGATGCTATACTTAATAATTTAGCGAGATTGTAGCCATCCATGGAGTATTGTTCCACACAAAGGCACTGCACTGAGCTGGAACAAAAGGATTAATTCCTCTAAATGAGTAGGCACTGACTAGGAGAATCTAAACCCATCTATTGATATTATCCACTAATCTGCTTCATTAAGCAAAATAATTCTGAGCATATGCTAGCCATGGGTGGATGTTTTGAGACGTTAAGCCACAATCCAAATGCAAATTGATATCCTGTGGCATCAAATCGAGAGAATATATGCTTCCTTTATCTCTTTCTTCTCACAAGCAGAGAACCAATGATTGCAACATGAGATTTCCTCTGGAAACGGCTTTCTTCCTGGCTCCACGACACGAACTGAATCAATAATTTCAAATGTTGCAGGTTTGCAGCAGTGTTTTGATTCAAGTTGTTGGAAGCAAGACAAGCTCAAAGAAGCAGATGAAGTTATAGACCTGGCTCATGTTTTCCGGGTGTCTGGCTGCACACCACCTCAGCTTGTGTGTGCTAATAGGCTGACCCCAACTTGTTCTTATTCAAGGAGTTTGCATGGCTTTCAATGACATATGTTTTCTAGTCTTTATGGGACTGTTTCATCACTGCTGATCCCAGCAGTCAGCATGCATGTGCATCATCATCCTCATCTGACAGCAAAAGTGAGTTTTTAAACAAGAAGAAAACAAGAGAAGTATCTGTGCCTGTTGATGCACAGCGCCACGTGGGAGAAGTAGGAGACAACTTGCAGTAATAAACTTAGAATTTTGTCACGTATTTATCTAGATAGGCTTGCAGAAGCTGGATGATGTGCACCAAAATGAATATAGCAAAAGGAAAAGACAAAGAAGAAGAAGACGACGACGAAATGTTTTGATCTAAGCTTGAAGTTGATGTGTTCTTTTTACTGTTGAATTAAACAAAGAAACAAAAAACAGAAAAAGAAAACCACTAAGAAAGAACTAGAAGCTCAACAGCAATGGAGCCCAAGCACTATACTTAAAAAGAGTCCACAAAGGCAGAGCAAGGTGCTAGCCACCAATAAAAGAGCATTTGAACATGCAAAAGAATTTCCCTTTTCATAGAAATGAGGCCATTGTGGCATAAGACACAGAGATGTAGCAATGGGAGAGACAAGGAGATGAGGGGGAGAAAAGCAGTAAAGCTCATCTAAATCCTCTCTTTAGGAATCATATGTGTGGAGTATGGGTAGTGGCAGTTTTTTTAGCATGAAAAATTAGGGTTAATGAGTGTTCTCTTTTAGCCACTCTATGATAACAATGATGATAATCGAGTCTACTAGTGGATATAATTATGTAAATCCAAAAAAGATAGTTTGGAATCATTTATTTTTTAATTGAATTAACTAATATTATTTTAAAATAAAATAAAATTAAAGATTTTTAATCCCAAATCAAACGATCCTAAAGAGAATAAGCAAAAATTAGAATACACGACACTTTCTGTTGTTCTTTATGATATGTCAAGTTGGTCAATCTCAATCATCATTTAATTATTATTTTAATTAATCATTGTTAATAAAGCCTTAAAGTGGATAGAAAGTCTTCAAGGTTATGTAAATTGTTACCATTTCCCGTGTCCATCATTCTATTTATATTTCTTATTTTATTTCACAATCAAAGAAAGTATATAACTATAGTTGTCTCGCTATTGCTCGTTCTACTCACAAATTTTATTTATTTATTTTTTTTTTTTACAATACACCTAAAATTTTATCCTCACAATTATCAGAGTTCGAATCAATAATTTTGCTAATCATAATAATCATGTTCGATAATTCAATCAAATCTGTTTGCTTGGTCAGTAGAAAATACGATCATCCCGAGTTAACATAATGATTAGCATTAGAGAATGCTAATTGTATTATTGGCGATGATCTCATTTTTATGGAATAGATTGTGTTTATTAAAAGTTGGAGATCCTACGCGATGATGGTTTGGGCCTTTGCAAGAAAAACAGAACCGTTGGATTTTGTTTTGAGATTGTGAAAAAGGACATTTTTGGATTTTTTTCAGGAATGGAAAAATGTAAGGGCCCTTGGATTGTGGAGCTTGTCAAAGATCATGCATCTCCCACTCACCACCCACCAACTTGTCATTTATTTTATTTTTTTATTTAAATAATCTGTCAAAAAGTACGGTTTGGAATAATAATTGAAAAACTGTGAGAATTTCTGAAGAATTTGAATATTTTTTGACAATCTACAAATTCAGAAATTTTCTGGATTTTTCTGTAATTTTTTGTACAGAACATAGCATCTGTTCTGGTCTTTCTGTTTGTTACAATTCCCCTCCAGCCTGACTGATACTGTCTCTATTTTAGCACCGATCCTGAAATTTATTTATTTATTTTAACATAAATTCAGCAAAACTTGGATTTTTTTAGGTAAAATAAATTCCAGATTTAAAATTTAATTTTCTCATTTAAAATAATATTGAAAAATACCGTCGATTCAGAACAAGAAACTGACAAAAATTTGAAAACAGAAAAGGCGGGATTTTAAACCATTTTTAATAGAAGCCCTTGTTGTTTTTTGACTGCCTGCTGAGTTTACTGAAATATCCCCAGATATGCACGAGTAACAAGGACACCATATGGGGGCATTTTTGTCAAATTGGAAAACATCTCTCCATCCACCTTGACACGAAGAAAAGAAAAAAGAAAAAGAAAGGGTCGAGAAATATAATATACAAAACCTTTTTGTTTTCTTTATTCGGCTATTTTTCGTTATTCGTATTTAACTAGATCAGATTCCGGCAGCTGCACGACCGCAGCGGCCGAGACGACGGCCATGGATTCCTGACGGCGAAACTTCAACTCTTTCGCGATGAACGCCTCTATGGTCCTCCGGAACTCCTCCGAATCATCCTCCTCCTCCGCGGCCGCTGCCGCCGCCTTCCTGTCCACATCCGTCTCCGATCGTCGGAGCTCCCCCGCTATTGCTTCAACTTCCGCTTCCCCCCGCCGGATCCGCTTCTCCATCTTCTCCGACCTCGTCCTCCGGCACACCCTCGTCTCCACGCACACCGACTTGTCCTCAAACACCTCCTCCATCGCCGCCGCAGGCGGCGTCGGCAGGGGACAAAAGATCCGGCTTCGAGTTTCGAGAAACTCGTCGTAAATGTCTCGGGCCTGGGCCAGTGATCCGCCGGCTCCAGTGGAGGAAGAGGTCGGGGGAGACGAGAGGTTGCCGGAGTTGGCGAAAAGGACGAGGACGATGGCGTTGCCGAGGAGGAAGACGAAGCGTGGGCTGAGGAGCACTTCAACGGCAGCGCGGAGGAGGTCACCGGAGAGCTTGGCAGCGGCAGGGAGCCGCGCCGAGGACCACGAGATGATCGTGATCACCGCGCAAATCTCGAGGCAACGGAACAGCCGTCCGATCATCCGGATCCGGCGGTATCGGCGCATGGCGGTTTCCTTCTCTGCCTTCACCGAATCCATCGTGACAGTTGAGATACCAGATCGGGAATTGCTGCAGTAGAGGCGTCGCGGGCTCGGGCTGAACGAAGCCTGAGAGGAGGAGCATGCCTGCCATTTTATAGCCAACCGGGTAATATATTTTTTATCTTATTTCGGATTTATTTGAGGTACGGTCACCACTATTTAATCTCACCTGACATGTTTTTTGAAAGGCCAGCGGCTGGAACGCGGATTCGGAGGTGAGAGTACCGGTCGGGCGGCACAGCTGCAGTGAGGCTATGGGGACTATACGGTACCCTTACCGCTTTTTTTAGATTTGCCACGTGTCGATCGGGTTTGGGTTAAACCTCGGACGGGGACGCTGCTCCTGGGGAGCAGTGGATGGACGCTGAGATTGGTGGGGGACCACGAGATGAAGTGTAGGAGGGGAGTAGGGTGATCTGGTGCTAGTGCGGATACACACGATCAGGGAGAGATTGGGGTGTGCAGCTTGTACGGCCCTGATCACGTGAAGCGTGTGAGTCGGATTGCCAGGGACCGTACGGAATAAATACATAAATAAATCGATGAATCAAAAAAAGGAAAACGGCCTAGCTCGACCTCGGTGTAACTTGGTTCTACCCTTAATTCATTAAATTTTATTTTTTATATTTTTATAAGACGGGCGGAGCGAGATGGACAAAAAGCGGGGAGAAATACACTAGAATCGAAAGTCAATTAATTAAAATTGAGGTTAAATTAGCTTAAAAGCATATATTAGGATAAAGTGATTTTTTTGTGAATTTGGGCAGGGATCCGTGCTAGTCATGCGGACGTTTCGGTCTTCGGAGCTGGTAGGCCGCTCGGCGGGAGTGGATGATGATGCGCGTCGGCTCGTACTCCAAAATTTTTCTTGTTTAACCATAAAATAATTATTTTATTTTAATTAAATTAAATCCTCGGGTTTTTACGACTGTATGTAAAAACTATTTGCGCGTTAATCCATGCGCACAGATGAAAGATAGTCAAAACATAATTTTACAAAAATTATTTTATTTTCATATTAAAAAAATCAGATAATTTTATTTTATAATAATGCTTCTAATTTAATTTTATTTTAATTCAAAATTGGTTAGTCCTGATTTCAAAAATGAGATTATCTAAAACAAATAAGAGCGAGTAAATAATTATTTACTATTTAATAGACGGTTAAACTTTGCGATGTACATTGGATTTAGAAGGTTCCTGTTTGTAATTTTGAAGTTCTAGAATGATTGGATATGACGTGCACGTGCGAGGCACTGCACGAGCACTAAACACGCGCACGAGTGTTTCCGACTTTCAACTTTGGAGGCGGGAAGCGAGCCCATATTTAATTACTGACGAGACGAGTCACAAATTGACCCACCAACCGACCTAATTCCTGTTCCGACCCAACCAGTTACCGCAAAATCCATGTTGCGTGACATGAAGCAAAGTACTGTTACATCTGCTAAATGGCAAAGGAGGAGTAGAAAATAAAGAGCATAGAACAGTGGGATCAGAACTCGAGGCTACCAAATCTACCACCAGGGCTTGTGGCGACTCGCTTGTTAGGGTTAGTGGGGTTGTGTCAAAAAGGGGAAACTTAGGTAAAGTGAATTGGAATTGGTGCCAATCATCATTAGGCCTGGATTAGTGCTTAATTTAATTTCTTTTCTTGCACATTTTAGAGGTTGATGTGTGAGGTGAACGTCGTTTTCTTCATTAACTATCCACGCTTGTTTATAGAGCCCTTTTGATTCAGATGATTGCCAAAAAAATCACAATTAAACTATTAATATTTTAAGTTAAATTAAATTAGAAGGTACTATTATAAGACACAATCACTATATAGCCATTGGAGTTTAACCAGCTCTGTATTTGGGTGCACAAACAAAAGTGAAACCTGATAAATACTTACTCTTATGTTTAACATTTTTACCACACAGCCACGAGATATATTATGATCTAACACAAGTAATTAATGGCCATATTTCGGCCAAAAACTCTTTCTCAGCTTCTCTAACAAGTTATATCAAAGGAATAGATTGTTGAGAATCATGTGCTAGAGTCCAATACTCGATACTTTGAGAGAAAGTGGCCTATAGAGATATCTTTTTGATTCATTTTCTGCGGGAAACATCAAAGCTTGGGACTGAGAAAAATCAAAACCTAACTGTATCTTTCATATTTATAGCTCTGATTTCTTTTTGTTTTTCCAAGTATTTTTGCTTCATCTTTTCCAACTGATTATGATGCCTCTTGAAGTTTGGGACCGAACCAGCTATTCCCCTCTAGCCTCCAAGTACAGCCCTAGGTGTCACGGGCTGCTCTTCTCTTCACAAGAAATCAAAGTCAAGTCTCATACAAATCCAAAAATCCTTAAACAAAAGCTCTGTTTTCCTTCTTCCTTCATGGAATGTAGGGGCCCCCTCCTCCTGGTGCTTGGCCAGCAATGGCCGCACCCTCCTCTCCCTGGTTGCCAGAATTCACATGAAAACCAAAACCCTAGTCCAGTAGCTCATGCTCTTGAGTTAGGTTCATGTTTGCATGAATGATGCAGTGAAGTTTGCATGTTCATGTCTACTTGCTGTAAGAGAGTGGAGAATATCAGTCAAAAAGCCATTAGTTGTGGCAAACACTCAGGGTCTATTCAATAATGCAGTGTAGGTATCAGGTTGGACAGTAATGACTCCTCCTGTGTCCATCAACCCCCAACATCTCAGAATTGATTGGTTCCAAAAGAGCAGTATCGGGCTGTAATCTTCTTCTGGTGTGTGCTTGCAGGCCATCATTTTGATTATTGAGCATTGACCATACTAATCTTACCCTAATTGAGTCTTCAGATTAAACAACTGAAGTTGGTAGAAACTGACAGAAAATTAGCAAACAGGCACAGCTGTAAGCCAAGATGAAGGGCGGGCAGGCAGGCACTGTGTTCATTGATTTTTTTTTTTCCCCCATATTGTTCCATGTTATTCTCAAGAGCATCAGATCCCCCAACACGTCTGATGTTCGCCCATTAAGCCTACCACTTGTCTCTAGCAAGGAATCCTGAATCAACATCTTGATAGCCCTGTTACCCCTTTACCATTATCTACTCATCTCTTTCTTTTTCCTCTTGTTCATTTTCTTTCTGCATATTTATTCGGAAATGATTGTTTTTGTGTATTTTTCAACTTTTTTTTTTTTTTTTTTTTTTTTTTGTTGTGAAAAGAATGGGGCAGGGGTTTTCTTAATTAAGTTTGTTGGTTAGCCAAAAGCAGAGGAAGCTGAAAGAAGAAGAAAAGGGTTGGTTTGGTGGAGAATAAAGGAAGCTATTCTAGAAGCCCTAAAGTACTTAACTTTGGGCAAAAGGGGAACCCTAATCAAATAATTAAGAGCGTGGTTATGATTCCAAGTAGGCTCTGTGGAGATCCTAATGCTGACTCTCTCGCCTGTAAAGACACCCAATTGGATGAGTCCAGCAAGCAAGCCTTGCTTTTGTTAGCATTGGCGGCCATTTTTGATCTCTTTGTGTTTATCTTCCTTCTTTGATAGAAGAGCTTAATTAGGATTTAGGAGAGGGGATTATATGAAATAGGTTGCTTAAGTTAGGGCTTGCTGTGGATCAACTCAATTGGAAATCAATTATTTCATATTGATACGATATTTGTAATGTTGTTATGCTATATGCGACTTGTATACAGAAAGTATTAAGAAATCAATAATTTTCATTTTTCACCTTTTTTTCTTTTTCATATCGATAGGTGGGCCGGAGGTCCAGAACATGAGGCCCAGCCCACTCATGGGCGCAGAAACTTGTTATCAGAATGTGCAACAGATTTCGCCGACCAAACCCATAACGGGCGCGACTTCCGTTGCGATACGGTCCAATAAGGCAAGCAATTTTTCCTGTGGGCCCTGCACGAAATTTATTTAAAATGTTTTGCCGTAACTTTTGCAAAAATCGCCTTGGGTCGTTTGTTTGTCTGAAAACAGATGGAAATATAAAATATTTACTTTTTCTTATTTTTAACTTATTTTTAAAAATAATTGAAATTTATTTACTTTTGATATTTTATTGGATGAGAGTGCATTTAAAATATAACTATTAATATATAAAAAATATCATTTATTTAATTTTTTTAACTAAATTTAAATATATATATATTATTGTATATGAGATTATTAATATCATTATAATTTGAATTATCATTAAATCCACTAGTAGAAGTTATTTTGGATTAAAAATTATGAAAATAAAATTTAAATTAATTTTGACTTTCAAATTAGAAGTGGAGTGAAAAGTTATTTATGGACAACCAAATGTTGAAATTCGAGGAAAGTGATTTTATTTTCAATTATTTTTCTCCATATTTTGGCAACTAAGTCATAATGTTCATACATAATTTCTTAATTTCTTATGAAATTTTTTAAAATATTTGTGATAAAAAGTTTTTAAATAAGAAACCACCTCTTTTATGTTAAATCATCTCTCATGTAAACATTAGTAAAAATAAATATATTATAATTAAATTTTACAAATAATTACTTATCGATCAATATTTTTATTCAATTTTTAACATCTATTTTAGTATAAAAATAATTATATTTTTAGTTTTAAAACTTTTTTTCTATCTCTTTTTCGTCTCTTTTGCACGATATGAGATCTTCAAATACACGAATATCGAATTTGTGATTATCGATAAATAAAATTTTGGAAAAATTTGTATTCGGTTGTTCAGAGTTTTCATGCATAAAAAAAAGAAAAATAGATTTATACCTAAATTAAAATACTGAAGGTGTAATATTTTTTTTATATTTATTTAAATGCTAAACGTTAAATTAAAAAATATTAATTATTATAATGTTGGTGATGTTTTTTATACCTAAATTAGGACGGCAAAATCAGGTGGACTATTCAGTCCACGGATCTCACCCAATGGGAGACCATCCCCATCCATGTTTGCATATAACTCCTTGTAAACTTCCAAAATTACATTTACGACTACACGTGACCCGTGAGCTTGGCTGGTAAGCGCGCCCAAGCCAGCTGGCAAGCGAATTTTTAAAAATTTTAAATTTACATATAAGATCTTATGTTATAAATTGCGTTACAAATATCTCTATTAGTTATATTCTTTTCGCTAAAAAAATATTTTGTAAATGTTTTCTTTAACAGTATTAGAGACCACGTGAAAGTTTGTTTAATTTTTTATTATTCGGAAAAAAAATTTGATCGTTCAAACTTAATAAAAAAAATTATAAAAATTGTGTTCATCTAATCTTTATTTTGATTTTTTTGTGCTTTATCCTCACATCTATTTCTCTAATATTGTGGACGTTGAAATCTTCCGCTACATTCGTTGGCGATCACCAACTCTAATGAATTCTCATGCACGATAATATCTTAGACATTATTTACCTCGAAATCAAAATTAAGACCAGTAAATTATTTTTATAAATTAATATTTTTTTATCAAAATTAACGGTTCAATAATTTAAAATTCGAAAAATTATTTTTTATAATAATTTAATTTAATAATAATGTAAAATAAGTAATATTAATTTTATAAGAAAAAAATAATTTAAAAATAGATTTATCCTGATTCTGATTCGAACCTTAGGACCCCGTTTGTTTTGGGATCAGGATCAGTATCAACTCATTTCAGAATTATTTTTTTTCTTGTAAAATTAATATTTATTATTTTATACTATTATTAAATTAAATTATTATAAAAAAATTAAATAGTTTTTTGAGCTTTAAATTATTGAAGTATTAATTTTGATAAAAAAATATTAGCTTACAAAAATAGTTCACTAGTATTGACCTTGACCTTGACCTTCACCCCCAAACAAACGAGCTCTAAATCTCTAGCGTAATTCTCTCTCATCAGGTGTCTTGTTGTCTTGTATGCCACCTTCAACCTCAACCTCGTCGATCTCAGTTTCTCTTGATGGTTTTGTCCCAATGTTTTTGCTTTCACAATCACAGTTGTCGTCTACTCTTTTGATATTGATTTAGTCCATCCTTTTTGTGCCGCGTTGTTTTGCTCGAGCACTTTCTTCTTTGAGATCACTTCTGCTACATATGACCTTGTTGTCCAATACGATTTTAAAAAGGGTTAATTACATAAAACTTTTTTAAATCTTACTAAATTATATATTTATTTTTAAAATTAAAAAATTACATGTAATTTATTAAAATTTTGTCGAATTGTATTTTTTTTTTTGAAACTTGAAATATTACATATAACTCGAATTTTTTTCAAATAGTATATTTCTCCTCCAAATTTTAAAAACAAATATTTTTTTATAATATTAGATATATACAAAAATTTTATTTGGTATATATTTATTATTAAAATTAAAAATATTTGAAAAATATATATTATTTAATATCATTTAAACTGAAGTAAATAAATAAATATACTCCTAAATTGGTTAGAAAAAACTTTGGTAGTTAGATTCTTATTGCAAATTTTTTTTTCTTATTTGGTTGAAAGATTTATCTCGTATTAAATTTCAACCCAAAATGTAAAATAACTATTTTGTCCTTGGTTGATTTTAAACACATTTCGATCTGTTTTCAAATTAAAATTAAATCGATATTGTTAATTTATCATAATCTAATTTAAACTTGTTTCACCTCGATAACTAAAATTAGGGTTTAATTTAGGTCATATATGAGGCCCAATATAAATCAGATCTGAAACTAATTTTTATTTATATTCTACATTATGGTAATCTACACCCGAACGAAAATATTTTCAATTTTTCACTTCAACCTAAACGATATCATATGATATATATTTTTTAAATATTATTGATTTTAATAATAAACTTATTATCTGAAATTTCTTTTCGATATATCTAATAACACAAGAAAACTTATAATTTTTTAAATTTCAAGAAGAAATATATAATTTAGAAAATTTTCAGAGAGTTATATTTAATTTTTCAAATTTTAAAGAGAAATATGTAATTTGACACATTTTTAAAAATTTATATATAAATTTTAAATTTGATGAGAAAATATATAAGTTAATAAAATTTTAAGGAGTTATATGTAATTAATTATTTTTTAAAAAATCTAAGTGTCATTATTTTTTTTTACATGTATATATATATATTTAATGGAATATATGTTTTTAGTGTTTGATGAAATACTTAGGAGAACTAAGTGAGACGTGAATAAATAAAAAAGAAGGGATGAAAAAACGAAAAGATGATTGTTGGACACCGAAAGCGAAAATGAAAAAGAAAGAATTTGGTCTCCGAACTTTGCAATCTGATGAGTTTGTAAGATGGCACATGCACATCACTTTAGATTAAAACTAAAAATGAGCATAATCATGCAAATTAAGTTTATATTAAATGTATTTTGGCACATTTAATGAAAATTAAGAATAATCGTGCAAATTTGAGGTTTAATAATTTGACAACTAAATTTTTAAAGGAGTTTTTGAGTGTATTTTCCTTGAAAATTAACGAATTAGCAACTATACCCTCTAAACAATATATTTTTACGTCTATGTCCTTTAGATCAAAATAAGACTTACTTTTCTGATAAATGACTGTAGAACGATTAAAGTAGATTTTTATACTGTTAGATTTGGTTGTCTTAAGGGGTTTATCTGGAAACTTATTTTGGCTATTTTTTAATTTGTTTGTTTAAAAATAAGTTTAACCTAAAAAAAATGTGATTGGAGAGTATAGATGCAATTAAGGTCAGAGGGGTATATGCGGTAATTCAACATTTTCATGGCATACCCGTAAATTGCCATTTTTAAATTTAGTTAGCAGCTTTTTATTGAGTCGATTCCGAGATCCGTGTACTGCCCGCCTCACCTGATTTAGAATTAAAATCAGCCTATTTCAAAATTATTTTTTTATAAAATTAATATTTATTATTTTATCCAGTTATTAAATTAAATTATTATAAAAAATTAAATAAATTTTTTAATTTTAAATTATTAAAATTTTAATTTTGATAAAAAAATATTAATTCATAAAATAATTTATTAGCCTTGTTTTTAATGTTAAATTTGACCTCAACCAAACGGCGCTGACAGGTCCATGAGTCCATGTCCGCTCTCCGGAATTTTAAAGGGATAATTACGGGTGACCCCGTAATTAGTCTTAATTACGGTTAACCCCCGTAATTTCCGTAATTACCCCACCACCGCACATATTTACCCACAGTCCCTGTTATTTAATCAAAATTTTATCAAAAATTCCGATTTTACCCCGTTATTTTTACACATACACCCCTAAAAACTTATTTTTTATATCTAACCCCCGGATTTCGGAATTTTGCAAATAACACCCCGAAAGAACTCAGATTTACAAAAACCTCCTCCAAATTCGAATTTTTGCAATATAAACCCCCGGAAATTATTTCGATATACAGAAAAGTCCCCGAAATTCGGATTTTTGCAAATAACACCCCGTCGCGCGGCCGGGAGCGGAGGAGGAGGCCGGCAGGCCGGCCGCGGGAGCGGTGGCGGCGGCGGCGGCTGGAGCGGAGGCGGAGGCCGGGCGGGCGGCAGCGGAGGTGGAGGCCGGCGGCTGGAGCGGAGGCGGAGGCCGGGGCGCCGGCGCGCCGAAACGCGGGCGCGGACGGCCACGGCCGAGGCCGTTCCTCCCCCGCGTGCCGGGGACGGAGGCCGAAGCCGGCGCGCCCGCACGCGGGCGCGGGCGAGGACGGCCACGGCCGAGGCCGTTCCGCCCCCGCGTGCCGGGGACGGAGGCCAAGGCCGGCGCGCCCGCACGCGGAGGCCGAGGCCGAGGCCGTTCCGCCGGAGACGGAGGCCGAGGCCGGCGCGCCCGCGTGCCGGGGACGGACGGCCTTGGCCTTGGCCGTCCGCTCCCGCGTGCCGGCGCGCCGGCCTCGGCCTCCGTCCCCGGCACGCGGGGGCGGAACGGCCTCGGCGTCCGTCTCCGCTCCCGCGTGCGGAGGCCGTCCGCGGCCGCGTGCCGGCGGGCCGTCAGGCGCGCCGTCGGGCCTCCGGCGAGGGGTGTATTTGTAAAAATTAGTTTAAAAAAAAATTTAGAGTTATTTTTTAAAAAAAATTTAATGGTCTATTTTTTAATTTATAAATATTAAATTTGTAATTATAAATATAAAAAACACTAATGTCTTTTTTGTAAAATTTTATTTAAAATATGATTAAAAATATAGACTTATTTATAAAAAAAAATATTTCAGGGGTCTATTTGTAAATGTACAACGTAAAACTTGTAATTTTAAATTTTAAACTTTGAAAACTTCGATGACTTATTTGTAAAATTTATTTATAAAATAAATAAAATTTGAACGTATTTATAAAACAAATATTAAAGGTGATCTATTTTTAAATGTGAAAATGTAAAAATTAGTTTTAAAAAAATTTTACAGTTATTTTAAAAAAAAATTTGAGGGTCTATTTTTAATTTATAAATATTAAATTGGTAATTATAAATATAAAAACACTAATGTCTTTTTTGTAAAATTTTATTTAAAATATGATTAAAAATACAGACTTATTTATAAAAAAAATATTGAAGGGGTCTATTTGTAAATGTATAACATGAAACTTGTATTTTTAAATTTTAAGCTTTGAAACCTTTTGATGACTTATTTGTAAAATTTATTTATAAAATAAATAAAATTTGGACATATTTATAAAGAAAAATATTGAAGGTAGTCTATTTTTAAATGTACAAAATAATAAATTTGAAATTTGAAATTTGAAAATTTTAAACTTTCACTATATTTCGCAAGGCAACGAGTGGACAGCGACGGCAAGCCGGCAGGGCAGCGACGGCAGCAGCTGCGTAGGGACCGACGGCGGCAGCGACAGAGCACAGCGGCGGCGGCGACGCAGATGCGTTTAGGGCTACAGGAAGAGGGTTATATAAGAAAGTTCTGGACTTTTTTGTAATTCGGAATAATTTCGGAGAGTTATTTGCAAAAATCAAAATTTCGGGGACTTTTCTGTAAATTTGAATAATTTCGGGGTGTTATTTGCAAAAATCCGCGCCCGCGCCCGGGGAAGCAGGCGGAGGCCGGGGCGCCGGCGAGCCGGCGGCGGAGCGGAGGCGGACGCCGAGGCCGTTCCGCCCCCGCGTGCCGGGGACGGAGGCCGAGGCCGGCCCGCCGGCACGCAGGAGAGGACGGCCAAGGCCAAGGCTGTCCGTCCCCGTCACGCGGGCGCGCCGGCCTCTGCCTCCGTCCCCGGCACGCGGGGGCGTAACGGCCTCGGCCTCGGCCTCCGCGTGCGGGCGCGCCGGCCTTGGCCTCCGTCCCCGGCACGCGGGGGCGGAACGGCCTCGGCCGTGGCCGTCCTCGCCCGCGCCGCGTGCGGGCACGCCGGCTTCGGCCTCCGTCCCCGGCACGCGGGGGCGGAACGGCCTCGGACGTGGCCGTCCGCGCCCGCGTTTCGGCGCGCCGGCGCCCCGGCCTCCGCCTCCGCTCCAGCCGCCGGCTCCGCCTCCGCTCCCGCCGCCTGCCGCCGCCACCGCTCCCGCGGCCGGCTTGCCGGCCTCCTCCTCCGCTCCCGGCCGCGCGACGGGGTGTTATTTGCAAAGATCCGAATTTCGGGGACTTTTCTGTATATAGAAATAATTTCCGGGGGTTTATTTGCAAAAATTCGAATTTGGAGGAGGTTTTTGTAAATCTGAGTTCTTTCGGGGTGTTATTTGCAAAATTCCGAAATCCGGGGAGTTATATATAAAAAATAAGTTTTTAGGGGTGTATGTGTAAAAATAACGGGGTAAAATCGGAATTTTTTGGTAAAATTTTGATTAAATAATAATCAGCGGCTGTGGTAAATATGGGCGAATCTGAGGGGTGGGGTAATTACGGAAATTACGGGGGGTTAACCGTAATTAAGGCTAATTACGGGGGTCACCCGTAATTATCCCAATTTTAAAATACCACGAACAGCATAAAAAACTGCGGCATCATCATATTCCTCGACAAACAAACAACACAAAATCCAGCCATATATTCTACAAGCTTTTCGAGATCGCCAGCAAGCTCTCTCAACAAAATGGAGGCCTTAGGCGTGGCCGTCGGCGCCGTGGTGGTGCTTGCTTCTCTTCTCCCCTGGCTCTGCCGATGGCTCCACGCGAGGAGGTTCCGCCTCCCGGCCGGCGATGGCGCGGCAAAGCTCCCGCCTGGGGCGATGGGGTGGCCGCTCGTCGGCGAGATGCTCGACTTCCTCTGGTGCTTCAAGTTTTCAGGCAAGCCCGATGACTTCATCTCCAAAAGGAAAGAAAGGTACCCGATTTTGATCTTTGATGATTTTGTTCCATTCAAGCTTGTAAATGTTCGACGAAATGACCGTGGTAAGATCGGTTTTTTTACTTGGTGATTGTTATAAAAAAAATTTAAAATTTTTGAGTCGAAGAACAATGGATGGTGACGAGCACTGGAGCATCATATCAATATCTTTGATGATGAAAGAGGTGGTAGTTTTATTGTCAATTGCAAATTTGGGTTTTCCGTAGAATTGGATGAACAGCTGACTTAATAGTAGTTTAATCGGGAATTCCAGGAGAATTATTTTCGCTCGAGTTGTGCTTGATGTCACTTGTGATTGAATAGCCACATGAGTTGGGACAAAAAGTGGAAGGAGAAACTAGTGCGCTGAATTCTGACAGTCCATGGCTAAAAGCGGATTTGCGTGATTGGTTAGTCACGAATAACAACGTTTATTACTCCAGAACCAAACGTGCGTGTAGGTTTTAACTCTTCTGTATGTCTGGTGGATGAGGTTTTGTTTTAGAGGTTTTAACTCTGCCTCCTTGTCGCCAGCAATTTTCTTGTTCTCTTTTGCTCATTTTGTTTTTAAGCTTTCAGATATGGGGATACTGGCATCTATAGAACCCATTTGTTTGGGCATCCGGTAATAGTGACCTGTTCTCCAGAGTTCAACAAGCAAGTCCTAGGAAGCCGAACAGAGGATGGGAGTTTCAGCTCGGGTTGGCCTGCCACTCAGCTCATAGGGAGTTCATCAGTGGCGATCGTTGATGGATTGCTGCACAAGAGATTAAAGAGATATCTGATGCAGGCCTTCAATAGCCCAAGCGCCCTTGATTTGCATCTGAAGACTGCACAGCCTGTGTTCATCTCATCTTTAGAGGAATGGGCATCCAAGGGAAAAATAGTGGCATTTGATGAAACCAAAGCTGTCAGTATAAGCCTCTAATTTGCCTCATATGTTGATAATGTTATAAAACTCTTCCATCTTTAATAGGGTTGGTCATGTAGGTTTTTTGAAATAGATTAGCGGCAGCCATTAGCTCACTGTCTGTCTTTATAATGTCCTGGTAGCTTACAGTTAACAATATTCTCAGGTGACTTTTTGGATAATTTGTGATTCCCTTGTTAGTTTCAAATCAAAGTCACTGCTGGGTAAAATGGAAACTCTATATCGAGGAATTATGTCTGGTATTCGAGCAATGACCATCAACATTCCAGGAACGGCATACTACCATGCTCTCAAGGTAACTTATATTGCTCTAATCTGTTGAAAGAACAAACTTATGTGGGTCATACCTACTGTACAAACTATATTACTGCTGAATACAGGCCATCATGTAAAGAAATGGTACAATCAAACATAACACATCATTTCTTGCAAGATACTAGAGGTACTGCATGGTGTGGTTACATGAAGGGCTTTATGTTTTCTTTGCTGTTCTCAGTGCAAGAAAGAATTGTCAAGCATCATATTGGATGAAGTTAGGAAAAGAAAAGAGGAGGGGATTCAAAAACCTGATTTCATGCAAGTCTTACTTGACTCTGTTGATGAGAATGGGAGCAAGTTGAATGAAGTGGAGGTCTTCGAGAATATCTTTTCATTGATTTTAGGAGGTTATGAATCCACTGCCAATGTCATGACCTGGGGCCTTTACTATTTGGCCAAGTACACTGAGATACTTGAGAAGCTCAAGGTGAATGATATGATAATGATGATACTCAATTCTTTTTCACTGTACTTTCTCTGATGTTTTGGTTTCTGAAGCTTTCTGCATATTATAGGAGGAAAATCATTTGATAAGGAAGCTCAAGTCCAATGATGCAGTTCTTACATTTGATGATATAAAAAATATGAAGTATACCTCCAAGGTAAGAAACATCTCTGTGTTGTAGCATTCAAAAGACTTGTCCCTTAACCAAGTTCTCAACCATGGGTTTCAGGTAGCAGAAGAGCTAATTCGGCTGGCAAATGTATCACCCTTTATATTCAGAAGAGTTGTGAAAGATGACGTAGTTATTGATGGTATATGTTTGTGCTCCTATCCAAAGATTTGAAGCCATAGTGCTTTTACTATTTCTATCTCTCAACCAACTGCATGTGCTGACAAGTTCATTTTTATTGGTGTCTTATGCTGCAAAAGGATACAAATTCCCTCAAAACTGGAAAGTTGTTGTATGGATTCGGTCCAATCACATTGATTCGAGATACTACAATGATCCCCTAACGTTCAATCCAGACAGATGGAATGTGAGTGTACTATTCTCTCACTCTTTTCTGCCCCTTTCTTCATCCCAAATCATAGAGTTGGGATGTTTAAATCAAGAATGTAAAAGTCCATTGATTACTTCATGAAGTCTTCCCTATCAAGCCCTACTTTCAATTAGGTTTGCTTGATGATCATGTTGACAAAATAGAAATGATGCCAATGAAGTTCAAAATTCTGTTTGTGCTTGCAGGACTTCAAGCCAAAGCCCGGAACATATTCAGTCTTCGGCTCAGGTTTGCGTTATTGTCCAGGAAACAACTTTGCCAGGCATCAAGTAATGGTTTTCCTGCATCATGCATGCCTGAACTACAGGTAGGAAATCACCAAGTATTAAGTGCACAGATTGATAAATTAATGTTTTGTATTACTGGTTGACAAACTGACTTGTCCTATCATGACTGTCTTTTCAACTACATATGAGAAGGTGGGAGCTTTTAAATCCGGATGCTGGCATTATTTTCCAGCCACATCAAAGACCGCGTGACGGAGCTGAGCTATTTTTCCGCCGAGCAGATTGATATCTTGCCGATGCTACCTTTATGCACCTCATCGCATGAGCTTCTCTGGAGTTCAGTTATCAATAATTATTCAGTTTATGTCCAAACGAGCTAAAGTTATCAATAATTATTCTGTTTATGTCCAAACGAGCTAAAGTTACCGAAGGAAGCTATTTATTGCAAAGGTATTCATGTCTGAACTGTTCTTATTCAAATGGCTTGGACACCAGATGACTTGAAAAAATACAAATGGCATTCTGCAGAGCGGTATAAAGACGAATAATTTTGTACGAGCACAATAATAACTCATTTATTCTGTAAAAATAAATCGCTGCCATAAAATTAAACATGAACTCCTGGTACATTGCTTTTACATCAGTTTCCAGCTTCATAAGCTATTGTTGGAAGCTTATTCCATACTCTCAACATGCCGGAGCTCTGCAAATAGGAAAACAGCAGCAACTTTATCCTCCAGATCGATGAACTGGACGCAGAAAATCCAATAAATATAACCGAAACTCCTGTTGATGCCTCAAATTCGCGTTTTCTTCATCCTGCTTAGTTCAAAGCAGAAAAAAATTTTCAAGAATTGGATTAGCTGGCACCCTTGCTGTGAAATCAAACAACTCCAGCGTTTCATATATCTCCTCCTCTCTCGGATGTGACTTGTCCCCGGAGGCGAACACTGATACGCCCTCCCCAACCTCAATCCACGACCATCCAGCTTCCTTCCTCACCCCCTTCAACCTCATCCCCTTTCTCATCTCTGCCGCCTCTCTCCACATCCCCTTCGCTGAAAAGATGTTCGCCAATGTGATATGCGTCCCTGCACATTCAGCCTGTTCCTTCAATATTCTCTCTGCTGTTCTCCGACCACAGTCTACATCCCCTTGCACCTGGCACGCACGAAGCAATGCTGACCACACAACATCGTCCGCCTGATGAGGCATCTCCTCGATCAACTTCTCTGCATCTCTTAACCGCCCAGCTCGTCCCAAAAGGTCCACCATGCATCCATAATGTTCTTTCCCAGGCTTGATACCATACTTCTTCATCAACTCGAAGTACTTCGCCCCCAGATGTACCAAACCAACATGGCTACACGCACTCAAAACACCAACGAACGTCACATAATCCGGCGCACGCCCTGACACAAGCATTTCATCGAACAACTCCATGGCCCGAAAACTGAGCCCATGCTCGGCAAAGCCATTGATCATCGCTGTCCACGAGATGACATCCTCGCAGCCGAGCTCATCAAACGCGTGGCTCGCCTCTCCAATGCTGCCACACTTTGCATACATGTTGATAAGCGCACTAGCAACCATGGCCTCGCCGGCGAGCCCTGCGCGTAACGCATGCGCGTGCACCTGCCGTCCGGGCTCCAGCACCGTTGCGCTTGCGCACGCGCTAAGCAAGCTCGCGAGCGGGAACTCGTTCGAAACCGTTCCGCTACCCCGCATCTGTTCAAAGAGCCTAAACGTTTCCTCCACGTGGCCTGCTTGAGAGTGGGCGGAAATGATGGCGGACCACGATACAAGGTCTTTAAAACTTGTCCCGCGGAAGAGGGTATCGGCGGAGTGGATATTTCCGGCGTTGGAATACATGGTGACCAAGGCGTTGGCCACGGAAATCGCACGTGCGAGACCCCGACGAATCACGTGCGAGTGGAGCTGCTCGCCGAAGTCAGCACGTGCCATTCCGGCGGCAGCGGATATCACGGCGGCGTAGGTGTACTCATTTGGATCGACTGCAGACTCAGGGTCCGTCATCGAAATGAACGACCGGACGGCGTCCAGGTGACGGCCGACCTGGACGAAGGTGGCGATGACGTTGGTCCAGGATACGACGTCGCGGGATGACATGCGGCGGAAGAGAACAGAGCCTTGGTGGAGGTCGCCGCACTTGGAGTACATGGTGGCGAGGGTGTTGGCGACAAAGGATGAGGAGTCGAGACCGAGCTTGGCAGCGAAAGCGTGGACCTCTTGGCCGCGTGCGAGCAAGTGTGCATCGGTGCAGGCCTTGATGGCGATGGCATAGGCGTGGGAGTCGGAGGGGATTCCGCGGGAGTGCATGGAGGCAAAGAGGCGGAGGGCGTGGTGGCAGCGGCTGGCGCGGACGAGGGCAGTGATGGCGGCGGTGTAGGAGACGGTGGTCCGGTGGGGCATTTCGTCAAACATCTGGAGGGCGGAGGGGAGGGAATTTGATGACGAGTAGGCCTTGAGGAGGGCAGTGGAGACGAAGGGGGAGGAAGGGAGAAGGCCGGATTTAAGGGAGAGGGAATGGAGGGAGGAGGTGAGAGGGAGGGAATTGGAGGCCTTGAGAGCGAGACTGAGGATGAAAGGGTCGAGAGGGAGGCGGCGATGAGAGGAGAGGAAACGGTAGAAGAGGATGAGAGCTTCGGTAGGGCTGGGGAGGCGGAGGTAGCCGGAGATGATGGTGGTCCAGGAGACGGAGTCTCGGTGGGGCATTTCGTTGAACAGGTGGCGGGCGTCGGCGAGCCGGCCGGAGTTGATGAGAGATATAAGGTGGGTGTTGGCTTCGTAGGTGCATGGCTCGGCGGAGTAGGGGATGGAGAGAGTCGACAAGGAGAATCTGGCTGGAGCCGCGAGGGGTCGGAGCCGAAGACAAAGGTGCGGAGGGAGGAGGGAGACCATGATCTGGCGGCGATGGACATGGGTGCAACCGGCGGCGGCCAAGAGCGCGCGCACAAAAGAGGAGTTAATTAGGGGGATTTTGAACCCCTATAAAAAGCAAATTATTACAAATAGCCCCCTGATATTTGAATAATTATGTCTTACTCCATTGCTGTAATCTGGCATCGAGAGCGGGTTCGGTTCGGTTTTGGATAATTTTCAGCGTATATCATCAAAGCCAGCCCGGTCCGTAGACCTCGTTCGGCAATAAGCGACTTGCGAATTCGGACTTTTCACCGGTTCGAAAATTATGGATAATCCAAACAGCTGATCCATGTCTGCAGCTTGCAAGTATTCGAAGAGGAGGTGCTGCCAGAGACTGCGTCTTGCTCCCCATTTCCCTTCTTCCCAGTCTGAAAGATTTGCTTGTCTTCATAGGATCTTCGGCCCGGGCAATGTCAGTAGAATGCTACAGATATTCACTTCATTTTACATTTTTGTCAAAATATCCACATTAATGTAGTCAAATGCGGGACGCCAGCTTCAGCATTTGCGAGATAGACTGAAATGTTTCGATTTTTGCCAACCTTCAGTTAACTAACTTGATTGTGATTATTATTGTTTAGCAGCAACTTTAGTTCCTGAGCGAGCACAGGCGGCTGAGTCCATTACTTCTGAGGCATACTGGCGAGTTCAGGAGCCCGTTTAGGGGAGCGTGGGGGTGATCCCGAGGCTATAGCAAGAGATCTGTGCCACCCAATGAGATCTTGCGGAGATTCGTGTACACTGCGCAGCTGCAGAGAAATATAAGAATTGTGATAGATTGAGCATTATTTACCAAATAAAAATTCAAGGTTTTTTTTGCTTTCAGAATTTTTGATGAACATAAGATTTGTAATGAGAATTTTCATGAGCTGCATTACAAAGTGGAGACTAACCAATTCACAAGATCTTGATCTGACCACCATAGCCATAGTGTTTCAACAGGTCTTCGTCCTGGCGCCAACTTCCTTTCACCTTAACCTCCACCTGTTAATCCATGATAAATTCAGAAAACAACTAATGAAAAGAGCTTAGCCGGAAGAACAGGATGTGATTTAGAACCTCCAGAAAGACTTTCTTCTGTCAAAAATCATCAATATCAAGCCTTGCAGCTGTTGCTAACACCTTTAGCGCCTTTCCTTCCTGCAGTTAGTGTGAAATATAAGCTCCAACTATGATTCAAGCAGAAACTCTTGCAGTGAAACACGAAAATAAAATCTGAAGACAGATGGAGTTCTGACAAAATGGGGGGAAAAAAACACCTCTGCCATAATACCTAGGCAACGTCTTTAAACACTAACCAACATTTCTAATAGGATGATTTCATATTACATGCACAAAAAAGATGAATTTGCATGTCAATAAGTTACAATTGGAATCTTCACAACCTTAATTATAACAAGGCAAGTGGAAAAGCCTCTTTTTCAAGTCAAGAAACAAATGTGGAATTCCAACCAAATTGGTTTGCAATGCTATTGGTGGAAAATTGAAGGTTCCACAGGAAATCCACTATCCATTTTTCCCAATGGTACACAAGAGGCATGTAAAGCCAATTTGAGGCATGGACAAGAAAATATGACAATTATTGACCATCTTCATGAGAAATATTACATATACCTTGCCAATGAGAATGATTTTGTAAGATTCTTTCTCAACAATAATTTCAACATTGATATAATCCTTTGAGGCAGACCTGCTAATGCAGCTCATGACATTGACCTGTTGGCGGGTAAAAAGAATGCGATGCACTTGTTAGAAAGCAGCCAGACACATAAAAGGTATGACATTGAATTGGTAAAATGGAAAGCCCAGGGGGCAGAGTGAGAACATGTGGCTACCTGGCATGCATACGGAACTTCCTTCCTGTACTGCATAAATATTTTCTCTCTCACAATTTCTGCTACAAAGAACCTCTCAGGGTGTTCACTGACTATGTCCTAAAACCATGAAAAGGTATCATTACTATTCATATTACTTTCATAAAAGAAAATAAGAAAAGTTTTATTACTAGTTCAGAAGAAATTCAAGCCATTGTAATACATGAAAGAGGTTACTTGAAACAAAAGCAAAAGAAGATAATACATGAGTAAGAGACTGAACCAATTATGAAAATTGTCACTTCTAATGAACCAGAATCATAAAAGATGGAATCAACATCCATATATTCTTTTAATAAACCATTGAGTACATATCAACCATTGCAACAGTAACAATGTAGACAGGTTTAACCTTCCATGATGTGATTTCACACTTTTAACATGTCTTCAGTGATGAGTGAAGCTGTCCAAAGTACCAGTGTGTCCAACATGTGAAAATTCTTGGTAATAAGGAATCCATGTAATAGTTACAACATTCTAAATGACCCTCAGTTAAAATAAGGATGGAGCACCTTCCAAGGCATCTCAGAAGTTTGTTCACACAAAATGTGAAAAGGATACATCATAGCCTGGATTATAGCCTTATGCAGAATTTTCACATATTTTAGGACTCGTTATGTTGGTAGAAATAAACAAACTTCTGGAAGATTTTCATAGAATTGCAATGTAGGTGGATAGCCTAAAATCGTCCTTTGTACAACTTGCAAACCCATATTGTTTTTCCAAGTTCTTATATGACAGTGAATGTGCCATTGCAAGTTTTTTCCTAGTTGGAAAGAAACTGTTAGTACTTCATGTTCAAACTTGACAAAAACTACTGAATAAAATGTCTTTTAGGCTTTCAAGGAGTCAATTGTCAACCCCATGCCATATTGAAATAATCAATAACTGATAAACACATAAGCTAAAAATGTCAAAAATCAAGAAAAGCAGGAAATTCTAATTCCAATTATCATTTGCAGAGAAAGCAACACAGATTGTGAACTTGGAGTCCGCATACCTTGGGATAATAAGCAGGTCCGAGAGGAAGTTTTGATAGTATCCAGTTCTTGACATCATCCACTCCCGGACCATATTTGGCGCCTATAGGTATGACATTGTCAACTTCAGTAAATTTTTCATGCCACTGCTGAATATGTACCTTTCAGAACATAAGATGGCTGAAATCACTGATAGACTAATTGTTAAAAAAAATGGTATTTTAAACATACAAAATGTGAAAACCCATAAGTTTTCCAACATCAAACAGTAAAAAAAAACTTTGAAATAAACCTCAAGTTTCTTTGCAATTTCTCCTGGCTTTGTCATGTCCATCTTATTCAATACCAATAGAACAGGAACCTTGTTTTTCACCTTCTTCAAGCACTTCATCAATCTGAATCAAAGAATACAGTCAGTGAGGTGCTTAATAATTCAAACTCCGACTTCTTTAGAAATAATACCTTTTGAGGCGCCTTACACGTATCAACTACCACCAGTACACAGTCTGCATTAATTGCAGCGCTTTGAACATTCCTCATCATCATAGATAACTTATGCATTTTCTTTTCAATAACTCCAGGTGTATCATAGAGTATCATCTGCAAGCTAACCCATACCTTAGATAAATACCCATAAAAGCTCCATCAAAGATGCCATTTGAGAGCGCAATCACCAAGAGCATAGTACCTGATATTCAGGACCAGAACATATGCCGAGTATACGATGACGTGTAGTTTGAGGCTTGTCTGTGACAATTGATAGTTTTTGACCTATCATTTGATTCGATGATAAGGTGCTCTTTCCAACATTTGGCTTCCCTAACACTGCTACATAGCCTGCAATAACCACTTATCCTAAGAATGTGATGACAGATACAAGAAAGAATTGGTAATGTGAGAATGATTTTTATATATTTGCAGAAGAATTTTTACATATTGGCAAACAACTTATCCTTTCATCGAAAGATATAACAAGTTTTACAACATTTATCCAAACAAAATTAAAAACCTTGCCTTCCACATCCCTTATATCACTAAACTATAAATCGTCTGCATTTCTCTTCTGCATCCAAAATTAATATTCGAGAATTGGGACATCCAAATGACCCAGAATGTATCGCTATTGTCCTTCAAGCCGATCATATACGCTTAAGCATTGTTCCACTCCCCGCCCGCTGAAGTAATGTGGCGAATGGGGACTCCAAAAAATCCGATTTTTAAACCCTAGTATCCCCAAAAATCAAAGTTTCAAACGAAAAAACCCAAACTGAGAAGCATACCGCTCTTATGGTTGGGAGAACAGCGATCTATCTCCTCCACCTCGAAATCATCCAGCAGCGAGAGGCTCCAGTCGGGCTTCTCGTTCAGAGAAAAAGAGTGAGACTCATCATCTTCCCCACCCTCCTCCTCCTCCTCTTCGCCGTCATCTTCCAGCACGGGACTACTGCTTCGACTGGAGATGGCCACGCTACTCCGGCGCGTGGTCTCGACGAACCGACTCTGCGTTCCGGCCGGAGTAGCAGAAGCGCAAGCCGGATTCCGGCGGAAGAGAAAAGAGAGAGAGTGGGAGGAGGAGAGGAGGAGGAAGAACCGCGACGGAGCGCAGAGCCAGGGCCAGCTCCATTATTATGAGCTCCAGGATAAGAGAGAAGTTCGATTTTTTTGGACGCGACTCGTGCGTTAAGCCGAACCCATTGGACCGAAACCGCTTTCTATGAGTTCAAACCTGAAAAAATAAGATTATTTTTGGTTTCGTTTTTGGTTGAAACCAGTGACGGTTCGATTGCGGTCCGATGCAATTGGCTATGATTTATTGCAAGGTTATATCGGTTTCGGTTTCGGTTTCGGCACCTAACAAAATCGATATCTTGCAGCCATTTCAGTTTCAATTTCAGCCGTTTCGGTTTCGGCTGAAAGATTTTTTTAATTATTAATTATGTGTTGACTAGAGTTTGATTATATTTAACTGTACTTTGATTTCAAATTAAAAATACGATAAAATTTTGAAATTATTTTACAAAAATTTAAAAATTATGAAAGAATTTATAATTAATTTTACCATAATATTAAATATTATTTTAATTAATTAAAATTAATTTTGATAGTTAACCACTGTTTTTATATATTACTATATAAAAAATATATGAGAAATAATATGAATATGATTAAAAAATTTAAAAATAATATAAGAAAATTTAACTTATTATTAAATATACTTGATACATACATAATTTATTAATTAGAACGTAATACAACTAATCATCGTCATTATAATTATTATTAGTTGAGTTTGAAATATCTACATGTGAAATTATGAATTTAGTACCTGAACGATCCAAATAAACATTTATAGATATACAAGATAGAACAACTATTTTTGCGCGATATCATAATAGTGATTCACACGAGGGTGAGACCGACACAAATTTTTTTTTGCTTTGCTTTCGGTGGAACGGTCATGAACGCATACATGTGAACAAAAAAATCAACACGTTTCAATCAAAATTATTTTCATTTCAATTTCAACAAAATATTTTTTTAATTTATTAATTATATTTTGATCAAAAATTAATTTAATTTTAATTATTTTTTAACTTCAAATAAAAAAATTATAATATGTTTAAAATTTTTTAAAATAATGAATAATTACGTGAATATTTTCATGCACGTGAACAGCATTTGGCAGAGACCGGTGAGGGCGTCAGAATCATACCAGTGACGACGCTGGTACAGGTGAGAGGTTGGCCCCAACTCGCAGAATGATGGGCCAAGCCGGCGAGGGCGCAAGGCAAGCGAGGGAGCGGCGGTAAGCTAGCGAGCACGGGGAGGCCAGTCCGGTGAGAACACGGGCACGAACACAAAGTCGATGAAAGCTCGCTTGGCGAGCTTGCCCCATGAGCTCCCAACACGCTATGCTCGCCCCGCCCGCAAGGCGCTCAATCGAAAACCCTAAACCACAACAGATCCGACCGATCTATTGCGGCATCGGCCGAAACCGAATTCGGTCGAGATTTAAAACCTTGATTTATTGTATCGGTTTTGGTTGAAACCAGTGACGGTTGGATTTGGGTCCAATGCAATCCTCTGTGATTTGTGGTTTTGGTTTAGATATGAAACGAGTTACGGTCGGTTTTGGTCTAATGCAATTGTGTGATGGCCGTAGCCAACAGAAAGGATTCAGTCTGAAATATTATTTAAAATATATTTTATTTAATTATATATTTTTTTATTTTATTAAGTCGAGTTAAATTAGATGATTAAATTTTTTAGTCACTACTAAGTGGTCCAGATTTGAATATTGAGTTTTATAATTTATTTTTTTATATTTTGGTCAATTTTTTACCCAAAATATTATATATTTACTAATTTTAAGAGAATATTTATATAAATTTAAAGTATAAAAAATTAAAAAATAATTTGGTGAAAATTGAAATGAGAATGCTTTCACTGGAAACGGATTGAAATCAATTTCGGTCCTAACAAAAGTATCAAAACAAAAATTTTCATTAATAAACTATACGCCGACTTACTATTTATACAAAATTTTATTTAATTAAGTATTTAATGTGCTATTAATCTATCTCATCTGATAATTCAACATAAAAGGATATCCGAAGGAGAATTCTTGAAAATGAACAACAAGAGCCTGTTGGTCATAAATACAATACCCGAACAAACAAATGCAATTTACATAGAAGAGCTTCATGGTTCTTGTTTACTCAACGTCCCAATAACCAGGATGCCAGCTTGAATCCCTGATTGATCCCTGGAAATCAGAAAAAAGAATGGTCAATGTAAAAAAAAAAAAGAAAAAGAGACATCTTTCAGGGCTGAGGAATCAATCAATTACCTCAGTGTCCCATCAAATTAGACTCCATATTGTGTTTTTGGATTAAGGAAATGGATTATAACTTAGAAACAATATTGAATGATCCTAATCAGAAGTAGATAATTCCTTTGTACTCCAGACCACAGAAGACCCTCTTCTCCGAAACTGACAGCCCTGAAAGCTACTCAAAGACTTCCCCATCAATGCCATTGCTGCTACACTTGGCTGTTGCTTCCTTTGGAAATCTCCGTCTCCCATTTTCTTATTCTCGGGTTTACAGAGAACAGGCACTGCTTCTCTTTGTTCAGTTGCACCGTTCGGTCCGCTGTGACACCATCTCCTAATCCAGGAGCACGTCTTCTCGGATAATTCCTCGGGACAGCGCTCTTCATTACTTAGCACTTGATTGAACAAAGTGGTGCATACTCTTCTTCGGCTGCCCGTAACATCTGCCAGTTTCAGTCTCTTAGCGCTGTGGGCATAATAATCTGAATGTTCATATCGCAGTCGCTTAGCCCATTGGTTTCTACAAGTGCTCAGTTCTTGGAATCTGACGTGATCATCTGTTGTTGACGAGTCTATGTCTTTGTTCAGATCAAGCAGACTAGGCTCCGGACATCGATGTTGTTTATCTTCGCCGGCGATAATTGGATTCTCAAGGAGTCGCAAATTTCCTGCTCTTTTGTCACTGTCTTTTAGTGTCGTCGGCGATGAAACCATCTCAAAAAATGCAGCTCTTTTGACTCCAGGATGTTTGCCGAATTCTGCTTTTGACATCAAAGAGCTGCTGTATCTCCGCGTCTGCAACTCTTGATCAATAATTTGGGTCATGCTCCACACTTGTAGATGATGCTCTTCTGATGAAAATTTGATCCATTCCGGCGACATAGATTCGCTGCTTAGAAATTGTTGCTCTTCCATCCTGACAGGCATACCGAACTTACATTTTTTTTTGAAGGACAAGATAGATTCGATCTTCCTGTTAACATCGAACATAGGATAGTGATTCATGTCCGGGCACAGATTCTCAGCACTTGCATACTGGTAAGCAACTACTCTTTTTGTGTCTGCACAAGACAAATCAATTGGATCCTCGTTGCTCTCGAAACCAATTTGATTTCTCATAACATGGATGCTTAAAATCTTGGCCTCCCTGGATTCTGCATTCAAATCTCTGTCTTTTCCAACTTTAGACGACGAATTGCTGCTTGATTGCATCCAACGTGCTATCCATCGCGAATTATAGTGATGCTGGGATGCCATAACCTTGTCTTTGATTAAAGCTCCCTTGGCCTAATCACTCCGAGCCAGAATAATAAATTTCTGCAGAAAAAAAAAAACATTTTGCAAGAGAATCATATTCCAGCCAACCGCTACATATCAGACTTCACTGAAAAGCTTTGGTGCGTTTTGGATTCAGCCAAAGGTGTGTAATGTTCTTGGAATTGGAAAACGATGCAAACCAGAGCACCACCGAACTGTCTAATTCTAGTCACAAACAAGAAGCAGAATAATAGTAACAATAATTTTAAAAAATTACAAGAATTTCCATTTCTGTAATCTCCCAAAGCAAAAAGCAGTAGATAAAAGGGGGAAAAAAAGTTCACGGATACATCATCCAAACAAGAAGCAGAACACAATGAACTGGAAAGAAAACAAGTGTTCTGCAAACAAGAAGAAGCAAAAGACGAAGCTCATTTTCTTTTGAAAAAAATGAAGAAGGAAAAGAAGATTCATACTCACTTCTCAGTTGGTCTTCTTCAGCTCCAGAATCAGCAAGAATTGGAACAAGGAAAGGCCATGAAACTTGAGGATGTGAAATGATATATATCTGGAACCAGTACAACTTGTTGTCCCAGGGCCTCCTTCGACCAGAGATTTTTCCCGCTTTCACATCCTCCCTTGATATAAAACGGATAATAACAAAAAGGTCCCTGAGATATCTATTAATTTCACTGGAAGTCCATGACATATTTATATTTAGAAAAAATTCCTTGAAATATTGCTCCCCATCACAAAAAATTCCTAAAATTCTTTTGAATCAGACTTATTGTTGTTGATTTTTATTTTATATATCGCAGAAAAAAAATGCTGTGTGCAAGTATGCTCATGGTAAAATATCTGAGATAAAATATGTGATGAAGAGTCATGTAACCAATTTTTTAGGAATATATAAAATAGAACAAAGAAATTTTCAAATTTATTTATAGAAATGGTATATTTTTGAAATAACTCATTGACTTGTTGAAGTGTACCTCAACTTTCAAAAATAAAAAAGATTTTCTACCTACAATCCCCGAGATTTATTTTATTTATCAAAAAATTTCTGCGATTTTAGTATTTATTTACACCCCTTTCTCTTGAAATTTATTATTTATAACTCTTGATTGTTATTTAATCAAAATTTTTTTCAAAAATTTCACTTTTACGTTCTATAATTTTATAACTAAGCTCCTTAAAATTTTTAATCTCTCACCCTCCACTTTTCTCTCAAATATTTACAAATAAACCCTGAACTAAAATTTAAAATATAATTTTTATATTTGTATATTTATAAATAGATCCATTGAATATTTTTATTTATAAATAAGTCCAAATTTTAATATTTTTAAATCAAAGTTTATAAAAAGGACCTTAAATGTTAAAATATTTTACAAACAAATCCTCCATAAAAATTTAAATTGTAATTTTAATATTCATATATTTACAAATAGACTCCTCAAAATTTTTTTTATAAATAAGTCCAAAATTTATTATTTTTAAATAAAATTCTACAAAAAGGAAATTGAATATTTTTAAATTTCAAGTTTAATATTTGTATATTTACAAATATATCCCTTGCATTTTTTTATTTATAAATAAGTTCAAATTTCATTATTTTTAAAATAAAATTTTACAAAAAATATATTGAAGATTTTAAAACTTAAAATTTTAAATTATAAGTTTATATTGTATATTTACAAATAGACCCCTTCAATATTTTTATTCATCAATAAGTCCAAATTTTATATTTTTTTAATAAAAATTTACTAAAAAGATATTAAAGATTTTAAACTTAAAATTTTAAACTACAAGTTTAATATTTGTATATTTATAAATAGACCCCTTGAATATTTTAATTTATAATTCAAAATTTAAATAATAATCGAAGGGTCTATTTGTAAATGTACAAATGTTAAACTTATAATTTAAATTTTAAGTTTTAAAACTTTCAATATCTTTTTCAAAAAATTTTATTTAAAAAATAATGAAATTTGGACTTATTTATAAAAAAAATATTGAAAGGGTCTATTTGTAAATGTTCAAATATTAAACTTGTACTTTAAAATTTTAAGTTTTAAAACCTTCAATGTCTTTCTTATAAAATTATATTTTAAAAAATAATAAAAGTTAAATTTATTTATAAATAAAAAGATTCTAGGGGTCTATTTGTAAACGTACAAATATTAAACTTATAATTTAAAATTTAAGTTTTAAAATCTTCAATATATTTTTTGTAAAATTTGGATTTCTTTATGAACAAAAATATCCAACACGTATATTTGTAAATGTACAAATATTAAACTTGTAATTTAAATTTTTATTTTTTAAAACCTTCAATATATTTTATGTCAAATTTTATTTAAAAAATAACAAAGTTTAGACTTATTTATAAATTAAAAAATTTTGAGAGATCTATACAAATATTAAACTTGTAAATAATAAAATTTGAGAGATCTTTTTTGTAAAATTATATTTGAAAAATAATAAAATTTAAAATTATTTATAAATAAAAAATATTCAAGTGGTCTATTTATAAATGTACAAATATTAAACTTGTAATTTAAAATTTTTAAGTTTAACCATCAATATCTTTTTTGTACAATTTTATTTAAAAATAATAAAATTTGAACTTATTTATAAATAAATAAATATTCAAGGCATTTATTTGTAAATGCACAAATATTAAACTTATAATTTCTGATTTAAAATTTTAAAATCTCCAATGTCTTTTTTGTAAATTTTTATTTAAAAAATGATAAAGTTTGGACTTATTTATAAATAAAAATATTCAAGGGGTCTATTTATAAATATATAAAAATTAAACTTGTAATTTAAAATTTTGAGTTTTAAAACCTTCAATATCTTTTTTGTAAAATTTTATTTTAAAAATGATAAAGTTTGGATTTATTTACAAATAAAAATATGTAAGGGGTGTAGTTGTAAATATACAAATATTAAACTTGTAATTTCAAAATTTTAAGTTTTAAAACCTTTAGTGCCTTTTTTGTAAAATTTTATTTTCAAAATCATAAAATTTAGAATTATTTATAAATAAAAATATTCAAGATGTCCATTTGTAAATGTACAAATATTACACTTGTAATTTAAAATTTTAAGTTTTGAAACCTTCAATATTATAAATTTTATTTTTAAAAAAATTTGGACTTATTTATAAATAAAAATATTCGAGAGTTCTATTTGTAAATATATCAATATTAAACTTTTAATTTAAATTTTTATAGAGGGTTTATTTGTAAAAAAGTTATAACATTTAAGGTTTTGTTTGTAATCTTTTATTTCAGAAATGATAAAATTTAGACTTATTTATGAACAAAATTATTAAATGGGTCTATTTGTAAATGTACAAATATGAAAATTATAATTTTAAATTTAATTAATTGGTTATTTAGAAATATTTGAGAGAAAGAGTAGGGGGGTGAAAAGTTAAGAATTTTAAAATGTTTACTTATAAAATTATAAACTATAAAAGTGAAATTTTGAAAAAAATTAATTAAATAAAATAAATAAAAAAAATTATATATAACTTTATTGAAATCTTATCAACTCACATATTTCTCCTTAAAATTTAAAACATTATATATTATTCCTTAAAAATATTTCTAAATTGTATATTTCTCCTCAAAACTTAAAGATTATAATTTTTTATTGGGTTACTTGATATATTAAAAAAAATGGATGTAAATTTATCATTAAAATTAATAATATTTATAAAATATACAACGTTTAACATTATTTAAATTAAAGCGAAAAAAGATGACACTTCTGATCGAGTGTAATTTAACATAATAGATAATATGAGTAAAAATTAACTCCATATCTAGTTTATATCAAAACTCAGATATGACCTAAATTGAGTCATAGTTCTACTTAAAAATCAGGTTATGATATAATTATTATGTTACGTCTTGGGCTTAGATTTAATTTGAGGATAAAGTGAAATGGTTTAAACCAAACTAAAGACAAAATATTTATTTTATATCTTAGATTGAAATTTAATATGAGATAAATCTTTCAACAGAATAAAAAAAGTTTTTATAACAATAAGATAACTATTAAAATTTTCTCTAATTAAGTCAAGAGTATCTTTGTTATTTTATTTCAGTTCGAATGACGTCAAACAATATATATTCTCTAAATTTTTTTTATTCTAATGATGCATATATACCCCCTTCTTTATATTTATTAATGATAATTTGTATCGATTCGGTTATTATTATTTTTTTTATCAGAACTAGAATTGAATCCGATCAAAATTGGAATATTTCAAACCGAATTGACCGTTTAATTTTAATTCAATCAGTTTATTCTATTAAATTAAATAATACACATCCCTATGTATAACTATATAATATATATATTATCTCATTAGGATATCTCAAGGGTCGCCAAATCTTAATCCAAACATACCCTTGACGGACATATTGAAAATATATTTAAAAATTTTCAAATTAATGGGTCGGCCGAGAAAAGCCCGTTGGGTTTTGGGTTTTAATCGTAATGTTGATTAATTGGGTCAATAATAAAATTTAGTTCGATTGTCAGTGCCGTGTTTCGTATAATGACTCGGATAGCGCATCCGAAGTCGTTAGCGATTTATAATTATACACCATATGATGCGACAACAATGTGGCAGGTTTATTCTCTATTGTTTTGATCGGAAGGTAGGTCAACTATATACGAAGATTATTAAGTTTTTATTCAGCGAAAAAATCATTAAGATTCTAAATTTTTATTTATTTATTATTCTTTTTACATATTCCTTCCTTAAATTTTTTTATTTTTCACATAATTTTTTATTTTCTCAAAATTACATATCTCGTACTATTCCTGGCCCTCTCTTGTAACTCCAAATCTCTTCATTCTCGAGCCGATTTGCGTTGAGAAAATGTTCTGTTGGTCTCCCGCGATGGTTTCGATTTTCGATCTTAAAATAAATTAAAAATTAAACAATTCAAAGAGACTAAGCACAGTATCTAAAAAAGAAAATTTGATTCGAATTTAATCGGGCCCGGATACTCGAGAGAAATCGATAGAGATATAGCAATGCAGACCAAAAACGATTCTTTTTCGTTGCTACAATCCAAAACCAAAACCAAAATCAAAATCAAAATTGAAACGTTTTGACCGTGCACACTCCAAAAATTGAAGACGGTTGGTCATCAATACAAATCATGTAAAAACAACAGCTTTGTTCCATAAACAACATAGAACATAGGTTTGAACGATAGGTTTTGTAATACACCCAATGTAGTAGATGGGAGCACGTGATTTTTTTTAATACAAAAAAAATGATAAATAGATAGAGATGGTGTTTCGCTTACGAAGGAAGCATTCAAGCCATTTGCAGCCGAAGTTTCTCCTTCTGATTCTTCTTCGTCGTCGTCTTAGTCGAGAGCAAGCCATGGGAGAGAAGGGAACTGTGTGCGTGACCGGTGGGTCCGGGTTCATCGGCTCGTGGCTCGTTATGAGGCTCCTCGAGCATGGCTACACTGTCAGGGCCACAGTTCGCTATCCCGGTTACGTTCTCTTTTCCTTTATAAAGACTCCGAACCCTAAACCTCTCTTTGGATTTTGCTTCTATTTTGATGGGCTGATGTGTGTTGGCTTTGTTGTTTCATAGACAATGCGAAGAAGGTGAAGCATTTGTTGGATCTCCCGGATGCAGGCGCCAGACTGAGCCTGTGGAAAGCAGACCTAGTTGACGAAGGCAGCTTTGATGAGGCCGTCGATGGATGTGCTGGTGTCTTTCACGTCGCAACGCCTATGGATTTTGAGACAGCCGACCCTGAAGTGAGCCATTCTCTCCGCAAAACTCAGACATAAAAAATTAATTCAAATATTAATTTATCTCAAAAGTTTAAAAGTATCGAAACGAGATTCTTTTGCTAAAATTTATTATAGGATATATGGGATCTGTGCTGTCATTAACATATGTGCAGTTAAGATGTTACAGTCTTGACCTCTTTTAAGTGTCTTCAATTAAACGCACTGGCTACTGTTCGTATATTCAAACGGGTTTTTATGCTTTCTGGTCCCTATAAACTCGAGTATTTGAACTTTCGCCACTGTACTACCGTTGTCATCTAAAAACACGAAATTGCCCATGCATGCTGCGACTGTTAATTACAGAATGAGATAATAAAACCAACTGTCGATGGGATGCTGAACATCATGAGATCAATCGTGAAAGCAAAGAGCGTCAGACGAGTTGTGTTTACATCGTCAGCGGGAACGGTGAACATGCAAGAGCACCGTATGTCTTTTTACGACGAGAGCTCTTGGAGCGATGTCGACTTCTGCAGAGCCAAAAAGATGACTGGATGGGTTAGCAAACAATTATAAATCCAATATCAATATTATCTCTTACGTAATTATGTTGTTTTTATATTCTTTCTCAATCCAATTGTTAATTTTGTTCTTTGGCAGATGTATTTTGTGTCCAAGACTTTGGCTGAGAAGGCAGCATTTGAATTTGCTGAGCAGAATGGGTTGGAGTTCATCAGCATCATCCCAACACTGGTTAATGGCCCGTTCAAAACGCCCACCATGCCTCCCAGCATGCTCACTGCACTCGCTCTGATAACCAGTATGCGAAATTAGTGATTTTCCAGAATTATATGCGCAAAAACCCCCTACATTTCGTCTGCAACAGAGCGACGTATTGTTTCTTTATGCTGAGTTGCTGCTTGATATTTATGCAGGAAATGTACCGCATTATTCAATTTTAAACCCAGTTCAGTTTGTGCACTTGGATGATCTCTGTATGTGTCACATCTTCCTGTTTGAGCATCCGGAGGCAAAAGGGAGATACATATGTTCCTCTCACGACATCACCATCTCCGACCTCGCGAAGTTCTTGAGAGACAGGTTCCCTGAATATGATATCCCTACAGAGTATGTTTACCGCATGCTTTGACTCTTTTAATCCAACTCGGTAAATCATAGTAAATACTCTCTATGTCAATCATTAGAATCGCGATCATCGCATTTGTTACTTCCAAATAGGAACATAGGAGTAATTCGAGTTGCTTCAATTGCCATGCTTAATTGCTAAAGTTTTCATTTTGCACAGGTTTGATGGCATCGATGAAGTTCCCAACATAATAAGTTTCTCTTCGAAGAAGCTTCTAGATTTAGGGTTTGAGTTCAAGTACAGCCTCGAAGACATGTATGAAGGGGCCATTAGAGCATGCAAGGAGAAGGGATTGCTTCCCCTCACAACACAGAAGGATCAAGTGAATGGCGGCCACGTTGAGAAGGAGAACGCTAAGGCAGATGGCCACCTGGAGAAGCCGGTTCTCGCTTGAAATGTTTTTTTTTTTTAAAAAAAAAAAAAACTATAAAAAATTGTCTTTGACCCACAGTGTACTTGGATTGGATTTGAAATAAAAAAATAATTTTCCATTGAATATTAAAACAAGTATCCGAATCATTGATTTGTCGGTGCATGAATTTACAAAAAGTTATTTATTTTATTATTATTAATAAAAATATTTTATTTTATATTATAAATTTTTGAAAAAAATATTTTTTAAATTAAAAATATTTAAATAATATTGGATCTAGTTGCATCGGGTGAGAATGGTTGGTCGCGCGCCAACCACCGTTGTGATTACAAAACAATGGTGTTGGAAATGCGGATCAAAGAGGAAATTTGTGATTGATAGGCAACAGCGATGGGAACCAACAGGAATGTTTGCAAAAATACCCTTTTTTTTAATTTTATTTGCAACGAACACCTGATATTGTATTCTCCAAAACAACCACCACAATCGATTGATTTTTTTATTACACGTGGCACGTTGATGTAACTTTGAATCATCCGGAAAATGCGACCAGCAATCTCATCATGATCCTCGAAGAAGGAAGCATACATCATGACGAATCATTTGACTAAATCGAAAGTCGGATCATCTAAATTAGACCAACTAAATTAGAAGATCGAACCAATTAAATCGAAACTAGACTCAAATAACAATATTGTCACACCTTTCGAGCTATCATTGAGGGATCGATATCACAGAAGAGTTAATATATCAATTCTACGCAACTTGAGGAGCCCAATTCACTATGATGAAGTAACATTTTCGAATGTGATTTTTTTACTATAATAATGATTTTATTTACCTTCTACGCCAATTCTCGTTACATGATAAAAAATCATCAAGTAGCAATATAAAAAGTAGAATTATTCTTAAGTTAACCCATCAAGAAAACAAGGTCAGATAGAGATCGGAAGCCAAATTCACCATCCTTTGTGTAAGAAAAAGAAGACAGGCCCTCTCTTTCTTCCTCTCGTGTATTTTCAATCAAGGCATTTCTCCGCTGATAAAAAATTATATTTAACTTAAGTATTCAGACTAATAGCTAATGGTGTTGTACTTATGCAAAACGAAGACCAACTGAAGAGAGAATAAAACTGACGTCTTCTTGAAACCAAGGAAATACAACAACTATACTGAGGATGTCCTTAAATCTAAGATTTTAAGTTTCGGTTTCGATTTTGGCACTCAGCGAAATCGATATGTTTTGATTATTTCGGTCGTTTGAAATTCAGTTTCAGTCATTTCGGTTTCGACAAAAAAAAAATTTTAATTATTAATTACATGTTGATCAGAGTTTGATTATATTTTGGCTATATTTTGATTAAAAATTAAAATATGATAATTTTTTTAAAAAAAATTCAAAAAGTATAAAAAACTAAAAAAATTATTAATACTTTTATCATAATAGTAAATATAATTTTAATTAAATTTTATAGTTAATCACTAAGTGGGTAGACTAATCTTTTTAAATTTAAAAATAATAATTATATTTAATTCACTAAAAGATTTTTTTACCTATAAATCCCTACTAGAATCTAGTTTGGTTTATATAAATTTCTTGGATAATTTATATTTATATTTAACGATTTTGAATACATACAAGATTTATTTGGTCAACAATATTAATTCTTGAAATTCAGCATAAATTTATTAAAAATAAATATTCAAAGTAACTTATATATAAATAGTAAAAATTATAGGATATTAAATATAATATCTTTAAATTTTAATCAGGATTTTAAATTTTAACCAAAATTAAAATATTTCTCCCAGCTTCCACCAAAACTTAAAACCCTGCATCGATCGATGTGTTGGTGTCTTTCACGTCCCAAGGCCTATGGATTTTGAGGCAGCCGACCCTGAGGTCAGAGCCCTTCTACAAAATTCAAAACATGAAAAAGTATTTCATTTGCAATGATTTTATTTTTTAAATTAAATTAACTAATTACGATTTAAATTAAAATTGAATTAGAAATAAAATATTTCAAAACACGATCATTTTGTTTTTTTAATTTCAAACCAAATGATTCACACAATTTAAAATACAAATGATAATTTTTTTTGCTCAAATTTATTTTATATACATTTACAAATAGACTCCGTGAATATTTTTATTTATAAATAAGTTCAAAATCTTATCATTTTTAAAATAAAATTTTATAAAAAAGACATTGATGGTTTAAAACTTAAAATTTCAAATTACAAGTTTAATATTTATATATTTATTAATAGACCCCTAAAACATATTTATTTATAAATAAGTTCTAATTTTATTAATTTTTAAATAAAATTTTACAAAGAAGACATTGAAAGTTTTAAAACTTAAAATTTGAAATTACAAATTTCATATTTTGTATATTTACAAATAACGTCTTGATATTTTATTTATAAAAAGTAAATTTTTTATTTTTAAATAAAATTTTACAAAAAAAGTTGAAGGTTTTCAAACTTAAAATTTAAAATTACAAGTTTAACATTTGTACATTTAAAAATAGACCCCTTGAATATTTTTATTTATAAATAAGTCTAAATTTTATTTATTTGAAAATTAAATTTTACGAATAAATCATTGAAAGTTTGAAAACTTAAAATTTAAAATTATGAGTTTCATATTTGTACATTTTCAAATAGATCCCTTGAATATTTTTATTTATAAATAAGCCCAAATTTTATTTATTTTAAAACAAAAATTTACAAATAAGCCATTATGAAAACTTAAAATTTAAAATTACAAGTTTCATATTGTACATTTTCAAGTAGACCTCTTGAATATTTTTATTTATAAATAAGTCTAATTTTTTTTATCATGTTTTAAATAAAATTTTACAAAAAAGATATTGAAGGTTTTAAAACTTAAAATTTAAAATTACAAGTTTAATATTTATACATTTAAAAATAGACCCCTTAAATATTTTTATTTTAAATAAGTCTAAATTTTATTTATTTTAAAACTAAATTTTACGAATAGACTTCTCGCCGGCCTCGAGAGTTCGCTCCCGTGCACTGGCCTTGGGCGTCTGCGCCTGCGCACCGACCTCCGGCGTCCGTGCTCTCGCCGCCCTCGCTCACCTCTCATTTATTAATTTTTTTAAAAAATATTAATATTTGAATTTTTTTATAAATAAAAATATTTTAAGAATTTATTTGTAAATATTTTGGGAGAAAGAGTGGGAGTGCGAAAATAAGTTTTTTAGAGATTTAATTATAAAAATTACGGAGGATAAAATCAAAAAATTTTTTAAAAAATTTAATTAAATAATAATAAGAAGTGTAAATAAATATTTTTAAAAAACTAATGTAGATAATTATGAAAATTTCGAAAAATTTTTCGTAACTAAAAAATATTGCGGGGCAAGTAATTAGCCCTTTTTGTTGGGGGAGCCGAAAGAGTGTCGAAACGGAATAATATAGTGAGCCGGACACCAAATCATCCCAAAAGTTTAAGCTCATGGGATATGGGCCTTTTTCACTATATATATTGGACCCTATCTATCTAATATCCGATGTGGGACTAATTTATCACACCTGATATTATAACACTTTTAACTATCACATCGTGCGTACCTCTTCTTTCTTTTTTTTTATATTTGACACCATCGTCGATCGCGCGCAATTTAGTGCGCTGACAGCCGTTTCATATATTTAAAAGGTTATTATGCATATTAGTCCCTGACAACTCGAGTATTTTAACTTTTCCTTGAAATTCCATTGCATCTGAAAAGTCCAAAATGCCAAGCTAACCCCAACGTTTTCAGAATGAGATGACAAAGCCGACAGTTGCTGGCGTGTTGAACATAATGAGATCACGTGTGAAGACAGAGCGTTAGACGAATAGTTTTCACGTCGTCGCCCGGAGCGGTAACCATGCAAGAAAACCGCAAGTCTGCGTACGATGAGAACTCTTGGAGCGATGTCGACTTCTGCAGAGCCAAGAAGATGACTGGATGCGTTAGCCGCAATTTTAAATCCAACATCTATAATTTCCTAGCAAGTTTATGCTATTTTCTTTTTTGTTTTCAATCCAATTGTTTTTTTTTTTCTGGCAGATGTATTTTGTGTCAAAGACTTTGGCTGAGAAGGCAGCATTTGAATCTGCAGAGCAGAATGGATTGGAGTTCATCCGCATCATACCAACACTGGTTAATGGCCCATTCATAATGCCACCACGCCCCCCCAGCATGCTCACTGCACTTGCTCTAATAACCAGTAACCATCTCGGACCTCGCGAAGCTATTGAGAGACGAGTTCCCTGAATATGATATTCCTACAGAGTATGACCACCTCCTGCTTCGATTCTTTTGATCCAACTCGATCAATCATAGCAAAAACTCTCTATATATGTTAATTCTGCTAATTATGATCCTTAAATTTGTTACTCATAATTATCCAAATAAAACAATAAATTTTGATTTAGAAGTAATTGGAGTTTTAATCGAATGATCACGCTTATTTGCGAAATCTTCATTTTGCACAAGTTTGATGGCATCGATGAAGTTCTCCACATAATAAGTTTCAGGTCGAAGAAGCTTTTAGATTTGGGGTTTGCCTTGAAGACATGTATGAAGGGACCATTAGAACATGCAAGGATAAGGGATTGCTTCCCCTCACAACAAAGAAAGAACAAGCGAATGGCAGCCGTGTTCAGAAGGAGAAAGCTTAAGCGAATATGCCATTTGGAGAAAATGGTTCTCACTCGATCACGATTTTTGAAATTAAGTTATCTTGATTATGTGCGAATTTGCATAGGAAACCAATACTTATTTATAATAATGTTTTCAGAACTTGTAAAATATTAAAAGGAGCTCAACAAAAAACAAAATGAAGCAGGTAGCATCAAAAAGTAGAGAAGTTTGGCAGTTTTGATGGTGGGATTTACTGCATCCAAAGATAAAGATAGCACGAATGATAAAGTTTGGCAGTTCCCTTATGACTTCCGAGGGATAGCGTATCACCTTCTTTATCACTTCGGAGACAGAACTTATCACCTTCTTCGTATATTCAGCCGAGCACGAATCCGTTCATACATTTATTATTAAAATAGCAAATATGAAAAGAAAAAAAAAAAAGTAATCTTAACATCAGCAATCTGCTTTTCGTTTCTGGGGCCAGTCTTTTGGGATCAATTGATAAATAAACTATTTATTATATTACTAATACATGCATTATTACACATAATTTCTTGAAAAATATTTTATTTATCAGTAATTTCCATGAGTATCTACAACCCTTTTTTGGGTTTAATTACCTATAATATTTTGATTAATTTTGAACGAATTCAACTATTTACCAGAACTCTTTTGTCTCTCTTAGTCGAAAGCCAAATTTACAAAAAAACCCTAGTTTAGAAGAGCCTAAATTTCTTAAAATTTTGCAAAAAAAACCTACTTTTCTAAAATTAGCAGAATAATCCTAATTTTCTTCAAAATTAGCCAAAAATTCTCATTTTAAAAAAAATTACACAAGAGCTCTCTTTTTTTAAAAGTTTTATGTAGAAACTCTCATTTTTCTTGCTTTCTTGCCAAAAAACCTTGTTTTCGCTTTATTTATATTATACGCTCTTCACTCGTAATTTTTTAAAATTAATTAATTAATTTTGTAGGTAAATTATTTTATATTATATTTTGCATGAAAAATAGGAAAAACATATTCCTATGTGACCCAGGCTGAGCCCAAAGCAAAATGAGGTTAATACGTAGACAGATAGATAATCTATGTTTGTGCTACTAATACAGCTTACTCTGATTCTTAATCCATTAATCCACCTGCTACTCCTTTTTCTAGCATTAAAGATGACATTCCCGATAACAATAATAATTCGTATCCTTAATTATGTAGATAAATATGAGAAACACTAACTATATATAGAAAAAGCTATAGTTTTCCATAAAACTAACTATTTACTGAGAAACACTAAACAATCAAATCATTTCATTAATTAATAATAATCCCATACTACGATGTTTCGAAACCAGTGAGACATTGATTAGGTGCATCCCATTCGTCTCTGACTCAATGCTTTTCCTCCCAAAAATATCTTCCATTGCAATCAAACGAATGAACGATGGCGCAAGGTATTGACTTTCTCTAGCCCTGTTCTGATTCATTCAAAGGTTGCGGATTGAAAGCAAACCTCGACTTTAGCAGGCGATTCACGGCCATAAAAATAGTTGTCAATTATCGCAGATCAAATATCATAATATCTTTAAAAATTAAATTAATAAAATATGTTTGTAGGCAGACTTCATATAGTCCGAGATTTGGGTCCCATGAGCACTAACCACTTCGAAAAGGAACAGCAGCATATCAAATAAATACCGTTTGCATCAAAATCAAAATTAACACATAAATTATTTTTTTAATCAAAATTAAAATTATAATAATTTAAAATTTAAAAAATTATTTATTTTTTAAATAATAATTTGATTTAATAATAATATAAAATAAATAATATTAATGTTATAAAAAAAATTAAATAAATTAATTCTCACCTCAAATCAAACAGTATCATAAATATTTATATATTACCCTTCACCGCCCCCGCTGGCACACCCGTTGTGAGTTGTAGGTGTCACCACAACAAGATCATGTAACGGACCTCATGATCTCAGAGGCAATGGAGTGCCTTCAGCGTGTGTGTGCACGGGCAACACACATACGAGCAAACAACCCGCTGTGGTGGTCGGTGCCACTACGAGAAGTATCATGCGAGGCGACGGACTGCCTCCAACATATGTGTGCGCGGGCAGCACACATAGCAGCACGTGACGGAGTCACGACATGTTTGGATGGAGACTCGAACAGCCCAAACAGTCCTGCAGAGCGAGCAGCGGGACAGGTTAGCTAAAGTGAGTTGCAGGAGCATGTGAACAGCCTAAACACTTGGCGTCGTAGGCTGAAGACACGTGGCTACAGGCTGGAGAACCAGAGTTGCAACTGTTAAGGGACATGTGGCCAGCAAAGAGGCAATTGAGGGCTCGTGGGACAGGTGGCAGCAGCTCAGAGAGTCAACTAACTGTCAGGAAAACATTGTGAAGTATGTTCTCCATGGTCTCCAGCAGTTGAACTGCAGGGAGAACAATGTGGAACATATTCTCCATGATCTCCAACAATTACTCACAGTCAAATATGTATACTATAAATAGACTAGGGAGTCTATTGAGCTGGAAACACATACAGGTAGAGAGACTTGTAATGTCACTCCGTATTAAGAGCTGTATTTCCTTTTATGTGAGCAATAAAAGATTGGTAAAGTTACTGTACTTCTCTTCTCTTCTATATTTTTGCGGACTTGTGCGAGTTTGACGGACTGAGGTGAGGGAACCTTGACGCCATCACAGGCGAAATTTCAAAATAAAAATTTGACCGGTGTGACACGCGCGTGGTATTTTAGGTGAGAATGCAGATTATTTGATCGACAACGACAATCAGCTCTTTGACTCGGTAAAAGTGCAAATCCATATATATAGAGAGCAAACGTAGAGCACAGGGAAGCACAAGTCCTCTTCCAACTTGCTTTCTCAGCTTTCATTCCACAGCTTGCAGCCATGGGAGAGAAGGGAACTGTGTGCGTCACCGGCGCCTCCGGGTTCATCGGTTCCTGGCTCACCATGAGGCTCCTCGAGCAAGGGTACTCCGTCAGGGCCACCGTTCGTGATCCCAGTTCAGTTTCTGCTGTTTCTAATCTGATATGTTGTAGCATAACCTTTAATTCTCGAATACTGGGGCTCTGAACATGAACTGTTGTTGCAGAGAACATGACGAAGGTGAAGCATCTGCTTGATCTTCCTGGGGCCAAGGAGAGGCTGACCCTGTGGAAAGCTGACCTTGCTGATGAAGGAAGCTTCGACGAACCCATCCAGGGCTGTGTTGGGGTCTTCCATGTCGCGACCCCCATGGATCTCCAGGTCAAGGACCCTGAGGTAGAGGAGACGTTTTCTCCAACTATCAAACTGTCTCAATATAGCAATCCCAGGATGTAATAACAGTTGTTGCAGAATGAGTTGATCAAGCCAACCATAGAAGGGGTGGTGAACATACTGAGCTCTTGCCTCAAGGCAAAGACAGTTCGGAGATTTGTGTACACATCGACAGCAGGAACCTGCAACATGGAGCCGACCCGGAAGACCGTGTATGACGAGAGCTGTTGGACTGACGTCGAGTTCTGCAAGGCGGTGAAGATGACTGCATGGGTGAGTAAAATGCTAACTTCACAATAACATGCTTGATACGTGCTATAGCTGAAGTATCTGATCTTCTGTGACTATGCTCCACAGACATATTTCTATGCCAAGACTGTAGCTGAGAAAACTGCATTTGAATATGCCGAGAAGAATGGTTTATATCTCATTAGCATCGTCCCAACACTCGTCAATGGACCATTTCTGATGCCTACGATGCCGCCAAGCATGGTCACTGCATTTGCCTTGTTTACAAGTATTACCAATAGATCTTCACTTATTGATACTTCATAATATAGATATAGATAGAAGCAATGGAAGCAAATGTGCAGAAATTACAGACTGAATACTAACATATGTATTTCCCTTAAAAAGATAAACAGACACAGACAAGTACAATATGCATTGACCTAGATTAAGCATGGTTAACAATGACCTCTAGTTGGCTTTCTAAACAATCAATATACTCAAAATGAACAAAATTTCCATAGAACATATTGGAGAATGTAGCATATATCAAACCTGAACCTTAGAAAGTAGTCATGTAATACTAGCATTTAACATATGATCCATTGCTTTGCCAGCAAAAAAGAAAAGAAAAACATGAATTGTTGTCCTTTATCTAAGTAGCAGCCAGTTTTTCGAAGTTCCTTCTGTTGCAATTATGCAGCATATGATTTATTTATCACAATAAATAAATAACATCAATGTTTGCAGGGAATGTACCGTTCTATCAGATTCTAAATCCAATCCAATTTGTTCACCTGGATGATCTCTGTCAAGCTCATATCTTCTTATTCGAGCATCCAGATGCAAAAGGAAGATACATTTGCTCCTCTCATGACGTTACAATCACACAGCTTGCAGATATGTTGAGGGCGAAGTTTCCAGAATATGAAATCCCTACCGAGTAAGATTGAAATCATATCCGTAAACTCAAAATTTCCTATTGACTCCCCATTGATTTTCATTCTTACTTGTGATTCACGAGAGCATCACCTAAAGAATTATACAATGGCCTTTCAGAGTTTACTCACAACTTAACATGTCATCTTCTGAAGGTTTGAAGGAACCGATAAGATTTCAGATGTCATCAAGTTCTCATCCAAGAAGCTCATAGACTTAGGGTTTGAGTTCAAATATAGTTTGGAGGAGATGTATGATGGAGTTTTCCAGTCATGTAAAGAGAAGGGATTGCTTCCACCTCTGCCAAAGAAAGATTAAGCAAGTGGCCAGGTAAAAGCCGCAGCATAAATTTAACTCATAAGATTGAGATAACAAAAACCCAAATACTAGAAGCTTGAAATTTGCGATTGGATACCTAGCCTTTCAATGTTCAATGTACGTTTTCCAACTAGTACCTCAAGATGTATTTGCATCTTTGCTTGTTCATTCTGGAAGGAATAATTTAGTTATGAGATATGAATCATGTCTGCAGTGAGGGCTATAGAACAATAAAAGATTATATTGCAGTCCACCATCCTCCAAAAGTTGTCTATTACTTCCATTCAAACCTCAGCATTGACTATCTTTGGAACAATAGTGTCCATTTGTTGCATCATTGGCTTTCCTGAGCAGGCAGACAAATAAGTTGAATTGTCACATATGCTTATGCAGAATATGGATTCTAAAAGTTCTAATGTCCAGGAAAACATTTTCCAGGATGATATATGTTTCACTATCTTTTTTGTGCTCCTTAGGACCAAAGGGATGAATCCCCTTTGCTATCTTCAAAGAGGAACTTCTGCAACACTATACTGTACACATATATCAAGCGGGAATAGGCTTAATTTAGTGAATCCTGAACTTACTAGATAGAACAATATCATGCACCTAGCCTTACAATCACTGTAACTATCTTGGATTGTTACATCATTTCCCTACTATCGTTCTTCTGAGTTGAATTTGTTCCACGCTTCCTGCAATGCAAGCCAGACATACCCTTTAAAATCAGTTGAAGGAAAATTAATTCTCATAGAAAGATGATTGATGCCAAGATAGTTTTCCAAGTAAAAATATTTCATTTAAAACTTCAGCAAAATCAATGGTTTCAGCCGGCTCTACAATAAAAAAAATAGGTTGTGGATTTTGCGCAGAAGTAAGCTTTTTTGAAGGAAAATGACTCCAACAAACCTACTTATTTCAAAAGATTGTATACATACATATATATATATACATATATATATATATATATATATATATATATATAGAGAGAGAGAGAGAGAGAGAGAGAGAGAGAGAGAGAGGTCAGAACTTTTCCCTGTAAAAGAACAGAGAGGGATCAAAAACTAAACTAGACCAAACCAAAACTGAGGTAATTTGATTGCTGGCAGCAGCAAACAAAATGCATCCATCAATGTCGTCAATTCATCATTCTAAAAGGAATTGTGATCTCTGGATACATTTCAATTGAAACTTTTTGCATTATAGCCAATAATAGGAATGTGAATAGAAGTTACGCACCTTAAGTAGATCAAAGACCTTCTCACATATGTATTTCTGTTGAATGCTGGCACCCCTTTGCTGTAACTTGTCAGGATGAACACAAAGAGTGGCTTTTCTGTATGCTTTCCTCACAGCAGCAGCAGTTATAACATCTGTCAATGGAATTGGCTGCCAACCATTCTCAGCCCCAAGGATCTGCCACACAGCAATATGTGTCAGAAAATTAAATAAGAAGTCTTCCAACAAATAGCTCCATTTATCTGCCTATGAGGGAATTTGAGCAGCTCTACAGAAAAGTAATGCACAAAATGGAAGCTCACTTCAGTCCCAGAAGCCACCCGCAAGCTTGTCCCCGGTAACATATTGGGGTGCAGCAGTGGCAACTACTAGGACTAACTCATAATTTGGATAACAGCATAGATATGTTGGTAGTAGTCTCTTACCAAGAAAGAAAATACTGAAAGATCTATAATAGAATTATACCAGAAAAAAGGGAAATATTACAGGAGAATAGATCACACTTCAGCTAGAAGAACCAGTCATGTATCATATCTAATTTCTAGACAATCCAGCACAAAAAAACTTGTTGCCTCCAGTCATATACTCAGTTGTAAAGCAGGTAAACCCCTGAATCACAATTTCTTTGCACCTTATGTTTTAAGCTTACAGAAGAGCACTCAAGTTAGACAGTTCAAACAATCATGTGCAGTAATGATGAATGTGAAACCTAAGGATCAATAACAATAGAGAAGGATGCCTACATATTGCAGTGTTGATAGTAACGCACGCAAATTTCCTTCCTTTCCACTTGACCACCTTTTGACATCAGCATCTAGAGATTCTGCTAACCTCTGCCAGAATGCATAACATTCAGAAAAAAAAAAATACAGCATGGAATCAGTACTGGTTTGCAAGAACAAGTTATTTATCCTTACACTTCTCTCTGCTTGTTCTTTTTGTGCAAGAATATCACGCATATTCTTTTCTGCAAGGGCTTTTGCCTGAAACAGCAAAGCAAATTACCATAAGCTGGTGTTGGAATTCCCAGAAAAAGGGCAGCAAAATGCACCATAGATTCAAACAGAGGCACCACACATACCGCACGCTCAACTGTTCGCTGATGCCTCTCAAGTCTTGCCTTACACCTTAAAGCTGATTCACCAATAGCTCCTGCAAACTTTCCATTTGAAACTAAAAACAACAAGAAAGACAATTGTGTCCACATTTAGAAAACAAATATAATTTACAGGACAATGGTGTTAATGAACGAGATAAACCATACACAAATGGAAAATTTAAAAATTACACTTTCATGTTATGTCATATACCATGATTACTGGAAGCAAAGTGACTTTGAATATTGCCAGAAGATACTGCACCTTCAGACTCCTCATTATGGGAGACATCCTGTATATCCATGCATAGTTAGCAGGCAACTTAATGCAATGAAAAAAAAAAAACAGAATGAAGAAAGGTGAGAGGACCCCAAATGTGGCAATACTTACAGATGAGCAAGACCATGTCCTTGCGCTATTCTCTCCTTTATCACTGGACCCAAAATTGTTCCCCTTTTCATTGTCTTTCCTCATCTTATCCCTATAAGAGCCATTACGTCTCTCAGTTTGTGCTCTTGCATCTGCAGCAGCCCTTTCTGCCATTGCTTTTTCTACAGCACGCTCCCGAGCCTCTGCAGTAGCCCGCTCAACAGCAGCACGTTCTGCCCTCAGTCTAGCTTCTCTAGAAGCCTTTTCTGCCATTGCCTTCTCCAAGGCTTCAGCAGAAGCCCTCTCGGCTTTCTCTCTGGCCTCTGCCAGAGCTCTTTGTCGAGCTTCAGCAGTTACCCTCTCGACGGCAATCCTTTCAGCTCTTTCCCGAGCTTCAGCAAGCATTTTTTCATGAGCTTCATGAGTGGCTCTTTCAGTAGCAAGTCTGTCTTTTTCTCTTTCTCTTTCCCTCTCTTTCACTTCTTCTGATTTATTTTCCGTCAACTCTGTCTCATGTTCTTTGCCATTCCCTCTCTTTCTGCTTTCACTTTTGGTGGAAGCCAGCTTTTGTGCATCGGTGTAAGCACTCTCACCTGATACCACACAATGGCTCTCCGAATCAACCCTAATAAATCTCAAAACTTTTCCCTTCTTTACTGAATTTGCATTAACACATTCCTGAGCAATTGCATGAGGCGTCTTTACATCTTTATCAATTTTGTCCAACTCAACAGTTGACTGAATGTCAAAATCTCCTGGTATCTGACAGGTAACTCGTACTTTATTTGCATCATCCTGGTTCTTGTCCAAACCCGAAGCTTTCTGAATTTCTGAAGATTTTTCATTGACTTTCTTTCCATAATCTGCTTGATGCACCATCTGATCCTCAGAATTTTCCACCTCATTTTTCAATATGTGTTCTTCATCATCTTGTTGCAGTTCTTGTTCATTTTCTTCTTCTTCAGTATTGTCATCCATGCAGACCTCATTTGTTGTTTCCAGTTTCGTCTCAGTTTCCATATGCCCTGGGATCACTTTTATTGTTTCAATATTCTCTTTGTGTCCTGCATTCCCCCTTGGCTCTTGCATTTCCCTGGGCTTCTTCATGTTCTTTTTTAACTCAGCAGCTTCTTGAGTTTCCTTGAGAGTTTTTGTATTTTCTGAAGTATTGCAGGGCTCCTGTGTAATGTTCACAATAGTGTTTCCCTTTAGCTCGAGAACTACATCAGCTCCTAAATCAGTCTCACTCTCTTCATAGGAACATATATGCCCTACTGACTCATATCTCTTCCTAAAATTCTCATAGTTTGTAGACATTTTAGCTGATTTGAATTCTACCCCTGCATCCAACATGCATGGACCATTTAGCAATTGGCATCCAATCTCATTTCCATCCTTCGGAATAGTTGTATCAACTACTATTTGTAACTTTCCATCTTCACAAGGTTCAGGTGTAACACATAGCTCATTTTCATTTATTTCACATGCATTACCCTCTAATGTCTCCACTTTCTCCCCCAGGTTGCAGTCATGGAGAGTTACATGTGTACAGTCAAGATCAAAATTTTCTGGATTCTTTTCAGTGTTTCCATAGGCCAAAGGAACCACCTCATTATCTTGTTCTGTTTCATCTTTTTTCTCTACATAACCCTCCTCAGGCTCCTCTGGTTTATCTTTATTGTCTTCTTGACTTGAATCATTGGACACTTCAAGTATAATTGGATCATTTTCCTGCACGTGAACCTCTTGAATTGCACTGAGTATTTCTTTTATCTCGTCCTCCCTTTTAATGGCAACAACAGCATTTAAGTTCTCTTTGTTCTCTGCTTCAAACAACTCATTGCCTGCCCATAATTTTCTCGTCTTTTTGGACTCATTTGGTGTCTCAGCCATGCTGCTTTCTGCCTCCTCACTGAAAACCTTTTTGGCCACCTTCAACATCTTCTCATTGCAAACTCGATCAGAAACCTGCTGGACAGTTTTGCACTTTCTATCATTGTTTATCAGCTCATAATATTGGTGATCAGTTTTCCATTCCACAGACCTTTCCCCGAACATAGCTTGAGATGATCTCGACCCTTGCCGTGTACATTCTTCTTCGGCTGCATGTCTTTCTTTCTCTTCATGACCAAGAACCATCTTGGTTGCCTTCAAATGTTTCTGCATCTCTTGAACAATGAAACCATTCATCTTGTTGTCCTCCTTTACCAAATTTATTGGATTTGTCTCTCCACTGGAGCTTTTTACTTCTTCTGCAGCTTCATCCTTCTTTTGCTTGTAATCTACACCATCTTGCTGAAAGAGCTTCTTGTGACATTGGAAATTATCTCGTTTTCTTTCAATTAATACTCTTGCACTTTTTAGTTTAGCCTGGGCTTGTTCCATTGCTTCTTTCATGGCAGCAGCAGAAGCAGCAGCTGCTGAACTTACATCAACCTCCACATCATAGAAACAAGGAGAACTGTCTTTGAGAGAGTTTTGAACAGTGTAGTTTTCAGAGAAAACATCCCTGCAATATGCTTGATTACTATTGGCTTGCTTATGTAAACCTCCTTCATGCGTATCATCCCTTGCAGTAGCATACATCACAATTTTAGGATGGCCACCATTAGCGAGTTTAGGAGGTGGACGTGAAGGCGGTGGCACTTGCAAAGGCTGAGTCCTAAGGCTGATGTCAGATACAGTGACATATGTGACATCTGGAAAGGATAAATCCCCACTAGATGTAGAATGATAGCTAGAGGAATCTGAATGCGACTCCAAACTTGTACAAACATCTTCTGTCGCAGGAGGCTTGATGCTTAATTGTTTCACATTTTTGAAATCCTCATTCACTGAACTCTTGGTACTACCATCATCATCACAAGCTATAAATGTCTTTTCTTGCCTATCAGATACTGTCCCATTTAAATCTGAATTGCTAATGAGGTCTTTTCCTGCCATTTCTGGACTGTGATCATCATTTATGTTATGAAAGAGAGTGCATGAATCAACCAAAAACGTAAATTCAGGAACTGTATGAAGTTGAGTTGCATCTGTAATCACATTTTTTGTCTCCTCTATGCTCTCCTGGTGAAACTTCAGATATGACATGTTGGTGTTCATTACCCCATCATTTGTATGGATTTGATCCTTCTCCATGCACTGGACAAACTCTCTCTCAGGCTTCCCTGGAGGTGGTTTTGAAAGTCCTGCCACCTGCTGATCAATGCCTGTCTTCTTTGGAACCCTACTGAAAATAACAAGTAAAGCAACAGCTTGGCGGTGAAGTCAAATTTTTAGATATCAGAAAAGCTCACTGGAACAAAATAAATAGTTTTCATATGAAGCAACTTAACATCAAAAGAGGAAAGGTAAAGCCCACATGAGATGACATCCATTACTACAACAATGCCACATATCAATTAATAGATCAGTAGAATGAGGATTAGGGCTAAGGATCAAGACAGTAGTTTCCTATATTTGTAGCATCAGAATTAGGGCTAATAATGTCGGTAATACAAATGATGATTGCAATAACAGTGATCAGCACAGCTTCCATGGGATGTAGCACTTGGCTTGACCAGTTCTACCTATGTTCATTGTTGTCCAGCTGATGTTGTTTCTCAAACGCATATTGCAATGGCATATTCTATAAGAAATGCTCCTAAAAAGCTTTAACAGCAAATGCACAATAATATTATGACTATTGTCATGTTTAATTAAGATGCAAATTAAGAAAGACAAAATACAACTTTGTGAGGACAACCAGTGATTGTTATACTCATCAGCTGGACAGCTGGAGAGGGCATTACCAGCACACAAACCTGGTCCCAATTGTCCAGCATAACAAACTACATAATGCAGCAGTCATAAAAAATAAAAACTTTGAGCATGGGGATCATATCTGTAACGTTTAAAGCTACGGATATTCCAGTTAAATTATTTAACATTTATCATAAAACTTATTTGATATTCATCTGAACTCAAAGAAAAACCATAGCATCTTGTTTTACACAACCAAAGAGAGTATTTTTTATTAGTATCACTATTAGGTAACCAAGGAAAACCATAAGAATATGTCTGAATACTCCTTCAAGAGTTCTCATAGTGACCTAAAGTGTCAAATTGTACAGTGTTTGCACATTAGAGCTCTTTTTATGCCAAATATCTAGGCAATAACGTATGGATGGTAAGATACTCATATTTAGCAATTTCACTTCTCAACAAACTCAACAAACTCCAAAGGATAACTGCCTCTCTTATTTTTCAATCCTAGAACTTAGCAGGTTGTTGACAACAATTGACAATCCATATAGGCACAGACCTGATCATGCACATTTCAATATGAAGTTCACAAAGGAGCTCAAATAGAAAAATACTTCATCCACACACACCTACCCCATCAATGCAAGACACCATATTGATACCTAACAAACAGTATGGAGGCCGCAGGCCTCAATCAAAGCGAGGACCAAGTAACCATAGTAGGCCACTCGTTGAAAAAAGCAAGAAGCCATTTGCTTCAATAAAGCAGAAGATACCAGTCTTGCAAAATAAGCTGCAGAGATATCCACTATAAAAAAAGACCCGTTCCAAACCCAGTAGGCAACTTTACTCAGTAAAGAATTTCAGTAGCCTGTTTATATCATCATTCCATAAATACGCAAAGTAACAAGCAAGTGATTTGACTCCACAACAACATGAATTCTAGGTTATCCACCAGCCGCAAAATCAGAACAAAAGCAAGCAGTAGTTTCTACCACCACCTAATAAGCAGAAAATTATCAATTTCAATGAATATTTTGTTCCTATTGTCAATCTCCTCCTATAACCAAAACAAAAGGCTACCAATATGAAACTTAAATGGAAGTTATAAGCTAATAATTACCAATCCACAGAGACGCAAGCATTCAAATTTTCTTCTTTTCCTTTTCTAGATAAGAACGGTTTTCTAATGCACCTAAATCTATCAAAAATCCCTTGCTAATTTCTCAAAAATCCTATTTCCCAGGTGGAAAAAAAGATAAATTTAACCTGTATCTAACAACATAGTTGTAAAAAAAAATCCTCTTCAGAGAAAGAAACACACCTCCCATTCGAATCCGCCGGCCTCTTCTTCTCCGCTAGCAGCTCCTCATACGAAACCCCAAAATCCGCGCCACCGAACCCCCCAAACACCTCCGTGTAATCGAACCCCTTCCGTCTCGGATCGACCCAAGCATCTCCACCATCAAACCCCACCGGAAGCTCAAGGACCGGGATGGAGCACGACGCCGCGAGGCCACCGAAGATCTCCACGTACTCATCCACCCTCGCCACATTGGCCGGAGGCGAGTGCTTCCGCGGGCCACCGAACACGTCGTCGAACTCCGCCCTCGTCATTCCGCCTCCACCGACGCCGGCAGCCACCTTCCGTTCATGCTGCCCGGCGTGAGCGGCCTCCATTCGAGAGCAGGCTCGAGCGTAGGCGCTCAAGCTTGCTTTCTAGGGTTAGGTTTAGGGCTTTCCTCTCTCTAAATGCACTTCGTTTTCTAGAAAGAGAAGAAGAAGACGAGAATGGGCGCTCTTTCGAACTGTGGAGCAGTAGCAGGCTGAGCGGAGACAGGGAGAATCGATCTGCTGCAACATAACAAACAGGACGTTTCGCAATTACTGACGTGTCGTGACATAATTAAGCAATTCAGTTGATACACAACAAGTAGCAAAAAGACACGTACGTTTGATTGGTGTGATGCTGTTTAGAGGAAGACAGGGGAGGTGGAGAGACAGCTTTTGGGGGCTTTTATTTTTGGATTTAAGAAATTTAAAGAAAAGGGTTCATCCGGCGGGCCCGAGAAATGACCGCGGGAGAGCTGTTTGGTTTTAAGGGTGAAATGACTGCATTGCACCTGTCTGTTTTGTTTGTCTTTTGTTGCCCTTGCGATTCTGGCGCCATGTTTTCTGGTTTGTTTTCATGGCCTCGAAGCATACTTTTATTCAGGTAATTATTAATTATTAATAATAAACGAGTAAATAAACATATAAATAAGTGAAAAGTTATATGAAATTCACGAGATTATAAACCCCCCTCGTGATTTTTCCTATTTTTCAGAAAATATGTGAATTATCATTTCTCGGCGGGTCTCTATCATCTTTTAGTGAATCGTCATTAGCCCACGTCTAATTCAATCATGGCTTTGGTGTGTCCGAGGTAATCACTGATTACTAATTCAACAAGTTGGTTTGATTGCTTAAAATTAAGCTTCAAAATCAAAGATTTTGGTTTTTTTTTTTTTAAAGAAAAGGTTTCGGTTTTGGTCCAAGACTTTGCAGTCTGGCCCATTGGCAGGCCCACCAGAGCCGACATGTGGGGGTCCCAAAACTGGATTTCATCGGATCAAAATAAAAAGACAGACCCGATTTATATCTGGGTTAATCCGGCCCCACTCGCATCTATCTCCATCATTTCCCACATCAAACAAATTTATTTTATGTCGGACCCACATTAGCCTACGAGGCTAGTCATAGTCCTTTTCCAACCTAGCCTAGACTGAACAAACTCGGGCCAGAACAAAACATCCGGCCCAAATTCTTTCTGTTAAATCACAACCGGATGGGATCGGCTTGTTCGGCCGGATTGGACCGGAACCGGGCCCTTACCAGGTTTGGTTCATTAGAAAAACATAATTAGACGAAATTTTGACGGCGAGAGTCCCGTCAGGACCTACAACCGACAGGGGAGGAGCTCCACAGAGGCACTCTAATGCTCAAAATCAGGGGCCGCGGAGCCAAGGTGGCGGAGGGCATGTGCCCAACCTTGGTTTATTAATAAATAATTGTTATTATTATTTGTATTTGTAGCTTTCAATTATTACAGTATTGTTTAATGTGTGTAATTTTCTATTAATAATTTTGTTAAAAAATTGGGTTAAATGAAATTTTTTAGTGCTTAATGTACCAGGTCATTACTTGTATAATATTTAGCGCTGCCTCTCGTAGAAATTTTTCTGCTCTGGCTCAAATTAGTGAAGTGGAAACTGAGCTTTTTATAAGAGATTGAAAATTCCATATTTTTTATTCGATTATGGGGACCTTTTTATTCAAAGTCTGAGTTTCTCAGGGTATCATGTCTATAAAGACCCAATACATCCATTTAGATGACTTGAAGAGAGATTTTTATTTGCCATACGAGATAATATTTACGTCGCTCGCTTGCCCAGGAAAAATTTTTACTTGCCAGCAGCTATGGCAATATTCGACCTCACAAATCACGCGGAACTCGTGTAAAAATAAATTTATATTTTATCATCTAACATGGTTCATGAAGTCTAATATTGATATGATAGCACGTAATTGACACAATTTTTTTTCGTTAAACGGACTATGCAAATATTATCTGTTCAGGTGATATTCGAGTTGAAATTGATGTAGATTAAGGTCGGATCCAACACCATCAATTGAGATTTCTTAATTGGATTATTTATTGTCATAAACGCATCAGTTCTTTTATCTGCTTGGTCATGGATGTCACAATTGTTGTAGGTATTCTTCCATTATTGGATACCTTAACAATAAAAAGAAAAAAAAGGCATTAATTCCTCTCATGAAAAACATGTCCAGACCCAGCTCCAAAAACAAATAAAATAAAATAAAATATTGTTCATTCACAATAAAAGTGGTTTTATGTGCATTTTCCTAAAGTAAAAATTGAAAAAAAAAAGAGTATGAATTAGAAGTCCAGGATACATGAACTATTCCTTTGTCTTAAAGTTCCTGCAAAGCATTTGGTTTGGCCTCACGTTGCTCTGCTTCACGTTCATCTCCCAAGTTCATCTCCCAATCTCCTCTTTCTTGGGACGTCCCCATCCACTTTTGCTTCGAAGCATTATATCCAAACTGATGCACATCAGCACCTAATCAGCCTTCACCAACACCCCCTTTCATCTAACAAATTCGCAACTCTTCTCCAAGCTACTATCCACTATATAAACACCAACAAAGTTCGTCTCATCATCCTCAACTTTTTCACAGAGCATCATAGCCATTACAACAATGGCTTTGATCTCTTTCTCCGGGTTCCTTCTGCTTCTCATCGCCATTGTTGCATCCTTTTCAGCTCCCACAGAAGCTGCCACCAAGAAGTATCAGTTCGACGTGAGTCCCATGCCTTTGACTACAGCCAATGCCATTCTTCTTCATTATTTTTCTGTCTGATCACTTTCTTTGTTCTCTCACTTAGGTTGCGGTGAAGAATGTAAGTAGACTATGCCACGCGAAGCCGATCATTACTGTTAATGGGCGGTACCCCGGGCCGACGATCTACGCCCGGGAAGGAGACAGAGTCATCATCAATGTCACGAACCATGCTCAATACAACATGTCCATCCATTGGTAATTAGTTTGCTCGTTGAATCCACGGCTCTCGAGGCAAGCATGATGTCTTGAAACTTAGTGTATAAGGTGGATGGTGTTTCTTTCAAACGCAGGCATGGATTGAAGCAGTTTCGGAATGGATGGGCAGACGGGCCGGCGTATATCACGCAGTGCCCGATCAAGAGCGGCAGCAGCTACGCGTACGACTTCAACATCACTGGGCAGAGAGGAACGCTGTGGTGGCACGCTCACATTCTGTGGCTCCGCGCCACGGTTCACGGTGCTCTAGTGATCATGCCCAAAGAAGGGATCCCGTATCCATTCCCACAACCTCATGCAGAAGCAGAGCTAGTATTGGGTGAGTGAGAAGTCGATAATCAACAAAAACCCACTTTGATTTCCTTCAAAATAAAAGAGCAATTTTATCTATGTATTTATTAGTGTAAATTATTAAATTCTACGTTTTGTTGTACAAAAATAAATAAATACAGGAGAGTGGTGGAATGCGGATGTAGAAGCGGTGGAGACGCGAGGGAACATGCTCGGTTTGCCACCCAACACGTCCGATGCGCACACAATTAATGGCAAGCCAGGGCCTCTCTTCCCATGTTCAGAAAAGCGTAAGAATTTTAGACTTTTTCTATAAAAAAAAATTGATAATAAAATAATTATCTTTGTTAAAATAGAAGATAATAATTCATTTGTTTGCAGATACGTATGCATTGCAGGTGGAGTGGGCCAAGACGTACCTCCTCCGCATCGTCAACGCTGCACTCAACGACGAGCTCTTCTTCGCCATCGCCGGGCATAACATGACTGTCGTCGAGATCGATGCCGTCTACTGCAAGCCATTCTCCACCGACGCTCTCCTCATCGCCCCCGGCCAGACCACCAACGTCCTGATTCGCGCTGATCGAGCTCCTGGCCGCTACTTCATGGCCACCCGCCCATTCATGGACGCCCCGATCCCTGTCGACAACAAGACGGCCACCGCAATCCTCCAATACAAGGGCGTCCCGACCACAGTCCTCCCGGTCCTCCCTCGCCTTCCTCCCTCCAACGACACGGCTTTCGCGGACGCCTACCTAGACAAACTTCGGAGCCTCAACACCCCGGAGTTCCCCGCCAACGTGCCGCTCTCTGTCGACCGCCGGCTCTTCTACACCATAGGGCTTGGAATGAACCCGTGCGCGACGTGCGTCAACGGCACCCGGATGGCGGCATCGCTGAACAACATCACCTTCGTGATGCCTCAGATTGCATTGCTCCAGGCCCACTATTCCGGCATAAAGGGAGTGTTCCGGCTGGATTTCCCCGACAATCCGGCGACGGCGTTCAACTACACGGGGGCGCCGCTGACGGCGAACCTGGGAACATCGAAAGGGACGCGGCTGAGCAGGGTGGCGTTCAACACGACGGTGGAGCTGGTGCTGCAGGACACGAACCTGTTGACGGTGGAGTCGCATCCCTTCCACCTTCACGGGTACAACTTCTTTGTGGTCGGCAGGGGGATCGGAAATTTCGACCCGGCCAAGGATCCGGCGAAGTTCAACCTGGTGGATCCACCGGAGAGGAATACGGTCGGCGTGCCCACCGGGGGTTGGAGTGCCATCAGGTTCAGGGCAGATAATCCAGGTGTTTGGTTCATGCACTGTCATCTGGAGCTGCACACGAGTTGGGGGTTGAAGATGGCCTTCGTCGTCGAAGACGGAGACGGCCCGGAACAATCTTTATTGCCTCCTCCAAAGGATCTCCCGCCTTGCTAGCATCGTTTGTTCCTCCACAATGAAAGCTGTTTGTTTCGTCAAACAGAAAGCTTATGTTTGAGTTTGGGAAATAATTTCTCTTGTGTGACATCAAGTTGTATATTATACTGAAAAAAAGAGTGTATACATTTCTGTATCATGTTCGATTGATTTCCTCAACGAAACGCGCGTCTGGTCTGTCTTCCAGAAGTGTATATGCACATATATAACTGAGGAAAACATTGCCATTCCTGAAACTTCGATTACAAAAGCAAATCAAACTAGTTTTGCGATAATACCCTGAAAATTACATTTAAGCGGAGCAAATCCAACTCAGTGCTATAAAAAAAAAAGTTTGAGCAAGCAACCACTAAAATTATAAAAAATCATTTATCTTTTTATTATTAGCAAAAAAAATTTCTCATTTTATATTATAAATTTTTAAAAATTTACTTCAATTACAATATTTTAAAAATAGTTTGTTTTTATTCGATTTTACTAATTAAATTTGATATAAAAATTTAAAATATTCTCATTTGATTTTAGCTTAAATAACTATTAAATTAATATAAAAAATTATTTTATTCTAATTTTTATGAAAGATCGATTATTCGATTTTATTACATTAAAAATTTAAAATTTAATTTTATCAAATCGGTAGTCCAATATTTATGAATTAATTGTCTGAAGTAAAATTAAATAATAATAATTTTATTTCTTTATTAATTTAATTTAAAAAATTATAATAAAATAATTTTTTTAAAAAATATTTTAATCAATGTGATTTTTTATAAATTTATAATATAAGGTGATTATTTATGTGTTGTTTTCTAAAAACTCTAAAAAAAATCAAAATTGAGGGACTTCTTTGTAGCATTGAACCTCAATACTTTTTTTGTAATTTGAGTTGAGATTTACGGACATATGTGTAGTTATCCCGAGAATATTGTATTCGCTAGTTGGAAGCTGGACCGAGAAAAAAGGAAAAAATTATATGTTTAATTATACCTCATGCCCCAATATATTAATAATAAATTAAACACGGACAACTTATGCAAAATAAAATGTGAGAATTAATTTAGGGTCAATTAAAAATCTACTTGGACATCCCAAATTTCATAAGAATTGGAGATTTTACAAAACATTTTCTATAATAAAATTTTTTATAGGTGTGTTTGATATACTTTTTTTTAATAATTTTACATTTCTCTAGAATCATGAGAAATTCTATGATTTCATAATAATTTTTTAAAAAATTATCTCTCTTTTTCATGCAAATTTCTCTCATCATTAACGATTCTCTCATGCTAATCACAGAATTTTTTATGTGCTATAAGGTGGCATGCAACCCAAAATTTCATGACAAGGATTTATTAATATAAAAAATATTATTATATTTTTTTTATGTATTGAAACGGATTCTAAATTTCTCTCGTTAATTAAATGGTCATTATTTGAATCTTCACCATTCAACTTAAATCAATAATTAATATTTAATCAATTCTCGGAATACGATATGATGCATCACCGAAATTTCCAATAAACATATCAATTGTTTATATATAAAAATGTCACATTTTGACAAAATAAATAAAAGAAAATTTTGGGTGTATCTGCAACATTCCGCATTAAAGTATTTCGAAATTGGCCCCACTGTATCTATTACTTTTCCCGAAGGGACAAGACAAGCAAACGGCCGGTGACGTCAATTGCCGTCTCGCCGTGGACGGAGATCTGATCACTCGATCAATGGCGATGAGCGTCAGCAGTCTCCCTCTCCCTTCCAGCGCTGCCCTCATCGATCTCCGCCTCTGGCCGCCGTCGCAGGGAATCTCCCGCTCCAAGTTCGATCCTCTTTCAAATCAACGTGAGGTCTTTTCTCGTCCGATTCTTCGCAGGCAAGTTGGTGTCGCCCTCGAGAGCTCGGGTAGTGAGGCCGCACCGGCGGCATTGCAGATCGAGGAGGGGAACGACGGGCTCACCAAGGTCTCCCTCAGCTCGATTTATGGCAGGTCGGTCTCTGATCTGCTGGTGTAGATGCGGTTTTAATCGAATTTTGGAAGTTTGATGAATGATTGGATTGAGCAATAGAGATAGAGGGTAAGATCGATGAATTGATGGGGATATTGCCGGTAGAGATTGCATGGGGGCTGAGTGCACGAATGCAAGTAAGGAATTCATCTCAAAAAGAAAAAAGAATGCAAATAAGGAACTTGCGAGGTCATAAAACCGTGTGAGATTTCTCTTTGAAAGAATTTGATAGATGAATTCTGTTCGCCAAGTGGCATTTTGAGATACAAAGAGGGCAAGCGAGCATGGCATTATAAGAGGATTGAGTTCTGGATGAAAATTAGGGTCATATGAACAGTGTTGGGATGTTAACAGGATAAGCTGCCTTCTATTGAAATTAAAGCAACTGATCAAGATGAGAGAACGATTGTAAAGCAAATTAACCGAGAGTTTGTCAGAACAAATGTGGATTGACTTCAAATGCAATGTTCGGCAAAGATTGAAAGGTTATATCATAATGTGTGAGGTAGTTGTTGAAGACAACGGGTAAGGTACTGTAGCTCTAACATGTGTATTATACTGGACTGACAAGTTAATGCTGAATGCAACCCGACATTGGTCTCCTACCTTGGTTAGTTGCTTATCTCTTGCTCACAGTTACTTTAGTTTACAATTCTATACCAATTTCTCGGAAGCTGATTTTGAACCAAAAGTTGTTTGTAAATGATCTTATTAACTCACCCCTTTTGTCGGAGAAGGTTGTTGATGGTAGTAACATCAAAAAAGCCATTTTTAAATATTCAGTAAACATAAACCTTTTAGATTAGCTGAACCTAATTTGTTTGCAGTGAACTGGAGATCTATCCGTTTGGTGGTTGTGTCACATCATGGAAAGTCTCGAAAGACAAAAGCCCATCAGTTTGGACATGAATTATTCTTCTTCACAGTTCATTGTGTTTCATTTATTAATATCTTATGGCGTTTCATTTTTTAATATCTTATCTGGCCCATTGTTTCACTTCAACTGGTTTAGTCAACAGAAGGGAGCTGAGATGTTATTCCAAATTTTCAATCAAATGGCCAACTTATTTATATAGTCCTTACATTGTTTTGAATACGGGGAAGAAATAAAAAACTGAAGTTGCTACAGATTCTACATTATTCTCTATCTCTTTTTGTGAAGAATTTGGGCACCAATGCATTATTTTAGCTGGAAGAATTTGTTTCCTATATAGTCCTTACACTGCTTTGAATATGGGAAAGATGTAAAAAAATAAAGTTGCTACACATTCTGCATTCTTCTTTATCTCTTTTTGTGAAAAATTTGGGCACCAATGCATTATTTTATCTGGAAGAATTTGTTTCATTCTGAAGCTATGTGATGTTATCTGCTGTAGTTTTACTTTTTTGGTAAACTGAGATGCTCATATCTAAACAGCAGAGGAATCCCACATTGTTTTCCACAGTTTGGACCAGGCCCTATGCACCAGGTATCCCCCTCCTTACTCAATGGCCTTTTGTTTTGTGCTTCAGTTTTGGTGCCTTCTAATGTTCATTCATGCTTATGCCTGCCAATTGTGGTATCTGTTGGATTTGAGTCATCTTAAGGAAAAAAATATGGATGTCTGGGTTGACTCATTGTATACTTTTAAGTATCAAAACCCTGCTTTTTAAACTTACAATAGATTAAATGCTTATGATTTGCATTTTTCTGCATGGAATCCATATCTAAGTGGATGACTTGGATAAGTTGGCTAAATAATCGTTGCATAAGTCATTATAACCCATCAAAAACATGCTGCATTTCAATCCATTCCTGATATGTTTTCTCATGGCAGAAATACTAGTAATCATCTTGCTGGCAATGGGACAGTCAAATACCAAAAATTGTTTTCAGCCTGTGCTCCATATGCTTAATTGACTTGGTGATGTGTCTGACAAGTTTTATTCAAACATGCTATCTCATGATATCTTAAACACTTGGTACATATTTGTGGTTAAACAAAAGAATTCTTCACCTTCAGAATATTTAGTTGAATTATACCTAATAAAGCATACCAATTTGAGAGTACTGTGGAAGATATAAAGATTAGATGTTGAATTCTGTCCATGTAGCTAATGTCAAAATGTTTTGTTTATTTAGCAACTTAACCATTATAATCATATACGACCATAAGGTTGATCTTTCACTAGATCATGAACTTGACCAAACAGTGACAAGTTCCTGATCTATGTTGGGTAGAACAATAAATCCAAGCCATACCATTTGTGATTTTTCTTCTCATGGGAAGAAGAATGGGCAAACTTCATTCTCAATTTTTCTTTATTTGTTTTATCATTTTTTTGTCATGTACTTTTGGATTATTAGGCCTACAATTTTTGGATTCATTAATGCACCGTCTCCTTCGGTCCCTTGTTTTCTATCTCTTTGTTCATTTTAGAGTTGTTTATCTTTTCTTTTTTCAGAATTTCTCTTTTATTTGACAGCATGGATTTGCAAGGAATATGAATTGGAGCATTCAGATTCTGGTGAGATTGATGGCAGTCCTTCTGTAGGTTTGGAGCTCAAAGATGATTTCTATAGTCATTCAATGCAGGATTTCAGCTTTCAAGCTTTATACAAGGTGAATGCTGATATTTAGTTTCCCTTAACTAGTACCCTTTGAAATTTTAATGCCTTATATTTTGTAGTTTTTTCCCATACAATACTTGAGCATTCTGCATACTTGGACATTATTCTATGGAATAACATTCAAATTTTATGATAATGGGCACATTGTTTATCTCAGAAATGTTTTTTTTTTTTTTTTTGTCAAGCTCCATTGGAGTTGCTTGGGTGAGAACCTCAACCAGAAGATTGCAAGTATTGTTGCAAGTCTCAGAACAAACTGATTCCACAAGTTTGCAGAAATGTTGTGTTTGGAGTCTGCAGTACACATGGGAACTAAAACAAATTGGCAATCTGGCTGATAGTTGTTTAGATCAAGGTTTTAAGTTTCGGTTTAAAATTCAGTTTCAATTTTTAAAATATATTATTTGTATTATTTTTATGTCAAAAATTGTGTTTAGCCCAGTTGGTTAAGAAATTAATCTTGGATCACTTGACCCAGGGGTTGAGTCTTGGCTTCAGCAATTTTTTGTTTTCCATATTTTAAGTAATTTTCTACCCAAAAAATATTTATTTAATAATTTTAAAAGAATATATATATAAACATTCTTCTCATAATTTTTTAAAATATTTTTAATATTTTTTTATCTAAAGTTAAAATTTAGTCATACAAAATTTAAAATAATTTGACCAAAATTGAAATGAATTGGTTTCGACTGAAACGGCCGAAACAAATCGGTTTTGGTGGGTGCCAAAACTAATTTCAAAACTGAAACTTAAAACCTTGCTTAAGAAGTATATCTAGTTTGGTCAATACCATGCACCCAACACAGACTCAAAATTTCTCCCTAGTTAGTTGTTCCATAGGTCCAGGTGATGTCACAGGTTGGTATGTCTGCCATGTTTGTAACCTCTTCTCCATAAGAACTTGTGTGCAATAAAGTTAGTGATTTTATTGTTCTGTATACTTGATAGCATAGATGCATTCTTCAGTCAGATTAATACAATCCCACCAATTGTGGCCAGTGGGTCTCAAGACTTACCATGTATTTCACCTGAGATTCAAAGCCTATGTCTCAAGTGGGATCAAAAAACTGCAATTTTCAGCTGAAACAGCTGATTTTCAATTTGGCCAACCATGATGGGCTGATGTTCCATGCTGGTCTTTTTTGGGCTGGTAAGTGGTGAAATTGATGGCAGTCACATATAAGCCTTTTCACTTTCAGGACTACCAGTTGAAACATGAAACCCTATTTCTGATGCAAGGCATGGAGCTTAAAGTTCTCTTTCTATATGGCCCTAGCCAAAGGGAAAAGGCATTGCATCCTACAAGTCTTTCCACAGTCCAAACTATCACCAATACAGACAAGAAGCCCTTCTTCTTTAGCACTGCATTGCATACATGCTTTCGTGTAAGAGCTGTACTTTAATTTTGCCTAATTGTCTTGGTTCATTCCTCTAGCAAGTACATCACAACTAACGTTCAAAGGCATAGCTTTCCCTTCTACCTCTGTACAGGCTTTTGCCGCTGAAGCACCAGTAAAAGACCTGAAAGGTTGCAAGACTTTGAATGAGTATCCAGACCCTGCAAATCCGATAGAGGGTACGGAGGGCAGGTCAGTAAATGACTTCCTTTACAATCAACTAAAATCTATTGACAAACGTGGACTTCAAAATTACAAATTTAGAGCAACAATTACCTACAATATTTATGTGTTGATGGCATCATCAAGAAAACTACCAAAACCAGTCCTGTGAGGGGGAAATTGAGTCTGTTGCAACTCATCTCCTGGTATTTTAAGGAGGTGGACACATTTCCTGGATTTGTTGAATGCATTTACATTTATGCACCTAAAGAGCTACAGCTTGAAAATGGGTTGGGTAATGTAATTACAATCCAAAACACAAAGTACGTATGCTCTGCGATCTTTCAGTATCTTTTGATTTCTAATCCACTTTCAGTATCTTTCAATTCCTAATCATTACTGTCAATCTAGCTGGTCAGATGTGGTACTATGGAATCCACACCTGCCTATGAAATCCTGCTACAAAGATTTTGTTTATGTTGAAAATGCGCAGTTAGTGATAAGCTCATAATTGCCGCATGTAAGTCTTTCCAGGAAAACATAGTTTGCTTACTTCAGTGGTTCTCATGCAGATAGGGAAACTCCAGCTAGAGCTTCAGCAATCATGGGTTACTGAGCAGCATAGTGCTGTTAGATGAAGTGAAGCCATGGTGCGTTTTATTTAAGCTTATCTGAAATAAATTAGAATTGTATTAAATATTTAAAACAAATCAATAAAGATTGTTCTTTCCCTTTGTTTTGGATTCAAAGATCATGTCTGAGTTTGGCCTATTTAAGCATCACACGTTTCAACTCTCAGCTGTATATGGGAAACAATTAGTGTAGTTAGTGCCTCATAAAGGGTTGTGAGAGGATCATGTGAATTTGTGTAACAAAACATGTGTCATTGTATGTCATTTGTCACATGCTAACTGTGCAACTTGTCTTCAATATAAGGACTAGTCCAACTTGTCACATGCTAACTGTGCAACTTGTCTTCAACTTGTCTTCAATATAAATGCTTTTTCCATGTAAGATAGGCTCCTTCAGTAAAAGAAGAAATGAAGTCTCCTCCATAGTCTTCCATGAAATCAGATCATGAAAGCACTTTGTCAAGAAGGTATTTCTATATATGTCAGAGTGATGTAGATGAATAAACATTGTGCTGCATTCTTGGTTTATTTCAGTTTCACTGTTAATTTGAGCTAAAGAATAGTGTGATGAATTCCAACTGTTTCACCAATAATCTTTGCAGGAACAGTTCCCATTTATGAAACAGTGGAAACGTGACCTGTCACGCATGATGATCTTGCGGCCATAAATCTTGCTGATGAGCTTGGTTGCAGCATGGCAATCTGCACACACACGAAGATTTTTGACAATCTGAATTTTCGTTCCTGGTTCAGTCTGAATGAACCCAAAAGCAATGGCAAGCTTCTCACTATGGCAACTGACTGCAGTTTCTTTTTCTTTGTCTTCCAAGTCTAGCAGCAATTTCTCTGTCAGAGGTACATATCCTTCTTTTGTCAATCTCTCTAAGATTTTATTCCACTCACATTTAATCTTTTCTATCTGTGGATGCTTCTGATCTCCAGCAACAAACTGATGGACAGTTCCATCAAGACTAATCAAACTGCATCCAGGGATCTTTGCTACTTGTCTTCCGTTCATCAACTTTCTCACTCTCGCAGCTTCATCCCATTTTCCTTCTGCTGAAAGAATGCTTGCTAAATGTACATAACGACCACCATGGTTAGGTTCTATCTCTATCAGAATTTTGCCTATCTGTCTTCCTAGCTCAAAATTCTTATGCGCACAGCATGCATTAAGTAAGGCTCCCCAAACTGCAGCATTTGGCTTCATGGGCATCATCACTATCAGGTTCTCAGCTTCCTTCAGCAGACCAGCTCGGCCAAGGAGATCCACCATGCATCCATAATGCTCAATTGATGGCTGGATGTTGTATTCTCTCTTCATTCTGTTAAAAATGAGTTTCCCCTTCTCTACCAATCCTGCATAGCTGCATGCTGTCAGAATACTAGTGAAGGTGATACTGTTCGGCTTCAGTCCTGCATCCTCCATCTTCCTAAACAGGTTAAGAGCTTCCTCTGGCTGACCATGAATAGCAAAACCATTGATCATTGCTGTCCACACATGAACATTTCTCTTTTCCATTTTGTTGAAAACATCTAGAGCTTCATTAATTTCACCACACTTTGCATACATGTCCACAAGAACACACCCCAGTACTTGGTCTACTTTAATCCTATTTTTGCTGATGTAGGTGTGAATCCATTTTCCTTGCCCCAAAGCACCAAGCCGAGCACACGCTGAGAGTAAGCTAGCCAGTGTGACGCTATCCGTCTTAATCTCCATTGCTTGCATTTCTCTGAAAAGCTCAAAGGCTTCCTTAAAGAAGCAATTATCAACATATCCTCTTATCATTGACGTCCAAGAGATGAGGTTCTTTATCTCCATCAGGTTGAAAAGTTCTTGGGCCATCTCAATTTGTCCACTCTTTGCATATCCATCAATCATGGAGTTCCAGGAGACAATGTCTCGACATAAGATCCTGTCAAAAACTCGGCGAGCAGAGATATTGTCGTCAAATTTGGTGTAGACATGAAGCAAAGAATTGGCTGTGTAGATCTCTGAACTAAATCCATTCTTGATGATGTGGCAATGGATCTGCTTCGTTTCCTCCACGGCTTGCGACACTCTGGCACATGCTTTGAGCAAAAAAGGGAAGGTGTAAGTATTGCATGGGGCTCCTTTGTGAAGCATCTGGCCGTACAAGTTTATAGCTTCTTCTGGATTTTCATGGTCCGAGTAGGCTCTGATCATGGTGTTCCACATTAATGTGTTGGCTTCGTTGATTCTTTTGAAGAACTGGGATGCATATGTGAAGCATCTTGCGTCAGCTGACTGGCAGAAAGCAGCTAGTAGTCTGCTGGCTGGAACTGCGTCAAGGACAAGAGCTGTTTTGATCATCTGGCAGTGGACTTGCTTTAGCTCTTTCATGTATGAGCATTTCTCTAGCAGGGAGATGCATGTTGCATCAGAGATCAGAGGGAATTGGTGAGTGGGAGAAAGCAATACCATGGGCTTTTGTCCGAAAAACTGGAACAACAATGATGGACACAAGCAAGACGGAAATGAAGATTGCTCCGTAGGTAATGCGATAGTACTGATATCTTCAAAGCGTGAGGTCTGCACTCGGTGTGTTTGGATAAGATGGTTTGGAAAAATATAGAATATGTTTTTGTGTAAATAATTTGGCAATAAAGCCCCTATAGCTCAGTGGTAGAGCGTCAGTCTTGTAAACTGAAGGTCTGTAGTTCGATCCTGCATGGGGGCATAAGTTTATTTTTCATATTCATTTAGGCTTGTAACGGGCCGGACTGTTTGGTACCAATGACAACTATGGGCTGGGCGACACTGAATTCTGGCCCATCCCCTTATGCACAGTCAATTCAAGATTTGAAGGTTTGAACTGCGGCCGAGTTGGTTCAGTCAGCAGCCACTTCCAGCGAGTGGATGTTTATATTATTGAAGGATATGTTTGGTTTTGTGACTTAAGAAAAGCAATGATCGTGTTTTGTAAGAATATGCTTATTTCGTAAAATTTAAAAATTCTAAAAATTTTAATATTCTGAAATTTCAAAATTTTAAATGTAAAAAATTTGATAATATTTTTATTTTTATAAAATATGTACATTCTAAGTTTTAAAATTTTACATTTATTTTGTTGTACTCGTAAATTTTAAAATAATAAAATTTATTTTTTATTTAACTATAAAAATTCAAGAAATGACCTTATGTTAAATTTTAAAATCCAACTATTTTTTAAAAATCAGTAAATCCTACAATTACTAAAATTTAAAATTTTAAAATTTTAAAAATTTCATATAACAAACACTAAATTTTATAGTTATCAAAAGTTAAAAGTTTAAAAATTTTAAAATTCCATAAAACAAACCAACCTAATAGTACTACTATCTGGTTCATTTTAGTTTTAAAATCTAACCAACTAATGACAATTAAAATCTTGATGATCCCAAAACAAAACAAAACAAAACTATCCAGGTTATCTAAATTATTAGTCCCAAATGGCAAGCCATAAGGATGAATCTAACACCAAAACACTGGAGGGAACCACCAAGCCCTTCGTTCTTCATCAAAAGTTTATTCTTAATTCAGCCAACCAAAGCTTCACATGCCAAAAAGTCTCTTAACGTAGCCCCTGCAGAGAGCTTGGTTTTTGCTATCACACAAACCTGGAAGCAGTCTTCATGTGGAACATACAGCCACAGGCAGACAAAACTACAACATTCAAACCATTCTTGGGTATAGAACGAGATATACAAGATGCTAACATAAAAGTATCCAATATCTAATAGAACGCTTCCAGAATACCAAAGCAGCCTGCTAAACAATAATCATCGTTTAGAATTTGAAAGAATTTAGTACACAAATCGCCGACTAGATTCGTTTAAGCACAAGTTATACTCTGTGTGCATACAAACATCCTAATCCTTGGATGAACTGGTGCCTGCACCTGGCTTCTTTCCACCATATCTCTGTTGTGCCCAAAGATGAGAAGTGAATGTGAATCCATAGCCACAAGTTTTAGTATTCAAGAACAATTTACCAAGAAGCGGACAGGAATCAGGAAAAATTAATATAAAAATATGAATTACTAGCAAAAATAAAATAAAACTTTATTGCTTTCTATAGTCTTATTTGCATCTATAGTAAAAATTTCTTCATGGACAAACTACTTGATATGGGTCCACTATAGACGAGTAATTCAGTTATATCACCAGGTGATTTCTAAAAAAAATCATACTTGTCAGTTACACCTATGCTCCCTAAGCGATAAAAAATCTAACAAAAAGCTTATAGGCAAAATGACATCATAACTCCTGGATTTATAGGGAGATATAAGTTGTAGATGATACATAAAATGGTCTATAACACATCATGATGTAGGGATTAAATATTTGACTCACCTGCTTTCCAATGCTGAAGGGGACATACTTGTATTTGATCATATGAAGAATTTGACGCTTCATTGTCAATGTAAAAAGAACCACCCAATAGAATAGCAATATTGGCCAGAAGACAGGAACATCAAATATGGAGAAGAAGGTCATAATAAAAGCTACACAGAATGCCTTTGTTATGGAATACCTGTTGAACATATTCGTAAAAATGGAATCAGACTATTTCTCTTAACCAAAAAATAATATAAAAAATTGCAAATTAAACCAGATAATATAACCAGTGTCTAAATTTGTTATATGGCTATACCATCGGCTGGCAGAGTTGACAATAAAAGTGGAAATGGCCCTCAAAAATATGGAAAAGAAAACCTAAGGCAGCCAGCTTCAACAAATAGTACTGGAAAGACCCGAACTTGCATAAGTACCATTATGATAAGCAACGTACAAAACCAAAAAATACAACTCCCAGTGAAAGTAGCCTGCACCAAAAAAAAAAAAAAAGAAGAAGAAAAGAAAAAGATCCACTATCAGGTTTTCTAGTGCTTTGCTTCATAGAGTGCTACCAAAATAAGAACCAAACATAGGGAAACTGATTTCTTGACAATGGAAGGCATGAGCTAAGCAACAATAACTTTAATGGCATTATTACATAAATTCCATGATCCCAACCCCTACCCCTAAAATGTTAATACCAAAATGAATAAGTTCATAAATTAGAGTACGAGAATGCAATCCAAGAAAATTTAAGCTCACGAGTATAAGACTTATCACCAACCAGTAACCACAAATACCTATTTCCAGGATTTCCTGGTTTTGTAATGGTAATACCAGCTTCATCAAGAAAAACCAGTAACCACAAAGAGAAAGTCAAGAAAAGGCACACAAGAAAGTGCTAAGTTGGATAATTTGATTATCAAATTGGTTCTCATTCTGTATCCAGCAGATGGATAACAGAAATTTGCTGGCCATTATCCATTTTTCAATTTCTACAAATGAAAAGGCCTCAGAATTCTTGTTAGCCTACTATTTTGTCAAACATGCACTTACCTGTTAAAAGCATGGAGCATGGAAACACACAATCTGCTTATACTTCCAGGGCTGCATGTGAACTTGTGCCTCAATATATTAACCATCCACAAATTCTTGGACTATTCATTGTTTGACAACTAAAATATTTGGTATAGAATTGCATATAAAGAAATGCTTGAATTACTATAATTCTATTTTTGCCTAATCCCTCCATAATGGAAAAACCCTTTCACTAAGAGAAACGAGAATTAACCATATGCATGACCACTATGATATCCTCACTTAACACATAAAATTTGAATTAATACATGAATATGATAAAATAAAACAAGAAATTTGCTAATTTCAATTCATGACTTATCCAACTATACTTTGTTCTAAGGCACATTTTATATAATATTCTAAGTTCACCAAGAGTATCAGATGCCTCTGATCTTTACAGAAGGCAACATGCTGGGTTGCCCCTGAAACTTTTTAGACTCCAGCATAAATATTAAAGCTTTTGAGTTGATGTTGGGACATACATAACTTATAAAAATAATGCCCCAACATAAAGTCCAACCAAGCTCAAAAATTTTAAACACAATCAGGTTTAAATTGTACCTAGGCTTAACAATGTTCAGTTTTGTTTAAGATCAGAAATATCCAAGCCCAAGCCTTGTATCACTTGTTAGTACCTCTTAAATATCTAATTGGACTAATCAAGTAGACAAAAAGAGCTTCTCACATGTGAAAATCTAAAAATTTAATATTAAAGAAGAAAATGAAAGACATCCCAAATGTTAATGAAATTTCAAAACTAATAAAAAATTAAAATAAAATGATGAGTCTTAAACAGAAATGATTAAAAAACCAACTGAATTACTAAGAGATATAGTAAATATTGAAATCACACAGAAATGAAATCTGTAAAAACAGAGGTAAGTTTTTTTGACAAAAAAGACGCTAAATATTAGAGGAGAAATAGCTAATCTTATAGAAAGAAAATAAAAACTTTTAAAGATAAAAATATGAACAAACGTCGAGAAAATGGCATCTTGAAATGAATAAAAAAAATTAAAGAGTGAGAACTAAAAGTTGAAACAGATCTAAAATAAGATACAAAAACTAGCAAAAATTGAGTAAATAAGACTAAAAGATTTCTAAAGGTATCTTACTTTCATGTGAAGACTTAATGGTAAAGAATTACAACAAGAAGTGCCAGAAGAACATAAAGAAAAACAACAAAAAACAGAAAAGAAAATACAGAAGAAAATTTAAAAAAGGAAAAAAAGAAAGAGAAGGAGGAAGAGAGAATCTTTAGATAGGGTTTTTCAGATATTTTGTATTTAAATTGAAGAACAATGATTTTTCTAATTAAAATATCTTAAAACTAGGCTTTTAAATTTAGAGTTATAGGGGATTCCAAAAATTGCAACGGCTGAAAAAGAAGAAAAAAATTGTGTAGAGGATACAGATATTTTCCCCACGATTTAGTTTTTCGAATACACAGCTTCCGTACTACCAATGACCTACAAATACTACAAATGAGCATCTAAGTGTTACCTGGTCCTGCAATAAAAAAAACTATGTCCATTAAATCTGCAACCTAATGCTACCATTCAACGGAACCTGTAAAAACAGCTACATTATCATTTCAATGACCTTCCTTAAAACAAAATGCAAATGAGAAATGAGTACAGAATTGAACGGCTCACAGCAACATTTTTTTCAGAAATGTGGTATTCTCGGGAAGTGCAAAATTATCTAGAATGTATTGTTTATAAACAAGTACCAATACCAAGCTTTGATATATATTTTTTATATATATTTCAAAGAGAAGCTAAACAATAACATTCAGAAAGAAAAACATCAGAAAGCAAGGTAAAGAGATTACCAGAACTTGAACTCGGGAAGGCGGCGAATGAAAGGCTTGAACTCATCCGACCCCCTAGTGGGCAGCGAAGCCCCATCCAAGACCTCGAGCTCGGGGTCCACCATCGGCGACAAGAAGCCAATCAGCAGGTTCAGCACATAGATCCCTAGACCGTACGACACGATGTAGAACCCCTGAACAAAATAGACCCGCAGAACATAGACAGCCGCCGCCGCGAGCGTCCCCAGCCACCTCCCGACGGGGTGCGGCGTCGATCGGTCCAGGTAATACTGGAACTTCCTCGAGAAGTCGCTCCTCCATTTCGCAAACGGGACCGAGTCCGCAGCACCGTCTCCTAACGCTCCCTCCATCCGAGCTAGGGTTTCAAACTCCTCTTTATCTAGTTTCACCAAAGAAATCAACAAGAATTAGGTCAGATCCAAACGCAAGAACCCTAGATTGCGAGATCCAACGGAGGGAAGGAAGGGCACCTGCTTCTCGGAGCTCAGATCTGAGAATCTGAAACCCCAAAACCTCGCCGGGATCCGGGTGATTTCAGAAGCCGCAGCAGCAAGATCGATCTCGGAGAGAGCGGGAGCGATCAGAGGGGAAAGAGGATGGGGGCGGGGATCAGGGCTGGGGTTCGGCCATCAGGAGCGGAGCGCGAGTCGCGGGGGTTCTCTGTTTGGTGCTGGAATGCTTTAAGAGACGGAGACGATAGGGCAGCGACCGACGAAAGCGCTGAGAGCCGGAGGACACGGAGAAGTAAGTTAACGCGACGGGTGTAGTTGTAACGCGCGGTGTCTGATCCAACCGTTGCATTCGCTTGAGATATGAGTTGAGTTTGGTGGGCCCTGATCATACGGTTGATGCTGCGCTCTGGGCCGGGAATATACTTCGCAATCTAGTTATCACGTGCCGTTAGGCGTTAAGCTGACTTTGCTCTTTATTTTCTTGCCAAATGTACTATTTTGGGCTTCTGTTTCCGGAGGAGTTCATCACACAGTCTTTCCTGAGATGGAAAGTTTCGGATTTCAGAATTTTATATTTTTTTAGCCAATTCAATCTGTATATCGCCTGGTTGATCGTAGATGAACCAAGATCCAATCAGCAAGGATAGCTAAAAGCAAAAGGCCTATTATGACATATTCGTCGTGGATACTCTCCTTGTGGATAAAACATGATATTTTGATTTATTCACAAACCACATATAATATTCTAATTTATCCACCGATTAAATCAAACCGGAGTTTTTTTTGTTTTATTATTATTTTTTTTTTGGGAATTTCAGCCTTACATTTGAAGAAGTCCTCATCACAAGGGCAAAACGCTATTGATTTGCTCCACTTCTGATTCAATTTTCTTCATGCCTCTAAATAGCATGATTTCCATAGAAATTGTTATGCAAAAGAAAAAGTTATCCTGGACCATAAATGCCACAATTTATTGTTCAGATGGCTGAATGAACCCTATCATCCATTAGATTCAATCTAGTCATTTGAGCCATAGATAAGAGCATTTACGGCCAACCTCATAGTAGTATGTGCCTCTATGCCAAAAATATAGAAAACTTTGGCAACTAAAAATGCAGAAATGCATAATGCATTGTAATATTGGAGAAACAAAGCTATGGAAGAAAATCTATCACCTATTGGCCCTTTCAAATAGTGCAGTGAACAGAATTGGACCTTAAACAAAGGTTTCCCACACTAAAAAATGTTCATCAAAGGTTTTACTTGAATGACATAACATATTATCAAAAGAGCAAAGCATGTAACAGTGTAAATGTGATTCCAAAAGTCATGAATGCATCACATGATCAGCAAGGGGCCATAGGGTCCCTCCTCTCACATTATACTGATGTCAAGATGGAACCTACCAGTTTGATCAGATATCCATTGGTGCCGCATCTTGGTTCTGATCTTCCTGCATAGCAGCCTCTGGTTCTGTGGCAGCTTCCTCCCTGATCTCCATAGAGTCAATCAACTCCTGAATGGTCCTCTGGTCGATCACATGGAATGGCTCTTCAGCCCCAACAACTGCGACTGTGCAGATGGAGCTGGTCAATTTCTCACCTTGCAATGTTTCCTTGATGGCAAAGAGTGCATCCTTGATTAGTTCTTCATGAGAATAGTTAGGGTAAGCCTCAAATTTGCGCTCCAGAAAAGTCTTTGCAGCTTGGGATCGTGATCCTATCGCAAATGCCTGATACTCAAAATAGTTGCCACTAGGGCAGTTATAGTAGAGGTGGGCGCCAGACTCATCCAAGCCAGCCACCAACAAGCCTACACCATAGGGTCTTTTCCAAGAACGCTGAGTGCAGACCTGCCAAAGAAGAATCATGAGTTTAATTAAATATGACAATTTCCAACTACGTATTTTTTTTAGAAGACAGGGAGGCTACGCACCAGCACACTATTACATGAAACTACCCACTTCTTAACCCACATTATCTTGGCTTTACTGTGGAATATGAATATCAACTATTAGCCATAGAAAAGAATTTTATCTTAAGATAAAGAAGCATCAAAATGTGTATGCAATACAAATATCTAACTTACTTCTAGAATATTTTAAACCTGTCTGTATAATTGCTCTTTTAGCTAAGTCAAGGCAACAGATTCATCATCTAAAAAATCCATAGCATCATCAAAAGGAGTTGAAGAAATTAAAGCCATGTTGGACTTCTACTTATCTCTAAAATGCACCCAACACAATGATGAATTTCAACTCAAATGGTATGATCCAAAGTTTTGCATGTAAAACAAAATCTGGTTCTTTCTGAAAAGCAGGTTATTGTTAGGGGAGCCGAAAGAGTGTCGAACCGGAATAATATAGTGAACCGGACACTAAACCATCCCAAAAACTTAAACTCATGGGATATGAGACTTTTATCCATACCAACGGATTTTTGTCTCATTTTTTTTAATTTTTTAAGAGAAACTAACATGCGACTCAATTCAGTCGCACTATCATTATAATTTCGGTCTTAAAAGTTTGCACAGTTTTGAACCTGAAGCTCTGATACCATTTGTTAAGAGAGCCGAAAAAGTGTCGAACCGGAATAATATAATAAGACGGATACTAAACCATCCCCAAAACTTAAACTCATGGGATATGGGTCTTTTTCAGTATATATTGGACATTATCTATCCAATATCTGATGTGGAACTAATTTATCACACGTGACATTATAACAGGTTCTGTAGGAACCTAACCAATTTTTTATTCTCCATAGAGCAATACATTGCAATATATAAATATAAGATAGCATATATGTATAGGGATTTATATGCAATTGACATCCATAAAATCCTTCCACTGTAACACAAACCTACACTTCTCCACAGTGATCCCAAGAAGTATGCTTGTATCCAGTTAGCAATATCTGATTTATCTAGTAGCTTCATAATCACTGAGAAGAAATTTGGATGAAGGAGGCAGGTCAATTTAGCATAAAAGCTAGACAACTAGACCACTTTTAGTTCCCTAAAGGAATTCCACCTAGAAAAGTTGGTCACTACACTAGCGCATAAGCTCCTACAGAACAATCCATACAAACCAAATGCAAGAATAGTTGTGAATAGTTATCTCATTTAATCATCCACAAAAAGAAAACAAATTTCCATAGTGGAAAACATGTACACACACAAACTCACTGTTGCATACGCCCATAAAAGACATAATGCAACCTTTGATTTCTTTCCATTGCAAATTTGAATATGCACTATTACCAACTGAAGTACAACATTCGAGCAAAGGAATCATTTGAATATGCAATGGTGTTTTGGTGTTATCTTCAACAATAGCTATATATTTACCTTTTTACTAATTAATTATTTCAAACATTAAACACTTCTTCACTCACTAGGCAATATACAGTTAGGGATCCAGCTTCCCTGACAACTTTAATGCATGCATCTAGTGACTGGAGAGATCTTTCAACATGTCACCCAAGCTAGAATATGCAGACAAAATAGTTTCAAAAGGCCGAACAGCAACACAGTTCAACTTGTGGGGAACATTTGAATGCAAAAATATTATGAAATGTGCTCTATAACTAAAAGGATGAATTGTTTATAGCATCAACATTGTCTATAAATTGCAAGTTTACATGTGCACGTCACCAAAGAAAGATGCAACAGCAGATGCATCTGATACTTGGCTTAGTATATAAGAGGTCAGATCCCATCCACCAGACTTCTTATGGCTGATTCCATAATGTGAATGTGTTTCTTATTTTTGTAGAAAAACAAAATCATCAAAATTCACAGAAGAGTTCTGATGAAACAGAACCTTTGGCTGTTAAAGAAGATGATTGTTGGAAGATGAAGGAGAACTTACAAGATCACATTTAGAAATTATTCCTGGATCATAATTCTCCATTTCAAAACTCCCAGATTCTGTGATTTGTGCAAATACATAAAATTGCCTCTTTTCTATATTTTCTCTACGAACAATTATCCTAAGCTCAAAACTACAAAAAAGTTGCTGAAAATATCATGATTTTCATACACATCCAAAACAGCATTAGTGTAAGTTAAGTGCAACATATACAACCACTTACATTTCAAAGTTACAAGCCAAATCCTAATGCAATATCTCTAATCAGTATTACATCTGCTTTTCAGAATTCTGAAATTATGTGAACCATGAAAATTTACATAAAACACCTCTTTCTAGAGAAACTATTAATCTGAATTCATGAACCAAGCCTAAGAATGCATGTCCAGATGTCACCTTAAGAGTATAAGCTTATCCCCTACAAAAAAAAAAAACAGAGTACAAGTTTTTCCAATATATACCACTGGGTTTACATTTTGGATTTACAGGTCGTCCAGTCTTAGTCCAGTTTCTCAGATCTTCAATATTGTCATATTTCAGAATTTTGGAACTCACTGACTTCTGAAATTTACACAAACACTTCTATTCTAGAGAAATCATGATGCTCTAAATCAAAAGTCAACACAAAATTATTCTCATATACAAAAAAAAAAGTATAAGTTAATCTACTGTATGCCAAAAGTTCCATTCGGAGTTTCAGATCAAACTCAAGTGCTGTTTCCCTAATCTACATAATCTTCTGCAATGAAGTTCAAAATAACCTGACACACTATTAATATCAAGGGACTACCTACTGTTCTTTCAACCAAAATTGATATATAATTTCTTAAATTGTTATCACCAAGAATTATAAATATGCTTAAATATCAAATGCAGACATTCCACAGTAAATGTTGCGCTGATCTTCTGTGCACAAACTATCCTTTTTTCCATATACTACAACCAATCGAAAATGCTAAACCTTGTTTATATCCCAGGCTCACTTTTATACAAGCAAATGTGTGGACAGACAAAAGAAAAGGCAACTATGTAAAATCTCCCATACATAAGCATTCATTTACAGCCTTGCTGATACACTTGTACCAAACAATACATTTCAGGATAGAAACATATTATTTCATGAGAAAAAAACAGATCCCAAACAATACTTGTTTAAGTCTCAAAAATTGAGAACATTCTAACATAAGGTGGAATAACTCAACACAACTGTGTCATGTTCATTTCTTACCCAAAATGAGCTAGCTTCAGTGTCCACATCAACATACAATTGCAAACATTCACCAATTAATGTAACTTTAGAAAAATCTCATACTCATTTCCTTGATACAGCCTCATATTGTATATCATAGAACAAGCTAAGCAATTAAGTGTTCTCAATGACAGTTATCATCTCCCAAATCAACCAAATAATATTCCAGACTATGAACTTAGTAGGAAAACTTTTATCATTTCCTTTTTTTCTTCTCCATTGCATGATTTCCATGGAATTTGACTCCATTTTCAAAGTCAGGAGCTAGTAAATAAACTATCGATGTTCTGTAGATAAATATGAAACGGCAAATACAACCCAGGTATAATGTTTTTTGGATAAGGCCTGGATCCAGTTGTTCTTCCTAGAAATCCATATCACTACAACTGCAGTGCCTCCCACAGGAAGATTGATCGATGAAGCCATTTGCCATGACATTGACCACATGAGGCCTTTTCAGCATTCTCTCAAAAGACACTTCCCATGATGCAGATAGAACAAGGACATCCTAATTTGTACATACGTGACGACAAATATTTCTCTCAAAGCACATTGTTATTTGTTAAAAGGAAAGAGCTGTCTTTTCCTTTTTGTTCATTATCATCTTTGAAATAACAACCCTAGAATTCCACAATTGATTTTAGGATTACAACAACTAGAACAATAACAACCAGAACTCTAACAACTTAATACTAGAACATTCTTGTAGCCTGCTTAATAAGTTGAAACTTTATATTCTATGAAATCCACATGGGTTACGAAGAAACACTGCTAAAAGCTTCCAAAGCCCCACACTTTCAGCTCCAATCAAAACGTTTCTCAAAAAGCCGAACACCAAATATAGATCCTCCACCTATACTAAACCACCGATCCACCAATTCTCACAAATAGATTCCAAAAAACACCAAATCCGACACAGATCTACATAAATAACCAAACAAGACGATCAAATCAGGAAACTAAATCGATGACCTGGGCCTTGTCAGCAAGGCGGACGACGAGGCGCCCCACCGGGAGGGGAGACTCATAGACGAAGGAGTGGTTGATGCACTCGTTGCGGAGATAGCGGGACAGCACGCGGCCGTCGGCGGTGAGGCCGGCAATGGCGACGCCGATGTGGTCGTCAACTTTGAAGACCTTGCGCTGGGCGGAGGAGAGCTCAGAGGTGGCCTTGTTGACGGTGGCCAGGACGGCGTGACTCTTGGAGCGTAGCCCGATCGCCGCTGATCCCTGCTTCACCGCCTCCATGGCGTACTCCACCTGGAAGAGCCGCCCCGCGGGACTCCAGGTCGTCACGTCGGTGTCGTACTGGTTCCGGAACATGGCGGCGATCTCTCTCCTCCTTCCTCTTCTCCGATCTGGTTTTCCGGTCGCGGTAACGAAGAGCCTGAGGAGGGTTTTGTTTTCTCGCTTTCTTCTTCTCCAAGGCTATTTAAGAACATGGGCCGGACCGAGACGGGCTCGATTGAACCAATAAATTTTCAAGTATTCATGCAGTAGCACCATCGTTTTAAAACTCGCCGATCCGAGACAAACTCGCCCGAGTCGACGCGGATAGGCCAAAAAAAAAAAAATCGTGAAAGTCTGTCTAACTCGAATCAATCAAAACTTGTTTATTTATGGTTTGAATCAGCAGAGCTAATACGGAGTTAGTGAATTATTTGGAACGTCCAAGTTATATAATTTATGATTTTCAAAATAGAATATAAAAATAATATAAAAGAGAAAGTTAATTGAATAAATATAAAGGAAAGACTGAACCAACAAATGATCATTTAAATTTCAATCATAAAGATTAGAAAATAGTTAATTTGGATTTATATTTATTTTTTGCTTAATAATTCTACTATGATTTGTTTGAAAATTATTAGTAATAATATGATTAAGTTTATTCAACTTTACATATTATTTTTGGTTTATAAAAATTTTATAATAATATAATTGAGTTTAATTTCTTTCATATTTATTGACTTTATGTCTAATTTATTGTTAATTATGTTGTCTTGTGTCAATGAGAGGAATACAATCAAACACGATCCAGAAATTGTATATAAATTTCCATTTCTTTTTCAATAAAATATACAACTTGATGTCTCGCAAAAGTTATTATTTTCCAAACAAAAACACGTTTTCTTTCCGACAAAACAAGAAGTCTTTGTTGTGAAGGAATCAATGATACTAGCAAGGCGGGAGATCCTTTGGAGGAGGCAATACTGACTGCTTCGGGCCATCTCCGTCTTCGACGACGAAGGCCATCTTCAACCCCCAACTCGTGGGCAGCTCCAGATGACAGTGCAGGAACCAAACACCTGGATTATCTGCCCTGAACCTGATGGTAGTCCAACCTCCGGTAGGCACGCCGACCGTGTTCCTCTCCGGGGGATCCACCAGGTTGAATCCCACCTGATCCTTGGCCGGATCGAAGTTCCCGATCCCCCTGCCGACCACCAAGCAGTTGTACCCGTGAAGGTGGAAGGGATGCCACTCCACCGTCAACAGGTTCGTGTCCTGCAGCACCAGCTCAACCGTCGTGTTGAACGCCACCCTGCTCAGCCGCGTCCCTTTCGATGTTCCCAGGTTCGCCGTCAGCGGCGCCCCTGTGTAGCTGAACTCCGTCGCCGGCTTGTCGGGGAAGTCCAGCCGGAACACTCCCTTGATGCCGGAATAGTGGGACCGGAGCAATGCAATCCTAGGCATCACGAAGGTGGTGTTGTTCAGCGAGGCGGCCATCCGGGTGCCGTTGATGCACGTCGCGCGAACGGGTTCATGCCTAGCCCGATGGTGTAGAAGAGCCGGCGATCGACAGAGAGCTACACGTTGGCGGAGAACTCCGGGGTGTTGAGGCTCCGGAGTTTGTCTAGGTAGGCGTCCGCGAAGTCGGTGTCGTTGGAGGGAGGGAGGCGAGGGAGGACCGGGAGGACTGTGGTCGGGACGCCCTTGTATTGGAGGATTGCGGTGGCCGTATTGTTGTCGACAGGGATCGGGGCGCCCATGAATGGCGGGTGGCCATGAAGTAGCTGCCAGGAGCTCGATCAGCGCGAATCAGGACGTTGGTGGTCTGGCCGGGGGCGATAAGGAGAGCGTCGGTGGAGAATGGCCTGCAGTAGCCGGCATCGATCTCGACGACAGTCATGTTGTGGCCGGCGATGGCGAAGAAGAGCTCGTCGTTGAGTGCAGCGTTGACGATGCGGAGGAGGTACGTCTTGCCCCACTCCACCTCCAATGCATACGTATCTGCAAACAAACGAATTATTATCTTCTATTTAAACAAAGATAATTATTATCTTATCAATCTTTTTATGAAAAAAAATCTAAAATTCTTACGCTTTTCTGAGCATGGGAAGAGAGGCCCTGGCTTGCCATTGATTGTGTGCGCATCGGACGTCTTGGGTGGCAATCCGAGCATGTTCCCCTGCGCCTCGACGGCTTCCATATCCGCATTCCACCACTCTCCTATAATTTATTTATTTGTACACAAGAAAATGCAGCGTTTAATCGACACAAATTGATAAATATATCGCTCGTTTAACTTCGAAGGAAATCCAAGTGGATGTTGTGCTGATTCTTCTCACTCACCTAAGACTAGCTCTGCTTCTGCATGAGGTTGGGGGAATGGATATGGAACCCCTTCTTTCCGCATGATGACAAGAGCACCGTGAACAGTGGCTCGGAGCCACAGAATGTGAGCGTGCCACCACAGCGTTCCTCTCTGCCCGGTGATGTTGAAGTCGTACGCGTAGCTGCTGCCGCTCTTGATCGGGCACTGCGTGATATACGCCTGCCCGACTGCCCATCCATTCCGAAACTGCTTCAATCCATGCCTGCGTTTGAAAGAAACACCATCCACTTTATACACTAAGTTTCAAGACATCATGCTTGCCTTGAGAGCCATGGATTCAACGAGCAAACTAATTACTAATGGATGGACATGTTGTATTGAGCATGGTTTGTGACATTGATGATGACTCTATCTCCTTCCCGGGCGTAGATCGTCGGCCCGGAGTACCGCCCATTAACAGTAATGATCGGCTTCGCATGGCATAGTCTACTTACATTCTTCACCACAACCTAAGTGAGAGAACAAAGAAAGTGATCAGAAGGAAAAATAATGAAGAAGAATGGCAATGGTTGTGGTGATTGATATGGGACTCACGTCGAACTGATACTTCTTGATGACAGCTTCCGTGGGAGCTGAAATGGATGCAATAATGGCGATGAAAAGCAGAAGGGACTCGGAGAAGGAGATCAAAGCCATTGTTGTAATTGCTATGATGCTCTCCGAAAAAGTTGATGAGGATGATGAGATGAACTTGGTTGGCGTTTGTATAGTGGATTGCAGCTTGGAGAAGAGTTTCCAGTTTGTTAGATGAAGAGGGCGTTGACGAGGGCTGATTAGGTGCAGATGTGCACCAGTTGGATATAATGCTTGGAAGCAAAAGCGGATGGAGACGTCTCAAGAGAGAAGAGGAGATTAACTTGGCAACTTGAAGTGAAGGGAAGCTTCACAACTGCATGAGCTTGTTTTGGAGATCTAACGAGGCGAAACTTTACTCAAAATTTATCTTTAAGATCAAGAGATAGTTTCTGTGTTTTATTTGGCGTCTTTCTTTGCCTATGTTGATCTAGCAACTTAAAGCTTCATCTTTATCTAAAAAGTCTAAACTGAATAATATGTGTTTGACTGAATAATATGTGCCAACACATTCGTTCACATTTTATTTATTCTTGTATTATGAAACTATTTCATCACACATTACATCTCAACCACGCAGATGTCTTATTAAACTATTCGCACAACTTTAGTATGTTCTTCTATCTCGAAAGTTTCGAATACAGAGAATCCTTTGTCATGATAAAAACTCAAACTTACCTAAAGCAAATCGTCACAATCACCTAACTCAAACTACTTTAGCAGAGCAATACAAATGAAGCATGCAGTTCTGCAGGGCACATACAATTCCCTAATCAATCCACATCAAAATGTAACCTCTTATGAAATAGAATCTAAGCTAATGAAAGTTGCACCAGCCCTTGCTAAATTCCGTCACATTAGCTGGAGTTGTGACGTTCATCTAACTTCTAAATTACATCGAACTATGTCCAAGTTGTATCTTAGCCTTGTTATGACTTCATTTACTTGATCAACTGTGAACCTAATGATAGAGTTTAATTTTGAGTCTTTTGATCGAATTTTTGAGAAAAACTAGTTTATCACGCTGCGCGGACGTGACCACAACACGCCCTGTTTCAGGTTTGATGAAGATTTAAAACCTTCTTATGTAAAACAATCTCATTGTGTGATGATATTTCCATTGAATACGTTGATTCCTTGCATAAAAATTATGATATTCCATGCACTTATAGGATCCGAAGACCAGAAGAAGGAAATAAAACAAAAATAAAAAGGCTACAAGAACAAAAATATACAAATATTCTAATTAAAAAGTTTCAAATAAACAAAAGTTTTATTGAAATTTACACAATAAAAATCCGAGAACGCCAATATTCAATATCCTGTAATATTCCATGTTGAAACTTGAAACCTAAATTCTAAACCCTGTTACAAGTTCACTCTTTAGAATTCAAGAAAGAAGGCTTCTTGAATTGGGAGGGAGGAGCAGTGAGCCAGTCTTGACCATTGATCAAGGAAATTGTTAGGAATGGCGCAGCTTCATCAAAAGAAAGTTTGCGAACCCATTTAACTCTCTTTGAGGTATCAGCCCCCGGGCCAGAGTTGTGATATTCTCCATAAAATGATGTCCTACAACAACAACAACAAAAAAAAATCATAGGCCTTTTAAACTAGTTAATTAAGAGATAATAAAGAGATTATAGACTTAAGAATACCTTCGCCTTCCTGGTTTCTTCCAATCATTCCAACCTGATGGCGCCACAGTATTAGACATGCGGGACAAGGCAAAGACAACCCTAGAATATGGCCCCCACGGCCTTCCAAGACACGTAGTCGACCGCCCGACTCCGGTGATCCTGCATGATACGAAGCTGTACCCGGTGTTTTCATCATCCGACGACCTCTTCTGTGCTGTGATTGCGCCCCCGTTCTCCGATGTGGAATGCAGATGGCAGTTCTAGCAAAATTTAGCAATCAAAGGTTAGCCAAATCACGAACTAAAACTTTGGATATATCCTACATTGTTGTCATCTAACTTACTTCAAAATATGCAAGGCCATTTCCGCAGATGAAGTCGGTGGCGCCTTCGATGTAGCAGTCTTTGTAGTAGTGTCTGCCCTCGATATCATAGATTGTGTCTTGATACGAGATTATTCGGCATGAGTAGAAAGCTGCTCTATCTCCCAACAAGCTCAATGCCACTGCCTGAGAACCACGGCCATAGGTGTTCTGGATGGTGAGGTTTCTCCCGACAAAGTCAGAAGCCTTGACTGCGACCGTCGCCGCATTCTGAGTCACCCAACGACCGCTCCAGGTGATGATGGTGTTCGTGGCGTTCGTGCCGCCCAATGTGATGAACGGCTTATCTTTCGGGACAGTCACCCTCTCACTGTAAGTTGTAAACATACATGCATATTGAAATCGATTTATATACATATACATATTGTTATTCAACAGGGGAGAAAAATATACTTGTACAGTCCGGGATTGATCAAGATGAAGAAAGGCTCCGAATTGCCCGAAGGCACGGCGTCGACAGCGTCTTGGATTCTAATGAAATCCCCCTTGCCAGACTGATCGACTGTTAGGAGCACAGCAGCAGTAGTTGTATTTGTGGGGGTTGCAGCCGCAACGGCAGCGAAGAAGAAAGCCATGACTTGGATAAAGACGAAAGCCATGGTTGCTCAAATTGAGCGTCCGGCCTTTTTCTGGTAATAATTAAAGTAAAGAAAAGCTAAAATTTGTTGCAACCCTCAAAGAGAGCTCTCCTTTTATATAGCTTCGGTTTCTCTAATCGTAAAACAATTGAAACACACAAGATTCAAGTCGAATGCAGAGTATAATTTCATTATCGTACTCCAACTTGGACGCTTGAGGAACATCCGACATCATACATAAATTGCGCGTCAAAAAAAACGTTTTCTTTCCTTGCAACTCTGATTGCCAACTAAACCCAATTGAACTCTGGGTACTCGCAATCGGATGGTAGGACTGTTAGTCGGCTCCGCCAGCCTAAAAGCATGGTCTTAAATTTATGAGTTTTTTACTTATAACTCCTCAAAATTTTTTTTTCGCGATTTCAGAATTTATTTATCTTTCTTTAAAAAAATTTTATTACCTACAATCTTTCGTTGTTATTTAATTAAAATTTTTTCAAAAATCTCACTTATAATTTGAGAAGTGTATTTGTAAATATACAAATATTAAACTTGTAATTTAAAACTTTAAATTTAAAAACCTTTAATGTCTTTTTCATAAAATTTATTTAAAAATGATAAAATTTAGATTTATTTATAAATAAAAATATTGAAGAGGTTTATTTATAAATGTATAAATATTAAATTTTTAATTTAAAATTTTAAGTTTTAAAACCTTTTAATGTCTTTTTTGTAAATTTTTTTTTAAATAATAAAATTGGGACTAATTTATACATAAAAATATTTAAGGGGTCTACTTATAAATATACAAATATTAAACTTATAATTTAAAATTTTAAATTTTAAAACCTTTAATATTGTAAAATTTTATTTTTTAATAAAAATTTGGACTTATTTATAAATAAAAAAATTTGAGAGGCATATTTGTAAATATATGAATATTAAACTTATCATTTAAATTTTTATGGAGTATTTATTTATAAAAATTTTAAACATTTAAGGTTCTTTTTTGTAAATTTTTTTTTAAAAAATTAAAATTAAAATTAATCTATAAATAAAATATTTAATGGGTCTATTTATAAATATATAGATATGTAAATTATAATTTAAAATTAAATTAAGGGTTTATTTGTAAATATTTGAGAAAAAGAGTGGAGGGTGAGAAATTAAGAATTTTAAAAAATTTAGTTGTAAAATTATAGAGGGTAAAAGTGAAATTTTTGAAAAAAAAATTTGATTAAATAATAATCAGAGTATTATAAGTAATAATACTGAAATTAAAAAGAATTTTTAATGAATAAAATAAATATTAAGAGGTTGCAAGTTAAAAATCTTAAAATTATCAGATTTGGGTTTGAGTTTGCGGATTTCACTTTGCGGCTTGGGCCTTTGTCAGCCCGGCCGGCTAGGATCTGCTAGCACATGGACAACGGATTCAGTCCTCTACGACAGTATGACTGCGACGGATCCGGACCTACCATTAGTGGCAGACTCGAACCGTTAATGTAAAAATCAAAGGTCCTGATCATAGATCTGACCCCGAATTTGATTAGGTCTGAATCATGGATTTTTTATACCAACGGTCCGGATCGGCCGCTGCCCCAGATCCGTCCGCGCAAGATCTGACTAGTCAAATTACTCGCACAAAGTTAGAACTTCGAAGTTTCGACACAAAACTGAAATATTATTCTGCAACATTTTAATTTAAAATTTAATTTCAAACTTTAAAATATATTTTACTTAATTTTTATGTATTCTTTTTATTTTATTTGTTTAGTTTAAACGAAATGATTATGTTTATAAAATTTGGTTTAAATTCTTTATTTTTGATTTTTTTTCATAATTTTGATTAGTTTTTTACACAAAAAATTGTATTTAATATTTTTTTAAAATGTAGAGAAGGAGAAAACTAAAAGCATAAAAATATTTACAAAGGAAACGTTGCGTTGATTAATAAATGTCAAAATCAATTTAAAAATCGAAATTTAAATCCTCGACTCAAAGATTATTAAGTCAAGGGGTTGTAAACGATGAACTCGACTCTCCTCAAGCTCTCGAGCTAGTTGAGCTCCAAGGATAGAGTTCGAAGTCAACTCGGCTACTCAAGCGAGGGACTCAAATTTAAATTTTAAAAATTAATTTTAGTAATTATAATAAATTAATATACTAATATTAAAATATAAAAAATTAAATATAATATTACAATTAAATAATTAAATAATATAATGTATTGTATATTATACAATATATTTTTAAAAAATTTTATATATTGAAAAAGATAAATAAGCTTTCGAAATAAAACCAAACCAGCTGAATGAAATTCAAGCTCGACTCGTTTTACTTGTTTATAAACAAATTGTCCTGCAAATCAAATTAACACCCCTAATTATTTCGTACCGAAAAAACTAGGATGCAATTAAGAAGGGCTAAACCAAAATAATTTTGTAAATCCGACTTCTTAATTAAATCTTAATCTACGAGATGCTCTAATTGCATTATATTAATTACCCTTTTAATTCAACAAATTATCGATACCAACCTGGATAGATTAAGCAGATCTCGAACAAAACAAAGCTTTTCTCTAGATTTTTTCCTTAGTTAATGGAAACATCCGCACTTGGCCAAAATCGCGTTCTCAATCAGAAATCCGATCAATCAAAATTGTGTTCCAGATCGCTTCAATTTATTTATCGAAAACACACAACAGATCGAGAACGCAGAGAATAAACTAACTAAAAACTACAAAAGTGAATTGAAAAAAAAAAAACAGATTGAAAACACAGAAGGCAGTAAAGAATATTCGAACGAATTGGTACAAAATAAAAGAAGAAAATCAAACCAAAACACAGAAAAAAGATAGATTAGCACAACAAAAATGGAAAAAAGGGGGAGGAAAAGAGAGGAAGATTGGGGAAGAGGAGGCGCTCAGAGATTTTGGTAATGAATGGATTGATGAGTTGTCCTCATGAAACAGACTTCGGATTAACGAGAAAACCATCACTGCAACCTCCTCTTCCTTCATCTTCTTCTTCCCCATTTCAAAGAGCCAAATCCAAACGAGAACCAGGAGATATAGATGGAGGAGAGACGGCGGCCGCCATGAGATAGATCCCACCACCGAAAACCCTAGAGATGGAGCGAGCCACCCGGAAGATGTGCGGTATTTATAGGCCACGGAAACGCCCATGTGCATAAAAATGCATTCGGAAAGGCATCCGGAGGAGGAATTCACCAAAATGTCATAATTAGATATAAACCCCTAGCTTTTTTGTAATCACACAAAGATTATTTGTTACATAACACTTCAAAATTTTAAAAAATTAATATTATATAACCTCAAAATTCTGAATTAAAAATTTCTGATATTAATTTATTTTGAAAGGTAATATTTAAAATTCGATATTTGCCTTGTTAAACTTAAAAATTTTATAATTATAAATGTTGTATTTTATTTAGCGATAAAATCCGACATGTGAGTTCACATGTTATTTAAAATTTAATCAATTTTAAAAAATTAACAAAAATTAAGTTTGCTCAAATTAAAAAATTATATAATTTTAAAATTTTGCATAATAAACATAAATTTTTAGAATTCAAAATTACAAGAACCTTAAAATTCTACTAAATTAAATAGACAAGCCCTAAATATCCTTTAATTCTTCAGATTTATTAGGGGACCTCAACAAATTCTCCAGTTTCCACCTTTATCTTCTCAGATTCTTCAGTTTCAAAATTAACAAATTCTTCAGATTTATTACTGAAATCAGAATCAAAATTAAAAGTAAAACTAGTAAATTATTTTTATAAACTAATATTTTTTTATCAAAATTAATCCTACAATAATTTAAAATTCAAAAAAATATTTATTTTTTATAATAATTTAATTTAATAACAATGTAAAATAAATAATATTAATTTTACAAAATAAAAAAATAATTCTAAAAAATACAAATTCTGATTCTAATTCCAAACAAAACAGTACCTCGAAATTTTGCTTCATTTATGAAGAGAAATTATTAGAATTTCCCTCTCATAATTCTTCAGCAAAACAAGATTGCTCAAGGCACCACCTTATAAAAGCCCATTTGGATATACCAAATCTCGTACAAATTGAATCTTTCAGAAAACTTCTTTTTATAAAAAAATTATAAAGGTGTTTGATGCAATTTTTTTACGACTCCGAATTTCTATGAATTCATAAGATTTTCTGTGTTTTTTTACAGAATGGAGTTTACGTAACAACTTTATTTCATCATTAATTATCTCACCCCATTAGAATATTATATAGAAAATAGAATTGCATGCAACCCCAAATAAAACTTTTTTTTAAGCATCCAAACGGGCCGAAATCAAGAGAAGAAATCAATGCTGCTACACAAGAGGTTTGCTGCCCCCAAATCTAGCAGCCTAAATCCAAGTAGGTTAATGAATTACTTGCATCCGAGGGGCAATTATTAGGAATGCAAAGAATTAGAGGATTTTATGTAATTGATAAAAATTAAGACAGTTGCATGTAATTATCTGAAATTTCAGGGACTGGTATGCAATTATCCCTATTCTGCACTATGTGTCACCAAACACGCCTGAAAGTCATGTTTTGATAAGAAGAGATAAAATAAGGTTAACTACCCATTTGCCTCCTAATCCCTGGATAACGCTCCAAATGCATTTTTGTTTATTTGGGAGTTAACATGGAGTAATGGGAGGTTTAATTCTTCTTAACACCCAGCCAAACGTGCCCCATAAAATAGTAAAGCAGCAAGTGGTAAAACCTGATTCTTTCCAGTGTTTGATCAGCAAAGAATATCCAACATTTTCTAGCTTGTGAACCATCAACCTATTTTGAAGAACTTGCATGAAAGCAACAAACATTAGCAGACACATCAAATTTAACTGGTGGAAATTTCAATACTTTGTTTTCCAAGAAAGTATGTCCAATATCAATAAACTATTGAAGTTAAACAAAATTCTTCAGGAAATAGGTGAACAATTGAGGAAAACCAATAGCAATATAGATCCAAAAAACATCAAAACACCAGAAAACTTTGTTCAAAAAGTCTCATATCACATATAGCACAAAGAGAAATAAGTGCTACATATACATCCCTGCAAACCATTCATAAAGACGAGAGTCTACAAACTCATATAACCTACGAGTTATAAGTTAAGTAGCGACACAGAGGATCAATATTTGCTTACTAGCTGCTGTCGCCTTGTAGATCCTATGTTCTCTAGGCAGCAATCATTAACATTTCTAGTAAGTATTAGGTGCCAGTCCTCATTCACATCAGTTTACTTCCTTACCTAATGCATGAGTAGGTGATGAATTCCCTTGAAGTAAAATGGAATGGCTGAAGGGGAACAGGGTTCCTGTAAATTAGCCAAAATTAGGAAGGATTACAATAATTTTTTGTGAACTTGATAACAAAATAAAAGGGAGAATGGCATACGGGCGAGGTCCATAAACTTTAATCTGGCGGATGTGAGTGTCCCTCCCATTAAGATGATTGGACAGCACTGCCAGTTGGAGCATGAAGGTGTGCACAAATGTCTCACTAGAATAAGGGAGGAGAAAAATCCTCAGGAATTATAAACATGCGAGAAAGTATTTTTCATAATGGCCATCTTGCAGACTGGATTTCACAAACAGAAAAGTATGGCTTTTAAAACTGTTTTGCACAAGATGACCCAAGCATACATAAGATCAACTATGCTTTACAATTTTTAGCTTCAACAACGCTTCCTTTGAATATAAAGTTCAAGAAGTTTGACAGAGAACATGAAAAAGAAAAATGAATGCGAGTAAAACTGTAGTCAGACTGTTGTCAAAACTAGGAATTTTGTCAGTTCTATTACATGCATGTGTCAAACATAATTGCACAGGAGTCTCTCTAAAAATAAAGAAGTGACCAAGATATAGTAATGTAAGTTTCTATAGCATTTACGAACATGCAGTGATTTTACTCTTGAGTAATCTACAATGTTGCATTTATATGTTCATTACCGATGTAACAGGATTATTGCACTTTTAGCTATTTATCAAAAAGTTCCACACTCATTGGAACTTTTATCTTGAATGTCTCATCCTGAAGGATAGTAGGTTTCAGTATCAGCTAACAATAGGCCTACATGTAAAACAACAAACAAGATGGACGTACACTGTTAGGTTATATAAAAGTCCGAATAGTATTTATCGTCCAAGGAATCCCAAAAGCAAATACTCTCAGTTATCTAAAATATTATATATAGAAATCAGGAGTCAAAAGGTGGGTCTTGGCACACAAGTAAGCTATCTCCTCCATTACGAATCTAGCGGTTAAGAAGAGGGGAAAAACTTATGCAAGGGGTAACATTTGTGGTCTTTCATTGTCATTTAGAATATTAGATAGATATTATTGAAGTATACCCCAACTGTTCTTATGATTAATCTCAGGTAAATAAAACATCTAGTGTTTCCTCTAGATAATTTGCTTTGAGCTTTGTATGAACTCACCTGACAGCTCAAACACTGCCTAATCTTAGCAAAACAACAAAAAAAGCCACCCTTAATCATGTAGTCTATCTTTATTTGACTACTAAATCCTCATGACAAAGCAGTCAGCAAAGACATGCTCCAAGATCATGCAGAAAGTTACCAAGAATTGTGTCTCATCAATTGTGACACCTTACACATTGCCTACAGTCTAACAAATACAAAGCATTTTCATTGCATTAGAGGAGATACTTTAAAAAAAGCAGGTGAATGGTTTCACGCATGTTGAAACATAATGCAAAATAGAACTTGCAGTGTAGGTACATACACAGCAGCTGATCAGATGAATACCAACACAAAGAAACTACCCTTCAGGCAGAATAGATATTCACTCAACTGATGCTCAACTAAATCCTGTAGTATGGACAGAATATTACATATTCCAGGTGTGCAGGACATATACATCTTTGACATGAAAGCATTTACTAGAGCTGTACCAACCAAATCTATGGACCCATTACCAAATTCACACGACCAGGCATTGACTATTTTTAGATTGCTATTATAAGTAATGCACCCAATGGATGCCTCAAATATGAACTCACACTGGAAGGCTAATTACTCTGATTTTCTTGCACAATGAAGGCAAATTCAACTAGCCAACATGATATGCAATCAAACATTAGAAAAAAAATGCTGCATCTGTGGTTCATGTCAGTTAATGCATTTGCAGTAAAAATTGTGGATTATAAAAATATTGATACTAAAATCAATAACATTGAAAGACTAAATAGAAAGAATATCACAACTTAACTCCAAATTCTAAATGGGCATAACAGACATAATGAACATACCGGGGATCAGTCCCAGACAATGATACATGAACCCAACCAACAGGTTTCACAAGCTCCACAGTTTTTATCTCCTGAGGAATCAACAAGGTAAAGATCAACTACCGTCTAAATATATTATAACGTACCACAAATTGCAGAAAAGCAGCAGTCAATTTCTCGATTCATATATTGAAACCTTCAATACAAATTATCATTCTGAAGCCTTTATGCAGCATTCAGAAAGGGGGTTGGAAAAAAAAATCAAACCTTGAGGTTGTGGAAGCCATCTCCAGCACGGATGGAAATCTTGCTCGGTGTGTAGCTCTCATCAAGCTTGAAATCCACATACAGAACCAGCAACTGCACCAAAATTATCACATCATTCATCATCACACCGAAATGGCTTATAAAACAAAGCCATCCAGACAAACCTGAAGCTTCACTTTCTTCTGAAACTGGATATTCACCAAATGGGGCTGCGCTCCGTCCGATCTGAGAAAATAAAAGGAAGCTAGGCAAGATTCAATAAATGGAGCATAATTTCGATCAAATTTGCGATTAACATCAGAATAATTAGGGGAAAGGATAAAAGCAGAGAGGAAAGGAGAGAGACGACGAACTGCCAGTAGGTTTCGAGGCTGTCGTCGCGGAGGAAGACGACGCCATTGCCGGGCTTGCAGGAACTGACGCTCCAGGCCGCCTTGTTGGCCATCTCGCGGAGGTCATCCTCCACCATGAGCTGGGGGCTCCCCGTCAGCTTCCCTGACGCCGCCTCCACCGCCGCGGCGTCCTCCTCGCCGTCCGACTCCGTCGCCAGTCTTCTCTTCTTCTCGGCGACGGCGCCGAGGGGCGTGTGTCTCAGAAGGGAGCCGCTGAAGCGAGAGTTTTGGGCTGGGGAAGAACGGGTCGGGTTGGTGTCAAACAGGAGCTGACCCGATCCATTTCGTAAAATTGTATGAAAACAGCCGTGATTTTTATATTTGTAAATAACGCACGTTTATTTATTTAAAAACCGCCCCCATTAGGTTTCTAAAAAGGAAAATTTCAAAAAAATTTTAAATTTTTGTAAGTACTCTTTTACTTTTGAAATTCACAATAGGCTCTCCATGTTAGTTAACATTTGAGATTCTTTTTTTATACTATTTTTACAACAATAATACTGTAATAATATTATATTAATGTTATAGTAATAATATATATATTTAAATATTAATTATAATAAAAAATACTTATATATAATCAAATTGATTATAATATTTAATTTTTTGTTATATACACTTGATTTTAATTATTTTCTCTAACTTTTACACATATTTACTTGATTTTAACTATTTTTTAAATCAAGTGAGTAGAATTAAGATAAAATAATTAATATCAACTATATATATAACTTAAAATTAAATATTAGGATCTAAACAAATCAAATAATATATATATATATATATATAATACTATAATATCGATACAATATGTGATAGAAGATCAAATATTTTATTATTGTGATAGTATTACCACAAGGTATAATAGTAAAAAATGTATAGTATTTACCAGGAATTCAATAACCCAAAAAAGATATACTTTTAAAATTTGGAGAATATGAATGTGTACAAGGTAGGAAAATTTCAACCACTCAAATAAGATTGATTCATTTCAATTATGCGAGGAAATTTTCGAAACGTTACGTGCTAGTTTCGTTTATTTATGGTCAATTTTAATTTTCTGAAAATGCTAATGAAAAACTATAAATAAGAGAAGGAGAGAAAGGTGAGAGAGACGGAGATGGTGGCGACGGCTGGAAAGGGACGAAGCAGAGCACCCAGTGGAAAGAACAGGCGGCGGCATCGCTCCGAAGATGACGAAGAGGCATCGGCATCCAAGGGGGAGGAAGGGCATAGTCACACTATTCGGTGAAAAATTCACAAATAATTCGCGAAAAGTCTGCCCATCAACATATTATTCACCTGTTCGCGATTATATCGTGAATAAATCAAATATTCGGGATATTTTACAAATTTTTCAGAGATTTTCATCGCGGATTTTCAAGGTTGAATTGGGCTGCTTTTCTCCTCTTTTCTTTGGGAGGGAAACAGACGCTCCTTCCTCCCCGTTCGACCGCCGCCGCCGCCGCTTCCTCCCATTGCGTGCTTTCCGTCTCCTCTCTTCTTCGCCTCCTTCCGACCGTCGCCACCATCTCTGTCTCCCCTCATCTCCTCCTTGTCCCTTGTCTCTCTCTCTCATCTTCTTCTTTTTAGTTCGAAACTGTTTGGATTAATTATAAACAATCCGAATTAATTGAATTGAGAAAATTAGAGGCTGAATTTCCTTAATTTAAATATTTGAAAGTTAATATAAAATCTGGAATTAGATAAATTCGTAATTTCAGAAATTTTAAATTACTGATTTGAATTTCGGTACGTAAAATTTGAAATTTGTAATTTAACACGAAATTATATGAGTCCCACCAATACGTGCTAACAATAATTTCCCCGTAAAATTCACCAAGAATCGAAATTTTGTGTCCTAATTCTGGCTTTTGTCTCCATCACCGTCTCGAGCTCTTCTCCGTCTCCGTCCCGAGCTTCTTCTCTGTCTTCACGCGCGACCCCAGACTTGTTTCCCTCGTGCGACCCCAACCTCGTCTCCGACACTGTCCTTGTCTTCGTCTCCCACCGCAGCCCTAACTTAGTCTTCGACCCCAATCCTTTCTCCGTACCGATCTCTCCCTCTTCTCCGACCAAAAACCCCAAGTCGTCGTCTCCACCAGACAACCCCAAACTCATCTCTGACACCAACCACTTCTCCATCTCCGCCTCCACCGAACCACTTTTTCCCCATTGATTTGAGCTCATAATTGTGAATTCCTCCAAAAAAATTGTTAAAAAAAAATCCCACCTTTTCTTTGAGAAAACCCATAAATTCCACCATTAATTCCCCAGCAAGCACCTTCCCCTTTTCAACTCCCTGCTCTCCATCCCTACCCTCAACAGCAACTGCCATTTCCATGCAATCTTTCACGATCCCAAAGAACGTATCTATTTTTACTTAAAATTCTCTGCTTTCTTCCTCCTCTGTTTTGGAGTTGTAGCTGAGATGTGAGAGCTTTGCGGAAGAAGTAGGAGAAGATGATAATGGCAGCGGACTTGTACCATGTGTTGTCAGTGGTGGTGCTCTTGTCTGTGGCCATGGGGTTGAGCAATGGCTTCATGAAGTGGTGGCGCATCTTCTCTTTGAACCAGTGCGCCGGCATCAACCTCTTTGTGGCCCTTTTTGGACCAGTGCATCGGAATTGGGGTAATCTCACCCATTTACAATTATATGATGATATCTCTAATTTTAAATTTAATCAAACAGAAATTTCACGAATTGACCGAATTTATTAATTTTTATTTACATTCCAAATAATCGAATTTATGAAATTGAGTGAATTGATAATTTCTTTTTTTTTATTGTAAAAGTATATCCAAATATTGAAATTTATAAATCCAATCAATTCCTCCAATTCTCTGTAATTGGCTGAATTGACAATTCACCCAATTTCGAATCCGGAATTGATCCAAATGGAATAGGTTTAACATAAATTGTAGTTGTTACTTCGTATTGGTAAATCTAGTGCATTTATTTTTTAGGTTTGAAATAATTATTGCTTTGTCTATGAAAATTTTGGCCAAAAACATAACATGGTAATTGATAATTAAATTTTTATTGTGTTTTTTATTTAAATATATTTTAATTTGGTCGAAATGTTTTGAATTGGCGAATTTCAAAATTTCGAACATTTCAATCGCAAGTCTATTTCCTTTGCGGAAAACAAAATAAAAAAGTCTCATTTCAGTCCTAAAAACTTACGATAAAATAAAGGGCTAATTATGTATACTCATAAAAATTTTCTTTAATTACGAAAATTTCAGAGGAATTATCTATACTCCTCATTTTCAAAATTTTTCCCTACACCCCATGATTGTTATTTAATCAAATTTTTTTCTAAAAAATTTACTTTTATCCTCCGTAATTTTACAATTAAATCCCTAAAAAACTTATTATTTATTTTATATATAACTTTTGGATATTTGCATACAACACCCTGAAATTACTTATATTTATAAAAAATCTCGATATTTACAGTTAAATCTTATCTCATCTCTCGCTGCTGCACAACCCAGCTTGTGCCGCTGCTCTACTTGTCCCCTATGCCATCGGCCCCCCGTGCCGCTGCTCTGCCGATGCCCTGCGCTGTCGCTCCCCCGTGAGTAGTTTTGCACCTCCTCCCCTACCACGAGTAGATTCGCACCCCCTGCGAGCAGATTGGTCTCTGCCTGCCCCGTCAGCGAGCAAATCCGCGTCCGCACCTCCCCCCGCAAGCTGATTCGCGTCTGCCTCTCCTGCCACGAGCAGATCTGCATCCCCCCGAGCAGATCGATCTCCGCCTGTGCCGCCGAGGAGCAGATATGCATCGACCTCTCTCGCTGCAAGCAGATCTCCTCCACCCCCACTCCTTTTCTCGAGCGTGGACGTCGGAGGCCAGCATGTAGGCGCAAATGCCCCAGATCGGCGAAGGTGCGGACACGGCCAGCAAGGGGTCAATTCGAAAAATTTAGTTTTAAAATAAATAAAATTTGGACTTATTTATAAATTTAAGGGGTCTATTTTTAAATGTACAAATATTAAACTTGTAATTTTAAATTTTAAATTTAAAAATCTTTAATGTCTTTTTTGTAAAATTTTATTTAAAACATAATAAAAAAATTTAGACTTATTTATAAATAAAAATATTCAAGAGGTTTATTTGTAAATGTACAACATGAAACTTGTAATTTTAAATTTTAATTTTTCAAATCTTCAATAATTTATTTGTATAATTTAGTTTTAAAATAAATAAAATTTGGACTTATTTATAAATAAAAATATTCAAGGGGTATATTTTTAAATGTACAAATATTAAACTTGTAATTTTAAGTTTTAAAACTTTTAATGTCTTCTTTGTAAAATTTTATTTTAAAGATTATAAAATTTTGAACTTATTTATCAATAAAAATATTCACGGGGTCTATTTGTAAATGTACAAATACTAAATTTATAATTCAAAATTTTAATTTTTAAAACTTCAATATTGTGAAAATTTATTAAAAAATTAATAAAAATTGGGCTTATTTATAAATAAAAAAAATTGAGGGATCTATTTGTAAATATACAAAATATTGAACTTGTACTTTAAAATTTCAACTTTTAATACCTTCAACCCTTTTTTGTAAAATTTTATTTTAAAACTTATAAATTTTTGACTTATTTATAAATAAATAAATTGAAGGGACTTATTTATAAATTCACAAATATAAAATTTGTAATTAAATTTCTTATATAGGGTTTATTTGTAAAATATTTAAGGTTCTTTTTATATATTTTTATTTAAAAAATATTAAAATTTGGACTTTTTTATAAATAAAAAAATGCAATGAGCTTATATGTAAATATACAAATATTAGGATTTATTTATAAAATATTTAAATTATTTCAGATCCTTTATAAATATTTTTAAAAAAATATTAACATTTGATCTTTTTTATAAATAAAAATATTTAAAGAGTTTATTTATAAATGATTTGGGAGAAAGAGTGGAGGGTGAGAAAATAAGTTTTTTAGGAATTTAATTGTGAAATTACGGAGGGTAAAAGTGAAATTTTTGGAAAAAAAATTGATAAATAACATTTAAAAAAGAGGAAGATATAGGTAATTACGAAAATTTCTGAGAAATTTTTCGTAATTAAAGAAAATTTCGGAAGGGAGTGTTTGTAATTAGTCCTAAAGTAAATTAGGAACCGGGGAATAATACGCCAAGTGAATATTTTAAAAATTCGCTGAATATTGTCACTATCATCTAAAATGAGGATCTCATTCGCGAACATAAAAAGTATATTTTTCACTGTATTTTCTTCGACGATGAGATTGGACTATGAAAATTAATCTCCATCAATTCAATGGTTTGTCACGTTTGGATTTCATTTGCAAAATATACACAGAGGAGTTTTTACCCCTCCAATAAATAGTCAGGTGTTTTATGCAAAAAAAGGGGCTTTTTTACCGCAGTCTATTGTAAAATTAAGGCTAATATCTAGTAGTATTTCCAATGCAGTATTCTGGAGTGGGATCGAGGAGAAGAGAAGGCAACAATTCAGATTTCGGAGGTTATTATGCCTCGAGTCTTTTTTATTCTCTTGCCATTGCTCTGTAGCATTGAGGATATTTTACTAGCATGAAACTTTAAGGATATCTCAAATCTTGCTTTGACTTGTAGTTCTCTTAGAGATTTTATTTGCGTCCTCAATATGTTTTTTGAACGAGAGACATTTATTCTTCCTCTGTAATCACTAACTTTGGTCTTCTCAGGTGCTTCAAAAAACAAACTTGTTGTCTATTGAGACAGGAGATGAAGAAAACTAGCTGTGTCCATTTACCATATGATTTCAATTACAAGCAAACATTTGAGATTCTTTATTCATCTCACATAAAATCAAAGACAATTATGAAGTATTAGTGCCTTGCTTCTTCACGATAAGATTTCAGATAAACATGAACATATAGAAAATGTTATTCATCTTCCATAAAACTAGACAATTAAAAGCTTGCCTTACTCCTCTCGCGTGTGAATGGTTTATTGACATAGGTTAGAGCACATGAGCAGAATCATAAATCTTTGCCTATTGATGAGAAGGATTCTAATTGTCTGGTCCTGAGACATTGTAACTCTCCTTTGGCTTAGATTCTACTGTAAAGTGATCATCCACCTCATACATTTCAATCCTGTGAGTTGAACTGATCCTGGAAGCTGGATTCTGCTACACTACGAACCGAGGCTTACTCTGTAGCATGCAGTTCAAGGGGCTGTCATGGCTTTTGTTTTCCTGTTTTTTGTCACCATCGTTGCAGATCGAGTGCTGATACTTGTTCTTGGATAGCCTATTGAAATTCTGATCAGATAGATACTTGGGCCAATTATCAGATTCTTGCAACTTGGTAACAAGGATCGCACAACAGAAAAAGTTCAGTAACCTTTGGAGACTGAATTGGGACAAATCCATAGAGATTGCTTTGCTGGAAGAGGATATGGAATGATAAGGATTCCACATATTTGCTGGAATATGGATCTCAAGGACCACTTTTCTGTGTAAGATTCCTAGCATGGTTGCCAGTCTTTTTTCATCCAATGAGCAAGCTATCTGGCGGCTGTAGTCCACGTTGTTGATTGCCTTGACTAGCAACTTGCTTAACAGGATCTGCTCTCTTTACGGATTCAAATTTGCAACGCCTCTGGGGAAATGGAACACTTTTTTCATGTTGCCTCCATATTTATTGGAAAGAGCAGAGCACCTGAGAATCTCAGATTTTCGGTGGATCTGTTGATTAAACGTGAGATACTTGACCATTTTATGCCACTCGTAGGGGCAGCAACTTGCTCTTATTTTTATTTTTGTTTTTTCACTATCACTTCAGCTCATTGGTGTTGCTCTGCAGGATCTCTTGGTAGCCTGTTTTAGGATCGCATACCACTTAGAAGAGCAGCTTGTGATAATAGAAAATAAATCATTGGTGATAAGAATTCGCTGAATGCATGAATATCAATATTCTATCTACTCCCTGTTTTCGTCTGTTAGCATAAGATTCTGCTGGCAAAATATTTATCAAGATTGAAGAATCCTTTGATTACTCCTATTATGAGCTATTTCGGCTTTCTCCTTTGTTCCTAGTAACAGTAGAGGCATCATATTGCTGAGGTCCAACACTAAAAGTGATTGTCGAGGCCCTTCATACAAGTTGGGAGCATTTTCAGATTCTAAAAGATGGCAGCTTGTTTCATTTGAAGACATTTTGTTCTTTAAAGATTCCAAATATGACTTCAAGTTGAAATACCTGCTTTAGGCAACTATCGAATTCAGGCTGATATTTCATGAGAATATTGCTAGTTCAAGACGCAAGCTGCTATGTATATTCCAAGCATTGTTTATACGTTAATAAGATCTCCGACTATTGTGTTTATTGCACATTGGAAGTTATCTGTTTATATTATCTTTTGCACCATTCAACTGCAAAGTTACGAGTTTGATGCTTCTTCAATTAATTGACAAATTTGACATATCAACATCATATATTTTCTGAGAAGGTTGAAAGCATGTCCTGCAAAATGATCTATCTGATGCCTAGGAATAACTGAAAGTATTGAGCTGGATTATCCCAAGTAAAATGCTGCTTTGTTGTGTTATATTATCATGTAATCTCTTCACTCGAGAATTATAATGTGCCGATTTCAACCAAGGCTCCTGAAAGATGTCATTGCTGGAAAAATATCAACCGTATTCCTCTGATATATACAAGGTGAAGCTGACAGAATAAAAATGGAGTTTTCGAAATGCAAACTTTTTAATGTGAAGTTCATTGAGTTTTACCAAATGCAGGATGTTTCTACTAAAAAGGAAAATCACTGCTGAGACATTTGAAATTTTGCGCATGATGTATGGATATTCCTGCAAATTTAGGCGATCAAACGATTAGCACCGAAATGTAATGGTTAAATGTGAGCCTGTGACTTCAGAAGATCCCGTTTCTTCTTGGAGTCGACATGATGTTCAGGAAAGTTGCCTGTCAGCTTCAGAAGGTTATTTCCATAAAAATCGTCCTATGAAACAATTTTTTTTGCGAGAAATGTCTATGGATGTGTTGTGAGGTTATGCAAAAGTTCAGTCTGATCTTTTTATGCTCAGCAATATTCAGTACTCTTGGGTCGCAGACATTATTTCCGATATATTCACTGTGAATTTTAAAACAATTTTGAATTTTTACAAACATTAATTGTTTTAAAATTCCAGATTTTTTTTTTTTTTGGTTTGCAGTATTCAAACTAATCTTGATTTTTTTGCAATATTTCAAAATTATTATTGAGTTTGCATGCATGTCCTGCCTTGTCATGGAAGGCTCAAAGACTTACTGTAAAGGTATTTGTGCATTTTTTTTTGTTGTGATTCTGTGAAAGTTCATCACTAGATTCACAATCTATGGTTAGAAAATTTAGATTTAACAAATTCTTGTTTGATGTGTTCCTCATCTTGGGAAACTCCGACAAGAAGTCTAGTTTCTTGCAGCCACAACCAATGTTTTCAGCATGTTGAAGCGCAATGCACATGTTATGGCAACTACCAGTTTAGTATAGAATGCAAATGTTGTGACTCATTACTGGATATGCAAGCGCTAAGGCTTTCCTCAAATGGCACAGGGCCAATTCAGATGCTAACAAAATTCCTACGGGACATGTTCTACATCTCAGGGAAATTCATTCCAGTGGAGCAGGGCTAGGCAAGAGGCCCGATTCGAAACTTGCAGAGTCTCAGTGTTGCGGCCACAACCAATGCTATAAATACAATAATAAATGTAGATATAGACGTCCAAGATTCTCGGACATGTTGCTTGGCCAGCTCAGCATGGTTGGATATACTCGAACAAATATATTATATACATTTATTTAAATGGGATGTATTTGATTTTTGGAAATGAACAAGTTTGCTTTCTGACGGAATCAGATTGGCCGCTTGATCTACAGATTGCTCTAATTCTAATCCGTGTATTTGCCAAGTATTTAAAAAATTGAAAAAAAATATTTCTGATTGGAAGCATCAATAATATCCTAATATGTTAAATACAATCATCATCTGTTTTTTTCCTTGATTTATTTCCAAAAATTGATACAAAAAAAGATAAATTTGCTTATGAAACGGAAAAAGTAGCCAAAATCACAACACATGGGAAATAGTGTGGGTGTGAAGGAGCAAAGATTCATGCAGGAAGACAGGAACCTCTCCTGAAAGAGAGATGGCAGAAAGTGACCCTGTTCGTCCTTCTTCTCCCTGCTCCTCTTCATATTCCCCTCCTCCTTTTTCCATCCAACCCCCTGCACCTCCTCTATATAACCAGCGGTAAACCCCCCAGCATTTGCACCGCCATCTTCCTCAGTAACTCTTGTACGCTCGGGATGGGGTCGAGAAGCCCGAGCTCGTCGTGGACGCCGCGGCTGAACAAGCTCTTCGAGAGCGCGCTGGCCCAGTACGACAAGGAGACGCCCGAACGCTGGCAGAACGTCGCCCGGGCCGTTGGGGGCGGGAAGTCCCCGGAGGAGGTCAAGCGCCACTACGACAAGCTCATCGAGGATGTCAAGAGCATCGAGTCGGGCCGCATCCCCTACCCCAACTACCGAACCCCGGCCGGGGGCGGAGCCGCCGCAGCCGAGGATGAGCAGAGGTGGTCTCCTTTGTCTTTTCCGTGTATTCCAGTCGGAAACTCAAATCTCGATTCCGTCTGTCAGACTGCTTTCAAATTAAGTTATCCAAAGAGACATCTTGTCATCCTAATTTGTTGTGCTTTTGCATGTTGCATGTTGTATTTTTTTATTAAAACGACGAGTGCGAGTTACATTTTTATATTGGTTTATCTGCAGGATGAGGTACCTTTTAGTCTCCAATAAGGCTACTGCTGCTAGCAGGAGGCATTGCTCATCGGTTGGAGATCAAGATTAATTTGATGCAGAGAAGCGGATTAGTATAGTTAAAACAATAATTAAGGGATAGTTTGTGTATAATTCAGGGTCATAAAGGCTGTGAAAAGTATCACAGGCCACTGTTTTACTTGATAGTGTGATTGTTGCTTAGTACCAGGGCCTGGCTATTATATTCTCAATATGTTAAGGGTATTTGTTATATCAGATTTATCCAGTTCAGTAGCGGCAGTTGTGTTAATCATAATTAGCAATAATATTATTAGTTCTACTCTAATTCTCCTCTAACGTTCCATTTTATCGCGATTATTCTTACCAGATTCTTGGCTATTATTTTCTCGAGGTTTGAAGTTTAGGGTTTTGCTTCTTTATCTATCTTGGTATAAAGACATATTTTATCAAAAAAATTCTTGGAAAAACAGCAAGGAGCTTTTAGAAGTATCCGAGAAGAATATTCCATTCTAATGTGTAAAGTGTATTGTCGCAATCGGAATCAGTTTCTGGAAATGAAAGAAAAGTAGCTTTTCTTCACAAGTATTTCAGTTAAGTGACTTGGTTTTACCGGTTAGGATGGGCCCGGAAGTTTGGGCTAAAGCCTGGCCCAAGAAAGTAAGAAGCAAATATTTTTAGAGATTTTTGCCATTATACCCCTAAAAACTTAACTAATTTCTTTCAAGTATTGTAGTTACATGTACCAGAGAACATGGCAGAAACCTAATTGTAATCAAATCAATCCAAAGCAGGCAGCAGATTGGACTTGATTCCCCATGCTTGCATTATGATGAAGGGTTTCTTAAACCATAAGAAACACAGAAACCCAAATCTCAACCTCCTATGTATGTTTTTTCTGGAGGGCAGTGTCTCTCCCACTGTGCTATCGAACAATTTTCCCTTTTAAAGTCAGTAAAGAATTTTCCTTCTTCTTCTACTTCTTGTGTCCTAATGCAAGGCTCTTGGACAATGGGAGCATGAGCCCATGTACTCCAGACGTATAACAACTGAAGACGAACAATGGAATCTAAAGAATGGGAATACCTCCACCACAATGAAGAGTGGAGTGAAGAGGAGAGAACAAAGACGAAGGGCCAATTGATCCCCACTTAAATGCCCTTTCCCATGTTCTCAGCCTGGGGATGACCCCTCCTCCCAGCTAAGTACATCTGTACACAAAACCACAAGAGGAAAACCAGCTTTTAAGACACCAAGGTCCAAGGCCCAGAGTTTCCAGGTTTTAGCAACATGCATAGAAAAGCAAGAACAGCATTAAAAGCACCAAACCCTCCTTTGCTGCCTCTAATGCCCTCCCCTCCCTGCCACTTCTGTGTCCCAAATACCAACAAATAGGGCATCACTTCCAAAGAGGTCCTACTCCAACACAGGCTTCCATATCTGCTGCCCCTCCACCCCTCTAATAACTCTAATAATGACATTATTATCATATGATGAAGCAAGAAAGAACAATAACCTCACCATGCATCTACATTGCATCTTCTTCTTCTTCTTAATTTGATGATGCAATATTAACCGAAACAAACTAAAGCATCATTCTCATTGCTGGCACTGAGTTAGGTTTTCTACATGAGCAGAAAAGCATGAGCACATGATATCGTGATTCACAGAAGATATTAGGGAACTGGAAGGGACGATGCAGACCGGACTCTCCATACTCTTCAGTCTCGCAAACAAAATGTGACTTCACAAGTGGTGTTGCGGCGGCTGCTGCGGCTCTTGTGGATGCTGTGGTTGCTGCTGCTGCTCTTGCTGTTGCTGCATTTGTTTTCTGACTGTGAGCTTGTTGTTGTGCATCCAAACCTTGAACACCTGCCTCTTCAATCCAATTTCGGCGCAGAATCTCTCCACAGCACCGTCGTCTTGTCTCTGAATCCTCCACCCGATACTCTCCGCAAAGCTGAGCATCTTCTCCTTCTGCTCCGGAGTGAATTTTGTCCGAAACCGTTTCTTTGGCGTTGCCGTCATATTTTGTGGCGACAGCTCAACAATAGCTCTAGTATTGAGCTCCTCGCTCGACGACTCCGTCGCCGAGGATCCTGGCACAACGCCCGACGGGGAGCTAGGCGGGAACCCCTTGTGCTGGTGGTGAAGATTAGGCGGCAGTGGCGGCGGCAGCAGGAGAGGGGTGCGGCCGCCATGCGAGGTGCTGTTGCTGTGATTGGTGTTGGTGGTGCCAAACCGTAAGTAGGAGTCGGCGGCGTCGGCTTCTTTGCGGTGAAAGCTGCGGTGGCAGCCGCAGGCAGCGCATTTCATGGCGTCGGGGCCGCCTCCGTCGCCGCTTCCGCCGGGCATGAACTCGCCGCAGCCGTCGACGACGTGCCCGCCGATGCTCGCCGCGTGGTTGCGGAGGCACTCCCGGTACATCACCGAGCTGGCGGACGGGGGGCTACTCATTCCTGCAGCGCCAGTTGCACCGCTAGGCGGCGAAGACACCGGATGGGGCGCCGGAGAGTTCGATGATCGAAAAGCTGTCGGCGACAGATTTAGTGGGGGAGCACTAACTGGAGACGAAGACGCAGATCGTGGCGGCGGCAACGATAGCGGCTCAAAGCAGTTGCCATTTCTGGATCCTCCTATAGCTCCAGGGACAGCTCTAGGAGAGAGGAGCAAGGAGGAAGAAGGGGAGAGGGTGGGCTTGGAGAAGGCGGAGGCTCGGATTGTAGGCGTTGAGTTGTAGCCCATCCCCTCATCCTGTCCTCTGAACTCCATCGATCTCCCTTTCTCTATGTCATTTGTAGCAACCCGAAATTCGAACTGCTACTGAAGAAACGTACAATTCATCAGAAGAGGAAGAAGAAGAAGAAGAAGAAGAAGAAGAAGAAGAAAAACGTTAGACGGGACAAGTACTGATCTAGGGTGCGGTTGTGGTTGTCTGTTGGGGGCTTTGTGTCATCAAGGAGTGGGGTGGGAGGGGGGAGGAGGAAGAGGTTGGTTTGGGTGATGAGAGGTGATGAGGTTGGGGATTAAGGGCAAAGCGCGGAGGAACAACCGACAGGGTCATGCCTCACCCCTCCCACTCCCTGCAAACTGGTCCCACGCTTCATTATTACTGCTTCCTCATTTACTTCTATTCCCTCTTTTTCTTTTCCTCATTTTCTTTAGTATTTTTTCTGTATTTATCAAAGTATATCTCAGGAGGTGATAAAGTTTCTCTTTGCTGGCTACAGCCAATTATTCAGCTTTCCTTTTGAATTTTTTTCGGACGAAACCCTATGAAGACGTGAAATTATGAACAAACTTAGTAGATTATGTCATCAGCAAATCATGTATGAACACTCCATTATTTGGTTTGAAATATACTTAACAGTATACTTACTACTATACGACAGTATATATCCTGGTTGCTCGTATTTCGGCATGATTACGAGTAAATATGAAATTTCGCATTTTTTAGTGGATGTACATGCAAAAGAGCCCTTTCTTTTTGTTGGTGTTTTGAGAGGCAGGTTTTTTTTTTTTTTTTTAAAAAAAAAAAAAAAAAAAAAAAAAAAGTGGGGGCCCTCCTGTACACCACCACGCCAGTCTTTGTTGGTGTGTCAGACTCCGGCACTAATAGAGAGAGAGAGAGAGAGCGCGCGCGCGCGCGGCAGCAGACGGAATGGGCCCCACCCTTTCCCTCCAACTATTTCTTTCGTTTCTTTTTTATTTTATTTAATCTTTTTCAATCGACTTTGAGTTTAACTCCGGCTGTCCGCGATCGAAACAAATTGGAAGAGAGTATTTAATTTAGAATATTGTCAATATTTTTAATCGAAAATTAATTAATTTCGGTTTAAATTGGTTTTTTTAAAAAAAAAAATTTCAAAAAAAAAACGGAGTATTTTGTGGTGGCGGTAGAAATCAACCTGGGCTATTCCCCACCGGTTCAAATTCAGTTTTCGTATTGCATAATGTCGAATCGAGCGATCCCATTATTTAAGAAATTAAAGTCAAATTGGAGCCATTTCGGTACGGTTTTGTTTCTGGGAAACGAAGAGCGTGCCTGAGCAAAGTTAAGTCAAATTGCGCGGATTGAGTGTTACAATTAGGTTTGTCTTGTTGCTCTTTAGTCGGATGGGCTGGCCCAAACATGTCACCGAGTCATTGTTTTCACGTCCCTTCACAGCATCAAAATTATGGACCAATGCAAAGAATCCGATTCAAAATCGTAGGCACCTGCAGAATCCGAAATGATTTCCAAGATAAAGCCTGCTTTTTGTCTCGTTAAGCTTTTTCCGCTAGGGTTTCTCTAGCTTCTTCTTAATCCACTTTTTTAATTAATCATTAATCCTCGCGAAACTCGGGCTAATCATATTTATATCCAATTTTTATTTATTTAATTATTCAATTTGAATGTTATTTATCACTTAATGTGCCGTCGATACGATCGATTTCCATTTCAGGAAAGGGAGCAAAAACATGGACGAGGGAGTCGCGCCAATTTTAGTAAAATATATTCATCGACAATTCCCCAGCGATCTAATCCGATCTCTCGGCCGGAAAGACGTGTCTGCCAAAAGCGATTAATTATATTAAGTAATGTAATTATTAAGAATGGTAATTGCGTACTTGTTGATAAAGTTTGTTGTTAAGATTAATAATAAATCTCGAAGCGTGTGCGACAGGAACGTCGTGACGTTGGACGACACGTGGCCGATCCCTCGCCGTGTGATTTCTGTGCCCCCTCAAAATTCGTGCACTGAGCCGTCACTCCGTGTCTCTTCTTTAATCTTCATTGTATTATATTCTTCTCGGGTTCGGACTTTGGAAGACAAAAGCTCCGGTTTTAATTCATTTCATTATTTATTTTTAATTCATTCTTCAAATTATTTAATTTAAACGTTTTTAAAATAAACACTGCCCTGAGAGACGAGTAAAGAAAAGTTACGATTGCATGCATGATTTGATCTAATTATAAATATTTAAATTTAACATTTTTATCGAACAATCAAATGTTTTATTATTGTTTATGAAAAAGTACTTATTTTTTAAATATGAATAAAAAAAATACTCATCCTATATTAAAAATGTGCATAAAATTAATTAAATTAAAATATTCAACAAATTATCTTCCTCGGGGGCCGGCTGCAAATTTAATTAAAAAAAAGGATTTTCAAGTGAACGTGATTAGCATAATTATTTTTTCTCTATTCAAAATCACGGTTCCTAATCCATCACCGAGCACGCTCCAACACTGATTTTTTTCATCCGGACGAATTGACATTTCCAATCATTTTAAGGAAAAAAAATAATATTAACCCAGAAACTTTATCTGGTTATGCGGATACTCTTTGGATTAAAATGTCACCAGGACCGTGAAATGTCAATCTTGCCCTTGCTATCAATATTCTCAGAGAAAATTTTAAAAACTTCAACTGTAATCTAATCTAATCTAATCTAATTATTTTCATAATAGAGGTAAACAATTTTTTTTTCTTTTATTTATGTGGAGAAAATTATCTCAAAATTTTATTATATAATGATATTTCCGTCTTTGGATTTTTATTGCTTAAAAAAAGGTTGAATAAATCTCAATTAAATTTTGTATTTATTTTATAAATTTATGGTTCGAGATATTATTTATTTATTTATGAATTTATAATTTTTTGTTTGGCAAATTTTTTTAATTTCACTTGTGAATTCAAGGTTTTCTATATAGCAAAGAGATGTTTTTTTTATTTCATCCCTTCTTCTATTTCTTTTTCCATAAATTTTTTTGGGAGATTTTTTTCTTCAATTTTTCTTATTTTATACCTTCAAATTAGAGTCATATTGTGGGGTTTTAACTAAGGTTTTAAGTTTCGGCCGAACCCGAAACAAAACCCTAAATTTGATTTTCAGTTTAGGTTTTACTGTTTATCTTCACTAGTAGAGCTCAAGCGGGGAGTTCATTGGGCAAGCATGCGTGAGTGGGAGCTCGCTGGGCGAGCTCATGCGGTTTCGTGTCCGAGCCCGCGCCCTCGCCGGACTGGCCCCACGCGCTCGCCAACCTGCCGCTGCTCTCTCGCCTGCCTCGTGCCCTCACCGACATGCCTCCTACTCCCGCAAACTGAGGCCGATTTACACTGGGGCCAACGTTGTCGCCAATTTGGTTTCGACGTTTTTGCCGGTTTCTTTTTAATACTGTTCACGTACATAATATTATTCACGTAACTGTTCATTATTTTTAAAATTTTTTAAACATATTATAATTTTTTAATTTGAAATTTAAAAATAATTAAAATTAAATTAAATTTTATTCAAAATATAATTAATAAAAAAAAAAATTAGTTGAAACTGAAATGAAAATGATTTTGATCGAAACACGTTAATTTTTTTGTTTATGTGCATGTGTGCATGACCGTTCCACTGAAAATAAAATCAACAAAAATTTATGTCGGTCTCACCCCTATGTGAATCGCTATCACGAGATTGTGCAGAAGTAGTTGTTCTCATATGTTTATAAATATTCATCTGGATCATTTGGGTTCTGAATTCATAATTATACATTCGGATGTTTTAAACTCAACTGATGATGATGATGATTAGTTATATTACATTATAATTAATAAATTATGTATGTGTCAATTATATTTTAATAATAAGTTAAATTTGCTTATGTTAATTTTTAACATTTTAATCATATTCATATTATTTTTCATATATTTTTTTATATAGTAATATATAAAAATAGTGGTTAACTATCAAAATTTATTTTAATTAATTAAAATAATATTTAATATTGTGGTAAAATTAATTATAAATTCTTTCATAATTTTTAAGTTTTTATAAAAATTTTTCAAAATTTTATTGTATTTTTAATTTAAAGTCAAACTCTGATCAACACGCAATTAATAATTAAAAAAAATCTTTTGGCCGAAATAGAGACAGCCGAAATTGAAACAAAAACGACCGAAACGTATCAATTTCGCTAGATACCAAAATCAAAACCGAAATTGATACTTAAAACCTTTGTTTTAACTTTTTTAATTGGTTCATTCAGATTAATAATATCGACCTAAAATTAAATTCAAAATAAATTTATATCTATATTTGAGGTGACATTTATGGTGAAAATTATATCTAAAATTTCAAGATATTATTCATATAAAACGCAAATCATTAAAGTATAAACAAATATTTCTCTTTTTTTCTCTTGCGCCTTAAATTTTATTAAATTTTTTTAAAATATTAACTTATATTTCAAAGAGACCATTATTGAAGAGCTTTGGATGGTTTTTTTTTTCATAATATTTTTATCTTATATATTGCAGCGTGGACTAGCCATCCAGTTTGCTTGAAAAATAATAAATATTTGATTAATAATGAAAAAAAGAAAGGGAAATATTAAAAATGATTTCCGAAAATTATTGAAAACACTTCCGGAGCATTTTATCTATCTGTCCAGTCCAACCGCAGCATGTTGTTCTTGTTTAGATATCCACTGAAGGAGGCGTATGCGTTGCGCCATCTAATTACTTCGTTTAATTAACCCAATGCAGGATCCAAATCTTCCGTCCGCATATTCTCCTCTGCGTTGTTGTTTTACTGTGAGAGAAAAAAATGTTGTACGCCATTTTCATGACTTGTTTTGCTTCTTGTTTTGATTTTGATTTTGATTTTCTCGTTGAAAACTAGTTTTTGGTATGATTAACGGATAAGATCTAATCGAAATCGTCAAGCTAAATATTAATCATAAAAGAAAAGAAAATTTGTTTGGCGCATTTGGATTGTGGTCAGAAGATGATCATTCTGGCTTTAGTTACTAACACTCAAACACAATAATATAAATTTAATAAATAGATATCGCTAAAATTTCACCATGAATTCAGTACTCATCTTAATTACTAATCACAATCATCAGAATCCGGCAGCCCTTGACGATTATTCATCTCTGGTTTCTGGCTTCGATCCCGACTCAACCTAACTAAGTCGTTTTTTAGTTTTGTATAAAACCCTAATCGCTCGTGTTTTCTACACCAGAGACGACTAATCCAAATGCTAAATCCACAACCCAATCCGCATATGCCGAACCTTAAGCACCTATTATTACCTAATCAGCGTCACACTCTTCTTCCATCGCCGGCCACCAGAATCCCCTCATGCTTCCTTGCTTTTCAGGCTATATGTATACGCACAAAAAATTCGACTTAGCTCAAAAACATAGAAAGGAGATCACACTTGCGAAACATAAAAGATTATGTCGTACGAGAACTACGACCCATTCTTCCCGGACCGCTTTCCAGACGAAACCCGCCTTCATATGGGCTCAAGACTCTTCCGTTGCACAGTCTTTCATTTCCTATTACGAGCTCGATTCCTCCGTCCAAACCATCGCCGCCAACCTCCGGCGGACACTACAAAAAAGTGATACTATCATCCTTCTATGCAACCATTGCCCTCCTCTTTGCCTGTCAACGCTCGGGCCTTGTTGCCGTCCCGCTTGCTCCCCCGACCCCTCCAAGCCCGCCCCGGCTCTCCACCACCTCCTCCGGGCCGCCTCCCAGACACGCCCCGTCGCCGCCGTCGCCGACCGACGCTATGTCTCTTCTATCCTCAGCTCCCGTTACTTCGTCACTGGAAGTCCTCGCAGTCGACAATGGAGAGCAGTGTAGCTTAAAAAGAAAAATTGAACGTAACAAACGTAATCTTGAATTTGTCTTCCATTCATTCCCACTGGTTGATTAAATTTCTGTATATTCTACAGGGGTTCTCAGCGAAGCTACTTATTCAGTCTGCGGGTCGGGGGATGTTTATCTCGTCCGTAACACGTCGGGGGCCATTGGCGTGCCGAAGCTGGTGGCGTTGACAGCCGGCGCCACCTCACACGACGTGCGAGATGCACGACGCACTTACGAACTCGGTCCACGAAGCGTGATAGTGTCGTGGCTGCCGCAGTACCATGACTGTGTCCTCATGTTCCTGCTGTTCACCGTCGTGGCCGGTGCCACCTGCGTGCTGGCCTCTCCAGCGGCCTCGTCTCTGGATCGAGCTAGTCACCGAGTTCGACGCCACCGGTTGAGTTTTAGATGTTTTGAATTAGAGTTTGAGTTAAAGTAGAAATCCAGAGTTGAATTTAGATTTATATTATTAGGAGTTGTAATGGTGTAAAACTCAAATCTAATAAGAATTTATAAAAATACTATAATATGTAGGGCTTTTGTGTGGCGTAATATAGAGATTGAACGAGAGAGAAATAGAGAGAGAGGAATAGAGATAATAGAGAGAAGAGAAAGAGAGAGAGTGTTGGCTTTCGTGTGTGGGTCTTTCTAGTGCTTCTCGGTGGTCTCTCGTGGTGGTTTTCCGTGGTACTCTCTTGGAGATTTTCTCTGAAGGTGGAGGCGTTGCCGAGACTTAGAGAAAGAGTTTAATTGAGTAAGAAAGAGTGAAGTCCTTCTTGTAAATTCTTATAAAAGCCTTTATCTATTGATAGTAGATCTCCTGTTGTCTTATCTTGTTATTTTCTTTTATCTTGTATTACTTCTCGTTTCTTGTGTTATTTGAGAACAAGGTGATTCGTGAAACTTCCGCTGCGAATCTCAATAATTGGTATCAGAGCCTAGGAGCAAACAACCAAGATGGCAAAATCCTTACTCGAGGTGGAGAAGTTTGACGGTAAGATAAATTTTGCCTTATAGCAAAAGAAGATGAAGGGCGGTTCTTACTTTTTAAGGTCTACAAAAGACGTTAGAGGGAAAAGAAAAGAAGTCGGTCAAGATAAGTAATGAAGACTAGGAGGAGATAAATAAAAAAGACATTGAATTTAATTATTCTAAACCTGACTGATGAGGTTTTGTACAACGTCATTGACGAAGAGACGACGATGGACATCTGGACAAAACTTGAGAAGTTGTACATGTCAAAAAGCCTCACAAACAAGTTATACATGAAACAACAGTTGTATGGACTGCGTATAAGCGAAGGTACAACTATACTACATCACCTGAATGTTTTCAATAAGATTATCAATGATTTGCTGAAAGTTGATGTGAAGTTTGAAGATGACGATAAGGCGCTGATTCTCCTAATGTCTATTCCTGATTCGTACGATCATATTGTGACCATAATTCTTTATGGTAAAAAAACTTTCAAGATGGAAGATGTGACAACTAGTCTTCTTTCTAATGAGAGAAGAAGAAACTCAAACATTAATATGGAGTTTGATGAATGATTGGTGGCTCACGAAAGAGGAAGATTAAGAGAGCGTGGAGAAGGCAAGCAACGATCCAAATCAAAATTGAAGGCGAAAGTACAATGTTATTCATGTAAGAAGTATGGTCACATTAGACGATATTGCCCTGAACGTGGGAAGATAGAGTCCTTCAATATGACGACGGCAATAGCGGATGATACTTCTGATAATAATACGGATGGAGACGTTCTTACAGTATCCGCAAAAATCAACACTTCTGGTAAGTGGATTTTAGATTTTGGTAGTTCTTATTATATTTGCTCCAGGAAGGATTGATTTACTTCTTATAAGGAGAATAAGAAGAAAAGAATTGTTTGGTTGGACGATAATTCAGCCTGTGAGATCGCCGATGTGGGAACAGTCAAAATCCAGATGTTTGATGGAGCGATTCGTACTCTTACTGGGGTGAGGCATGTCCCCAAGATGCGAAGGAATCTAATTTCACTTGGTGTATTGGACTCAAGAGATTGTAATTATTCAGCAAGAGATGGAGTCATGAAGGTGACACGTGGTATTAGAATCCTGATGAAAGGTGAGAAGTGCGGTAATATTTATCGATTGATAGGAAACACCATTGTAGGTGGAGTTTCGATGGCTACAGTAGTGAAGAGAAAGCATGATACTCGGAGTAATTTGATGTCTCCTCAAATTACTTTTACTACAACAGCAGACACAGGTCATCCAAAAAACTTTCAAAAGTACAAAACTGTAGGCATGAAGAATAAATTCGAGGTTGGTTCGAGTTCGCATCTTAAACTTAATTGAATAAGCTAGTAGCCCAAGGGCAGGAGCTGGATGAGAGATGACGGCTGACGATTCATGATGATGGCACGCCTGAGTTCGAGACAAGGTGAAGATTGTTGAGTTTTAGATGTCTTGAATTCTAATTAAAATTTGAGTTAAAGTAGGAATCCAAAGTTAGATTTAGATTTATATTATTAGGAGTTGTAATTGTGTAAAACACTGACCCAATAAGAGTCTATAAATATACTATAATATATAGGGCTTATGTGTGGTGTAGTATAGAGGTTAAACGAGAGAGGAATAGAGAGAATAGAGAGAATAGAGAGAATAGAAAGAAGAGAAAGAGAAAGAGTGTTGGCTCTCGTGTGTGGGTCTTTCTAGTGTTTCTCGGTGGTCTCTCATGATAGTTTCTTGTGGTACTCTCTTAGAGATTTTCTCTGAAGGTGAAGACGTTACCGAGGCTTGGAGAAAGAGTTTAGTTGAGTAAGAAAGAGTGAACTCCTTCTTGTAAACTATTGTAAAAGTCTTTATTTATTGATAGTGAATTTCCCGTTATCTTATCTTACTATTTTCTTTTATCTTGTATTACTTCTCGTTTCTTGTGTTGTTTGAGAATAAGATTATTTGTGAAAATTCCAATGCGAATCCCAACAGCCACCTGCATGTCGGTGCCTTCCTTCGAGCTGCCACTAGTTATAAAGCGCGGTGGAGAAGATCGCAGGCAAGCGCCTCTCAACCTAGTCAGCTTGCGCAACCTGATACTGATAAATGAACCAATTTTTAGATCTGCAGTGGAGAAGTTCGCCGGGGAGTTCATTAAGGTTGGCCTTAATCCGTCAGCGATCTCACCGCCCTATGGCTTCTCCGCGAACTGCACCTTCGTGTCTACTGCATGGCGGCACCATGCAGACGTTACTTTCCCCAACTTTCCGACGTACAACAAACTACTGTGGTCGTCGCAGTTAGGTGCAGTTGCATCTTCCGACGAAGAAGCCGACATGGAGATCATGGTTGTTGACGAGAAGGCCGGCGAGCCTGTTGCGGACGGGGTGGAGGGGGAGATGTGGGTCTCTTCGTCAAGCAATGCGTCGGGGTACATCGGCCATCCAAGCATGACGACAGAGGTGATCCACGCCCGGCTGCCAGCGGTGCTTCATGAGGACTGGCGACCAGGGAATAATTTGCAGGAAAGAACGGTACCTCTACGTCAGTGGCCGGATGGCGGATGTTATCTACTCCGGCGAGCGGGTGGTGCACCCGCCTTATATTGAGACGGCTGCGTATAAGACTAACGCGATGAAGCTCAGAGGCGGCTGCGTTGTTGCTTTTAAGGTGGAGCTTCCTTCGACATTGATTTAACTGGATAAAATAAATAAAAAAAACGTGTGGTGTAAGCTGTGGAAGTAATGTGTCTGTATCCATGCTTGCATGTTTAATCATTCAATTTCGATTGTGTAAGTTCTTCATTTGCGAAAGTATGTTGTCTTTCAATTCAATAGGAAAAACATGTGTTCTCCAATTAAGCTGGCGGCACCTAAGGGGGTAGGTGGGGGTAGGATTGTCAATTTGGTTCGCAGATTGCGAATAATTCAAGTTCAGAAATTCGACTCGAGTTAAATTCGATTTCAATTTGACAGATATATATATGTGTGTGTGTGTGTGTGTGTGTGTGTGTGTGTGTGGGTGTGTGTGTGTGTGTGTGTGTGTGTGTGTGTGTGTGTGTGTGTGTGTGTGTGTGTGTGTGTGTGTGTGTGTGTGTGTGTGTGTGTGTGTGTGTGTGTGTGTGTGTGTGTGTGTGTGTGTGATATATATTTAATTATTTAATTATAATATTATGATTAATATAATTTTTTTATATTTAAATATTATTATGTCAAATTATTATTTTTCATATTAATTTTTTAAGAAATAATTTAATTGAGAATTAGTTGAAAATAATTACTAAAATTATTTTTTTTAAATTTAAAATTGACTTATCCCAATTCGAGCTTGAATCGATGATTGTGAAGTCAAGTCGAGCTTGAGAGGTCAGATCCCTTAGTTCGGCTTGCTTACAACCCTAGGTGGGCGTGCATCAGGAGAGCTTTCCGGGTTTATGGACAGAAACGAAGGCAACGGGTGAGCATAAAAGGGGTGAATGGACGAACGCACACGAGGGTGCAGAATGGAAGGTTCGCCGGCAAGGAGAGGGACGACGAGCAAGGGATTGGCCGACGGGTGTGGCGGGGAGACTAACCGAACAGTTGGTCGGCAAACATATGTCAGAGGGCGGGCCAGCAATTGGGCATGATCGGGAAGCATGGGGTTTGCCAATAGAGAGAGGGACGACAAGGGAACGGGTCAAGCACGCATGCCAAACGCACTTCTTGCAAAAAGGAATTAAAATTATTTGGAGGGGTTAAAAAGATAAAAAAGATTATCAGGTTAAAAAATTATTAAATTTTTGAGAGATTTATAAGAAATTACCTAAAGAACATATGGTTGTAAATTTGTGTTTTATGAGAAATTTTCAGATGAGGAAAGAAGAGGTCAATTGCGACACCTCGTTTTTTTTTTTTTTCCCTAAATCAGCAGCAATCCCGAATAATTATCCTTTTGAAAAACAACACTAGGACTTGATGGGTCATTAATCTAGCGTTTATTTTATTTAAAGAAATCAAAATCTCATTAGTTAGAACACTAATTGCCGTAATTCAATCATCGCGGGTTATATCCAATTGCGTCAATTTACGGAAGCCTAAATGAAAATGCCCAAATATACCTTAGCGAATTTTGCTAGCATGCCTAAAAAATACTATATTAGCTTTTATAATTCTCTAAACCTTAATACTCTTCTAAATTAATTTTTTATGCATTTAGTTTTCATATTTAAATAATGTTTATTTTTTACTAGAAAATTACAAAACTGATTAAAATAAATTAACATGCTATACCTTACAAGCTGATCACATGATCTCACATGTTGTTTTTAGGTCCGTGGGGTCTAATGTTCTTTTAGGGATAATTAACGTGAACCCCTAATTATTTTAATTACGGTTAACCCCGAATTTTCCGTTATTGAATTAAAATGTTTATAAAAAACTTGCCAATTTTATCGCCTTTAATTTTCACACATACAACACCCCTAAAAACGTATTTTTTTATAGTTAACCACAACCCCCTGATTTTCGGAATTTTACAAATAACACCCCCGAAAAACTCAATTTATAAAACGTCCTCCAAATTACGATTGTTGCAAATAAATCCTCCGGAAATTATTCCGATATACGAAATCCCCGAAATGCGGATTATTGCAAATAACACCAGCGAACCACCTGCATCCTGCGCGGGCGGGAGCCGAGGAGGAGGCCGGCCGGCAGGCCGCAGAAGCGGAGGCGGCGGCCGGCGGCGGGAGCGGAGCCGGAGGCCGGGCGGGCGGGAGCGGAGGCGGAGGCCGGCGGAGGGAGCGGAGGCGGAGGCCGGCGGCTGGAGCGGAGGAGGAAGCCGGGGCGCCGGCGCGCCGTAACGCGGGAGCGGACGGTCACGGCCGAGGCCGTTCCGCCCCCGCGTGCCGGGGACGGAGGCCAAGGCCGGCGCGCCCGCACGCGGAGGCCGAGGCCGAGGCCGTTCCGCCCCCGCGTGCCGGGGAAGGAGGCAGAGGCCGGTGAGCCCGCGTGTCGGGGACGGACGGCCTTGGCCTTGGCCGTCCGCGCCCGCGTGCCGGCGTGCCGGCCTCGGCCTCCGTCCCTGGCACGCGGGGGCGGAACGGCCTCGGCGTCCGCCTCCGCTCCCGCCGCCGGCTCGCCGGCGCCCCGGCCTCCGCCTGCTTCCCCGGGCGCGGGCGCGGATTTTTGCAAATAACACAACGAAATTATTCAAATTTACAGACAAGTCCCCGAAATTTTGATTTTTGCAAATAACTCTCCGAAATTATTCCGAATTACAAAAAAGGCCAAAACTTTCTTATATAACCCTCTTCTTCTTGTAGCCCTAAACGCATCTGCGTCGCCGCCGCCGCTGTGCTCTGCCGCTGCCGCCGTCAGTCCCTGCGCCGCTGCTGCCGTCGCTGCCCTGCCGGCTTGCCGTCGCTGTCCGCTCGTTGCCTTGCGAAATACAGTGAAAGTTTAAAATTTTCAAATTTCAAATTACAAGTTTATTATTTTGTACATTTAAAAATAGACTACCTTTAATATTTTTCTTTATAAATACGTCCAAATTTTATTTATTTTATAAATAAATTTTACAAATAAGTCATCGAAGGTTTCAAAGCGTAAAATTTAAAATTATAAGTTTCATGTTGTACATTTACAAATAGACCCCTTCAATATTTTTATTTATAAATAAGTCTATATTTTTAATCATATTTTAAATAAAATTTTACAAAAAAGACATTAGTGTTTTTATATTTATAATTACAAATTTAATATTTATAAATTAAAGAATAGACCCTCAAAATTTTTTTTTAAAAATAACTGTAAAATTTTTTTAAAACTAATTTTTACTATTTTTTACATTTAAGAATAGACCACCTTTAATATTTTTTTTATAAATACGTCCAAAATTTATTTATTTTATAAATAAATTTTACAAATAAATCATCAAAAGGTTTCAAAACTTAAAATTTAAAAATACAAGTTTCATGTTGTACATTTACAAATAGACCCCTTCAATATTTTTTTTATAAATAAGTCTATATTTTTAATCATATTTTAAATAAAATTTTACAAAAAAAGACATTAGTGTTTTTATATTTATAATTACCAATTTAATATTTATAAATTAAAAAATAGACCCTCAAATTTTTTTTTAAATAACTGTAAAATTTTTTTAAAACTAATTTTTACATTTTTACATTTAAAAATAGACCACCTTTAATATTTTTCTTTATAAATACGTTCAAATTTTATTTATTTTATAAATAAATTTTACAAATAAGTCATAGAAGGTTTCAAAGTTTAAAATTTAAAATTACAAGTTTCATGTTGTACATTTACAAATAGACCCCTTCAATATTTTTTTTTTATAAATAAGTCTATATTTTTAATCATATTTTAAATAAAATTTTACAAAAAAGACATTAGTGTTTTTTATATTTATAATTACAAATTTAATATTTATAAATTTAATATTTATATCCCCGGCATGCGGGCGCGCCGGCCTCGGCCTCTGTCCCCGGCACGCGGGTGTAGAACAGCCTCGGCTGTGGCCGTCCGCTCCCGCGTTTCGGCGCGCCGGCCTCCGGCTCGACTCCCGCCGCCGGCCGCCGCCTCCGCTCTCGCTGCCTGCCAGCCGGCCTCCTCCTCCGCTCCCGCCCGCGCGACCGGGTGTTATTTGCAAAAATCCGAATTTCGGGGACTTCTCTGTAAATCGAAATAATTTCCGGGAGTTTATTTGCAAAAATTCAAATTTGGAGGACATTTTTGTAAATCTAAATTTTTTCGGGGTGTTATTTACAAAATTCCGAAATCCGGGGGGTTAGATATAAAAAATAAGTTTTTAGGGGTGTATGTGTAAAAATAATCAGGGGTAAAATCGAAATTTTTTGACAAAATTTTGATTAAATAACAATCAGGGGCCATGAGTAAATATGGACGAATTTGAGGGAAGTGAAGGTAATTACGGAAATTACGAAGAGTTAATCGTAATTAAGACTAATTACGAGGGGCCACCGGTAATTATCCCTTCTTTTTATATTGAATCACAATATCTAATTTTAAGGGAAGGGGCAAATTGATCTCATCCGCGTGCCATTATTCACTTTACATCAGCTATAACTCAAACAACAAGCCCCGCATTGCAAATACATTATTGGAATTCAACTTGACTGCCTTTGCATAGGTAACTCACAGAAAACAAGATCCTAACCTTCTAGAATCAGCAACAATCCCAGGTTAATTGAACAGACGGTATAAAATTAATTATTGCAAAAAAAAAAAAGTACACATACTTAATATGCTATAATAATATGACATATTAAACTACAAAATGGTGATAGATATAAAGCAGAAATATCAAACCTGAGGCCAACTTGAAACACTGCTGGGAATATCAAAGAATATCTCATAAAAACAATATATTCCTCTTAGCCTCTAGTTTTTCCTGGTGCACTTGATATGCTAATGGATCTTGCGCTATATCAAGAAGAAAGATCATACTTGAGGTTGACTTGAACCACTAAAAGCACACAGCAATATCAAAGAATATTTTTATGAAAAATGATATTTTTGGCTTCTAATAATGAAAAGGAGGGAGTGCATAAACTTTACCTTTTGCAGCAGGTACTGGTTAAGTGCCCAGACATCTTATTTTCACATCACCATCAGATATCATCCAGCTAGGTCAACAACCAACATGTAAAACAGTCAGCATAGGTATCAAGAATTGATATCAGCCAATGACCTGATGGATCAGGAGAAAAGAAATTTGACGTCGAACTTTTGCAGCATTGATAGCCCTGTAAGAACAGACCTGGCCAAGGACCACAAATCAATCAAGAACTTTTAATTGGCATTCAACCATATTACTGATGAGAGAAGTTACCCAGCAGAGAAATGCAGATAAGAATATGGAGACCTGTTCATGCTTTGGAGGAAACATTTGTGATGCTTCTCTTATCTAAGAACAGTACGATTTAGCAATTAAACAAATAACAAATGCATTGAGTAGTTAATAGATGCAACTAAGCAAAATGTTTATTAGATTACAAAATCAAAGGAAAGGAAATAGCACAGAGCCTTGATGGTGAATTAAATACTGTTCTGTTCTCTTAAATCTTACTTTCCTTCTGCTCTCCTATTGTCCTGCTCTTTCCTCGCCGCCCCATCAACAATTACATTGTTGAAAAATGCCACAACCAAAACCCTCCGAATTATTTTGCCACAAAAATAACAGGGAATTCTTCCATATTTCTTCTTCTATAACATGCTGCAAAACATAGGGGAGAGCTCCAGAGTTGAATTTCCACTACACAAATAAAATGGCCCATGCTTCTTTCCAGAGTGCAATTTTTACAGACCACTACAAAAAGGATAGGCAAAGTGATTACAGAAAAAGAAAAAGAACCGGGAAATCTGTACAAACCAATTAAAGTTGAAAGAACAAATAGCACAAAAAGAAGCAAAAAATTTGTACAGCAGGATTCATGCAAATGATGAAAAGTTTGAATTAAACTTTCAGACCTGATGAGGATCATTCTTACAATTTGCATACAAATGTTCCCGTCCCAAACTGTCAGAAACATGGTCTAATCAGTGATTAGTACTGCCTTGCCGAGAGAACATAAAAAAGACAGCTATGATTAGTGGCATGTTTTGGACTATGAACTGAGTAGGAAAAGTAAAGGTAATTAAACTTGAGAAACTCAAAATACAATCATCCTGGATCCTGGTAAACTAGTCCATTACCACTGTACAAAAACGCAACATATTGCATTTGATTAGGTGCCTTCGTACCTGCCTCCACTTTTTCAACCAGAGCACCTCGACTTAGTCAAATAGATAGGTTAATCAGTGTGCCTTAAAGACCAAAAACATGATCAAGATATGACGCTCAGATCATAGTCAATTACACACCCTTTAGCTATTGTTATAATACATTGAATTTGATCAAATCATTATGTCTATGTTTTGGTCCAATGCATTTAACCAATATGTCATTATCCTCTGAACCAAATATGTGATATGTAAAAGGAAAGAGACAAAACTGTTTTGTATTAGAGCTTCCTTTTGGTAGTTATATTACTTCTAGGCATCATGAAGGTTTGCATAGCACTTAACAGTTTAGTGCTTTAGATGTGTGTGGGAGATTGTTCGAATAATTGTCTAATCATGTAACCATAAATAAAAATAGTATTACGACGAATC